>OX596206.1:12122094-13369039 GCA_951394215.1 Glyphodes perspectalis | reverse complement strand
GCAGCAGCGCGGCGAGCGCGCGCAGCGCGTGCGCGCGGGCGGCGGGCGGCGCGAGCGCGTGCGCGGCGGCCAGGCAGCGCGCCGCGCACGCGCCGCGCCCGCCCGCGCCGCACCACCAGCCCGCCGCCGCCAGACCCGCCCACCAGCGCGGCTTCTGCACACGCAAACACACATGCTTACACTTAGCCCAAAGTACGTACACTATACTGGCAAAAAGCGGAACTTTGTGAGGCTTGCGTAGGTAGTTATATTTTTTTAAATGGTTATAAAATTATGTTTTATGAATAACACATCTGAAATTACTATGTTAAGGGCCAAATCTATAGGCGTGATATTTTTTCAGTTAAGTGTACCTACCTCAAAAATGCGTAGTTTATGGGATAGTATTAGGATAAGATAAGAACTTTGGGCCTTACGACCTAGCTAACCACTTATCTATCTTATCACTTATCTACACTTATCTATCTATCGTTTTCACAATTTTCCATTAATTCCAACTTCTTTTTTGACTTAAAAATGGTCAAAGAAACAGTAGCTCCTCAAACTAAGCCTACCCCTTTGAGGATTACGGGCGTGGTAGTTACTATTTTCCCCTGAATTTAAGAAGTGTAAATTAAAGGCACTTTATCGAAATAAATACATTTCTAGAAAGGAAATTAATATTTTTATACTCCACAATTTTCTACCCGACCTATGTTAAGAGATGTCTATTTTTCATGGTCTCTTGATTTCACGATTTGACAAACAAAAAAGGAAAATAAAATTATAGGCATTTCATTTCACATTTTGTATACAACTATTTTATAGTTCTTGAAAGCTTAATGAAAAAATATTCGACCATCTGGCAACCCTGTTTCGGAATAAAGTAGGTATACGTAGTCAAAATCTGACCGCTTGGTATTAATATCTTGGAATAAAACATCTGTAACATTGTACTTACAGCCTCGACATACTTGGCGATCTTGGCGCCTAACGTGACGTAGTCGTAGAAGTCGAACACCTCAGCGAACTGATGCATGAGGCTCAGCACCGGCTCCCAGTCGTCCGTGTCGACGCGGCCCATGCGCTCCAGGTAGAAGTCTTCGAGAGGGTCCACAGGCAGACGGCACTCGGGGACCTTCTTGCTGGATGGAGTGGTGCCTGTGATCTCTGCTGGCACCCTGGATGGTTGATTAAGCATATATTCGTACTTGTTTCTTAATCATACTTATAGCGCTATATACACGAAAGCCGCAAACCCGCCAACATAACCCGGCGTCCTTTATGAAAATAATCAGGTGGGAAACATGAGCCCGCACGACATGTTGGCGGCTTGTGTACGCGAGCGCCCGACAACCCGGTGACACTCGAGCTGCAATTAATGCAATGAAGCCGACAAAAAATTGCCGACATAGTGCGGCGGGCCAACGGATTCGTGTGTATTGCGTTGTGCTACACTTTGGATATTGGTTTGACATACATATGTAGATATGTATGTCAAACAATATTTCAAAGTCTGCTGTAAGAGATAATTACCTATCCCATGTCGGTCTGGGATTTAAAAACAATGTGCCAATAGTGTTCTTTGCCTATCAAATTGACATTGGATTGTGCTTTTCACATTTTTCCATCCAACCCAACTCAATTGTTGGCTAAATGTGGTTCAAGGAACTCATTGCTCCTTGGACTTTGCCTACCACTTCGGGGATTGCAGACGTGATGATATCTATAGTTTCTTATTCCTACCAACGACAAACATTTGTAAAAATGTGATTCAAAGTCTGCTTTTTTTCTTTTTTATTTTCGACTGTAAAACAATATAATTTTAATTATTCATTTATTTATATATTCCTCAAAAAATCTTACCTGAGATTGGCGGTATCAAGGATTAGTTGCCTGAAATTTATAATATGCAACCAGTATCCTATTTGTAAATGCTGAAAAGTGCAGTCTTCGTCTTTCAACGATAAATCTTCCGGCTGTATATCTGAAAAAAAGAGTATCTTTAATACCACAGTAATGTCTTTCACTTTTTATTTTTATAAACCACTAACTGGATAAATATTTCATGCTTCCAAAGTTTCATCACAAGTAGAAGCACATATAATTAATATAACAATGCACCAGATGAATAGATGTCAATGTGTAAAATAGACAGTAAAGTTTAGAGAAAACGAAAAATGTGTAATTTAATGTTAAGTAAATAGTTTATGATGTAAGCGCATAGAATGTATTCTTCGATAATAAACGTATGATCATTTGATTTCAGTTGTTTTTATCCAGACAGGCTTATAAACATACTAAAACTCCCAGTGAAAGTGCCGTTAAACAAACCAAATGAGCAAGAAGTGTCGTTTAATAGGATCTTAATCGTATAGTTAAATAAGTTACAAATTAAACAATAAATTAAATTACTTGTATTAAAAAAACAAACCATTATCAATACCACCAACTTCCTGGCTTGAGTGCCGCAGAGTAGGTACCAATAGTCAGGGCCGGACCGTGTGTTTAGGGGGCCCTGGGCTAATACTACTTAGGGGCCCACCTAATTACTCAAAGTATAAGACGTAGACTTAAATTAGGTAAATGAATTGAATAGGTTTGATTAATCGCAGGATTCGCAGGATTTGCAGGGCTGTAAACCGTACGATCTGTTTAATTTAATAAAATTATGTATTTTTTCGCATTAACGTCTATTTTTAACTTTGACTTGACTTAGCTGGGGGCCCCTTGAATCCACGGGGCCCTGGGCTGAAGCCCAAAAAGCCATATGGTAGATCCGGCCCTGCCAATAGTTACCCAGCTAAATGTGTTAACTCGAAGTTGTAGAACATAATCTTGAGCCCTTTCGGCAACGCTTGCTAACAACTACCAACATACAAAAGAAGCAGTCGAAATTTATATCAACTTTATGAAACTAAATGGATTTATGGCAACCCTCACCATGACAGCCCCTAGGCCCGCAGCCCTTTAACGCCGTATCCACACTCCTGATCATCATCTCATAGTTCTGCTGGTGACCGAACTTGTCAGTTCTTTCCGCGGGCATGTTTTCTATGAACGCGTCAAACATACTATCGTCCATGTGGTCAGCTGACGAATCTTTGCCCTTCTCCCCGCCTTTTAGGTCTTTTAGCTCCAGCATTCGAGCTAGCGTGCTGCTTTCTGAAAATCATTATAAATATTCATAATGGATGTGTGTCTCGAATTATTTCTATCATTTTGTTTAGATTATTTATACATATTAGGCTCGTTGGTCGTGTGGTCAGAGACCCTGGCCACGAAACCGAAGGTCGCGGGTTCGACTCCCGCTAGGGGCAAATGTTTCGTGTGAAGAACATGGACATTTGTACTTGAGTCATGGATGATTATAAACGTATTTATATTTAAGTATGTCTATCCGTTCACCTAGTATCCATAGGACAAGCTGATAGCTTAGTTTGGAAATAGGGAATTGGTACACACCAATTCCCTTTAAATAAATTCTCAGTCCGGAGAATTTATTTATTTATTAATATAAGTAGATCATTTAACTAAAACTTTTGTGTTATATTTGACTTTTAATCAGAAAGATAGAATGGTAAAATAAAGCATATTTGAGTATACCTTTGATATTCTACTAACCAAACAGGCGATAATATTTAGAGTCTTTGAATTTGTACATACCAGTAAAACTTGAAAGTCTACTCTTATCATATATTTTTGTTTGTTCTGATGTAGTGTAACAATTATTTCATTTACTTAAAAGCTACACAACTATAATAATATATAAAGAATGAAGGCTCACTACGCTCATGGGTGCTAAAACATTGTATATTTGTGACGTGACAGTTTGTCCCGTCTTTCTCGCAAACCATATTGACGCCCGGCTCAACCTGCGTGCATATGTCGCCGTCTCCAAAATCTGATACAAAGCTACCTGTAACAAAAAGAAGTTGATGTTAAATAAGATAATATTATGCATCCTTGATTTATACATCAAATTGTGATAAGAATATTTAAAATTAAATGAAGCACGTTAGCGAGTTAGTCGTAATATATATCCGGCAGCCATGTGGTTAAATTAGTCAGCTAATTGATCGCATAGGCCGTTCATTAAACGCGGCATCTTATTTGATGTCTAGGCTGATGGTTAATTAAACTTGAATCATTCAACGTTCAACAACTTGACGTATTCAAGTTGACTGATCAAGTTAGCCAAGTTATTAAAATTTAAATCGGTTTTTTTCAACTGCTTAAGCTACGTTAAGCCTTTTTTTTTAAAAGGGTTTGGATTTATGGATTTTTTTTAAAGTGTAGGTTGTTAATATTAAATTTTAGCCGTTTAGACTACACGAGTTCACTCATCTGTTTAAACACTTCGAATTGACATGCTAAACTGGTTGTTCTTCAGCCATTTGATTGTACGCCAATGTTTCAGCAACGGCTTATGCGTCCAATTAACGGACTAATTTAACGTACAATAATGTACTCGTTTATTGGTTACATACCGACGTCCTGCAGATTATTGATCTGCTTCAAGATGCAGGCCCAACCGTTGAGCAGGTTTCTGGCCAGCCCGCCCAGGAACTCAGGTTCAACGCGCACCGACTGCTTCAAGTGGAACATGTGCGTGTTGCGGTGCTTCTTCAGCATGTTCAACTCGGCAAGGATAAAGTTCGTTGCTGGCTGAAAATAGAACAAGCATTAAAAATATCAAGATGAATATGGTAATTGACTATAAAAAATAAAAATAAGCTTCACGCTACTTCCCAAGCGGGGTAGGCAAGGGGGACCGAAAAAAAATTAAGTCTACAAATAATAAATACATACTATCAAGTCCGAAATCACTGAAGGAGCATGCACATTTATAGAGCGACTTTTTAAGCCACAATCGGCCAATGATAAAATTGAGTTGAGTTGGATGGAAAACTGTAAAAAGTAGCGACAAGAGGCAAGCTCGTCGGCACATAATCACAAACCCAATAACCCTTAGATCAGTCGGCTTTAACGACATGCCAGGCAAAGAACACGGTTGGTTCATTCTTTTATGTCCGGGACCAACACAGTGAATCAACGGGATCAACACGTCAATTTTAGTTAATGTTTTTTGAATAAAATATCTCGCAAATATTTATGTATGATGCCATTATGAATATAATGAAATGACATATCATCACGCCCGTAATCCTCTGAGGGGTAGGCAGACTAGACTAGCAGACAGCTCGCATTCCTGTCTGACGCCAATATTGACGTCAAACCAGGGCGTACAGTCCACACAGGTGTACTGCGTAGCACGATTAAATAAATTAAATTAAATACACTAGATTAAATAAATAATTATCATCTCTAAATTCCGGAACAATTATACCTACGTAATTTAAACATTGTGTAATTTACATATAAAACGCTATAAATAATAGGTACGGAATAAGTTTCATTTTCATTATCAACAGATTTGAAAATAAATATACACGGATATATTATAAAGTACCTACTGAATAACAAAGACATTTAAGGAAACTTCAACATTTTCCTTTACGTTTACATTCATTCCCTCCGATTTAATACATCGAGATCGTCCTGGCTCATACCTGACTTCAAAAACAAATAGATAAGACAGTCAGTTTAGTAAGCATTTATAATCTTACCTCGTACAAACTTAACCTAAAGGCCTCCTCTGCAGCGGCTAAAGCTTCGTCAAAGTACCCCATTTCCAGATAAACAGACGCTAATGAGGCCAGCACGATGTCCCGGAACTTGGACTCGACAGAGCGGCTCGCAGACATGAGGCAGTGCAATGCATTCGCGTTGTTCCCCCTCACTCGCCAGTACAACGACGATAGAGTGTATAACACCCACTTCGGTGCTAATTTCTGCAGCCAAAGGAAATGGAAATATTACTCGATCATCATCTTCCTAGTGTTATGTCCCGTCCTTAATTGGGGTCCGCTTAGATCGTGATCCAGTTGTGAGCCAGCCTGGTTTTTACATTGAATTCTGTAACCCTCAGATAGGGTAAACGGTTACCTTATCATAACAATTTGGAACACCATAGTTGTTTGTTACACAACGCTTTCCCTCACCGGGTTAATCGTTAATAAATAAATACGTGCCTAGCTTCGAACCTGCACTCTTCGAACATGCGCGCGTTCTTACTACTTAGTTACCACCACTCCCCAAGCAAATGAAATGGAAACAGTACTTCGATACGCCCGATAAAGACGTTTAGAACTATATTATTAACATTGAACTTTTATCACAATGGATGTAACAACAACCTTACTATATTAATAAGGCTTATGGATAATTTCCAGTGTAAACTTTTACTATCCGCATTTTCTTGTAAAATTTCATTTTGGCTCCATCTGGATTAACTTATAAAAAATTTGAGCAAATTAAAAGAAATGTACAGAGTCTAAATTGTTATTTATTTACTACAAGTAGAAAATGGTTGCTGCGACTATTATCGGTATGCTAATCGGAATAAAAAAAAAACAAGGACAAAGCTGACTGCATTCTTATGACCTTACTATTGTTTGCTATATAGGTAGACATCATTGAACAAATTCGAATTAAGTTAAATGTCATTTTCATTTAATAAGTCAAGAAATATAACAGTTTTAACGGAACAAAACCAAAATAGTATTAACCATTTGCATCGCAGTATAAATTCGATGCCCAATCTCGACATCCTGCATTTTCATGACAGCATCTAAATTACCGTCGCCGACGTATTCTAGTAGCTTCCGCCGCAAATATCCAGTGTCCACCACCTCGTATGATATCTGCTGCCTGCAATAGTACATACATACATACATAACATTACGTCTGAAAGCCCCGAAAGGGTTAAGCAGAATCCAAAGACCGTCAAGCTCCTTGAACCACATTAAACCGATAAAAAATACAGTTGGATTAGATGAAAAACGAAAAAGTAGTGACAAGTGGATAGGTAGCTCGTCGCCTCGTAAGAGATCGTAACAAATTTTGAACGGTATTATAATAATTATTATTAAAATTTTAGTACCATTCATTGCGGTAAATTCGCCAGATGAATAAAATAGGTCCATGGTTAGAGCCTTGTACTAAACCCATGCACATAACATTATAAATAAAATAAATATTAATAAAATTACTAACTAACTAACTAAACTTCACGCCACTTCCCTAGCGGGGTAGGCAGAGAGAACCGAACGCCATATGGCACGATCCTTACACACCTCACTCGCCTCTTCAACATTAATAAAATTATTTAGGGAGATAAGTTATGTTACCTAAAATAAAATGTCATTTAGTATTTTAGTTAGTTAGTTAATTTTGTTTGCTATATATTTCAAAGCTATCGTCAGAATCTATCAAATGCTTTCCTTAGTTCCACGACGAAATGATCGATCCGAATTTGATATATAGTTATGCTCATAATTTGGATGAATTCGGATCATCGTAAACACTAGAGTTAGTGTTTACTTCACTAAACGAAGTTCATTTTAATATGTGAACGGTATGACAAACCATCGTATTTGCAATAAGAATTTAACACAAATACTTACTTTGAATTCTTTTTATGTGTGAATGCCGATGCTTCTTTATCCTGGGGGCAGGATGGAGGGTGCCACGGCAATTCATGTTCGTCATGAACTGATACGCCTATTTTATCAGTCAACAATGATTTTAATCTGAAAACCACAATCGAAATACTTATTCAGATAAAAATTACACTGAGTTCCTTATAAATTATATTCATGTACGTAAATACAGTTCAAATAAATATTTCAAATTGTAAAACTATAAAAGATATATTTAACAACTTGTAAATATATTAATTAACCATGTTGCTCTTTCCAGCAAAATCTTATATGTACTGTACATAGGTAGTCCTCATCTATACTTATAATAAATCTGTAGAGAGGTCAATTCTGTACATGGAATATATTTTCAAAATAACTATCAGGGGGTGATTAGTGATCGATACTGATGCCAAAAATGCAATCAGTAAAAATTTTGTCTGTCTGTCTGTCTGTATGTATGTTCCTTATAGAAACAAAAACTACTCGACGGATTTTAACGAAACTTGGTACAATTATTCTTCATACTCCTGGGCAGGTTATAGTATACTTTTCATCACGCTACAATCAATAGGAGCAGAGTAGTGAAGGGAAATGTTGAGAAAACGGGAGAAGTTACTCCATTTTTTAAGCTTCCATCGCGTGTGCAGCCTTAATGGTTAAAGTTACATAGAAATCATGTATGACGGAAATAGTCTTTATAATATTAACCATAAACGCGGGTGACACCGCTGGCACAGCTAGTACTAAATAAAATATTCACAGCGATTTCAGAACATCAAAACTTAACCATACTTATAAGTTTTAGTCTGCTTTTAAAAAGTCAATTCAATCTATTTGTATTAAAGCGGGTCCAGGCAAGTGTAACGTGTAATATAATGTAATAAGTAAGGTAACGCGAATTTTGTGTCAGGACGAGCGTTATATGTAACGCTCGCGCCGGCGCTTGCGCTGATCCACCGGCTGTCGGTTTTTTGCGCGAACACAAAGGCGCTCGGAATATCATCCACGCATATGATTCGAGTTGAATTAGTGTGCTGTCCACACAGTTGACGCAAAATTTCAAGTAATGTTGCATTACAAGTTACACTCCTCTGAACCCGCCCTTAGAGATGAAGGGTGGCTATAATATAAACATATTTTTACCTTACACCCTTATTTTCAAATGGCAAGAAAACTGGATATATTGCCTCTACATTTTGAGGAAAACTTTGGGCTTTGTCTTTGCAGAATAGATTAGAAGGCCATTCATGCTCTCTGTCGAAATCCTCAACATTGCGGTTTATTTTCATAGTTGAAGGATACCTGAAAATTATAAATACACTATACAATCACAAGCAATTAACAGTTTGCACATAAGTTCTCTGTAAAATCTAGATTCAGACTATTTGAATTATTTCAGATTATTTGCCTCACAACATTCAAAGAAAAGAACAGGGGAAATGGGGTTATCTCAAAAACGATGTCTAGTAACATTTATTAACAAATATTATTTTAGAATGCAGCCTTGGGATCAAGTTTGTTGCTGTAGATATATGGGACAAACAAGCTCTTTGATTAAATTTCCTAGTCGATAGCAATTACTTGCTGAATTATAGATGCCGCAGTGTCACTATCAAAGTTGTATTTTTACCATTTTAGTACAAATCTGTCCCGAAGCGAATGTATTTAAAATACTGAGAGGTAATTAAGATAGATGGCTATAACGTTGAAAGAGAATATTCGGGATACTATTATGTCATCAATATAAATGTAGCCAACTTACATAACATGGCCGTCGAACATTTTTGCAAATTCACCATCCGGCGACTTCTTCCCAGTCCCAGTTTGTGGATCTGGTTTAATTTCTAGATTCTCAAAAGCGGGTGCTACTGAAAACAACGGCAATATTAATAATAGACAAGGAGTCGCCCACTAGTGGGAATTCGACAATATAATTTAATGTAGTTTATTATTAAAATTCGCTTATTATAAATTTAATGTAGTTTATTATTAAAATATATATATATTTTTTTTTACTTTACTCCTTAACTTTAACATGCCAGATTGCATACTCCTTCGTCCGCGTAATTCTCGTAAAAGGGGGTACAAAGTTTTTACTTCCCGTATTTATATAAAGTTACTGTCTAGTTGATTATTAGCATGAGAATACAAAAGCTATAATTACAGCTATCATATACTTATATATTACAATCTTTGTCATACCTTTTACATCAGGTAACATATCTGGAAACACAGGCATCGGACCTATCTCTTTCATTATCTGCCCACCTGAGTCCCACTCTTTCAGATCTTTGAGATCTGGCTGAACGAAATTCGACGCCATATTAGCGTGTTTTTCGATATGCTTCACTAGCCTTTGAAGACTGTACACTGATTCTAGCGCATATACACCTTTGCGTTCCAGCTTTTCACCCAGCGAGACCGGCCCGTCTAGGAAGTACTGGATGACCGAATTTTTATCACCTCCTTTCTTCAAGTCTTTAATATTCAGTCCGGTCAACTCGGACATCTTCTCACAATTTTTCTCCACATTTCTGTAATCTGAAATTTTTGTTTTTTAATAAATAGTTACCATTGACATAAACTGCTATGTAAATGGTTAATATGAAGCGAAACTTAAATGATTAAAAAATATCTACAAGACCAGTACATACATGAAGCGGAACAATGTCATATTTTTTTATATAATGTGATTGCTTTGCCTCATTATTATTTTAACTTATTCAGTGATACATATTATCATTAGATATCTGTTTACGGTTACTTTTTAGGAACCATTCAGCAATATGTTTAAGTAAGGCGATTAATAACAAATAAATAGCTATGCATAAAAACCAAACTATACTTAGTAATGTATTAATGAAGAATTACCAAATTCCTTTACATGTTTCATGGTTCTCAAAAAGGCGGCCTGCGATTTGAGCCAATGAGCTTCTCTGCTGTTGTACTCAATTAATTCTTCCCGTAATTTATCCACTAAGCTAAAACATTCAGAAGTAATTTACCTTACTCTATTGAAACATGTAACAGGACAAACTGTTTAATTAATTTGTAATTTGTTTTTCTTATCTAAAACTGACTGTATTAATGAGCAAATGTATATAAATACCAGTGAATACTTTTGTATATAGAAAATATGCCTATGCATAATTATTTAATCTTTTTTCATACTAGTATGTGAACAAATGAATTTTATTGACCATCCAATATTTTGTGTAAAAATAAAAGTTTACTTACTTTTTAATTACATCCATCTTTTGCCACAGTGCGATATGGCACAGAATACCAAATCTGTACCTTACTGCTAGATCAAAGCCTGGGTTTAGTTCTAGACAATGATCAAAATGTTTTAATGAACTATTGAAATCTCCAACTATAGCAAAACTATTAGCAAGAATGAAATGGTTAATGTGATGCTGCGGGTCATGGTCTACCGCAGCGCTGAGCACCGTAACAGCGTCTTCAGTTCTTTTACTGCGGTGTAGGATAGACCCCAGACTCAAAAGCGCTACATCCTTGTATTCCCTGAAACATGCATATTAAATTAAAACGAATACCAGATAAATATGAAGTCTTCTGTTAGATACTTAACAATTATAAATAAGTCTCTGGTATTTCACGCCACTTCCCTAGCAGAGTAGGCAGAGGGAATCGAGAACCATTTAATTAAACTATAAACCCAAAAAGATATTGAACATTTATGTAAATAGCGTTTGATAATAAGCCTACCAGCTCATTCCTTAGGTAAATTAAGTACATTTTATCAAGACACTAATAATTAGTATTCATTCTATGACTTTACATAAAAATTTGCATGTAATCAGCTAGAGGCAAACACATACCTAGGAGCATAGTGCACTGCGCGACGACTGCACTCCATTGCTTTAGGTGAGTTGCCCCTCACGCGCCAATATAAAGACGCCATATTGTAATGGAGCCACGAGGAGCTGTTCTTCCGCAAACAAACGGCTACCCAATGGCCAAACTGGTCCACTGTCATTATGGGAGATATCAACTCGGGAAGTGCCATCTCTGGAGCGGCAGTCAAGTTCTCTCTTTGTGCCATCCCCTGATAAAAAATTCAATACAATTTATATTTTTTATATCATACCCTCAGGCCTGCAGTCCCAAAGGGACAGGCAGAATCCAAGAAGCTATAAGGTCCTGAAATCACATTCAGCCGAAAACTTAATTGAGTTGGGTTATGGAAAATTGTGACAAATTAGTGACTAGTGGCTAGCTCGTCACCTAATTAATCACAAACCTAAGACAATACACCATTAGTTGCCTTTAATGACATATTCATTCTAATCCCAGACCAACATGGGATTTATAAGTTAAATGCAGCCTCAACAATTTATAAAACAACAAAAATGTTCAGTACTAGAGTACAATGTACATAATGAATCTCATTATGTACAGTGACAAAATTAACAAAACCCTTATCTAATTCCATGAATGTATTCATGTTACTGTATACTCATTAGTTTTTCATATAATAAGTCTAAATGCTCATGCTCAATTTGTACACTGTTACAATTAGAAATAATTTTAATAGTTTGACAAATTGTTCTTCCAAAATCTTATAAATATATTGCTGTGAGATGTATTATAGTTGTTTATAAGAAAACACAACAAATGAACATCAACTACCCCAGCAAATTTGTAGAATGAATATAAAACAAACAGAAACTTTTTTCATTTAGAGCATGAAAAAAGTTTGTTTTTAAGGTAGGCAGATGAATTAATGATTATAATATTCATAATTATTAAGATATCTACTACTCGAAATTTATAAACAAACCTCCAAATGTTCAAAGGCAAACATGCTAAAAGTTAACGAAGATATCTTCTTGCAGTCAGGAACATCAGTTTCCTGGCCATAATTAGGTTTGTACAGCATGTACTCTTCTTCTGGTATATTCTTCGATTTACCGTCTTCTAAAAACGATGCGTACCAGTCAAGGAAATTCAATTGCCCTGCTCTAACGCAGTCATCATTCTTTGCAGCAACTGATGTCATATCAGACTTCTTTTTGATATCTGACCATAGTTTATCTAACAAAGCTTGCCTTTTTGATAAATCATGGTACAAATTTATTATGTTGTCCCATCTAGTATCCTGGTTTAAAAATGCAAGCAAGTCATATGGGCGAGTCATTTCAAATGGAGAGTCAGCCTGAAAGATTAAAGAGTGAAAGTCAAGAGGAATAATTTAATTATAAATTATACTACTCTCTGACCATACATGTGTGTGTATCAGCAATAATACAGATTAAAATTATACTACACAATAATCTGTCTATAATACTAATTACTGTAAACTTATCCATTGAAAGATATTTATTTATATTCCACAGTTAATTAAAAATATGGCTACAAGAGTGTAGAAAACCCTGGTTAGAGGACTAGGGTTTTAGTACATTAAGAAAAATATTACCATGCCTTTTAAGACATGAATATCCATATGAATTACGTTTAGATAATGTAGGTAGATAAAAGAGCTAAGATATTTGAGATTTATAAATTAGCCAAATAATTCAAGACAATAATAAATTAATGACTGATGAATTATAGCACAAAACAGTAACAGTTTAGACATTTTTAAAAATAGCCGCTCCTTCTCACAATTAAAATTAGGCCACACAGGAAGCAGTTATTCCATACTTCCACAATAACAGTATTGTATGGAAACTGATAACGTACTCTTGGTTGAATCAAGCCACTTTCGGTGACCATCCAATGGGTCGTAGCCTGTATATCCATCGTACACATACTAAACAACCACAATACTACTACAAACTTCATTGTTTTAGTGCCACGGATCATATCATCAATACAGAAGCATCCCATTTATTTAGAAAGATAAACTTTTGCTTAAATTCATAATTTTAGCGTTCAAGCTACACGAAACAATCCAAGTCCAACCAAATTATATTGAAAACTGACAGGAACTATCCGTCCACAACACAGATGAGGAATTAACTGTCAGTCATCATATGTCACCTTGACAGTCATGACAACCTTTACGTTTCGTTTCTACTGTGAATGCTCGTTTACAACGGCAAAAATGTCTTCATTAAAAATTCTGAAGTCGATTGAAATAAAAACAAATCCTCGTCATTTTTTTGACAACTTTCGGAAACTATTTAACTTGTAATAAAATTAAAATTTACAAGTTCAATATTGATTTATTTATTAAAATTAAATCAATGTCTTTTGCAATCAAACTTAGATTTAAAAAATCTGTCAAATGCGCGGGTATTTTAATTTATCCATATGAACTTATGTATGTACATATTGAAATGTATATAGGTACATATTCATTGAAAACCATAGAAATTCATTGAATTGGTCATTATCAGCCGACTTCGACATACAAATAAATAAAATCAGTTGTACAAAAATAAAAATAAAGGGAGACAGAGAATTTAGACAAAAAATTCAAATTACTTACTAGAAAAGAGAGCAATAAGAATAATGTAGTACCTACTTATTAGATATATATTTCACTATTTTTCTTTTTACATACAATACCTACTCTAAGTATTTACCATAGCTCAATACCTATGTAAATATGACCTAGGTACATACCATTGAAAGAGAGAAATTAATAGGTAAGCAGGTACCTATTTGTTTTCCTAATTTTTTTTTAAATCAAGAGTAGGTATAGGTACCTGAATAAACTCATTGCACTCGTTAGATACCTATAAACCCGTCTAATATATAGATCCATAAGCATGACCTATAGACACAATAACTGCATCCATGAACAACGCAACGCAATATCTACGAAGGGATGGCCGAAGTTACCCCTCACGCGCGCAGTGCGCAAGTCCAAATAACCTCATTCAATCCACGCCTTAGGTCATCCACACGCTATTGCCATTGTGCTCTTGTTATTACAAAACGACCCAAGTGAAGCACAAAGGAATTTTCTTTATTATAGACTATTTCATTTAATACCTATCGTTCAAGTGATCAATGCAAATACTTCCTCATGGACGCGCACCCGCTCTGGTCAATACGAGTCGAGGTATTAAAGTACAGATGAAGGTACATTATTTGGGGACTATGTGATTTTCGTAAATGCACAGCGAGAAGAAAATGGTAAATGACGCACAAGTACAGTCGCCACCAAATTTGGTTGTGCGTGATGTGGACGAGCGCACAAAAGACGCGTGCAGTGTAAATAGAACTGTGACTGTGACACAATTGGAATACAAGGTGATGTTACATTAGCATTCGACAGTGCATCTTCACTCTGCGATCGATTGACAAATAATTTATTATCTCTTTTCAGGGAGTTCTGTGGACATGTGGTCTAAGGGAGATCTGTTTGGCTGCTCTTTGGCTTCCATTAGGTGCTTTAATATTTTGTTACGTGACAGCTTCTATATTTCAAGCAGATGACATACACGAAACACACTGTAGGGTAAGTTATCATTTAATGCTTTTATGTAATATTCTGAAGTGCCTTTGAATTGCATTCATAAGATTCGATAGAAGATAGCTTTCTTGTACCTACCCAATTATGTAATGTGATCTTTAAAAAATAATCAAAAATCTTGCAATGTCTATTATTTATTATGAAAGGTTAATTTGTAGAAATAAACAAAATTCAATTTAATCCAATGCCAACAATCTTATCAGACTAGTACATTTTTTTTAAATAAAGTAAGCCATTTTTAATTTTAATTCAATGTAATAAAATATTAACATAACTAATACGCATCAATATATACCATTGCTATTATAGGCACCATTTGATATCAAGTTAAATAAAATACCTTAATTCAGGAAGGAATCAGGAAACAATTAATTAACTGATGCACTATTAAAAATGTGACGAACGAATATACCAATTCCAGCAATGGTTAGACAAAGCGGTCTAAAAAAGCGTATATCATGCAACTAAACTATATATACCTAACATTGTTATCAGTACACGCTTACTGTATCTATATATTGTAACACGATTTCGAAAGAAATAAAAAAAAAACATCTATTGGACGCACAATTATAAAAACATAAAAAAAGTACTCAAGAAAACATATATGTGACTATATAAGAAATACTTAGGTAGTACAAAAAAGGAAAAATCAACTATTAAATAAAAAGCTACAGATTGGAGCCAATTCGGTCCCTACCTCAGCATTACCTATGCTACTGCGGCGTCAAGGTAACGCCGCAGGAGCGCTGGTATTCTAGCGGGACTCATAGGAGGAGCCATAAGGCCAAATAGCATAAGGTGATGTTCTTCTTACTTCGTTTCCAGGTTTACAATGTAGTACCTTCGATAAGTGCGATTACGGGCATCAGTCCGCAGAGGTACGTGTGGCGGATATGCGTCGCGTTCCACCTGGGACCAAGGTTGTTAATAGGGTCCCTCTACTACAACTACCACAAGGAGCGCACTGCGCATATCATTGAGGAACAGGTAACATTACGCTTAATATTTACTCAAAGAGATTACTTAGATGATGAAAAAGACTAGAAACGAGAATGATGTGTTGTCCTACTATAGGGCCATCCATAAAGTTTCACATAAATTACATGTTTTTTTGAGCCCCACTCCGTCCTTGTCACAGCTGTTCACATTTGTGAGACTCCCCCAATCAAGGTTTGCAGAGCAATGTTTCTTAATGTTATTGAGAAATATTTTATAGTAAAATATTACTTTTGTTTCTGTATATTTCCGTGTGAAGTAACGTTAATAGTTTAGTTGCCATGGTAAACAGTTAACAAACATTAACAAGTGGTCGCAATCATTAAAGAATATTTTCGTGTTATCGTTTTGAAAAATGTTGATCCTATAAGTCATTAATAGCTGCCTAGGTTTTCCATATAGTAAAGAAAGTAGGTAGGTATACCGTAAAGGACGCAGCGTAACTGCGTGTTATCTTTTACCTTACTCATTATGTACTTAAAAGAACTCCTTGAACTATTTAACAAAGTAATTATCTACGTATTGGTCTTGTCATAATTAGAACAATAAGAAAAACCCGAGCTCATGAAATGAAGACCATTATTAGGACAGACCTATGGCCCGCAGTGGACGAGTATAGGCTGATTATGATGATAATAATTGTACACAGTGCGGTCGGTAAAAGATTACAACACGTTGGGCGCCATAATAATTTTAGTATCTCTACTATTGTGTTACTTAAACAAAAAAGTGTTTTGATTTTTGTGAGTTGGTTCCTACAGACTTTATCATGTCACGTGGGATAAAAATTCGATAACTTCCATTCCAGGCTCGAGATTTAGCAGTAAAATTAGGCGACGCTTGCTACTGGCTCAATTTTATAGAGTTGTTCGCGCTCACCGGAGTGACGTACGTTTCCAATAGGGAAAACTATTGTAAGTACCTATTTCATCTTCATTCTAATACTTTATAGAACAATAATATATCCGACTCTTGGTCTGTAACTGATGACCTAAAAGCTTTTAAATAGTATTTTAAATCTAGATCTAGATTGCCTCACCAACGCAATACGGTTTACAGTAGCTAACAACCGATTGACACTAGCAGCCAGCTGCTGGTGTATGAATCCTGTTTTGAAGCTATATCAGTCAAAAAACTACAATCACAATAGACAGATTCTGGTTGTGACCATCCCGTATTTAATTAATTTGTGGCCTTGGGCACACCAGGAAATCAATATGTTTTTAATAATAATTGTGTAGGCCGTAGGGTCCTTTCGATCGCAGGGCCCGGCCCGGAGCACGTGCCCAAAGTGGCAAAGAGGAGCTTGGTTGTAACTATACCTATTTGTGATACCGGAAATATTGCTATCTTTGCTTCATTAATTCTACCTTTTGAAGAACAGATTAAAAAAACCGGTTTAAAATAGTTATCGAACTTGATTTTAGAATGATGATAAATGTATCTCTTTCCAGTTATTCACGAAAAGATATTCATAGTATTCATGATAGTCGCGTTGCTGCATATGCTATGCCGCGCGCGCGTCGGCTGCATCGCCAACGACGTCGTGGAGCCGGTCAGGACCAACAAGCTGGTGTGGACGCTGTTCTACGTGGCCATAGCCGCTACTGTCGGCCTTATCATATTCTTCCTTAGGCACCGCCTACTGTGTCGTCCTTTGGGTAAGTACATACATACATACATACATATCATTACGCCCGCGTTCGCCATCCCTAGTCGCCTTTTACGACATGCTAGGCAAGAAACACTGTTGATATTTTTTTTTAAGTCCTAGACCAACATGGGACAATTTGGGTAAGTATATCTTTAAGTACTTAATATAAAAACAAAGTCGCCGCTTCTGTCTGTTCGCTTAGATCTTTTGAACTACACAAGGGATGTTGATGCGGTTTTCACCTATAGATAGTGATTCAATAGAAAGTTTTATTTGTAGGTAAAGTTTCATATTATTTTGTGCTCACCGCGCGAAGCCGGGGCGGCTCGCTAGTACTACATAAAATAATGATTTAAAATTTTTAATGCTTTTACTCCTGATCACACAAGTAGTAGTACATTTTATGTTTATTTGTTAGTTAGGTTTGGAACGAAATAGGATACGATTTATCAGAATCAGAAGAAATGCGTCAATATGATAGTGTTGTTAGTATAATAGTTTTTATACTCTGCGAAATCATTCTGACATGAAACCAATGCTGATGGTAATAAATGGTCGACCTTTAGATCCCACGGCTCATTTATAAGGTATATATTGTGTCAGAGGTATAGAGGGAATCCATCATTGAAAAGGACCAAGCAGTTCACCTTCTTTATCGACTCGATCTACCACTTATCCACTTAAACGTCCGTCCTACACTTGAGTGTCTTCTCATTTTTTTCCCATCTTACGTCAATATAAATACGAAAGTGTGTGCTGTATTGTTTAATAGGTATGGAAAAATTTACGAAAAAATACGAAAATTAATATTTTTATTCTATCAATTCGTTATCAAATTATAAAATCTTTGAAGCGGCCATACTTTTTTTTTTTTTTTTTTTTTTTACTTGAGGAATGCTTACTTACGCACCATCCAGTTAGAGTCCTGGGTGGACCTAAAAGGGTGAGTCGGGCTCGAAACCGGTAGCAATCTCCGGAGACCCTACCGACTAAACCTCAAGGCTGTCGTTCTTCGGGCGCTAACGCAAAACCAACGGGATCCCCACTGTCGGGATTCATCTCGTAAAGTCTACGCAGCGCGCGCTGCCGCCTAGCGGCCCATCTCGAGGGAGTGGTATTCTCCCCCAGAACACCTAGGGTGGTGTTTCACGACCACATAGACAGCTGTGTACCCTATCCTGACGGACCGGGTGTAACACCTGCAGTCGGCTTCTCCGGGGACGATTGAGGGCAGAGGGCCGCCCCCCCTAACCCCCACGACCCCAAAGGCCCTTTTAGTCGCCTCCTACGACAGGCAGGGATACCTCAGGAGTATTCGGAGCCCCCCCTGCAGGGCGCCGCCGGGCTAGACACCATCGCCACGGCGGCCTCGCCTACGACGTCGGGCGGGATCGTCCAGCTCGCGCTGGCGCTCGGCGCTCTCCTTCTGCGACATGACACTGCCGCAGAAGGAGAGCGCCGCGTCCCAAGACTCCTCACTACTCACCATGGCAGACACCACGGCCGGTAGAGAGAGGTCTCGCCCAACAACGGCGGATAGCGCATTGCGCTCTACGGCAAAAGCCGGACACTCCTCCAACGTGTGCTCAGCACTGTCCTCAACGGAGCCGCAGTGATGACAGGAAGCGGCCATACTTAGCGCGGCCGCCTAAAAGTATCTTAACTGAGCAAAATGTGTTCTTACAAAAGTGAGGAGATTGTAATCCGCGTAGGAATTATCAGAAAACTCTTGCCCATTCCAGCATTCACGTGGTTCTCCGTATGCGAGTACATCCTGGCAACCGCCAACATGGCGTTCCACGCGCTCATCGTGCGCGACCTGCCTCTGCACCATCTGCAAGTGGTCTGCCCCTCGCACACTAAGGACAACTAGCGACAAACATGACATCGAGACGGAGACGACGTCGCAATGTCTGTTCCTTATCTCTACGTAAGTCAGCAGGCTTTTGTTTTACGAAGCATCACGCGGAGATGACATCGCATCCGCGGACTCAGTTAGATATCCTAATCAGCAAGCTTTTGTCTTACAAAGCAAGAAAGTTTGAACCGGGTGTTTGCTTTCGTGATGGCTTCGGGCAGTTGACGTCATCACCAAGCATGTGGGAATGAAAAGATCTCAACCTTTTATGGAGCAGGATTTGACTTTAGAACTATAATACAGTTCTAGATCACAGTAGTGTGTTAGAGTACCTACAGCGGTATATGAAGATCAGTTGCTACTTTTTGATTTATACCGAGAGATTGATAACGATTAACAAAGCTCTATAATAATATGAGTTACTAATAAAAACGGTAATACAGAATGGAAAGTTATGATGCTTGCTAAGTCAGGACATTATTAGGTTATCATGCTTCATGAAATTTATTGACTTCTTACTGATATATAAAAAAGAAAACATATTTTTCATGGTTTCCCAGTAAGTATATTGAATTATGATATTTAAGGTGTCAGTTTAACGTCATAAGCAGTTAATAAATAACGATGGTTGCTTTTGTATTAGGTAGATACTACAGACAAGCAATTTTAAAGATAAGACATAACCAACCACGTGTGACTTACATAATGTCAATCAATTTTAAAATAAGAATAGAAAGAAATGAGATATTTGTTTCAACCTCTTTAATCCGATGTCATTTGTGAAATAAACATCCATAAAAAAATTATCCATTGTACTTACAACCTACTACTAAAATGTTCGTTCAATTAGGAATCATACATTGGAATTAATATGTAAACGATTTTAATGTGACTTATTTTGATTATATTTAAAGTCTTCCTAGGTGCGTAATTAAGTAGATAAGACTTTTAAAAAATAATGAGCACATTGATAATTCCTTTCAGAGAAATGTGAGTCAGTAATAAATCTACATGTGAATGGATATTTTTTTATTACTTCAAAATTGGCATTAAGCGCTATTAAAGATGATTTTAATTCTAATGAAGGCGACTAGCATATGGCCACATCATGATAACCGGTCACCGAGGTGACATCATAACCTATAGACATCATACTTCATATTAATATTTTAAAGAGGAAAGATTTGCCTGTTTGTTTGTTTGTATTGAATATGCTCCGAAACTATTGGACCGATATGGTAAAAAAAATACCAATGGAAAGCTACTTTATCAGCGAATACCATAGGATATATTCTATCCCCGTATTACGGGAACGGTAACTACGCGGGTGAAATCGCGGGGCGCTGCTAGTTCTGAATACATATAAAAAAAAGCCAAAAAATAAGTACCTACTTACTACGGTACAGATGCTAAGGCTTTAGTTACAAACTGTTAAATAATTTAATTAAATGCATTACATACTACTGTCATAGACAAGATACATATGTAATTTTCTCTAATCAAAAATACTTGAAAAATCAATTAAAATGTTTAATTGCGTGACGGATGGCGATTGTGTGGCTTCGTAACTTTTTATATACCGTGTTATTTTTCAGTCCATTGGCTTCCTATAATTATTTGAATTACTTACATGTATTAAGGTATGGGCTTGCTCCACTAACAAGATATACCTTCATGTGGTTAATATACCTGTATTAAAACAGCTATCAAGTTATTTATAAAGAAAATAAGGTAAAAATAGAAGTACCGACGCAATAATAAACTTTAGGAAATTCTTGGGACATACAATTTTACTTAATAAGCTTTCCAAAGATAAACTCATTATAAGTATATATGATAAAAGAGATTACAGATATTACATTTATAGAGATTAAAGGTAAGACAAGAATCTTCTTTACGTACTTAGATTGAGCTATCCAGATTTAAATAATTATTAAATCCATACTACCTAATATTATAAAGCTGATGAGTTTGTTTTGCTTGAACGCGTTAATCTAGGTACTGTGATCCTATCCTATGAATCGGACCAGTGTCCGATTTGAAAAATTCTTTCAAGTTTTAGATAGCCCATTAATCGAGGAAGGCGGATGAAACCGCGGGAAGAGCTTGTGTTATAATAATGTCTCGTATTCCACAATTCACTTCAAAGCTCTATAATAATCAAATAGCGAGCGAAAAATAAATAATAATACAAATGCTTAAATAAAATAAACACAGTCATGGGCGTGATGTTATGTATGTATGTATGTAACACAGTCATAATGCCAAATTACCTATTTATATTTCACATATGAAAGTATGTATTACTGAACTAGTTTGTGATAAATCCAATAAAGGTCAAGGTTTAAGTGAATCAGAATTATTTTCAGTAATATAAAATACACCTTTTAGATCATCAGGTCACTCACACGGACTTTACAAATACATTAAGATTGCGATCGTGTTCCATTTTATGACAAACTATTTATTTTTTTATAATAACGTCTTTACTTATTGAAAACTATATGCTCTACACGGACTCGTAAAAAAAAGAAGGACTCCGCGCCACTAACTAGACGTTAAAGCTCCTCAGGTGCTCCAACTTGACACGCAACTTACGTCACACATTGACATAATAAGTGCTCCCAATGACAGATATCCATTATCTGGTATCCATAAGTATCTCACTCACACATGCATAAACGTGGCTTCATGCTATAGTATGACAGCGAGGAGTCCTTCTTTTTTTACTAGTCCGTGATGCTCTATAATGTTTTTATTGATGCAATTCATAAATAAGTACTAAATCTATACTAATATTATAAAAAAAAAAAACATATTCGATTGTTTGTTTTTTTTGCACTGAATAGGCTCCGCTCCTACCAAAATAAAACTCATGAACAATTAAGCTTTAATGTGATACTTATTGTCATCGTATAAAGTTCTAATAATAGATATTTATTTCATTATATACAAGAAGGAACATAATTAATCCCTAATTAGATGCATGTTTTGTTGAATTTAAAACTAAATACTCAAATTACTTATTATTACTAAATCTCATAAAAGGAAATACGTAAGTTAGGTACTTGATTACTTTACCCTGCCTCATAAATGTTGATACCTAATAATTATGGTCTGATACTAGGCAATAAACATTTAATTATCAAAGTTATACAAATAAAGCGTATAGCTACCAGGGCGTAGCGTGCCTTGTCGGGGCCCCGTATAATTTTTTTTTGGGGGCCCTTATTTTATTTTTATTTTATTTATTTATTCATTGAGACAACTAACAGTCCATAGTGTTAGTAACAGAGATCTTATAACTAGTGTTAGTATACATTTATCAATTAATTAATTATTAACCTTATGAAGGGTAAAGATTTCTCACAAAAGAAAAAAAAATGTTTACATAAAATCAATAGAAATATTTATTCATCATAATTATCTGTCACTTTTTTAAAAATATTTAACAAACAATTACAACTCAAATTAAATATACACTCCTTGACTTTTTTTCGGCAAACTGATTTATTAATTTTGAAGTTTTTCTTAATTTTTCTTACGCAAATCGGGGGCCCCCATGGCCCGGGGGCCCCGTATAATTGATACGGCAGATACGGCGGTTGCTACGCCCCTGATAGCTACATAAGCTTACAGCCCTTTATTTGTAAAACGGTTTAAAAAAATTACAGTATCAATAAGATAAATTGGAGTTAGAAGTTTATAGATCAAACACCTGCCTGTTATACCTACCACATATGCTCTATTAAAATATGTTTTGACTGAACACTCATACACGTTTTAATATTGTTACATGTATCAAACAAAATTACTCATCAATTGTAAATACAAGGACTAAAATAAATAAACCAATGTATATTCTGTGTATTATAAATGACATTTAAGTAGGTGTGATTTTTCCCAATCAAATGCGTACCCACATAACTAGGAGGAAAATGTTTACTTACTTATTAAAGTTATTACAAAAGAAACATTAAGTAAACATTGTGTACAAATTGAAAAAGTTCGACATTTTCTTAAGCACTGTTAATTTATAATTAACTGGAACATTTTGGAAAAATGAAGTTAGTGGCTTTTACTATGTTTATCGTACGTCTTACTTTTGAATTGTCCTAAAATAAAAAAATCAGTTGTGTAATTCAGCTTTATTATATTAAAAAAGCGTTCGTTTTTGGAGTAACCACCTATACAATATATATAACCTTAAATTAAATTATGCACTTACTATGAAGTTACTTACCTATACTGCTCTATGCAAGTAGTACTTAATCATTTTGTAACATGACACATTGGACTTTAAATGATAAGACATTTCTAATATGAAGCATACCGCCTTCAATACATTGTAATTAAGTAAAGATTGTGTAAGTAATCGTGTTAAATTATGGAAACCTTCAATTGTTTAAAGGACCAAGCATTTATTGAAGAGTTAAGAATTACCATGTTCTATCTACAATGTATCTGAACATATCTTTACTAAAGCTAATGAACTATTAAATGTCGTTCGAATTCAAATAATCGATTTGAATAACCAAGCAGATTTCCAAACAAAATATAATGTTTAACTGATCTTATTTCTAGAAAGCTTTTTAGTTCAATAATGTATGATTGCTAGCTTAAATGCATTGCGCGGTAGATCTATAGGAAAACTAGGTTTATTAGTTAGTTTTATTAATATTAAGAAGTGTATTATTATTCTCCGTTTGTTGAAACATTTTTTGACTTTTATCGTTAGGTACCTATTTTGTTATCGTTATATAAATGTTGTAACTTTACAAAATTGTTATTGCAACCTGAGTGATTATTGAGTCATAAGAGATTGGGAACCGTAGAACATTATATTTATTTATTTGTAAGTGATTTGTGCGAAAATTTAATAATTAATATTCAATGAATATTATTATTATACATATGTAACGTTAAGTGGTCAAAAATAAAAATGCGTCATGAATCTCTTGATTGCACCTACATTGAATTATCCAATTCGTGTTAAGTAAGTAAATTATTGTATTACTTATTTGTTAATATTTTTAAATTTTAATTTCGCACAAAATATCAAGTTCCAATTTAATAAATTATTTTTTAACATCGGTTAATATATCCTCATTCGATTTTAACTCTGGTGAATCCGACTAAGCGTTGGTCTATAATTTTTTTTACCTTAATATATAATATTAATAACATATTTATTATGTTTTGTGACAACGACTGCAATAATTTAACGAAATATGTATACTTTTTTCTGTACGAATTATTTCAGAGTAAATAATATTTGTACGCAAGTTTAAACTAGTCAGTATATTTAGTATGTAATTATTATTCAAAATTGCCTTACCACCATCGGTTCTAACGAAAAATGTAATAAAATAAATGTAACACCCGGAATCATAAATTTTGCTACGTTTTTTAATGTAGTGTGAAAATCCGTAATTTATTTAATTCAAATATTTTGCTCTGATGGAGTGTGTAATTAGCATTATTGAAAATAGATTTCATGCATGTAATTGCAACTTAACTCATGTAAAATCAATGTAGATGTCATTTTATTTTATCTGAAAATGTACTTATGTAATTTATAATAAATATGTAATTATGTAATTTATAATAAATATAAAAGAAAGTATTTCATTACGTTTCCCTATAATACCTACCTGATGGAAAGTTTCAAATTCATTTAACTTATTGTTATTAGATACTCTAAATACTTAGTGTAAAGAGTTTCACGACGTGACTGAAACGCTTAGTTATTTGAAAAGTACGAATTACTTCCCAAAGTGAATTAGATGAATAAAGTGTAATTTAACTTATTTTATGCACAGATATTTAAGGAGTCTGTGGTTTAGGTAATAAATAAGCTACAAATAAATTGTTTGTTTACATTTTCTCCAAAACCTATAAGATGCTGTTGATAAATACAAATACGACCATTATTTATAATTCGTAGTTGTAAACTTCTAGAAAGAAAGTATTTAAAGTCATTATAGCTGACACAAAGTTATCATTTTATGTTTAGACACCTCAAAAAATATAATTCTTGATATAAAGATAGAAAATCATCTTTTTGATGACACATTTGAATTTTAAGATTGAATGGAAGTGAGTGAATTGACTAACCATAAACATATGTTTAGCGCCATCTAACGCTTAGACGTAGTATCATTGGATATACGCTAGATGTCACTAGACGTACAAACACAAGAAATAGATACATGCTCTGTCTCTTTTCTACATCAAATATGGCGGAGTTCGGGAGCTAGGGCAGGTATAAACTTTGAATGTGTGGGTGTGTACGTACACAAAATTTCACGTTTGACCACTCTGGGCACGCACACTGATACAAAAAACCGGGTGAGCGCGGGGCAAGGGGAGTAACGTCCGTGAAGTTGTGTCAGCATATGCGCAAACGAGGTGCGCATTCGTCGCGTGCGTTGTCGGGATTCTTTGTGCCATTCTTCGCATACCAATAAGAGTATATTCTTTAAATTTACTCTTAAATTGTCATTTTATCAAAATTCGCCCGTTTACTTCATCTTCAAACACCATAATAGGTAAGTGAAAAATACTTTTTGTGTGATTTTCATACATTTAAGCCGAGATTTTGGTGATTTTTATTCGGGAATGTCAACAATGCGATCGCGATCCTGCAATATTTTACATAGTTGTCGTGTTTGCTTCTCTGCGACTTCCGGTCGTTCGGGTGTCGGCATTTCGCGATGTAAACATTATCTAGTTTTGAGATTTGGCCGCATTTAGACAGACTGTCGGGAATGAAGTGTGCTCACGGTGCTTTTGTGTTGTTAATTTCGCCTGAGTGTGCTTACTGGTATGGCGCAATTTTCGAAAGACGCGGTATGGTATCGTTCGCCTGCGATACACTTCAGTCGCGTTTGTGGCTGCATGCGATTTGACGTATTCTGCGCGCAGTGATGTCACTTGTCAGCTTATTTTATGAAATGTCAAACGTTTTACATGTAATTCGCGAGTGAATGGTAAACATATTGACAGTGAAATTATATATGAAGTGATATTATTACGCGAGTGACATGGACTGTTATTACTCGAAATTTTACCCGAGGCGTGAGTATTTATTACGAATTATTCAAAACAAACAAACAAATACTTGAAATACTTTTATACATTCTTAGCATAGTTAGGACATTTTTGTGTTGTTTTGGAAATTGAGTGCTTATTTTTCGGGGTGTTTTATCAGAATAATTGAAGACTATTCGGAATACTGGACTCTCGATGTTTTTTTTTTAATAAAAATTTTGTGAATATGCAATTTTACTAATTTATAAAGCAACTATTTATTAAAGTTTTAGTTCATAACTTTAAAAAAAAAATTATGGACGTGATTATCATACTTAATTCAATACTTTTTATATCTGCTTAGTAAAATTCAATTTTAAATATACTGTCATTTACCATATTAATATTATATCAAGTGAAGTAATTTTTTTAGTGCATTTATATTTAAGTAGTAGGAACCTAATTACCGGTGGCAGTATAAAAATGGAATTTTATATTAATTAAAGTTAATCGTGAATTTAGGCGTTACATTATGTGTATTTTTATTTAATATTAATTCTAGGCAACTGGATGATAGTATCAATAACTGAGACTAAAAGCGCGTTAAAAATTTTTTTAATTGCTTGTGTGAACTATTTAAAAATAATACCTATTTAGTTTGGTAAATTTACCAACCTAATTCTATGTGGTATACCTATTAAATTACGTATTTCTGCATGGAATAATAATACATTACATAATACACGAAAGCATACGAAAGAGTGGATTATAACATCCTTCTATCTAAACTATATGGTTCGGGTGTACGGGGCCCAAGTTACTTCTGGTTTAAATCATATTTAAAAAATAGAAAACAAAAAGTTCAAATAGAATACTATAACAGCCAACAAAACCAAATACAATCTGTAGTATCCGACGAAAAGACTTTAACATGTTCAATACCACAAGGAAGTGTCCTTGGCTGTGTGCTCTTCCTTGTCTATATAAATGACTTGCCTAAAATAGTTAAAAATGAAATTACATTACCGGTACTTTTCGCAGATGACATGTCTATTTTAATAAAATGTGAAAACACCAATAGAGCAAGTGTCATCCTCCAGGAAACGATGCAATCTGTAACTAGTTGGTTAGAACACCACAACCTTAAAATTAATTACACTAAAACAAAAATAATACAATTTAGATCGTATAATAAAGCACCTTTAGAGATAAATGTAAAATTTGATAATAACCAAATTGAATCGATTGACACATTCAACCTGTTAGGTATATTAATAGATACACATTTAAACTGGAAAAAACACATACAGCACATAAAATCCAAATTGTCCAAATTTACTTACGCACTCTTTGAACTGGTACATAGCACGAACAGAGAAGCTGCACTAGCAGCCTATTATGCGTACGCCTACTCGCACCTCAAGTATGGAGTAATGCTATGGGGAAATAGTTCCAACGCAAATGACCTTTTTGTGATGCAAAAAAAATGTATAAGGATAATAGCTCAGATAGACAATACTGAGTCTTGCAAACCGTACTTCATAAAGTTCAACCTCCTAACCCTACCATCCTTATATATATATGACATATGCATTTTTACATTTAAAAATATAAAGAGCTTTACCAAAGTGAAAGATACCCATAACATTAACACCAGACATAAAAACAGACTATACCTACCACCATCTAGAATCAAAATGTTGAATACTAGCCCTTACTACATGGCCGTAAAAATTTTCAATAAGTTACCGGTGAATATTAAAAACGAACCGAACTTTATAATTTTCTCAAAGAACCTTAAACATTACCTAGTTGCTAAATGCTATTACTCAATAAATGATTATCTGAATAATTAAATCCGGTATTGTGTTTCGAAAATGTATTTAAAATGGTCACCTGCTCTATTACATTCAATTGAGTTGCTACTTGCCATATTGTTAGATTTTGATTTTATACAATAGCAAGAACAATTGTTTTAATGATTCAGTAGAATATAGAATTGATTTTTAAATTATTTTACTTACATCTATCTATTACTATAATTATTGTGGTACATTTGTCCTCAAATTTGCAATACCTAAATGGTAACTAAGTTGTAAGTTCCTTTTATGTTAACACCTACTATGTACACTTAGTGAGCAAATAAATGTTTGATTTGATTTGATTTGATTTGACATTTAGTTAACATCCGATTAAGTATATAATCACTATAAATGAATCGTCAATACAAATACAACATTTTATGATGATAGGTATATGTTGTAAGATCCCTTTCTAATCGTTATTATTAACCGTAAAATGTGAAGCGTAAATTTATATATAAGTACTAATAAAAAAATCAAGCTTTTCTATTTTTTTATAAATATTGTTTTAATCTCCCTTTATGGCTTTTATCATTTTTTTTTGTTTGTCTGGCTTTACATAATAGTGTCCAGTAAACGGTTAATTTTTGCTTTTTTTATCAAAATTAAATAGTGTTGAATATGTCAATTACATTATAATCATATGCGATTATTTTAAATTTACACATTTCTAACGCGTCTTCGAAGGTAAACGGAAAGTACCTACATCCATTCCGATTGGAAGGCATTAACTTAAAGAACCATTATTAAGATTTCATGTCACTGGAATGACATGATGTCAGTCCATTCAATGGTAGATTCGCAACCTGCACCCAGTTTGTGTCGAACAGCCTGTACAGTGCGATAACATACAGATCTGCGGAGATCACGAACCGCTTCACTTACAGTATATCTGTCGGACTCTCGAATGGGTGCCAAGAGTTATTTTGGTCAATACGGTTGATGTTTTTATTGCACGTCGCGACGCCGACTCGAGCTGCACGACAAGCAATAAGACGTGTAAACTGCTGACGCTTCGGGCCCTCACGCGGCGTCACATCTAATGGCCGATTCGGAACGATTTATCACGTATTCTGTCTTAGGGAAATTGAATTCAGCCCCATTTGCTTCTCCGTCGACGGTTATTACTTTTCTTTATTAAACTCTTCCATTTTTAAACAGATTCGCTAAATGCACTGTGATGGTAATACAACATCCAAAAGTCATCATCTTTGTATATTCTACAGGAATAGTTTATTTGCAACATGAATCAACATTAAAGTATTTTATCATAACTCTTGTTGGATAAAATCAAACAGCTATCTGACATAGATTTATCTTTTTACATATAGATTTAACCAGTTTTTTTTCTCTGCATCAACCGACAGTGCCTATCTGAAATGATAGTAATAGACATTTGACAATAATAGAAGAAGCTGCCAAGGCTCTTTTCAAATCATGTTTCTCAATGCAACAGTTTTTACTGTCACTGAAATACTTCCTACGCCTTGTTTGACAGAAATAATAGGCGGCGTGACTTTGTTTTACCCATTTAATAATAGATTTTTATGATTAATACTATTGTTGCTCTTAAAATATAACTTCCAGTTTGTAATAACTTTTACAAATTGAGGAGTCCTTTACCGCACCACAAAATAGCATGATACACGCTTCAAATTTGGCAAACTAATTCATCCTCAATTATATGCACATTCATAATTTACATGTAATGCACCCCTAACTTAAAAATTTTGGTAGTTCCAAAGTGAAACTTATAACATATGCTTAAGTAATGGTGTCCAAAGTTGCATTTATGCGTGCTTAATTGGGGTGCGGTTGATGTTCGCTCCGGATGCTGTAATCGTAGCCCTGCCCATTCACTTACACGAACTTGAATCAGTTAATGCAGCGTTCACCAAACAGCCAAGCAACATATTGCAACGTTCAGACACGAACTTGACTTTTGATTTTTCGCCAGTAATATTAAATGCGACAAAGTTTTTGTGCCGTGATATTTATGATAACATTATGAAACGGTCAACATTGCACGGTACTTTCTAGAACGCTTCATTACCATGTCAAACATAATAATGTGTTTCCGCTTCTTTAAAATTTTAAATATAATTTTATACATTTATTTTTTTCTTAACTTTATGACGTAAGTTTTCATATTTATTAATTATGATTACGAGACATAATTCAACACATTATCTATTCTAAACAAACAAACAAACTAAAATCTCTATTAGAATTTGTCCAAACCTTGTCGAGATACAAAACATCCCTTCTCATGTCATTAAGTATATTCTATCTCGCACACATAACAGGGCAACCGTAATCCTAACGTGCGGGTATTGAATGACGGCGTCCGACCACCGTGCGCGCGGTTACTCTACCTGCTCTTATTGACCTGCCGGAGGTTCACTGTAATCCCCGAACTACCTCCCTAACCACGAATCAAATTCATTCAATGGTAGCTGGAAGGTGCCGACCGTGTTACGAACTTTCCGATTTATTGACGCATTAGGATACACCTGACACGTTATTAGTTAAGCAGTTACCGCTTTCTTGATTTTGACAATGCTTGGTACAGATCCGGCAAGTAGAAATAAAATTTTGAGTAAAATAAAAAATGCCCTTAGTATTGCTACTTTGCGGAATGAAAAAACCTGTTTCCAATCCTTTTAAAAGTCTCATAATAATCTACACAACTGTTAAAAGTAAAAGACTCGCAGCAGGTGTTGTAATTTGTAAATCACCAATGACTTTAATGCGTCCAATCATGTTTATTCATGTTCCAGTGGAGACACAGAGTCTCTTTATAATATGAAAATTTGCGTCACAGACAGCAAAGCTGAGCGTCGAAAAACTTCGCGTCACTCGCTGGAGATATGATTGCGGCGTGTCCAGTAGCCTCGCTCTATTCTCGGACTCCTATTTGTGGATTACTCTCGTGTGAAACCCTCCGCATTGTCTAGATGAAATCAGCCGTAATGTCCACGAAATAAAGCTTAAATCCTCTTATAATCATTTACGACATCTGTCCTTCTCGCGTGGCGAGGGGATTCGAGCGAAAGGACCCACTCCTTGCCTCTTATTTATCTTAATTTCGCTCTCCGAAGAAGTGACAAATGAGGATTATAGCTGTGTGAAATCGGTCTCAAGCTTACTTTTATAACATTTAATAACAACACAAGTGCTCATTTGAATAAGCCCTAATAAAGCGTCTTTATAATTTCGAGAAGGAAGGAAATTTTAGCACCAATGTCATTACTATTCAGTGAGACGAGATTGATTTGAAACCAGACAGACCTGTTTCTCTTGAGTCATTGTCGTTGACCAAACTAATGTATAGTATATCATTCGATAAATACTGTTCGTTTTAGCATTAAAAGCTGTATTCATGTTATATTTACTAAAGGCAAGATCACTTGTAACTTTAAAATATTTCCAATAATATTATCTCAGTTTGGAAGCGATATTAAAATGTACGCAAATTTTACTAATTATTATCGATTAAATACTTTAGACATTACCGCATATGATGCCTTTACCATCTTGACAAATTACCGGGATCTTAGCTGTAAGCCTTCAAATCAGCTACTGATTAAATTAGCTTTAATGCGATATTTCTTCGTCAGGTCCTATACTTTCATGATCTATGACCTTAATTTAATCTGACTACAAATTACGGTGTAATCAATTTAACGAAATATTATATCGACATAGTGGTAGTATGGCTAATTTTAGATTTATTGATTTACTGCTACGCCGTTTCAACTAATTACATTATCATTGTACAATTTAATGTAATAAATAATACGTTAGATTGTAGAATGAGGTATAGCATTTGTATTGGGTGCGCTTTTGCAGTGTGGGTAGTGTCTGATATGAAGCGCTTTGAGTATACTTGTTAAACTATCGTTGGCGGAATTGTTTCCGCGCCCGCACAGTAGTCCGGTCTTGGCGATTTAATTAAACTTGTTATTTGTACGTTTTATTTCGCAATTGGGCCCCGTGTTCGCTTTGATTGTCTGTCGGCCTGCGAGAACCTACCTTTTGTCTTGTCTGCGCTTTCATGTTGAGTTCCAAACTAACTGCTATTCAGTCTGTTACAACAAAATAGTCAAAAGTTGCAAACGTTTGTATTCGAACAACGCTAGCAGTTTCCCCCCCACTCGCGAAATCACTTAACTGTAGGTAATCTTTCACGATGCGAACTCATTTGCTATGCATTATGTGAGTTAGGCGTTTCCTCGGTGTGTTCTCGGAAATCGAATGTACGGGTATTTTAGCTAATCGTGCGTCGTATAAAAACACACATAATTTGCTTAGCGACAAGGGAGTTTTAATCATTTGCTTCTTACTGGTTCAATCATTTGGTAAAACATAGTTGATGTTTTACCAAATTCGTATTGACAACGATAAACAAAATTATAAGCGTAAATTGAATGGAATTGGAATAGACTTGCAACGAGTTTTTTTACTACTCCAATTGAGAGTTATTTGGCGGGAAAGAAGAGCGAACATTCGCAAATGTCGTAGAGTTTGAATGGAAACATCGGTGAGGAGTTGAGGACGCGAACAATTAGAAGTTTTTGTTTCACTTCATTAGCGCTCAGACGAGACTCGATGATGTCGCTCCTTCGGAAAAATACGGTTACGCACTTTTCAACTAAGTAAGCTATCGTATCGATACAAGTATCAACAATTTAACTCAACAGGATATCATTGAGAGCCATCAAAATACTTGCTAAAATGTTCAGAAATATTTATCTAAGATAGAACTTTTATTTACGGAGTTATGCAAATCGTAGGATTTATGTATAAAAATCATAAGTAGGTTCGTTATTCTTAGTTAAGAAATATATACAAATATATTATAAGTATTTTCTATTCAACTGGGGCTTGCTTTGTAAAAACATAATTAAGTGAGACTATTTTAGTCGTTTGAATAAACTTAATTAACGAATTAATTAATATCATTCCGCTTTCATTATACTGTACAGGAAATTGATTTTGCCATTAAAATCCCTCTAATCTACAGTAGGTAATACCTAAAACAATATACTTAATAGAATAATAAAAGTACTCTTTACGATTCCTTTTGACTTCTCCTCTCTTACTACTAATAATATGTGGCAAATTTTAAATATAAAAAAAAGAAATCGCCATTATGTAACGCGTATTATCATACTCACATGCCTATAACTAATTATAAACTATACCTACATAAACACTTCGTAATCATTTTATTGTGAGCTAATTGCGCGAGCGTCAAGGCTCCACTTGCGTCAGATTTAGGCAAATGAACCTATTATAGACTTTTTATAGCTAAAATAAAATTGAGAAAGTAACTAAATGGTCTCGTAAATCTTAAACACTACACTTATTATTGCGCCTCCGTTTGACGGTGTTATTTTAAAAATGGCTCATTCTTAAATTATAGGCACACCACCAGTATTGGGAATTTTATTCGTCTATAAAAGTCAATATTTATTTCCATATAAGTATTTATGATCGACTTACCCGTATAATGTGCTCTAAAACTTCCTACACGCAAATCCTTTGACCGTTCTAAAATGTTTAACGCATTAATATACGTTAATGAAATGTCGTGGCTTCGAAAAGGAATTCAAATTCAAAACAATTAAAAGTTACAACATTTGGTTTGCCTTAAGAATCTAGAATCGTATGTAAAAAAAGGTAATTAAAAATATTTCGTCGTTGTTTCTCCTCCTCGCAGTTAGACCAAATACTTAAAATTCTTATTGTACAGACTAGACTTTTCAACTAATATCGAAAAAGTGATGACCAACTAGGTAGTGGTAAAATTGTAATTCACGTGTCTTTATTATCAAACTTATTCTTTTTCCACACAAAATAATAACAGAACAAAGCGGCTGTTTAATATAAATAAATACTGAAACAAAAAATCTTACAAATCTAAGATAAACTCTAGAATGATGAATTGTATTGTACGACTAGCAAATCTCATGCCCGCTAAATTGTAACAATCAAATTCCTTTTGTGATTCAGAAAATATTTCTTAGAAAAATTTGCTTCAAAATTAACTTGATTTTATATGCGGCTAAGCTTCGTAATGAGCGTTCATATTAAATTTAATTGGTCATAATACGCGTCCTTTTAAAAATAGCCATTGTGTTTTCAACGTAGGCCTACGATTGACTGAATAATCTTGAATCTTTCTCGGATATACTGTATTTTTCGCATTATTAGTTCTTTAGTCATTTATACAATAAGTTATGTCATTATTTTGATAAAAGTAATAATAGTAGGTATTTGAATTACAGCTTGTTAATATGTATAGAGAGCGTGGGTTTAAAACATTCGTTCAACACGTTATGAAAATCGCAATTTATGGGTTGAAAACCAAATCGTAGATTATTGTCGTAAACTGAGTTCATTAAGTACTTAAAACGTTCACTATATACTTTATAGAAAGTATGAAAGTATAACTATTTTATTAATAAACATTGGAGATGAAACTCGGAAGGGGCTCGACCGTTGTCCAATTTAGAAAGAGGCTTATATATTCAGTAGTTCAGATATGCTGATTGGATTCGATTGGATGCACATTGGCAACAACATATCAAAGTGCGATGAACTGACAAACGCCACTATATTATAGTGTTTAGTTCTCTGTATTCCCTGTAATTAATAAACTTACAGCTTTACGGTTACATTACGTAGATTGCATAAAACGGCACCGCTCTCGCAAGATTGATGTCGCGCTGCTCTACGACACAGCGCGGCTGTCGTGCGATAAATTAAACGCAACTTGCATTAGAGCCACCTAATGAAACACACGCCCGTCCCGCTCCGCCCTTAACGACGATTCCGAGAGAGACAAGGACGAAAACTGCAGCGGCCCGACAACCTTTTTTTTATTCCACGACCGGGACCGTTAACTGTGACTCTTCTCCTTTAATGACAACACTAACGTCTGTCATTTTATTACGATTCCTTTTATGAACTGCCAGAACAACTAATTTGAAACTGACAACTTTATAATCGGCACTTCAAAACGGAATCATTGAATATTAAAACCTATAACGTGCACTAGTAGGGCTACTTATCGGGCAATCACGGTTAATTGGAGATAATCACGCAGTCTCGAAACCTCATTATCCACTATGAAAAGAAATATTTCTTACTTATTTAGGTTAAACATTATATGTAGCAACAAGTATGCGCGTGAAGCGATCTGACCAGATTACTTGGTCGACCATGGCGTATCTGCAATCGGTAAATGGTTACTTTAAGTCTCGATATGCGGAGTATTCCCCATGGAATGCCACCGTCGCTATGCTGTACTTATATGCGCTCGGCGGACTGAATTTTTTCTTATCGCTGATGCATTTTCTGCGAGTTTTCAATGCAAGCGACACGGCGCGTCCACAGTGACGTTTAGTCGATTTTATTTTTACGCACTCAATTTTTGCGGTAATTTTGGTACGGTGAGCTAAAGTCACGCGGTTTTTTCGAATCGAATCGAGTTTTTCATCGTCGTCTAATTCTCTCCGGGTGTGGATATTAAGCCGGCAGTAATAACCGGGCTCGCTCCCGTCATCCATCACGCGCGGTGCAATCGTCCCGCTGTCAATCTATTCCGGGATGCTCCGTTTTCGCTAATGATTCCTCGCCGTGAGATCACGCGACATTTACAAAGGCCGATTGTGCCGCCGGTTGTTCGTACAAATCGCTTCTTCATCTCATCTCTGCTTCGAGACGATTTATCAGATACACTTTGTAGATAACGCGCGTGATATCACCGGCTGATGCGAAGTTGCGAACGACAGCGCGCCGGCAATCGACAATTAAATAAACGGACTTAAACTTTCTACTTTTCTATTCAAAGCCAGGTCGAACTTTAAGGCCGAATTGGTTTCTCAGATATTTAATTGGCAGTGGGCGTTGGTTTTTAACTCTCGGCATTTTTAGGGATAGATTTTACGACAGATAATATCGTATCTATTGAATAGATCAAATAGAAACAAAAGTCGATCGCGCTCGCAGTCCGTACATTCCCAGCCTGATACTGTATCGACGGGTAATTAATTTAATTGCACGAGATTTTTTCCTGTAGCTTTATAGGTAGTTTGATCAGGCAATGAGTAATGTTATTCCTTCTAAAGTTTGATTGGGACATCGCAAGAACAGTGACACTGACACATGACGCATTCCAACAGGTGTACCTAGATTATATTTACCCGTTTAACTAGTTACAACAAAACAGAACAGTTTTCTATAATTCGTGAATATGTATTTTCAAACATCACATGATATTTGTTGCAGTGTCTGTCTAGTTAAACGGCGGCATGAAAGGCGCAAGTTGAGTCGGATTGTTAATTAATTCGATGCCCCCTCCCGTGTCATCGCTCAAAAACTCGCTCGCAACAGCGAACAAAGCGCGGTTTATTCGTTTCGCATAAAGCGTTCGTATGCCGCATCGCGTTCCACGTGAGAGAGTTTATAATTTATTTGCGTCGCAGTTTTCTGGCGACGATTTTCCCACAGGGCGGCGTCTCAAACGAGCCGCGCCCGCCCTTTATGTGGTTTTTTGTGGCGGCACAAAATGCCCCGGTGGAAAACATTCAGTGATAACTGGCAACAATCGCAGCCGCCCGGATGCTCCCTCCCATTCCGCGCATACCTCCCGCTGGACCTCGACGATGCTTTTTCATCTAGCACCCGCCCGTCCGGCCGCCGACCGAACGCACTTGAGCCTCGCCGTGACTCGAATCCGAAACGTCAATTATTTACATCAGGCTAATTATTATTTTTGCTCGCGGACCGCAAAAAATAGAAACCTCAGCGCATCAATTGATGTGGAAATGTTCCAACATCATAGTGCCTTTGGAAACTTTTTGATGCAACTTATAAAAAACCTAATTTCAATTGTTATAATATTTATAATTGATAGGATCAAAATGTTAATGTATAAATATAGTCAACATATTTAATAAAATTTAACCATGTTTATATAAACATGGTTAAATTTATGCTTTTGAGAAATCTAACTCGCTCTTCGAATATAATTATTTGCAGTCGTAATTTAAAGATGAGTGGGCGATCGTGGCCCTATAAATGTCAACGATGATGGCGGATATGGCATAACTCGCAAATGTTTATATTACCCATTGTTAGAATTTTATGTTGCTAAAATAATGTAGAGAACTCGGTAAATATCCAACAGTAATAAAAATAGTTATTTTTCGGCTACTTATTGGGTTTATTGCCAATGGAATAGTAACTTACTAAGCTGGATGCTTTCACGAAATCGTACAGATTCTAATGTTTGCTCTAATACCAAGAACGTTTGGTGTTGGCGAGCCAGTTCATTAGCAGAGGCGCGCTTCACTCCCGCGTATTTCATTGTTCCATTGTTTTATTTGCCCTGTCCGGTGCTTACTGAGAGATATACAGCCCCTGCTGCACACTACGTCGCTTGACACCTGTAACCAGCACTATTTTTTACGTAGCAACGCAAACTGAACATTTTATTGCATTGCATACGCAAACGGAATCGCGGAGTTCATAGGCACGGAACGTTTTCATGCCTCGGTCCAGTGCGAGTTTTTATTAACGTCCTATTGTTTCTTAATCGGCGCTCCAGATTTGATATCGCGATAAGTTTCCGTTAAAAGCATAAAGTTAAGTAAGTAAAACAGTAAGGTCGATAGTGTTTCTGGCCGAAAGCGGCCGTCCGATCTGTAGCCCGTCGGCTTATCTGGCGGCCCGATCGCGGCCGCCGCGCGTTGTTGAGTCGAGACGTCGATTTTTCAACTCGTAAACCAGATCTAGTGACATGCCACGTAAAACACAAACCGATCGGCTCCTTTATACACAATTCGAGTTCCGTGATTTAGTAAACTAAAAAAATTGGTCAATTACACGATGGAAAGTTAATCTTTTGAGCGTGACATTTTTCGACTGCAAGACGACAATTTGTCTTATCTTTTCAATGTTTTAGACTATTCATCTGAGCGCGACACGGCTGCCGCACAAATCTCACGCTAGACGTATCGTTGTTCCAGTTTGCTGACAATAAATCGTATGTTTAGCGACGCGGTGACTTGTATAATTAACAATAGCGGCATTATACGCGATTTCCAAACTAAGCGTCACAACGGAGATCGTTTGTCACGACGCAAATTGCTATTTATGAGGATTATCTATACTTAAACGGGGTAAATTGTTTTGTGTGTATAAGCTTTGTTGCAAACCTCTTAGCAATTTATCCTTATTCCTTGTCTCAAATGGTAGGTTAGTTATGAGTATCTTCTAAACTTCCAAAATAATTCACGACTAAGGGTTTTCTCATTTCTGTAACGGAAATATGCATCATAGTAACTGCAAATAAATGTACAGGGGCCAATGTATATCTGTGTACTTAGAAACACCTATTTAGACATTGCGATAAAGATGTACTGTAGCCACCGAGCCGTGAAATGCATTCCCTCTCACGAGACCTCTCACCTCTGGACATTGTTCCGCCGCAAACAGCGCAGCCCGTAAATAAGCCAATGCTATTTAGCTAACAATCGAGCTCCGATGGGCATTTGGTCAGATTCCGGAGCCGGTAGTCGCGGCAGCCACGTGTGCTTGCCTCCGCATGCCTCCGCCCGAGTATGCAGTATGCAGCAACCTAGCGTTTTGGCCCCGGCCCTCCGGAATATGCCATGCACATTCGACGCAAATAATGTCGGATAACGCAACCCATGCGAGCCGAATTCAGATTAACTGTACCATTTCACTTAGTCAGTGACATGCGCTTATTGATAAAATTAACGACGTCAACTGATACAATGATACGTGTGTATTATCAGAGTGGCGTTCGAATATGTTTCTTATTTAGGTACGGGCGTGTTATTTGATAATTTCATTGATTATATTGTCACGTTTATCTTTTTATGCCTAAATGTAATTTGTTTATCACACCAGTAGACAGATTATGCAAAAAAATTACGATACGCATAAAGCATTAAGAAAACAAAACAAACAATTCGCAATTTTATTTAAAAACATACTTTTATTTAAGAACTGTCCCGTTTCTATTGCAACACTATATTCTACTAGGTTAACTGCTTTAATAATTCAGATTGGTTAACTTACCATGAATTTACTGTTTCGTCTAAATATGCCCTTTCATCTCATTGAGTGAATAACTATAGTTGCACACGCACATGCAAATAAGCCCTTTATATCATTAAAGCGTACAAGAGTATACACACATCTGTAGGACCCGTGATATTACATTCTGCGGTCTCTCAAATTTGTAATCAGTTGCTTTATTACCAATAATAACATGCCAATTACCAGACTGTATCTAGATGTAAAGGATTTCGGTTACTACACATTGATCGGCTTTTCTATTATTGTCTTCATTTCAACATCTAGAATTTAGACTTTCAAATATGTACCTATTCTTTTTAAGAAGTTGACCAACAAATTTTTATATGTACGTTTTATGCTTCTCTAAAACTATTGATTAAGTTTTCGTTAAGTTCATATCGACGTATTCTTCGCAGTTTTGGCTTGTAACTCCATATGGTATGCTTAACCGTAGGCAATTATATTCCTCACATACCTATTTTATCATTTTCAAAAAATTTTTTTTTTTCGTTAATATCTAATTGCTTTTTTTATTTTATTTTTTTGCGGTGGTTGGGTTATTTATTTTACTTTGAAGTTTTTGTTTACACGCTATTCTGTTCGTTATAGGTAAGTGACAAATGGAAAGTTTACACCGGTGAAAGATACTCAGATGATGCACCCAGCAGGATACTACGCGAACCTTGGTAAGAAAAAAATAAAAGGACTTTATGTACTTAGATAATGTATCCATATTATAAGCGACATGGCTATGTAGATATACCAACGGTGTGAATTACAAAATATTTTTTTATCATTAGAATTACCGTTCGGTTAATTAACTAGGGATTTTTTATCTTTATATAAAAACCCGCCAAGTACGAGACGGATTCGCATACGAAGGGTTCCGTGTTCCGTACCATTGTCTATAAAACAGCAAAAAAAAAACATGTCTGTTGAATGGGAGCCCCTTTAAATATTTATTTTATTCTGTTTTTTCGTATTTGTTGTTGCAGCGGCAACAGAAATACATCATCTGTGAACATTTTACTTGTCTTACTATAACGTTTCATGAGATATAGCCTGGTGACAGACGGACGGACAGCGAAGTCTTAGTAATAGGGTCCCGTTTTACCCTTTGGGTACGGAACCCTAAAAACAATTATTAAAGCCTATACCTAATTAACTGGTTATATTCTGTTACATAAAAAAATTAAAATTAATATTTTCAATAATAGACTTCGCAATCGGGTAAATGCAGTTATTACCAATTACTATATTTCAATAATCAACATGATGCATACAGTAATTTAATTTTAATACAATTCTCTGCAAAACCATTATTGGGTTTACAGACTAAACGAGACAAAGGTTAGGTCGCCTACATTGCCTACATTGTAAAATGATACGTAATCATTTACTCTAGTAATAAATTATGTGTTACTGATTTGTCTGATACATACATGACATCAGTTTGTTAATGTAGAATGACTAAATTCTTAATGAACTTTGACCCGAATAAATAGAATTTGTGTCGTATTGTATACAGGGTCATTTTAAAGGGTAACCAATTTTTGCATGGGTTCTATCCCGTGGTTCTATTATTCTGATACTTATAAACAACTTGTGTTCTGCTATTGTGAAAAAATGGTAACGATAAAATGTTGACATACCAAACTTCCATCTCAGCCGACGATTGTTTGCTTCAAGTAAATCAAACTGTTGTTTTCCAAACGCGTAGGACAAACATTGTTCTATATAGTGATTGATTCTTAAAAGTACATTCTTAATAATCTATGTTGACCTGATTAGGTACTAAGAAGTTACTAGTTTATTAAGAAGGTTTGTCCCACCGCCGATACTGTTGTAACAAAAGAAAATGTACTGCCCACTTGAGGACTTTGTCAAAGTCTGGTAGCGGCTGATACCTTTCACAAAACACAACAAAACATTTCTAAAACTAAACAAAACAGCCAGCTACCTATCTAAATTCTTTAATACTTAAAATACTCTTATCTCCTTACCTTATTGTTATTCTTAACGATTTCTTATCATCACTTTATCATTTTCACGGAAACACGATAGCTTGGTTACGTCATCACTTAGATGGACTGGCAAATCCCAATGCAAAAGATTAAAGGTATGTAGTTTAAAAAGATAGCTATTTAAAATGGGTCTATAGGTGAATTTAGAGTTAGTGCAACGTGCGTTTACCTAGACAGTAGTCATTAGAATGACGTAACGTTAGGTATTTCATAGAAATTTTATAGAGGGACATGATACAATATTTGAAAAAAAGCTTTTGCTAACGCGTCCGTCCGCATGAAATTTGTTATTTTGCAGAGGAACTCTATCATATGTCTCATGGGCACAATGAGGTTTTCTGGATAAACAGTAACCTATCTATACTTCTATACTCAATTATAAAGAGGAAAAATTTGTATTTTTGTATTTTTTTGTGTGTGTATGTTTGTAATGAAAACTCAAAAACTACTGTGATAATTTCAGAAATTCTTTCACCATTCGGAAGCTACATTATCCGAAAGTAACATATGCTATATTTTATTCCCATATTCCTACAGGAACGGGAACTATGCGGGTAAAACCGCGGGGCGTTGCTAGTATTCTATATTAATATTCAAACTTTTCATCTTTCCTAATTTAATAATAAGCTTAAATAAAGAAATAATGTAATATATATCAATGTACCTACCTATTTGTATTTATGTTGCAAAAATATATTTCAAACGTTCTAATATTCCTTAGACTGAGTTTAAAAAAATACTTACATTATGTTTCTCTTCAATTAAGTCTTGTTGCAACCAAACGTGACTAACCATAATTAATTTTGTCTTTAAATAAAAAAAAATACAAAACATTAATATTCTCAAAATAATACTGAATTCAAAATCAAACAAGACTAAAACGTTTCGCTTTTATTTTATTACTTGTCATGTGTCTTTTGACGAATGAAATACTCGGATCAAATTCTGAACGTTTCGCTACAGTTCGTGGCTACAAGCACACTGCATTGGTAAACCCCCGCGAGACTGGCCACAACTTTAGACGCTTGTAGACTCACACCCAGGAATATAAATAAGAGATGTGATCGATTTACAAAGGACTTGTTGCGTTGACCTGTTGACTCAGTGTAACCTTTACCGCATTTGATTGCAGTTTGACGCTTCGGTATACATTACACGTCAAGATTTAAATAGAGATAATTACAAGATTTTTTCATGCATCTTGTCTATGGGATTAATAAATATTATTAAATATTTTTTATAAATGTAGGATTAATTTTTTTATTTTTGATTGTGTTGAGACCGTTCATGAATGAATCTATTGAATATAGAAGACTGAAATGTTATAGTAGACATAAAAACTATGGAAGTTTTGCGGTGTGACTGACGGTTCGTAATATAAATCTTCTTCGCCAACGATTTCTTCGCGAATTCAGCGAATTCTCTATTAACCCGTTCTAGGAAGTACCTATCAATCAATTCAATTCAGGCGGTTGATAACACAGCACAGATAGATAGCACGGTTTTATTATGCGCGGTTTTGTTTTGATCAATAATACCATAATAGTTACACTTAAACTAACAACTAAACTTCACACCACTTCCCTAGCCAATAGTTACACTTGTTAAAAAAAGCCGTTTAGTCGTATTCTTAAAAAACGTAATATTTTTTTATAACAAAAATAATAAATGTACCTATATTCCTTGATGGTGCTTGGAGATGCTTAAATAGAAAAAGGAACTGAATCCGAATAGTTTTTAATATTTCATTGTGAATAATATAAGTATATCATTATGTTTCTTTTTAATTAAGTCTTGTTGCAACCAACGTGACTAACCATAATTAATGTGGCATAAAGATCTAATTTTTTGTAAATTAGTATACCTACCCTAGATAAAAGACTTCGGCGTACGTGGCTTAACTTAGTAATCAATATGTCATTAGTGATCCACAGTGATTAGGTAAATGAATAACAGTTTTTATGTTGTAATTAGTAAGATTCTCAATAGTATTGGACAATAATGTGTAATAGGTATTAGCAGTTCATTTTAAAGCTTCATTCAAGTTTTAGCCACGCACCAAGTTACTAAGTAGGGGTTTGAGAATTTTGTAAATCTAAGTTCGCGGTCAAGTTTAATAGAAATAAGAATACAGTACAAATAACAAAAAATAAAATTAAACTGTGTTGGTGAAATTTTTGCATCAATTCGGTATTATGATAGTTATTCATTTTTCTTCTAGCGTCTTTCGCATTGTTTCTAATTAGGTACATACATACATTGAAGGGCCCTTTGACTCTGCATACCCCTTCGGGGATTATAGGCGTGATGTTATGTTATGTACATACATACATACATACATACATAATGTCACGCCTTTTTCCCGCGGGGGTAGGGAATTTCTAATCACATATCTTTGAAATGTCATTGACATTCTCTCTACCACTGGTTTACATAACATAAATTGATGTGTGCCCGAGATTAGTTCGAATTGAGGTCGAAATCACTAGGGAAGTTCCCACTCCCTCTTCTGAGGCATACAAATGCTCGGCAATTCGCAACATTTGCGCTCCGCTTAATTACTCCCAGTTGTTTACCCGCGGATTGATTGGCCAATTATACACCGCTAATGCCTCCGATTCTAAAAAAACATTCTTTTAACAGAACTCAAATTAAGCACGCAAATGTTTTTTCGTCTTTTCTCTGCATGTACACAAGTCCCATTCCGGTTTTGGCAGATTATAGAATTCTGTTTGACCATTCTGCTCGGTCATTTAACAATAACTATTGTATCTTTATCATCTTTGATATTTTAATGTTCCCCGTGAGCATTGAATATATTAACTTTATTGCCACTTTATCGTTGATACGTTTGCATAATCATGTTGAAGCGAATATAAAGCTATTTTCATGAATTTAGCTATGCATGTAATTGTACCGATAGCCTATAAATGTGCAGATTCAATTTGGCCGTACGCATTTGGCAAGAAGATGATCACATGATAGATATTCATCATTGAAGCGATGACTTGGTGTCATCAATGATTGACTTGTCCCGTAAATTTGCACATTCATAGGCCTTGCTACTGCTACATATACATCTCCTAAAATCATAGTAATAATACAATAAGGACCAACACCAAAGTGTCTTGAAGTTCTTTGTTACTCCCAACAATGAAAACTTGTCTTCATACAAGATGAAACATCTTCAAGCCTTTGACTGCGGTCTGCTGTCGGACCCGAATCAAATATATTTTGGAACTGAAAGTTTCGCACCTCTATCTGTTGTAGTGTGATTGATAGGTTTTATAATGGTGTTTTGTATCTTATAGAGTGCCAAATTTCGGAGTACCTTTGTGTTTATTAAAACTAATTTCACTTTAACTTAATTACAATTTACTAATCTCTTGTTCTTAAAGTTTGGTCATAAGTTGTTGGTCTTGGTAATCAGACTGATACTGGATAATAATAATATCTATTGTCAGAACATACCAGTATAAATAGCCCTTATTTAGTCCACCTTGAAGTAGAATAGGATTTTTTGGTGAACTTCATCGAAGAAGATAGGTTGACGAGTATCTTGGCGCCAATGCCCAGGTGTGACTCAAGCGTGATTTGCGTAGAGACGAGGAGAATATAAATAGCTTCCAATTTGAATACATTATCTAATCGACCAACTCTATTACTACTTGTTCCGTGGGTCTTTATTCGGTGTACTTTTGGCAATAAATCATTAAGAATATGAATTGTTTTAGCGTTGTTTCTAGTTTATCGAATTAGCACCTCACGCATACCGGCGACTATCAATATTGTATTGGATTTTATAGCGTCGATTGCTTTGTTGGTCTCACGATTGTGTTAATGTCTAACTCATTGTTTAAAATATTGCTGCGCTCGGGGCATATCGAAAAGCTAAGCTCCACATGTGAGCGGTTGCGCTGGCGCACACGCGTCCGTCGCGTTAGAAACGTCCAGTTTATCGCTGAGAATATCCATAAAAGTATGATTTATAAACGTCGCCCCACCATCGGTTCGAATAATAAAACCGACTGCTTTGTACCATGTGCGGCTAAATCGCATAAGGCTCCTACCTATATTTGTTGTCGTGAGTAATGATAGGGCCGTAATACCATTAGTTCTACTAATACCGCCTCTTTTAAACGTCAAACAAGATCTCGTAAGGAACTCTCCAATGAAGCGAAATCAGCGCGGTAGTTCATTCAACTGCTGATGTAGTGTTTGCGGGTGTCTTGACATTTATCTGACAGTGAACCCGAGTCCTTTGACGGGCGATAATAATGAAGAGCCGGGAAGTCGCGCTGCACGAGTGCAGTGCGGGCACCGCGCGTCGCTCGCGAGCGGACGCCTCCGCGGCGCGGCTCGCCCCGCCCACGCGCTCTCGCTCACCCGCCCAGTGCGCGAACGAGACAAAAACACTCCCTCCGCCGAAGCCTCCACGCTGTACTGTTTCTAAGAAAAGCCAACTGTTATTATCCGACGCGGATTGTTCTCGACCTCTCGCCGCTTCATTTGGCCGATCTCATGAATGAATCGCGGCGCCCGCAGGTGCGCGCCCTCGGGCGGCGAGTATCAGCGATTACCCGCTTCTAAATTCGATAGATGCAATTTCCAGCACGCCACGCAGCAATTTTCAGTGGCGGATGCTGTCACGCTCTCCGCCAATTTCTGGCTGCGCAGGAAGTGGTCGTTCGGGGGCACTTTCGCCTTATTTTGATAGCGGCGATCGTCCCGCCGTCGGCCGCCCACACTCTTTCGCGTATGGATAAATGCCCGGCGGGGCACCCATCAATCAGCCATCTATTGGCACCAATACACGCGATAATTTCAGCGTGTGTGAAGATATATTGGTCGCTGCCAACAGTTGGATAATCGAATCGCAGCAGCAATTAATAAAAATTTCACAAACGAAATATACTTCTACAGAATCATACGTGAGATGATTGGCATCATTAAGACTCTTGACAGCTTACGTTCATTAAAACAATGCATGATGAAATGGAATGATATTAGAAGCAGCGAAAGTATAACACACAATTCATTGTTATTATACCATACCATACCTGATACCCGATTAGCTCTGGTTTTGTTACATGTAAAACAATTGCGGCAATCGTATAAGGAATGCTTTCTAGTTTCATTAAGAACAGTTCAAGGAACAAACACTAATCTGATCGAATAAAGAAATTAAAGTTGGTATAGGTATGATATTTTAATTCTCTTACATAATTTTTCTATGACATTAATGTGCACTTTTCTCACTCTAACGGTTAAAATCTATGTCATTCTTCAAACAATACTATTGTTCTGTAAAAAAGGGTAATCAATTTTTTAATAATAACCTACACACTAACTGAACATAATTAAATAATTTCACTGACGAATATAATTCCAAAAATTCAATATCATTCATAGAACCGTGATTACTTTTGGAAACGTGACAAAATGTGTAGTCATAATACTCTCCCAGTACTATGACATAGGGTGTAAGGATACTAACAGACTTGGCACTGGCGAGGCAATAAACAAGAAATGGCTTATAAATAATGGAGACGCACGCATGTTAACAGATAAATAGAACTTCCTGTACATACGTGGCCCGATTAGCAACTTTACGCGTACGGAATCCAGAGTTAACTTACGAGAAATTAAATCTATTGATTTGCAAGATAAACGTCAGCTTGAAGATGCTATTGTTAGATACTGGAAAGGAAAAAACCGTCCGTATTTGCATTTTTCAGAAGCAAAACTAGCTAGAGCATTTGACTTCCTCCAAAAAGTATTTAGAAAGAACACAATTTTTTTTTAAATAGTAAATACCTTATATTCCGTTAAATTTGTAGATCATAATCATGGTCTTAAGAAAGCAAGTAAGAACCACAATTGTTATTTTAAGTAAGCATTGTGTTTCCTTTATCCAATGTCATTCATTTACTTTGAACTGTTTCAATATAATTTCCTGCTTAGACCTTACTCTACTATGCGCTCTCTAAGTACATATGACTTGTTTCATCTTTTATAATGTTCTTTTTCTTCTATACTGTCTTCGAGAAGAATAGATATATAATAACATTTGTTTTAGCCCCTGTTCTATTTTCTAGCTGCCACCGGATTGTTGTTTCAGAATTAATTATAACTTACATATTTCTTGTCTCTCTGCCATTCAGATGATATTCAATCACTGACTATATCGTAGAAAGAGGCTGTTAGGAAAATGTCTCTATGACATTTCTAGTTTGACATATAAAGTACAAAATATGACGTTGAAATGACAAGTTGTGATATGTCAGATAGAGAAACGTCATAGAGACATCCTCTCGATGGGTCGACAGTAAGGTATGAATCTATGTGGATTATGGTAATTATGTTAAATTGTGCAACACGTGAGATTGAGTCACTCACATTTGGTTACGTAAGCAGTATAACCTTAACATTGCTATTCAAATGTTCGTATTTAACTGCAAATTATTTAAATACAATCCACCGGCTCATTTCAATGTCTTTCGTAAAAATATTTCCATTACTGTTGTCCGGCGCGTTTTGTAAACAAGCCATATTCATAGTCCACTTGTAAACTCACCAAGGTTATATTTACTTTTTCTTATCGACGTCATAGTCCGCACGTTTCGTGTTAGTCACACTCATTCAGCAGTGTGCTAGCCGTGAGACGATTTGCTGCCGTCTGATAAGAAATTAATTACTTACGTGGGTCCGATAAGGAGTGAAAGCAGCAAGATGATTGGTCTTAAAACGGTTAGTTTTGACTTACAAATCGAGAAATAGTCTAGTAACTGACAGCTAGCTAAGTGCAATCGGAGTATATGGAAAGTAAGCCGAATGATCCATCAATTTAGAATATTAATCTCATACAGAAAGGCTATATATAACATGTAATTAATCTAAACTGTTACAAATAGCATCTGGTAGCAAATAACAATTATTAAACAAAATAAGGGATAATTTATTTTAAAGTACCTACCGAATATTTTCTCAGACGAGTAGTCATTTCATATACTAATGAAGTTGACAAACCCTCATTTGCTGCATTTAAAAAAAAAAAAATAGCTGGCAAAGATCAACAATAAAATTTTGCCTGCAAGTAAACTTTACAAATACGAACCGACCCAATACTCTTAAATATTCTAACGCGTTTTCCTGGGAGTTTTGTTTAATTTCTTTGTCTTAGTCCTATAGGATTTGGAACAACATGCAATGAAATCGAAAAAAAAAACAAAATAGTTTATTCAACGACACTCAACATTGATCCAGTAATACGCGTTTACATTTCAAAATCCACACCGACCAAAGAAAGTGATTATAGAATCGAACCACTTTTTATCAACTTACGTTGCGTAACGCTTGATCCAGATTAACGCACCCATAAAATCGATTTGTATCAAATCTCCCATCAGCCCCAGACTCACTATTATTACAAGCTCGATATAGGCTGCGCCGGAGCGGTGTTTAGGCGTGTTAAGGCTATGATTGGCGCCGTTTCGGTTGTGGAAGCGGTCAAACCGGTCAGCGCTGTCGTAACAGTAGCCTTACGATTGTGGGCCCACGATAAAATTATGCCTTGTTCCGTTTTATATGGGCCGGGACCACCTTTTATCGAGTCGTTGCTGGTCAAAATAGATTAATAGGCTTTCGTTGTATGGTCTAGTTTGTTATATCATGGGAATTGAACGCTCATTTCTGTGTCTTTTGTATTTACAAGGCATTGTGGTGTCGTCAGTGTGGCTTGTCGATTAATATTAACTAAATCTAACTGTAACTTTAAAGCTAAATCATATCTTGATAAACTAACTATAAACAAATCTAAGGTTAAGATAGAAGTCGCGAAATAATTTTTAAAAGGTATTTTTAACTATTCAAAAAATGATTATTTTAAAGAGTAAGGGGATTTAATTTTTCTTACTTTATTTTTTACTTAAGTAAAAAACAAGTTTTTTTTTATTCCTGTACAATGTCATATTATACAAAACTGCGGAACTCCTAACTAATATACATTTCTCTGACTAGAAAATAAGACTAGATACATTTTATTCAATAAGCACGAATCATGTATGGTTGTGTCAACTTACAAAAATTTAAATAACAACTAGGACTTCTTTAGCGAAACAATGGTATTCATACAAATACGTTATGGCTCTATGCTATGCCTCTACATTTTTATTTAAAAAATGCTTTGTCCTAAATGATTGACTGGCTGACGGATCGCACAGCCTAAACCGCTGATCGAAAAAACCTGAAACTTGGAGAGTGTGTTCTTTGTATGACGTAGGCATCCGATAAGAAAGGATTTTCCGGAATTCTACCCCTAAGAGGAAAAAAAAGCGGGGCAAAGTTTGTAAGGGACAACGTGATTCCTTGATTTGAAGTAGATTGAACTTCAAATTTTGCATAAACATTCTTTAACATAATTGTCCTCTACGCGGACGAAGTTGCGGGTAAGAGCGTACCTATCATCATCTTCCTAGCGTTATATCCCGTGCTTGAACGGGGTCCGCTTAGACCATGAGGCAGGATTTAGAGAGTCTGGTAATTACATTGAAGCGACTGCCGATCTGACCTTCGTAACCCTAAGATAGGGGAACCAGACAATTTTTGGATCATGGTTACAAATTCAAAGTTGTTTGAATTTGCAGGTTTCATCACGATGTTTTCCCTTACCGTCGAGCTAGTGGTATAAATATGTACATAGATTTGAAAAATCTAGAGGCACATGTTTGGGTTTGAACCCGCACTCCTCGGTTAAGAGGCGCGTGTCCTTACCATTGAGCTACCACCGCTCTTAAGAGCGTACCTATGGACAGTTGGACACATGATATTCTTATTATGTAGTTAAATGAAAACTATAGTTGTTACATGTACTGTACATATAGCTGTGCCAGTAGTTTTCCAAACTATTCGCTAAGAAATACCAAAGATAAGAAAACTCATAACAGCAACAGGATTTAGCATTACTATTGTTATTCTATAAACTAATAACACTTATCGTAATCGTTAGCCATTACAAATTTATGACTTCAAAATCATGTTGTAATTTATTAGAGACAAACTAGGTAGTTGTTAAATAAGTATGTAATTTGAATATGTAAGTCAGGATTGGCTTTTCCGTAAGTTTCTAAATAACTTTGCGTAGAGAATTCTACATATTTTTAATTAAGAATGCTTTTAGTAATACACATCATTGTATCGTTAATTTTCCATTTTGACTGTCGCACAACGGATCTGTCAATGAGCTAAATCAGTCAAAATTTACTGCTAAGAGATTTGTAATGGACTTTAAACAAATTATTGCAAATAATGAGATGGCTGTGTCATTAAAGAGTTTCCATAAACATATCTGCAAATAAAAACCATTGAACATTTATAATTCATTTAATACATCATTGATTTACCTTATCAAGACGAAATTATGTGTGTATAATCAAATCGTCACTGTAATGTGATTGAAATCGGTAATGAAATAGGACTATAGAACGTCGAAGGAAAACGATACGGGAATTACCTAACTCCCAAAGTGAAGTTTGACATCGAAGAGAATGTAGAGTCCGGGACTGAGTATGAGTAAGCGAAGAACAAAAGGCGCCAAATAAGTACCTAAATACAATAAAGCCCATTGACACGTCAGTTGTCGATCAAAGAGACGCTAATTACCCATTGATACTCTGATATTGTTAGAAAGTGATTTATCGCGTAGGAGCGTAATTTGTAAGGAGAAAACACTGATGGTGGACGCTTACCCGAAGCTAATGTAACTCTATCTGGTTGTTTGGCGGGGATTTATTCAGACAACTTGTGCGCTAAAACTTGTATCGGTTTTCTGGGTTGGTCTGATTATAGATAACTTTACATTTTCCTAGGAGATTTATTACAAAAATACACCTTTCACTTGTGTTTCATTAATAATGCAGAAGTTTATCACCTTATGTATATCCAGTATTGTATATCATTCGTATATCTTAAATATCACTATTGGATGCATAAAGTCTTTTAGAGGATATTTGTTATCACTGTCAGTTTTCACACAGATTGAAGGATCTGTCCTGGACTCCAATTCGATATATCTAATGCTAATTATCTACATCGAAATCCACTTGAGAATAAAATACTTCTAAATAACCCAATTGTTTGCCACAAATAAGACAACAATGACAAAAACAATAAAACAAATTGACAATGCAATGTAACGCAACCAACTTGTCAGAAACACCTTATTATTGTTATAAAAAAAATTACCTGCGCTCTTTACCGCGTATGTGAAACGACTACTAACGAGAAATCTATATTGCTAGTTATTTTTGCACACGGTAAAACGGCAAAAACAAAACATGGAATGTGAAATTAGTTTCCCACATTAGGATACCTCAGCGTATTGTGGCTGCACATTTTTGTTGCTCTAATTCAAAGGTAATCCTAAAAAATGCGCTCCGAATAACCTCCTCGTTTTAATTAGTTACGCATTTGGGATTATTGAAATACTCACTTAATGAGTGATGCTTAGTCTACTGGTTAGAAATCCTGGCTTCGGAATAAAACGTCGTTTACTTTTACCGGGAGCAACCAATCTTTTCCATCTTACCTTACCGCTAAATAAGCCGTTGGTTTCCAGTAAGTAAATCCTTAATAGCCGTTATTGGTAATAATAGTAAACATCCCTTTAAAAGTCACAATGACAGTATTCAAAAAGTTAAAAAGATGTATAATAAATACTAAAAGGAAAAAGATCATGAATGTTGAAGAGGCGAGTGAGGTGTGTAAGGATCGTGCCATATGGCGTTCGGTTCTCTCTGCCTACCCCGCTAGGGAAGTGGCGTGAAGTTTAGTTAGTTAGTAGTTTAATAAATACTAATTGAAGTTTTTGAAAAACATTATACTTCAGATTGAATAAGCTTCAATAATGCGAGTGAGATTACGATAAGAAGTACTCGTAATTTTACTATCATATACACGCAGCTACTTAATCTAATAATCGTTCCATTAAAATAAACATGACTCTTCAATGTTCCAAATCAATAACGTGTTATCGATATCTATACTATAATATTATAAAGCTGAAGAGTTTGTTTGTTTATTTGCTTGAACGCGTCAATCTCAGTAACTACTAGTCCGATTTAAAAAATTCTTTCAGTGTTAGACCATTTATCGAGGAAGGCTATATAACATTAACGATAAACGCGGGTAAAACCGCAGGCACAGCTAGTAATAAATATGATATTATTATTGTGAATACATTCTATGGACTCTACTTCACCTGCAGCCTCCGCCGGCTCCGATCGATTGTGACGTCACAGAATATATTTATTGGGCATCCTCCGGAAATATCTTATTTTCCCGGAATAAAAAGTAATTGTCACCTTTTGCGCTCCAGTTATTTGCGATAAATACGCCGATAAACTGCTTCGTTTTTACGCCAAACCAAACAAAATGTGCTAACTTCTTCTTCGCGTTTATAATGTTAAATAGAATCGTGAAATAATAGTAATAATAAATAATAAATATCAGACTACATCACATAGATTGATCTGACTCCGATGTAAGTAGCTTAAGCACTTGTGTTACAGATATCAGACAGTGGTATTACAAATATATACTTACTTAAATATTGAATATTAACTTAACACCCAGACACAAACACAAGTATTCATCATACGAATATTTGTCCTGGGTGAAGATCGAACCCACAACTCTTGGCGCATAGGGCAGGATCACTACCGAATGCGCCATTGAGCTTGTAAAAGACGAAGTATATTTTATCTTTACCACTAACTTAGATATATAGAAATGATTTATTGTGTTCTGGACCTCCAATAAAAATAAAAAGGAGATACTACATAATACATTTTTCAAACGTTGGCTAATAACACACATATACCGTCCAGAAACTTAATACCATGTAAACGTTAATTATTTATGTGGTATCTGGCAACACATTTGCGTTGTGAACTGGGGGAGTCTTGAAGAAACTGTTATAAACATTAAAATATGCGGAAGAAACAGACTGAATAGAAGCATTAATAAACTTTGCCCGTAAATTAAACCCCAGTTTACGGTACTGAAAATGTAACCTGTATGTTGTTGTCTCCAGGCAGTGTTTACCAACAAACCGGCCCGTTCAATGCCAGCGGCTTATGTAACGCTAACGTGTCAACAAAATAATTCCCTATGAATAAAAGATCTTAAAAGATTCGAGCCGAGCCGCGAGTCAAACGTCACGCGCTAGATGCGGCGGTAATGCTGTTGTTGTAGTGTTTGCTTAATCCCTTGCGACATCTCGGCCTAATGGCAAATGCGCTTTATTTACGACTGCATAATACGTTTTATAAGCAAAAGTATTCTGATCTACGATAAAATTCAGTGATGTAAATAATTTTTATACTTAATAGGTAGGTATATTAAATAATAGGACAATATTAGTATGCAACGATGATTTAGAATAATATCTGATATATTATGATGCATTTCATGGCATATAATACTGAGCTAATTTATAAACAGATGTTAGTAAATAATTATACCCGATATTGAATTAGACGCCATTCTAAATTGATAATATTTAAGTTATACTTATATTAGTTAGATTTAAATAAACTTTATATACCATAATATGTTAAATATTATTTTCGAGCAGGTCTATAATAAATTCAGCGCAGATAAATTTGCGGACTATGAGCATCTTTGCGTTTTCCCCTATCATGCGCCAATTAATTAATTAGCTTGTTAATTACAAAGCTATCACTAGACTCCTTACTACATTTGTTAGGCTCAGCGTATAATTTCGAGACGAAGACGCGCATTTTCTCCGAGGCGGCAAAAACGCGTAATGATTCACCGCCCGCGATCATTTCCACCGGATCGGAAAATTCCTGTAATCGCGGACTTTCGCGGTGCGTTCTGCGCGTCGGGCGCGCACACGCGAGCCGCATGCGCACCTCCCGCGGACGGCGAGTCCGCGACGTAAGTACACGAACAATTGACATCTTCATTTTTAAATTAATAAAACTAGTGAAGAACTATTTTATGTAATTGATTGCTGGCTGATCCTATGTTTTTTTTTTATCGTGTTTTAAAAATACGTTTTAGTTCGTTTTTTTAATCTAACTTTTAGGTATAATGAGTCAGCGATTTGGCTTCTCATTATGAGACGACAAAATCGGTCACCTCTCCTTATATAAATATATTTTTTTATGATCGTAAAACGTTATATTTTGATAAAAAAGTAAGTAACCTAAAAGTAAAGTAAGTACCCTAATGTCAACATTATAGCGGGCTTTTCAACAAAATGGAATTTTGATTATCATAATACCACCACGAACCGTACCTCTACCAAGAACTGTGTCTAGGATTTGTCTGTTTATATATTACTAGATGAATTTCCGTATTTTCTAGTTTGGTATTGATAGCAAATTATTCTGTAAGAGATACGTAAATGTTTTATCAAGAATGGAATATAGAAGGCAAGTAACTATTATTATCTGAATCAAAACATCAATATTTACCGATAGACGCGTGAGAATTATACCGTGATCGTGACAAACTAACCGAGATGCGAAACTGCCATACTAGCACCTTCCTAAATGATAATAATTACCATCTGAATTGTTAAACATCAGAACGAATTCCCAAAAAATTTAAATGCGAATATTGAAATGTAATCGCTTATTCGTCGCATCGCTTATTTATAGATAAATTTCTACAAAATAAATGTTTTTCAGCATTCAAGCGTTGTGTTGTCTTAAATAATTAATAAATTAGTATTAATAAGCAACTTTTTAAAAATCCTTTCTTATGTATAACGTTGCTACGTATGGAAGTTATTAGACAACACGGAACAAGCGTTTCCAAGAAACCTTAGCATGGTGACTAAATATTTCGCTCATTTACATAACTGACACAAAAAGCCGAAGAACAAACCGTTCTTGTTCTGCAACAAATTAATGATCAATTTACCTGGAAATCAATACGTAATTGTCGCGTTTCGTAACTGAGTGACAGTTACTTGCATATTTTTAAATAGTAATCACAAACCCGTCAGTTAGCCCGCCTTTCATCGGGAGCAAAGCGTAGAATGCTGTTAAGTTGTGTTTTATCATTCTCAAGATAAGACCACCAAAGTGGTGGTGACATCATCCCGTCACAGACCGCGTCTAAAGACACTGTTCACTAGACTACCTGATAAGATAATAATGATTCGCAGATTCTTAACATTTAGTACAATTTGTCTGAAAGGAACCTTAGTGGCCTACTTTTAATAGTTATGTACTATTATAATAATAAATATCTCGAATTTATTTTCCAATGTTAAGGCTTCTAAATTTGAACCACAAAACATAATTATTTGAAATCCTGTGTTGTAAAAAACAAGAGTGACGTACGACTTCCCTAAGATTGGTGAACGTTAGCAGATAAGCGCAGCTTCACTCGAGTGAAGTCTACTCGACACAGGAGCATATCGGATCGGAACTCGAAATCACAAACCGGTTTTCTGAAGTCCACCATCCTTCTCTGACACCGGGGGCTACGCATGCTCCGTCTCTGTTAGTGAGTCACCGTTTCTACGTATCAGGCAGGCCGCTCTACCACAGCTCTACGCACTTCATGGCCACTCGTTCGGCTCCGTCACGCTTTGTCTGCAATGACTGTACGTTTAATGCGACAATATATTAATGTCCAAAGTAATAAGCAAATAGATTTCTTGTAATAAAAACGATTGCTATTGAACACCATTTCGAAACGGACGGAGGTTTCGTCGATTGTATCTCATTCATCGGCGCAGATACATAATTATTTGTAATTCAATGTGCTGTGTAATTATTTGTTGCCGTAATCTAGCAATTTCATGTACCTAATTGTGTCAATTTGAGCAACATTATTCATCATATAAATAAACGACAATTTTATTACTTACTCGGATATTTAATTCTGCTTCCATTCGCTGTAAATTGCAAACTAAAATTTATTGCAAACCTATAATCCAATTTTCCTTTGTTGAAACGCGTATTATTCCAGGTGAAAGGACATTTAGATTGTCAACACGTTGTCGAGATTAAGCGAAAAATTTACAGCTCTTTAAGCGTTTATGTGCCATTTGGCATGTTCTCGTATAAACATGCTGCGGTCTCCCGAATCGAGTTTTAATTTTAAAACTCGTATGTTAACTGTTCACTTCGAATCGTGTGTGACAAGTATAATAAAGTTAGGAGCGTCGTAAACATTGAAGATGAACAAGAATATGCCGTCCGCTAACTGTTGCAGGGCGAGCCGTGTCGTGGCCAGGGATTACGGTGTATGATTCATTTGTTTTATTTATTGATGTAACAAATGGCGCCAAACAAGGTACACGCTCGGAGGTGTAGAAAGAGAAAGGGAACTTATTCAAAAGTAGGTAATGTTTTTGCCGTTCGGTGTGCGCGAGCGCACGCGTGTGTGCGCGCCGCATGATTCATCGGCGCGTGGGCCGAGCTTATTGTGAGCGCTCCTCTATCTATTCACACTAGATAATTTTGACTTTTCCTTTTGCCTTAATCATCTTCACTGTCTGTTTTTTATCTTAATCCTGCGATTTCGTTTTCGTTGTATCGAAATAGAAAAAGTGACAGTAAATTTCACTGTTCAATACAAACTGCATTGTTTACTGATGGAGGTAGTTTGATTTAACTTAGGACAGTTGGGAATACGCAAAAGTCTGTTGTCGCAACATCTGAAACGGGCGTTCATTAAGACTTCATTGTTGTATCTTGTGAAGTGTTATTTACCTTCCGCCGTGTCGTCCGTTGTCTGAACTGTCTTTTGTATCGAAACAGATCCTTAACTCAAACTCTGTGTACAGAGGTGGTTCAAGCTGCATTATCTGATTGTTTAATTTAATTTATTTTAGTTTTTTTTTATTCCTCTAGTTTATACAGTGAATAATTTGTCTAAAACTATTTTCTTATATTTATATTGGTTTAGTTTCGCTTTGATTGAAACAGTTTTACGTTGGTTTTCGTAGCTATAATCTTATTTGAAAGCTAATCCTACAAAATCTTTTTTATAGACTTATATCCTTAAAAATGTGGGCGGGATCTCATAATCTGTCTCATTACAATTACGTGTAATATACTCCTACCTACATTTAGCTGAAATCTAGATTAACAGCTCTTATCTCAATTAGTGTTTTCATGTTCACGTGTTCACTTATATAAGTAGTACTGTATTTAGCAATAAATTTGTGAGAAAATGATCTATCTGATGCTATGCATAAATAATAATAAATAAATAAAAAATGGTTTATTGCTCTCGTATTACATAATTACATAGATCAGTAGTAACAGTGGCATAATCAGTAGATAATGTTAGCAATTGGAAGTAGCTCAGCTTATACTGGCCCAGGCGGCTAGCACTCAGCCAGGGCTGGTTTTCAGATACTTCCACAATACAATATGCAATCTTATATATTTCAGACGTGGAGAGACTGACATGCCTACCATTTTCTTCCATCAGACCATCCTTCACTTTTGTCAGACCCACATACTTTCATCGCTTCTTAGCTATAGTCCTGACTTCTAAACGCTAGCGGCTGACTCGTTGAAAAGTTCAATAAGTTTACTTGAACCTGCATTGGTGTCAACTCATATTATTAGTCGATGACCTTTTATGCGTCGATACTCGATACAGTCGGAGGCGGGTGCCGAGCGCGATGTCGCAAACGCGCATTGTGCGCGGGCGCAGCAGGGCTCACACAAAGACGCGCAAATGCCAGATGATTCAATGAGCGAAAATCTGCTTAGTAAGCCAAATAATTAAAACTTGAATTCCTTGAAATCTTACTATTAACTATATAACTTGATATTGTCAAACGCGTAAAACTTAATTTGTACAGCACAGTAGAATTATCATCTTAAACAAAAAGTCTATGATTATAGATTTATAAAGAAGTCCCAACAATGAATTTTTAAACGATTTGTTCAGTAATTTTGTTTAACATAATATTCAATAAAATCTATAGCAAAATAAAAAAACAATTAGCAGCGATTATGGCTAACATGATTTTTTGAAGTTTATATGTTGAAACTTGCACGTTGCATTATACCTTACTAACCGATCGAAATGACATATGCCCTATATACGATGTACAATCAGAGTATTCTTAATGAGTACTGCATTTTTTTGCGAAAATATTATTTGTCAGTGGCATCAGGGTCTGTGTTATTATTTGTACATTGTACAATCGAAAAGTGTATATAATTTCGAAAGAATAAGTTACTATCGAGTTTTTTACGATGAAGTTAGTTGATCGGGTCCAGTACGATAGCTGCTAACCCTGGGGCACCCGCTCGTGCGCGGCTTTCTCACCGTGGCATTGTGCGCGAGTGAACGGCTCAGAGCTCTATGCTAATAAAAACGTTTAGTTTGCATTGCTGTGTGAATTTATTCCACAAGATTTTCATGGTAATCTATTGTATAATTTGTTAATATATCTTTTGAGCTCTATTGTTCCTATTTATCTAGCTGTAGTTAACAATTTGTTTTAACAAATTTGAACGATTTGGTGCTTTTTGTTTTATTTTTACTGTATTGTTTCTTGTGACTGACAATTACAATTTATAGAAATGTTTTATTTCTTTTTTTTTGCTTAAAGTACCTGTCTCTAACTGTAGTTGTTGTTGTTCAAGGTTAGTGTTATTAACTAAATTAATTGATACAATACAATTAAATGATAATAGTTCGTTATGTTATATTAGATAAATTTTGCATGTATAAAAGGCTTGTTTACATTTTCTGACAATCAGATATTTTTCCGGGGTTATGTTACTATCCAGCCTCCGGCTCTATTTCAAAGGCAAAAATAATACTGATCCGTTCCGTTTTACATGTAAAAAGACCAAACAAAAAAACATATTTTCACATTTATAACAATAACACATGGATTTAAAAGAAAAAAAAAAACCTGTCACATAGAAGGATTTTTTAATCCCTAGATCATACAATCATAAATTTACCGCCGATAGGAACGCCGATGTCCGGCAGACCGATCTCTATTGTCTGACGGTACTTAAAGCTCGATTCAACGTCTTCATACACCTGTCGTAAACGCGGCCGACGCATAAAACAATACGCGGCGTGACGTAATAAAAGTGCAGCGTGCATTAGCCGGCCTGCAGGCGGTTGCAATGGGTCAATATCCCGTTGAGCGTCGTGGGACATGATGTACGTAAGCTTCGGTAGTCGCCGATGAATTAAATGAGATGTTTAGGCTAACGTATCCAAGTTCTGCTTTCGTAGACGTACTTCTGTTTGGCACTATTGATGAATTATCGACGTCCTTAACATGTTATATAAAGTTATGTATGTAGATAGATTCAGGCTTGCGTCAGTGGTTCTTAAATATTTTCTTTATTATAGCTATTGAAGTTGCACAGTAATTTGATAACTATATTATTTAACTAACATATTAATTTCTTTAGACTGGATGGTTACCTATTAATAGATTGTTACTCACTTTGTTTGTAGAAGAACGATAGAAGGAGAGTACTATTCTTAATGAATGCATATTGAAATATAGTTCAAGAACCTAACAACTGCGGTCTTAGATCTCAAACCAATAAGGTCTTAACAAACCATAACTGAGAGAAAATTAAACTTAACCTGCTCGCGCATATTAAAACGATTGAATGTACCTGTGCTCATTGCAGAGGATCTATGGTAAAGGTGAATGTACACGCCCGACGGTTTTACGACGCATTTGGCCATTACCACCAATCTGTGAGTTCATCGCATTACTGGCAACTCGCGACTTGTTAGCCCGCGTAGAGCATCATTTAGAAGAAACTCTTAGGAAGGCTGTTTATCAATCCCGTTGGTGCTGCGATGCTGAAGACTGCGTCGAGCGTTCGACGCAGTCTTCAGCACGGACAAATACCTAATTGTTGATGAATAAAGTATTAAATAACTTAAGAAGTCTGTAATACCTTTATTGATACCGATTTCCACAAAAGTATTGTAGTCGATATAATGGTGTCAACTATTACTAATATGTGTTTATTTTAAAGGTATTAGACCAGCCACATGGTCTAAAGGTCGTAGGTACAAATTCCTCTAAAGGCAATATTTTGTCATCATTTGTATGTCATGACTAATAAATATACGAGTATACCTACGTGTTTAAGTTTATTTATTGTGCGACATGATATACTTATTGTTGCAGTTTAAGTAGTTGCATAATGGAAACATATTTTTCCTTTATTCACTGTCATAAATATACTCATATTAATCTATAATTAAAAAACAATGTCGAGCCCTTTGCAGTAGTCACGAGTCTAAATTAAGTAACAACATTCCTAGTTGACATTTTGGCACGTCAAACTTTTGTCACGGTCTGCGAGTGACATGAACAATATGTTGAGGGAAATATATGGACACGATTTGATAGCAACTATTTATAGCATAGGTAATGTCCACACTAAAAATAGTGTCGTAGGAATGTTTGAGATTACGCTTACGTGTGTTGTGTACGTAATTTATTTACGTGTGTCAAAATGTAACAAGCGTGGAGTACAATGTTAGGTACGTGTGTATTTTTCTATATAAAGTAAAACTTAAAAACAAAAGTTACAATAACTAATCTTAAAATAAAACGCTAACCATTATACCCTAGTAAGCTATTGTGAAAATAATATGCACATGCATCTATTAAGATACTCTCATAATTTTGATTAATTCATACAATTGCATATAATCTAGATTATAGAATAATATAACTAACTACCTTACCATATACCCCATTCTATTTAATCGGACTTGTCTTTTTCTATTTAGGGCCGATTTTTTAATGGTCAGATAAGAATTAACCGATTGATAAAGTATAACGTCATCAATTTTCGGATGTCATACGGTATTTTACTTAGGAAACAGGCAATGATATTTTACATTGATCCGAATAGTGGTTTATTCGATTGTTATATTTTATCCGACGGTTGAAAAATCAGCCCTTAGTCGGATTGAGTCAGTCAGTTAGATCGATCGACGCTTATAAAATTTAGCGTAGCTGAGTGAATCTTGTTGACTATTTGGCGAATAGCTACAGGATCGCAGAAGGCATCCGTCTGCATATGCACGTACGCTGGTCACCGTGGCATTCCTCTGGTGCATCATTTCGCCGAGTCGGAATCGGCTGATTTGGCCACACATTTTCGAAGGATATGGAATTCGGCATGACTCTGCTCACCTTGCATCAGAAAAATTCTGTTAGCGACTTCGAATATTAGATTATAAATAACTGGTCACATTACACTGATTGTCTAGCTCAAAACTCATATATCTATGTTTATGTTATGACTACGAGACAAAGTACGTATATACAAATCCATGATTAAAGTACTAAATGTAAATGTCGAATCAAACCTTTTTCCTATTAAGATTAGAGCCTGCGGGATCTCGTGACGCCGTTAACAAACAAGACCAGCTCGCCAAATACAGAAATCACATAAGGTGTCATCACATACACATCCCATCAATGTTCTGCTTTAATTTTTCACGTTTAACTACAGTTAGATGGTAGATAGTTGAGCTATCGAGTATCAATCAATGTTATTGCCTTACGCCTCAACATAACGAAACAATAAGCATTGCTATTACGTTCTACGACTACTGTGTAAGAGCCGCATCTTGCCAGCTCGTAATCAGAACTTTGGCGTATTAACATCGGACGACTTGTATGCAGCTGTATATTAAGTTTAACATAACTTGTTAAAATTACATACATTGTTGCAAATTATTTACATATGTGTGCATATGTAGTTCGTAGAAATAAAAAAATAACAATCTTGGCTAGATTTATATTTTTTTAGCCTAATTACATTTGCATTTTATTTTAAACGTTCATTGACATATATACTCTAGGCCACAATAGGCTAGTTGACTAAAATATTTTTTTTAAGTCCGCTAGTCAGATTATCAAAAAATATTGAGTTCGTATTTTTTGCTTTATCAAATGCTCGGAAAATAACAAAGATACAGCGCTTCAAAGATCTGGAGTGGGGCGCTTTTACATCACTTGTTCCTAAAATTCTACAGAACAATTGACGTCACGCGCACCTTTAACGCGCTGTATCTTCGTAATTTTTGGTTTGCTGAACAAAAGAAAAAATACGTGAGCAATATTTTTTTGTAATCTCTATAATGGACTAATTATTTTTTTTGAATCAACTTGCCTATTCGTTCCTACTGTTGCGTCATTTTATTGTTTGCGTTTCCAGAATATATTCCAATAGTCAACTTAATCGCTTGTAATTTGAAATAAGATACCGTATTGTGTGATTGTGTAAATTTTATGGGAAGTACAATTTTTACATGATTATGGGAAATCAGTGTTTGAATTCCAAAAATTTATTTCATATACTATTAATAAAGTAATGGATCAAAATTCAAAAGGTGTACTGTATATGCATGTGCTTATATAATTGGGTCAGGTTTTGGTAAAGTTTTGGAATCAAAAGCTTCAAAGACAAAGTATTTGGGATATTTTTTTTTTGTTTTCAATAATGTTTCGGCAAGTATTAACTTTTTTCCAATAAAGACTGGTCAGTAAAAGGCAATCGGACGATGTGAACCTCGCCTTAAGCCACAAATGGTGCGCTTCCCTCCCTCGCGTCGCCAGCACACATCCCGTTATCCGCACTCACCTGGGCACACGCAGCCTGATGGATCTCCATTCGGCCTCTAGGAAAGTAATTAGCATTAAAAACTACAATGGCCTTGTTTATTTTTGTTACTTGAACGTAAATCAGCTTGTTTTACGACCGAGAGCGCAACTTTTGAGTGTAGCTTATTATTTTTAAGAAATAGATTCGTTGATTGGTTGATAGAAACTTTTAATTTAATCACCATATATCTACTAGGTAAAACGCTATACGTATACTTACATCAAGGCTAATTAAAAACTTAAGATTAGGTCTAGCTGTCCTCATATATTTTTTAAAAAGGCCATTATAAAATTAAATATTGGTATATCCGTAACAAAATTAACAAGTTTCTTTCAGCATCCATTTTACAATAAAAAAGGCGCAGATTTGATTCCCTGGGATGATAGATTTGTCTTACTTGTAAAAGTATGTAAAGTGTGTGTGGTACTTACTTAGATTTCAGCATCATTAATGCCTAAAGTCTTAAAACTAAACAAATAAATTAACTTGAACTACCTATCCCGTTTCCTTCTAACCGTTTAGCAAGTCCGTCTTCAATTTAGCCGTTACATTTTACTGCAGTTGGAAATCAACAATTAATCAAAGCGTGAATATCATAAAACGCAAAGATGCAGATAAATATGTAAAGGTACGGGAAGTGAAATTGGCACATGGTGCAGTTGGTCTCTACTAGTGCATTTGAACTGCGCTCTCAGTAGTCGCTACCGAGAACATTCATACTCATTCATACACGCAATCATGGGCGTACGCAGCTTTTGGTCCAGGGAGAGCAATACAAATAGAAGGCCCGACGACGACGACGATCTTAGCTCACGAGTTGGGGGGAAGGGAGGAATAATATGAATATGAATAGTAATTAAATACATACAAAAAAAAATCAGTTGAATTGAGAACCTCCTCCTTTTTTTTGAAGTCGGTTAATAAATGAAATGTGTATAAATAAATCAAATATATATAATTGTAGAGTTTAGGTTATAGGAGCAACAATGCTCCAATAACCTAAACTCTAATACGGAACTTGAACTACAATTTGATTACAATGTATATAATTGTCATACAAGTCTAAGTTAAACTATAGATCGATGATCAACCAGGATCTGATAACCATAATGTCGAACCGTGATGTCGAGTTGTAAAAATGTTTCTTTAGTCTTTGATATACCTACAAAACAATAACTGTAGAATATATTTCATGGACCACGCAAAATAATTGAAAATTGTAAAATTAAACAACGTTTTGCTTTTATGATCCTTAGAAAGCTGTAAAGTTTGGCTTTAGAATGCCATAAATACTGGAGATTGCATACTTTCAACTTAAGAAAAGCAAAACAGTATTGAGATTTATACACTTGGATTTAAATAACTACTTCTTAAAGATCATAAGCTTAAGCATTTTATTGAAATGCGTTTTATTGTTTACCGACGATTAATATTCATGTATTATAACTTTATAACTAATTTAACTAAGTTATCTTCTTGATATGATAATACAAATCCGGCTGTTTATAAATCTGCTTTTTTTTAAATCCTATTCATATAAAAAAAATCTTATCCATTAAAAGCATAATACAAAAGTATTTTTTATATTTCCAAAGCTTAGGTTTCCTCGGACCCTGCCCACGTGTTTACTTTGTTACCTGTTGTTTCGTTAATGTTGTTTTATTGGTGTTAAAGGACACTGTCTACAAATATATTTAGCAGCCCTATCCCAGTAAGCTCTAAGTAACAAATTGACAAGCACCAGAATTAGGGCGCGTTTTGACAATACCTTAAAAGTAGGTGAGCGTATCAATGAGGTTTTTTTGAACTAAAACATCAGATAGATGGCGTAACTGTGACGTACGGTTTTGTCACCCTCCTCATTGGTAAGTTTTCAGAACAAACTGACATGCTGTCAACAAATAGCCAATAATGACAGTGATAAGACCACGAGACTCCCTCGTGCCATATGGCGGTTTTTGTATTTTTGAAAACCCTCTTTGCTGTAGTTGTGTTACTTCAATAGCAAACACAATCTAAGGTAAATATTTGGTAGCTCGATCGTTGCAAACCCTAAGTAACAAAGTTCAATAAAAATAGGCATATCTATTGGTTGCACCTAAGTATTGTTACTGTTTTTAACAGTCCATAGTAGCACTATCGCTGCAAGCCCTAAGCAACAAATTGACAAGCCCCAGAATTAGGTCTAATCGCTATTTGTCGCAGCAGAATCACAGCCGGTGCGGCGGCGCACAAATCAGCCGGCGCGGGCGCGGGCGCGGGGCGCATGCATTATTCACGACTCATTTCTATGCAACGCGACAGCGCGCACGATAAAAACTTCTCGTTTGACAACTTGGACGCCTGCACCCTTTGTACCTACGTCATGCACCCTATCCTATACGCGGCGGTTGTCAATCTGTGGGCTTTAAATAACATACCGGCACTAGGGTGTCACAAAGCTATTGCAATTAGCCTATACTACAATCACTATACAACTATAGTGATTATATTATAGCCTAATTAGCTTAGGATATCTCCTAACATTAGTAGTATACAATGTTAGGACATCTATTAAGAAAATTATTATTTATATTAATAGGTAACAAGTTCATAAAACAAAGTACAACAATATTTTGAAACGTTTAATTAGGAATTATAGAACTCGTCGTATTTAAACCATAATTTTATATTGCTGTTATAGCAGTATCATAATAATCAAACAGGTGAAGTCAAAAATCTTACTAGCTTGTAACAAGAAAGTTGACAAAAACACAACGGATTCTCGGTAAAGAAAACTTTTTAAACTTCGCCAAAAGTTTGAGAAGCCATGCACAACGCGCACGTGCTTTTCGCGTCTCGTATTTGGGGTGCGGACGATGATTGTTTGAAATACTTTTGTTTATTATTGGGCAATAAAAAAGCTCTTTTCCTAGAGTAGATCAGACCATCAAATGTTTGTGGAAAATAGTAGTAAAAAATTTTAGGGGAATTTTCCAAGCAGCGTAAGTGTTGAAGGGAAATTGTTACAAAACTATTAGTTAAATAAAAAATCTTCTACGGACTGAATTGTCTATAAAGCTCCTACTAATACAAATGATATGAAGGTATCGATGGTGCAATTAATAAAATACCTAAAATAAGTTTCACGAATACGTAAATGAAAACAGACAACATAGCCTCGGCTGCTTCTTTTCGTCAAACTTATAATTTAGTTCACAAAAAACGTTTCCCGACAAGGCACACACCACACTAATTTGAATGCGCTATTCAAAACAGCGAAAATACAAACGCTGATTATAAAATAGCCAGGAAGTGGGGTCGAAGTTGACTTTGGCAGGAATACATGTTCCGAAAACCACAAAAACATTAACACGTATTCAATACACATAGCTTATAGGTTTAAACCAACCCTGTCATAAGAATTGTGTAAACAAACCTGAACGTCATCAATGAGTCATTGTCAGTATTTAAAAATAAGAATGGAATAATACAATAGAATACTAATTCATAATAACACTTATCTACCTATATTTTAAACTAACAGCGCCCCGCGGTTTCATCCGCGTAGTTCCCATTCCTGCGGGACTAAGGAAATAAAATATAGCCTACTCGCTGATAAAGTAGCTTTCCATTCGCCAAAGAATTTTTCAAATTGGTCCAGTAGTTTCGGAGCCTATTTAATGCAAACAAGCTAACGAGCACATCTTTCCTCTTTATAATTTATAGCGGCCCGCCTCGGCGTCGCACGGATGGACATTTATTTTCTAACCTAACCTAACTTTTTTCAAAATATTCTATAGCCTATGTTAATCGGGCATAATAAAGCATTCTATTAGTAAAAGAATTGTTGAAATCGGTCCAGTAGTTTTTTAATTTATTCGTTACATACATACATAAATAAAGTGTTTCCTCTTTATAATAATAGTGTAGATAGATGAAGGACTTTTGAAATTAAGTATTACTCACGAAATATTAGCGAGTAAATACTAGTTCAATGTTGGTCTGGGACTCAAAAAGAATGTAGGTACCGGCTGTGTTCCGTGCTTAGGATGTCGTAAAGACGACTAATAGTGTATTGGATTTTAGGCGTTTTCGTTAGCGACGTTAGCGAGCTAGCAGTAACCACTTCACAATGACATATTTAACGTAAACGTATTTCATTGAAATCAATTTGCAAATATATCACTATTACAGCATCTTGGGTTAGCATCTTGTTAAAGGTCTCCTCTTGTGATTTCCATAGGGCTGAGTGTACATACTGTACATCCACCTAATCTTAACATAGTATAAAACAAAGTCGCCGCTTCTGTCTGTTCGCTTAGATCTATTGAACTACGCAAGGGATATTGATGCAGTTTTCACCAATAGATAGAATGATTCAAGAGGAAGGTTTATATGTACCTATAGGTTTATATTATTTTGTTCTCAAGCCGGGCGGTTCGCTAGTTTGTATTATTAATGTTAGTTTTACTACCACAAATGGCTGCGTAATCGTAATAATACATCATAGAAAGTTCTTCGTCCTTCTGTAATTGTAAATTGATCGTGTTGTTCGAAGGTCAGAGATCAAATAAGTCGTTCAGTCATAGGGTTGGTGACTTTATGACGCAAACCTATCTTGGACTCCACAACGTAACTTACGTAGTACACGTACATTTAATTTTAGACTATCTAGTCTAGTACTATAAAGCGTCGCTATCGTGATTACAAAAGCGAAAATTGTATATATATGTTGGTGTGTCAAAGACAAGGTCTCACGAACGTCTCACAATTCATCAATTGTTCTTGAATTAGAAGTATCCTTTCTTGAAGTTCAAATTTTCGGCGTAAGTTTAATCGCAACCAATCAAATAGTACATACATATTTCATACATATCATCATGCCTGCAATCCCGAAAGACAGACAGAGTCCAAGGAATAATAAAGCTCTTTATATATACCTATATATCAAGTGATCACTTTATCATAATCAAGTGGTTTAGGTGGCAAAACGTAATCGACACAAACAAACTGAGTTACGTTCGCATTAATGATATTAGTAAGGTTGTGTTTATCATACGTTAACCGTGCGCGTGCGATTGTAAACCCTAGATCGCCGGCCGATCCTTCGCTCAAAGCTGCGGCGCGTGATCAATTCGGCCCACTTTCGAACGCTGGTTTGTTATTAACGTCTTTATTTTGAGACCATTCGCACTCTGTTGTTCTAGCCCAACGCTCAACGCCTCGGGGAGCTTAGCAAATTATAGTAGGTTACGTTTTATTAACTGCCTGTAACTCCGTGTTTAGTACTGTTGAATGAAATTATGGTAAAATTTTAAAACCAAGTCACTAGTACTCTAGCTTCTTCGAACAACAAACATAATGCTGTTGAAATAATTTAATCGTATATAAAAGTTGAACATGTTAAATATGAAAAGTTATTTTTTTTATTCATTTTCAGAGTGAATTATCATAATTTTACTGGTAACAAGGAAATGTCAATAAAAATTTGTGCCATTTGGGAGAACTTTATGTAGATAACACATTTTCCGTAAATAATTTTCACTGAGTCAAATACGACTACACTTTTTAAACCTGGTATAGCAATCACCAAATCGCAACGTATTTCATTAATATGAAACAATGCAACGACTTACAAAGACGATGAAACTTAAACTATTACTGGTTTACCCTCAGATCTTTATGTTAAATAACAAAAGCTATTATTTTATACGACATGATGCTTGGACTGGACTTAATTCCAAGAGTTTTTACCCAACTGTAGAACATAATTGCTGTTACTGAGAACCGACTAGCCTACAGCAAAGCTCGTTCATGGATTGTTAAGCGTGCTAGTTGTCAGCGATGTTCGAGCCAACCGTAGCAAGTCTCTCAACAGGTTTGGACATCAGCTCGTAAAACAGACGAGCGATCCATCATTTTAATGGATATTAAGCAGATATGTAAATACGTGTTGTCGGTTGACGGTAATTTTTTAAAACGCTTTTATTTGGGCATAGACAAGACATCAGTGCAAGTTTAAATGTCATATTTGCATACTCAACTCTTTATTTTCTAATTACCGATACGAATTTAGCGACTTACAAAAAAGTTAAAATTAAGTTTAGTCAAATGTCTATCTACAAACCCGTACCCTAGTAACGAAGGTCAGATCGGCAGTCGCTTCAATGTAATTACCAGACACGCTAAATCCTGGATCATGGTCTAAGCGAACCCCGGCTAAGCAGGGGACATAACGCTAGGAAGATGAATTGATTTTAGTTAATTAACAGACTTTGCAAAAATATTTATTACATATTGATAGTTTATGAGTTTTTTAACATTTAAAAAAACCCCGTTAAATTTTTTTATAAAAAAACACAAGTAAAAACTGCCTTAATAGCTATTTAAATGTCTAAACACTAAAAAGTATAAAATAAATTCTTTCGACTGCTTCGATGAAAGTATTAATCTTTAACACGTATTTAAATATTTACAATAATCAGTTAGTTTTGGAGTCGGTGCCAGCCCGCGTAATTATATCATCATTTCGGAATTTGCAATTATTTGTTTCTTGGTGAAGGGTGGTAAAATAGGTTTTGAATACACAAAATCAATAGTAAGTTAATATACTCATATTTTAACTAATTTGTTTCATATTGTTATAAGTAAGGTAATTTGTTATTAAGTGTCTACTTTTTTTTTAGTTTGGCTGGCACCGACTCCAAAACTAACTGATTATTGTAAATATTTAAATACGTGTTAAAGATTAATACTTTCATCGAAGCCGTCGAAAGAATTTATTTTATACTTTTTAGTGTTTAGACATTTAAATAGCTATTAAGGCAGTTATTACTTGTGTTTTTTTATAAAAAAAATTTGCGGGGTTTTTTGAAGTCGGTTTTTATTTTTGTTAAAATTTAACTTATTTGTTACTTTTTAGTGAAATTTATTAATAGGTAGGTAGACCAAATCAAAACGAGCTGCTTTAATGAGACAGTGCCGGTCTTATGAGACTAAAGACGAAAAGGTATAACGAGCCTTTAATGTTTAAAGAATTACTAAAAACTACTAATCTTCAAAGAGTTATACCTTTCATCATCAGCTAATCAACATAACATGATGAGTACGAGACGCAAATACTGGAATCGTTTTAGAAAAAAGAAATAAAACACTTAACATGTCGTTAAAATTTAAGAGTGGCCCTCGTTTTTATGGAATCCCATCACTAGACCAAGACATGGTGAAATTGAGACTATCTCGAGAATAACATTCAATATGGCCCTATAATATTGAAAGAATTATCCACGAACTCTTAATCGTTAAGGAGTTACACCTTACATCATCAGCTCAGCAACATGAGATTATGAATACCAGACGTAAATACTTAAACTGTTTTAGAAAATAACTAAAATAGATTGTACGCGCCTATAATACTTGAGGGTTTCCCTCGCCTTGCCTAAGATTCCTTCATCAGATCCAGATGTGGTACCAATAGGACCAACTCCAGGATATACCCTTTTGAATAAAAAAAAGAACTCTAAAAATCGTCTTACAATTCTCGAAGATATCAATATTTAAAGAATCATAAACTAATTCCTAATCGTTAAGGATTTGTACCTTCCATCATCAGCTCACCAACATAAGATGATAAGTACCATGCGTAAATACTTGAACAATTTTAGAAAATGTCTAAAACACATTGTACGTGCCTATAAAGTTTGAGGGTTGCCCTCGATTTTCCTGGGATCCCTTCATCAGATCCTGACTTGGTGGCAATGGGACCAAATCGGGAATAAACCCTTTCGATTAAAAAAAAAATTTTGGAAATCGGTTAACAATTCTCAGAGATATCGAGTAACATACATACAAAAAAAAAATAAAAAAAAAATCAGTCGAATTGAGAACCTCCTCCTTTTTTTTGAAGTCGGTTAAAAATAATACTTAAGAGAAAACAGCACAAAAGAAAAAAGAAGAAGCACATACTGCAGAGACCCCAGGTTATTCTAGAGAGCAAAAAGAAGTTGATATTTACATTATATTATTATGTGAATACCAGACGTGTAGGGACGGAAAACCCAAGCTAAATAAATAAATATAAATATTCGACTAAGTACATCACATACATTGATCTGATTCCGAGGTAAGTAGTTTAAGCACTTGTGCTACGGATTTCAGAATCAACAGTGGTATTACAAATATACACTTAAATATTATATATTAGATATATTATATTAACAATAACAGGTCAAAAACAAGTATTCATTACAAGAATGTTTTTCCTGTGTGGGGATCGAAGTTCGAACCCACAACTCTTGAAGCTGATAGTTCTGCACCCTCTCATGAAGGATTTACTAATATCCAACCTTAATCCTATCGATGGATCCCTTCGAACAAACCAGCAAATCACCTGTGTTTAACAGAGTATGTCGACATATATATTTAATTATGTCGCCGTCTGGACCAATGATTTCTAAGATTACTGAACACAAATATCATTCTCTTCTAATATTAATTAGTCTAGATTAATCACTTGTCTTCACGCCTTATTATTTAAACGCACACAACATTAACGATGGCTGAGTTTAGCCACAGTGTAATAAGACTGGCAGTAAACAAACTTCAACAACTTCTTTGACATAAGACGAAACATTTTACAGATGAAAATAATGACCCTAAATAAGTAAAGTCTATTGCTTCTACAAGTCTCTTATGCTAAACATCTCTATATATCATTAGGATAATATACATTAAACGGCCTGTTACTTTCAAGTCTTTACTTAAAAGTACCAGACCGTTCAATGTCGTTCGATTCCGATCAGGCTGACGTACAAAGGTACGTATGGTACGGTACGGAATACCTTTAATACAGGCAAGGAGTTAAAATTGTAAGGAGGATATAAACCTTGCTCTTTCACCAGCTTCGTTATGAATTTTATTATGAACTATGTCTGTATGTCACCTATACTCAAAATATTTGATTACATAGAAAGCCAGTCATATTTGCCAACTTAAAATGTTCTAGTAGATTGATAAGTGCCGATAATAAAAGCGTGTTAAAGCCTTTATCAAATATGCCCACATAACATACGTAAACCAGACGTGAATAATTTGGTGATAGTTCACTGTCACCCACTGCTCGGTAGTTCGGTCACAATTAATCGACTCCGATCCGCGGGAGCAACGTCGCGTGCTAATCAACCGTGTTCCGGTCACCGGGCCTTTGTAACGAAATTAACAGAAGTCAAATCGATCGACAATGTAAGCGAGTAGTGAGTCTCGTCAGTTACACTGTCGCTTCAGGAGAACACATGCTCGGCTAGGGTTGCCTGATCTGGACTAATTGAACTTTTTCTAGACCCGGCTATGTTTGTCCGTTGAAACTTTTCTGAATCCAATAAACTTTTTCCAAGATTCCCCACGTCTGAAAAGTCTACAGGAATATAATTGGTGTGTTAAGATTATTCCAAAAGAGGCTGTTTCAGTAACGTGACTTGAGTTGCTAATTTATTGCAAGCGGCTGTAAGCTATAATAAAATACCATCAAGCTGTCGCTACGATTATTTTCCTTTGTGATAATATAGTAATATCGTGATAGCATTTTTTTTATTATTTCTAAATTGTGACTACGAGTACACCTAAACGAGGGACGGTGGCGCTATGAATTTGACATTCATAGTAAGGTTACTTGGTTTCAAAGGGAAGGTCCGCAACCCATTCCCCTAGTTCAAAAGGCGCACCCATGATCTCCAGGATAAATAAATAAATTAATAAATTCTCCAGACTGACACACCAATTCCCTAGTTCCAAACTAAGCTTATGCTTGTGCTATGGATACTAGGTGAAGGGATAGACATACTCAAATAAGTTTATAAACATCCATGGCTCGAGTACAAATGTCCATGTTCATCACACGAAACATTTGCCCCTAGCGGGATTCGAACCCGCGACCCATGGTTTCGTGACCAGGGTCTCTAACCACTCCACCAACGGGCCAGTCAAAATTCATCTAATTAGAAAAGCTTCATATGCTTTTATAATTAGTTTATTCATGCACAAGAAATCAAACAATACTTCCGTATTGTTCCTTATTGTCCGTGTGATCGCAAAAAGGGCGAAACACAACGCACAACATTTTTCGAAAAATGACACCTCAACTGCGCCCGCGCAGGCTTTTTTCCTCTTCGTGACCTCGCATATTGTTTGCCTTTTACCTTTTAGCTATAAGTCACAGCCAAAACGAATAAAGTGCGAGATATATTGAAATAGTAAATGCTCGACATTTCAATTTTTTCTTCTCGTTTCGTTCAAATAAGAAACTTACCGTAAAACACTTGAATATACTGAAGGGATGTTTACAGTTATTGTTTTTTTTTTTCATTTTGATTATACATTATGTAACAGACAATGTAAATCTTGAAATTATTTAAATTGTAAAGGGTAACGAGAGTTGCTAGTTATTCTAGGTCTCATGGCCAAACATACGTACGTACAATCGCCAAAACATAAAATAAAATAATTTATAACTGTTGTTATATCACTAACTGCCTCACGAGGTCAAGTTTGTTAACCTTAATAGGTATAGTAGCGAAGTTTATTGCCAAATCTATTATTATTAATGTATACAATACATCGGAACTGTCCATAACAAAACATATTGTTGTAAAGATATCGATGTTTGTGCCGGTCCAGAAAACAGGTTCCATTTTGACAACTGTTCACGGCTGTTAACTCGCTAATGTTGTATTTATAGTTTTAAAAACCCAATATTAGGTATATCAGATGACAAGTGGTCAGGCCACATCGTCTTTTAACAGGGATGTCACACAAACCTGTAAGGTTATTTAAAAAACCATAAATATTTACATTACTTTACCTGATAAATAAAATGGCACAAGAAATTTTTAAGTTGTCAGAACATGCGTACGTACTGCGTAGGTATAATCAAGTTCTTAGAGGCTTCAACTTATTTATTATTCAAACCATGATGTTATGATGTATTTGACTTCACTTAATTAAGTAAAACAATAGAATTAACCAAGTGTCATATAAATATTGACTACTATGAATTTTAAACGGTATATAGAAAAAAAATACTTGGGTATACTGATTATAGTTAAGTATTACAACGTTGATTCGTGTAATGTACGTAAATATAAATTGTATTTCATCAGTTTTTTATGCTTGCCAATTTTTTTACTATTCTTATAGCTTATGATTAAAATATTTGGATGCCGAACCAAACAAAAGTTGTATTGTAACAAAATATATTTAGATTTATCTAAAAGCCAGCTTCTGTATAACTTCAATTGTTAACGCCAAGCTATATTTCTTACAAAAAAAATTAAAATACAGTTGATTTAGTTTTGTTTTCACATCTTAACGTTTTCCTGTAATAACGAGATCATCATCCGTTTCCACTAACACAAATAGATTTTAGTAGAATGAAAAATATCAATGTCACCAAAGACTAAATGTTAACGTATAAATCATAGTTTTCGTATAATTAGAAGTGACATGGGACATTAATAAGAAAATGGTGTCAGCCCTAAGGACTGGTACGGAAGCGGTCACCGTTCGTCGCTGGCACAGTGCCCACGGCCAGCCTTTACAGTTACCTACACCACTACACCGACAACATGGTCCTAACTACACTGTAATAAAGTCTAAATTTATACAGAAACTTAACACTTACAGGGTGCAGAAAAGAAAGTTTTCTCACAGGAAAAGTGCACTTGGTAGCATTTTATTTATTTGGCAAAAACATGAACCTGCGAATCGACTTTGTGTTTGTTAACTGAAGTTAATTGGTTCAATTGGATCTGTGATACTTTTGACTGTGGGACTTTTTGGATTCGGGCGGTAATGATAAATGTATACAATTAAATTAAGAGTGCGTAAAAATTTACTATATTATTTGCACGCTTATTAGCTTTTCAAACAGTATTTAAACAAATACGTTACATTGATAGGTCGTTAAAATATGTTATCAAGTTAGTAACGTTTGATTTCATTGACCGTTTACACGAACTTGATAGTTACTAGCTTTATACTCCAGTTTAATAACTTGCCGTCGTATAAGATTTCAGTTACAAAGATAGAAATGTCTAGAACGATTCACCAGTTTCGGCGGGCCGTTCGCTTATCGGCTAATTTCGCATGCTATCTGTGCCTCGCCGCCTTCTTGGCAAAATCAAATAAAACAACACAAGCCTCACAACATTATTATTTTAGCAAGGTGATTTTCTTTAACTGGAGATTTGTAAATGTTCCGCGGAAGACAATGCATAATCGCATTGTTAACTGTGTCTAATAAATATCCAACACCAAAGTTGAGACCGGCTTGAATAGTGTTTGCGAAATCTAGACTAATCTATCTAGACTAGACTAGTCTAAACAGCTTTTAAAAAAAACAAATTTTCACACTTTAGTTCGAATTTGTTTTTTTTTTAAAGCTGTTTAGAATATTTTGATGTGGGAGTTAACGATACGTAAACAAGCTGTTGAATGTCTTTTTTATCAAACATTTATGGCTTTACATCGACCTTTAACTTTCTTTGTCCTATTGCTCTTCTTTCTTTTCCTTGTTTATAATTTTACAATCAAATATGAAAGTACTAGCTTCTGCCCGCGGCTTCGCTCGCGTGGTACATCGATGAAACATAGCCTATATGTTATTCAGGTTTATGAGCTATATTATTCCAAAGTTTCATTAAAATCCATTTAGTAGTTTTTTTGTGAAAGAGTAACAAACATCCATCCATACTTACAAACTTTCGCATTTATAATATTAGTAGGATTTTACACTTATTCCCTAACCGATCTTGCCTTTGTAAGTCTAAATTACTAAATACGGACTTCGGTAATAATACCAGCTACTTTCGAATCTCTAACTATTTAGCAGTACAAGCCTCGCAAACGAAATAAGCTGCATTTGTAAACAGCGCGAATGCAATTGCACCTTATAATAACCCGCATAGACGCAGCCGGCGACAGTCGGTGTTGCAACCGACTAGTGTTGTTACACTCGGGACGTTCTATGGTATCGATAAAACTATGGTGTTCTTTCAAAATAAATTAAGGTATTTTTACCCTTTTTATGAAATAAAAACAATTCAATCAGGCAAATAAATATAAATAGATATTAAGGGGGTATATGGCATCGCTCGGGAATGAATCGCTTTACTAGTTTGTAATAGGGGCGATATATTTTCGTAATTGGAAATTGACCGTTATTATCGGGTTTTGGGTGTGTGATTGTGTAGGTGACAGGTTAGCCGCTTGTCACTGCTTTTTCACAATTTTCCATCTAACCCATTATTTTTTCTTTTATCTTTGGCTGAATGTGGTTGAATGGGCTTGCTGCCCTTTCGACTCTGCCTACCCCTTCGGAGATTATATGCGTGATGTGATGTATGTATGTATGGAAATTGACATTTGCTTCCATATAACTAGCTGAAATTTGGAAACAAGATTCAATAATTTAACTTATTTATATATAATTGGTCGAAATTGTCGTCGAAAATATGTAACGAAATTTTAGAATTTACTGTATTTTGTTATCAGCCATAGTTACAAAACCTTCTAAACCCATCGTCACCACATAGACACGTTAAATGTGTCGTCAAAGTCATAAATCTCCTCTGCCCATAAATCAGCCCTACGTCTTTCGCATAACAATTTTTAATGCTTCGCTAAAAGTTGCCTGTTTAAATGACAACACTCGCACCTCTCGGATCGTGCCGCGTTGAAGCCGCTCATTTTCTAATTACTATGCCAATTCCATTAGCACTCGTTGCATAACCTCATAATTATTGCAAATTATCTTTAATATTCACCCGAACACATGTCACCTGTGTCCCCAGGCCGTCTCTTGCCCACCTTACCGTGTACTTCCACTTGTCATGCATGAAACAATTACTCAAGTTAACATTTGATTTTATTTTTCCAACAAGGCAATTTACAACCGTTTCGTTTCAAATTGTAATTGTGCATAATATGCGGTGCATAAGCACACGAACAGGTTCTGTACGGCGGTTAGTGGTGTTACTTTGGGTAGGTATATTTTATTTGCATTGATGCATCTGAATAAATATCCCGCATGTAGATACGTCTATCACAATAGGAATATAAATTGATAGTAAAGAGTAAGTTATACCTACCTACAAGGGGAAAAGGCGTGATATTATGCATGTATGTGTAGCTACAAGTATTATCCGGTTCGTAATTATGTGTGTGTGTGTTTAGTTACAATGTTTACTACTCCTTTTTGGAATCATGAATCATAGAAAACAATGTTTTGAAAGAGATTAACAAGCATATTAGACTAAGATGTTTCTTTGTTGGGTAACTTGCGTTATTCATAGACAGTATAAATTAGTGATCTTCCAGATTTTATAAGATTTTACTAGACTATTCAAATTGACTGAATCTTTATTATTCACTACTAAGACAAATTGGAGTAAAATAAAGAAAAAATTTCAAGAGTTTTTTTATTACATACATAAAATTACGCCCATAATCCCCTAAGGGGTAGGCAGAGTCAAAGGGGCAAAAATAAAACTGAGTTGGGTTAGATGGAAAATTGTGAAAAAGTAGTGACAAGTGGCCAGTTCGTCGCCCATACAATCACATACCCAAAACCCGATACACCATTAGTCGCTTTCTACGACATGCTAGGCAAGAATCCCAATTGGCACATTCTTTTAAAGTCCCAGACCAACATGGGACTATTTTTTTATTCGTTCATTTAATTTATCAGGGTTTCAAGTTTTTACATTTTATTTTAATGACAATAGTAAATAGGTAGGTTTATTAAAGCCACCGTGTATATGTGTCATTAATCACTTAAGCATACATAATGTATGAAACCAATATTACTTACATAGTTAGCAGAAACAAAATAATTGCTTCTGAACGTAACGGGTGCATCATGCTGCAGGCAGACTAACATAAATGGAAAATCAACAGAAGTACTCGCACGCCTATTAAGCCCATAATGTATGTCGCAAGAGGCTTGTTTTTTAGCATTTATATGTTCTATTGCGAGGCAGGAATTCTGCTAATCGTCGCTGGTAACATTTCGCACATGCCACGGTCGTTGCTGCTAGCGAACAAGCGTAATTTAACCACCGGCCTCTCCGGCCCACGGTGAACGCGGCGGTGGACAAACAATAACTCCGCAATCATTGTTACTCCTTCATCTTCCTTTTGCTTGTTTTATTCAGGACTCTGTGTACCTACCTACGACTATCAACATTATTAATATGAACTGCTCTTTAATCATCATTATGAACTTTATGATATGTTTTGTGTCGAAAATGAACCCGCGATCAACCATCAGTTTTCTGTACACTATTTACAGTTAGTTAATGTCACTGGGAAGCATTTAGATAACTATAGATTATGACAGTTCTATAGTATCAAAACTATGAAATTTGGATATTTTTTGGATAAAGGGATTATTAATTATTAATCAAAATGATAAAAGGACAAAATGGTTATATATTGTCGGACTGCCTCATGCGTTTGGTTTAATTAATAAATAAAGCAACATCTGCATTGTTTAATTACAAACAACGTTACTGACACATTTATCGTCTCAATGACCATTACTTATCTCATCTTATTTCTGTCGGACATGTCCAAACGAGCGCAAGATTTGATTTATTATTAATTCGATTAATCAATCAGTCCAATCATCAAGTACAGAAGTGGCGTGTCCGCGTTGCGCCACAACACCATGCAACAACATGCTTTCTATGTTGTTGTTGGTTATTCGGGGTTGTCTGCTAAGCTGGCTGGTGGGCCAGGTGTTATCGGCAGGACGCGTCGCCCACGCCCGAGTAAATCACCAAATGCGCTGTCGCCCCGCGCCATACGCCGCGCCACAATCTATGCAAATCGCCGACTCAAACTTATTGCTCTCGCCTCGACTCCTTTCCAAATGCATACTAAATAGCGTCGGCCACGCCAGCCTTTGTTTCGAGTTTTTACTTAACCTCCCATACTCGGTTGTTTTGAATGAAAATATTTTGTAGATCGCATTGTTTCGGCGGTGCGTCTCCGAATACCTATTACCTACATGTTTTAGATACGCACAAGTTGTTATTTACGTGTTAACTTTGCATATAATAACATATTCGAATAAAACGATTACCTCATTTCGTTTTGATTAAATATTCATTATTCGTCGGACGCATGCAAAATTTGAATCAACACGCGTTTCATGTTCAATTTCTCATGATTGGCAGCTTTTACCTGGAATTTGTTAGGAATTTCTCTTGTAATTTTATTGTTTTAATCTTCGTGCTACCTAAACTACCTTCCAAGGCTATAATTTAGATATTTGAGCATCCTGAAGATCACTCATAAGCTGCCTCCAATTACGAAATAAAAACTCCGTATGATTATTACCCTTTTAACGGATTATAGTAGTTATGACATTAGTATTGTTTTATTTTCCTCATCAGCAATTGGTTATTATGCTCATTTATCATTACCAAATTAGCTGCATTTACTCAGAATTAGTTAGAGTGTAAATGTAACCTACAAACGTGGTAGGTATTCCCATGGTGTTCTCGGAATAAGACACAGAATGTAACGAGAGAAGATACTGCCATTCTTCCGCATAGGCTCTCGCATTGCGATCCAATTATACTTGATACCGCCTAGAAATATTACTGCACGGATTTGCAGCTACCTAGATAATTACTGTGAGAATCGCAAACGGACAATGATGCCCAAGTATGGTCTTAACGCGTAACTATGTCATTTACGTTTCTAATCGGCTTCCTGTTTTATTGAAGTAGATATTTTTTATTCATCAGCGAACCTACTGTAAGCCTTTGTCAGGTCCTACGTACGTAGTGAAAAAATATCAATGCCTTTATATGGTATTAACTACGATTATTGTGTCAACAATAAATCACTTTACTCTATTGGAAACGGCCCACAATTTGTTATTTAGTTATTTTTTTATTGAAAATAGCCCGAGTTAATTGAAATCTGAAATTAAAATATCTGAAATTTGGATTCCGCCGAAATCATTGCATTTTAACCTATCTGTACTGATAAACGTAAACATTTCGCTTGGCTCATATATTGCTTTCACTGCGGAACGCTTTTAGCATAATTTTCTACAAGAAAATAATCTCAGTAGTGTGCGTGCCGCGACGTCCGGATGGTCGTTGACCCTCGCGAATCGCCGATAACAATTGTCTCAGCAGCCGTCTCACCGTGACCACTCGTTAATTGCCAGCTACCATCGCTTTATGGCCCTTCACAATCAGCCGCAAATCTAACCGCCGTAGCCCGTCAAGTGAAGCGTATGAAACTATCGGAGGAAACACTCGAGCGGCTCTATATGGCTTAACCGATTTCAAAGCACTCAAGACGTTCCTAACAAACTTGTTGCACGCTAACAGCGTACCTAGCATAGTCATAAACTTAGTTAAACCCTCTGTCGGCAACATTGCCGGCTTCAATGCAGTTCAAATTAATTCGATTATCAGCGCACCTTGATCTCACTAAAGCTCTCAGATTCCCTTCATTAGACGTTCACAAGCCTCGTGCATAATGAAATAAACATGACCTAACGTAAATTGGATCTATGCATTGTACACAGAGTTTTTAAAAGTTATTCCATTCAGTGCGGGGCTTTAGAATATTTACATTAAACTGTTACTCAATATTCAGACAGCGGGCGTTCCGAACTCACGCACTGTATTGGAAGTTGGTCATGAATTCATTGTTTTTGACGTAGTCGTGTGATATTGAACCACAATAGGAAAGAGTTCAGGTCACGTTTGAAGTTAGTACGGCGGAGGAATAATAAGGTTCAAATATTGAATGGGCAAAGTTTTTAGAATTCCTGCACTTACAAATGGCTGTTGCGTCTCGTCGATCGGTTAGTTGGCTGTGTGTTCTTATAAATAGAGACGGTTGGAGGTGTAGCGTGTTTGTCGAGAGCGTTTGCGCCATGATGGCATGCTCGGCTGTAATATTGCAGCGCTGGTGTTTATTATGATTAAGCGAAGACGTGGATGCACCGGACCTACTTAGCCGGCGTAGTGTGGCTGCTCGGCTATCGTATCGGTTACGTCACGTATTTGCACATCGTCGTCGCTGCTAGAGACATCTAGATCGTTTCTGTGCATATTTTTACGCACATTTCGTGAGGTCAAGGGTATATTCGTATTAAACGTAGTCATGTTTAAAAAGATATACTTTTATGTATCGTGGATAGTAAACGCATTTTTAGTGCTTACGTTTTAGTTTGACTGACCCTTGGTTCACTTTTTAGCGTGCAAAGTATGGTTGTTATACAAACTATGTGTTTACAATTTGAACTTTAAAGAGCCTAGGAAGTAGGTCAGATAGAACGAACAGAAACTACTACCTAGTTCTATGCTGACTTTCTTATACTTCACATATTTGTAGATATGTCTTGCTGCAAGGCCTATATTAAGTGGGACACTTCTTTACTATAATTTCTCCGGCCACCCATCCATGACGGATTGTGTTAGTCAGTAGCAATGTAGTAAGTAATATTTTGTCCGTAACTAGTGCTCAGTGCTACTTAAGTGCAGTATAGCCTGTTCAATGCAGGCAACAATTATATGATTGTACCGTCCATATCTGTGTTGCATTTACAATGTTGCCTTGATACGGGATGATAAAAGATCCTTGCTGACAACATCTTTAGAACATATTACATGTACTTATGCGCCGATCATCTTTGGTATGGTACGAAAGAAATTCCACAAAATTGATAAAACCTTTAGTATAGAGAAAATTCTTATTGTTTACTGACTCTACTAGTAAAAACTAAAGGTCTAACTAAAACTAATGGTCATAACGTTCTTATACAGTAATACTGTAAAAATATCAACCCATCATGTTGTAATGTTACTGCAACCGTAGCCAGAGCTCCTGGTTTTCATGAGTAGTACTGTAACAATACCAACGTAGAGACCCATCCCATGATGCAACTCTAACCAGGATATAGAAGTAACAGCCTTAACACTCCTGCCCTCCGGCCCTTCATGAGTTCTACTGCAACAATACCAGCCCATGCATTGCGATGCCACTGCTACCAGCTAGCCCATTTAGCGATTGCAGGCATAACGCTCCTGCGCGGGCGGTCCTTATCTTGCGCCGCGTTCCGCGCTGACGCCTCCACTTTGCGCCACGCCGAAGTAATCTGCGCATCCGTTTGCGAAACCTATCGTTTAACTGGTGCATAGTTTTGCATTTTAATGGTGATTATGGATCGCGAACGCTGCCTGACTCGAACTAGTTCATTGACTCGACATGTGCTTTGGGATGTGTTTTCGTTTGAAAACTTTGCAGTGTAGCAATAATAGATGGTTACTTTGATAATTCTGAATTACAGGAATATACGTATATTTTATATGTGTAAAGAAATACCACAAATATGAAAGAATAAGTAGAAGCAAGCTGCAATCAAAAATGTTCGTTATTTAAATAGATAAGTAAATCGTTGTATGTAAATCATAGTTACACCTAAATTATACTCTAATGGGAATATTCATCAGCATTAGTATTCAATTAAATGCTGCTAATTGAACTAATCTTTATGCTAATTTGGTTCAACTGTACATGATTGTATCCAAAATAGTGTCTGATTCTGATACAATTATGTTTTATAATAATATAAATATTTATTGTCATTTCGATTGTGATTGTAGGAAAAGTTATCATTAAGCGAAAGTTAAATAGAGAAAGGGAATTTTCTCGACCTTTTAATCTCCGGAGTAAAAATGACACCACATTAGTCCGTAGTGATGCTAGGTCCTACACAGATATACCGAGAAAGCTAGCTAGCACTCGATCACTTGGACATAATGTCCTGCGACATATTACTTTATATTCCGACGAGCGGCCGCCGGGCGTCGGCATACGACATTATTTACATATAAGTCGTTGTTCCTGGCTCATTCATGGCCCGCTCGCCGGAGAACTCTGATTTATAGCCTTAATTTCATAAGTATCTCTTTGTTACCATGGCACCTATATCATCATGTTTGAATAATATTGCTCCTTTATTGAACGCGCTCGGAAAGGTCGCGCTAGCGGGCCTCGTAATCTATTTGATAAACCATCGCTATTAGAGCTTCCACAATTCACTTTCCCATGTAAAAGCGAATTAACAATCGCGTTAGTCATTTGAGTCTGTAAATAGTAGTAGTAGGATCAGATTGTATTATCAGCTGTAAGTACTGATAAATATTACGTGGAAGTTTAGGTGTACTCTCGCTATCGGTTTGGTGATAGAACGTTCCAGTTAATAGATTATCTGTAATTGATCATATATTTTAGCGCCGTTGTCGTTAAGTATCTTAGATAACAGATCAAAGATTCTACATACTGACTGTATGTCTATTTAAAAACTAAGATTAAAATCTCAATCAATAAACAATCGAAGAAATTTGACGTTACGAGTATATGCAAGGTAAATACAATTTCATTACAAATCGGAAATATCGCAGTATAAAGTTAGCTGTAGATAGACATAGTACATGAGTTATAATACCGTTTAGCTTCATTCTCCACTTCAAATGAAGGTCCAAACAATGCTCAATGAGCTACTAAACAAATTTCCAAATAGAATTGTTCGCGGACGAGCAGATAGAATGACACGGCGATAATATCTACTCCGAAGCGATTCATAATGTCATTACGAGTTTCGTTACAATCTCGCAACGTGAGCTAGCACATTGACGGGCAATCGGCAACTCGAGTGTTCGTTCGCAGCTGCGGCCGAGGTGATTCACACACACTATGTTTAGTACAATCCCAATGTTCACTCGATAATCTGGCTATACGTGTTCAGTGCGATGGACCAAAATGGTTCACCTTAGTTGTATCTATTTGTTAAATTTGTAGGTCGGCTTGACTTAATTATGTTATTTCTATTAGATTTGTTTTATGGATTTCAATATAACTTTTTATTTAACATTGTATCTTTTGAAGATAGGATCATTAATGCGCGTTTGTTGGCCAGGTATTACAATTACTTAGAATTTTCTGCAAATTATTTTATGAAACTTATTAGGTACATGTTGTTTTTTTTTCTGACATCCAATCCGTATATATTTTACTCAATACATGTAGTAAAATTACAATTATTTCAATAAATCCGTAAAGTACTAAACTGATTTTATACAAACGCAATGAACCGGTACACCTTTGTGGTTTTCTGATCCCAATATACAAACGATAAAGTACGAAGTATTTTTAGCAAAAATCGAATACCTTAACGAATGCTTGTACTTTTTCAAAGCAATCCAATAGATGATAAAAAAACCCTCTTTCTGTAAAATGCACAGTCGAGTGTCGGAAGCTGAATAAAATGTCTACCGTTAAAACTTAATTTAATAACGCAGGCAATGCTGTAAGCAGAATTTACCTAGCTCGTAGTAAGTTGCTTCATAACCGTCAATCTGGAAGTTTCCACTGGCTTATTAACCGAATCCAAGATTCCTAGCGATAGAAGACGCGGTCTCATCTAGGTGTTGAATAAAGTTGAGATTTGTGCATCGCCGGCCAGTGGATACGTCCTTACATTTGGCAATTTTCGAAGTTGGCAACAGCTCGAATGACTCAGAGGAGTCCCGGTCCAGAGATTATCAACGAGTGCCCGATCAAATTTAAATCGTCGGTTACTCACGGAGGTAAATAGAAGCGTTCCCGCTTTCCCGAATTTCTTTATTTATACAACGCCTAAGGGGTATTTTTCCTCATTTCCTTCTGAGAATTTAGTGTATGAGAATGGATACTTAACAGGTGCATGGATTGAAATAATGCGTAAGCAGCTGCAAATGAATGAAAAGATAAATTTCAAATAACAGTGCTAACAACGGTGTGTCAGCACGCACTCGTATATGCAATACAAATAACATTGACACTGATTTATTTATAATTGCTGACAAAACCGAATGCGGCTGATAGTTGGATACATGCGTAATGCATACACTGAGAAGTTTATGAAGTGTGGCACAGTATAGAAAATAACAGTCAAATAATAAGCTATACATATCGCGTTGCGCTTGCACACGTCTGTATGCATTTACGCTAACATAGGCGTACAGACTTATAGTGACACTATTCTATTAGGGCGATGTTCATGCCATGCTAGGGAGATACTCAGTGAATTAATTTCTTCAGGGAACGAAAAGCTCAAAAATTACATAAGTACATGCCTTTTCTTTATCCTATAACCGAGAATAGTGTCCGTACAGAAGAAAGCTATGTCCGCGTATACTGTAAATTTCTTATCGAAGATCTGTGAATGTATACATCTGTAGGAAGAACTATCAAGGTCAACGTTCATGCTATCCCTCCATTATGACTATGGTATATGCAATCATCGTTTGTAAACATTCTCGGCTCCACATAAACATCTTTATATCCAGTAACCGCTAGCTGAGGTAAGTGCGTCACACCATGCGCATTGTGTGCGCTGACGCAGCCTCAACGTGGTCTTTGCGCGGGTATGGCCATTTGTAAACACTTGTCGGTCTATCAAAACCTTTGTGGAAGCCTGGACAATAGAAAAATACTTCGGACTATTATTAGCTGTGGCTTGTAACAGGACTGAAAATGGACTTTCCTTCTTTATGCGAAGCATTAACGTTTTCTTATTTTTAGCTTCTTGTTAAACGTATTGGAATCTCCTTTCTTGTTTATATCTTTTAATCGATACTCTATCTCTAATAGGTCTTGCTCTATGAAAAGCGCTAATTGTCAATTTCAAATAGGCCCTTGTTCAAGAATGATATTCTCTCAATATACGACATACTTACATATACTCTTACACATAAAACTTTATAAGTGTTCGTTAGACGAGTAAAAAGCGTCATATGTTTTCCAGCCCATACGCTGTCTATAAAATATTTTATTTCACAGGCGAAATACGACCGGATTCTGTATATTAATTATCATTTATAATGCAAAACTCATGAAAAACAATATTACCTAGCCAATCTTTTTATTACATCGTGCCACAATATTCACCATAACCTCAGCTAGTTTCTAAATTGAGAATAATTAGCTGTCTCAAACATACACTTGTCGCTTGAAATGAAATACTTAGGCATATCTACGCAACGAAAATTCTCAATAGAATAGAATAGAATAGAATGTTTTTTATTGCCAAAAACTGTGTTACAAAAGGTGGTTACATAAATACATACAATTCAGAAACCAGTTAATAATATCCTAGGAAAACCGAAGTATATTAAAAACGTAATCCTTCGCTACAGTGTAGTGGTTCTAAAAGTCGGTTCCGCAGAACCTAAAGGTTCGTTGGAAATGTGTCTAGGTTTCTAGGTGGTATGTCATTGGGCCCTTTTAAATTTAAGCACAGGATCTGATTATTTCGGTAGTTGTGTACCTTAACTATTACAGCCACGGAAATAATAAATGTAGGATTTGATCAAATCAATACCTTAACTTAATGCTACAATATAACTGATCTGGATCAAATATTACATTTCGATCAAAATCATCATAAATAATGTCAGAATTCTGAATTTGACGATGTATTATTTATTCGTTATATTTTTTAGATGGAAATCTATATAAATAACGATTTTTTTATGTTAAGACTTACAAAACAATACATTTTAACTAACAATTCGGCAGCAGTAGTCTGAGCAGGCGTCGCAAATGCGCGCCACGTGGTCTGCTTTGCACTGCGTACGCGCCGTTTGTAAACAGCGGCGGCGCGGGTAAACATCTTCGCGAGCGCACGCGCCGGTCAAATATTACGGCTCTTGGCAATTGTAATCGTAAGTGGCTTTGTGTGTGCCCGGTTGGTATATGGGGCACTTATTTGTATAGGGCATTTTGGAAGTTAAAGTTAAGATTCACATGATATTGGACCAGAATGATGTAGGGATGTGTAATCGGCATTATAACAATTTAATGCTTTAATATGATATTGAAAGAGGATGAAGCTAATGACATGTTATATTTTATAACCATAGCATTATTTGATAAACAAAAAATGATTCAGCATTCTAAAAAAAAAAATTATTAAAAATGTGATTGTTTGAAAAATACTAAACGTCAAAAAACGATGCCTAATTACCTATATCAATTTATAATAAGTACATATAGTATATTATTATTTTTGTGCAAGCTGTCTCTAACATTTACAAGATACTCGATCAAATCCATAGGGAATATCTATAAATCGTACAATATTGCATTTACTTTCTCTATCAATTTGATGTATACATCTATAAATCGTATTTATAATAAAACTGTCTAATTCATAAATATTCATGTAAATCGCTTATAAATCCGATTGCGTTCCGAGATTATTGCGCACAGACAAAACGGCAGCTTTATTTTTTAATATAGTGGTTCGTGCGAAACCACCAAACTTTTTATTCGGAAACTTTTAATCAAAACAATTTTTAACTAAATGTTTTCCAGTTCCCTTTTTATTATGTTTTGAACACGAAAAACATTGCTTCAACATTTTTGCGTTTTAGAATAACGGCTTGTGTTTTTTAACCGACTTCAAAAAAAAGGAGGAGGTTCTCAATTCGACTGAATGTTTTTTTTTTTTTTTTTTTTTTTTTTTTTTTTTTTTTTTTTTTTGTATGTATGTTACTCGATATCTCTGAGAATTGTTAACCGATTTCCAAAATTTTTTTTTTAATCGAAAGGGTTTACTCCCGAGTTGGTCCCATTGCCACCAAGTCAGGATCTGATGAAGGGATCCCAGGCAAATCGAGGGCAACCCTCAAACTTAATAGGCACGTACAATGTGTTTTAGACATTTTCTAAGATTGTTCAAGTATTTACGCATGGTACTTATCATCTTATGTTGGTGAGCTGATGATGGAAGGTACAAATCCTTAACGATTAGGAATTAGTTTATGATTCTTTAAATATTGATATCTTCGAGAATTGTAAAACGATTTTTAGAGTTTTTTTTTTTATTCAAAAGGGTATATCCTGGAGTTGGTCCTATTGGTACCACATCTGGATCTGATGAAGGAATCTTAGGCAAATCGAGGGAAACCCTCAAGTATTATAGGCGCGTACAATCTATTTTAGTTATTTTCTAAAACAGTTCAAGTATTTACGTCTGGTATTCATAATCTCATGTTGCTAAGCTGATGATGGAAGGTGTAACTCCTTAACGATTAGGAGTTCGTGGATAATTCTTTCAATATTATAGGGCCATATTAAGTGTTATTCTCGAGATAGTCTCAATTTCACCAAGTCTTGGTCTAGTGATGGGATTCCATGAAAACGAGGGCCACTCTTAAATTTTAACGACATGTTAAGTGTTTTATTTATTTTTTCCAAAACGATTCCAGTATTTGCGTGTCGTACTCATCATGTTATGTTGCTTAGCTGATGATGAAAGGTATAACTCTTTGAAGATTAGTAGTTTTAAGTAATTCTTTAAACATTAAGGGCTCGTTATACCTTTTCGTCTTTAGTCTCATAAGACCGGCACTGTCTCATTAAAGCAGCTCGTTTTGATTTGGTCTACCTACCTATTAATAAATTTCACTAAAAAGTAACAAATAAGTTAAATTTTAACAAAAATAAAAACCGACTTCAAAAAACCCCGCAAAAAATGTTTATAAAAAAACACAAGTAAAAACTGCTTTGATAGCTATTTAAATGTCTAAACACTAAAAAGTATAAAATAAATTCTTTAGACTGCTTCGATGAAAGTATTAATCTTTAACACGTATTTAAATATTACAATAATCAGTTAGTTTTGGAGTCGGTGCCAGCCAAACTAAAAAAAAAAGTAGATACTTAATAACAAATTACCTTACTAATAACAATATGAAACAAATTAGTTAAAATATGAGTATATTAACTTACTATTGATTTTGTATATTCAAACCCTATTTTACCACCCTTCACCAAGAAACAAATAATTGCAAATTCCGAAATGATGATAATTACGCGGGCTGGCACCGACTCCAAAACTAACTGATTATTGTAATATTTAAATACGTGTTAAAGATTAATACTTTCATCGAAGCAGTCTAAAGAATTTATTTTATACTTTTTAGTGTTTAGACATTTAAATAGCTATCAAAGCAGTTTTTACTTGTGTTTTTTTATAAACATTTTTTGCGGGGTTTTTTGAAGTCGGTTTTTATTTTACGTTTAATAAATTCGTAACACGAAGCGGCTGCATCCAGAATAATGATTGAACGTTTGAATTCTTTTCGTTGCGTTTCTCATTCACGACCGATGGGCCTGAGGTGAAGAATGAAGTACCATCAACTCCAATATTCATTTCCCGACTAAATATGCCGATGAGAAATTAATAAAAGCCCATTGCCCCATTTTCTAGCCAAGGGAGGTTGTCCATTGAATAATTAATAAAACAGGGGCGTCGAAATTTAGACGAAGGGGACAGACTTATTGTGTTATTGATTTGGTAACTAGCCCTTTATATTATGCATAATAGATGTTAACAGTTTATATGACTTTAAAGACGAACTACAATATATAAAGCTTCAAGACTTACAGTCAACAAGAACTACCTAAGAGTTTAATTTGCTCCGACTAATTAATGTGATGGATGAATTCGCCAGATGTCTTATAAAATTCACGCGTCTTTTTGAAGTACCTATTATAGTGTCCCTTTTATGTTCGACTTATACTATTACTGCCATTTAAGGTATCGCACTATAATATTAGTCGCCAATTATCATTCCTTATTCCCGTAATGGTCGAAACGTACGAAATTGACCACTGTAATAAAATTTAATTTTAAACGCTCGTAGTTTAGGCCTACTGCAAAAAGAAATGGATCAGTGGCACCCATGTGATGAAAACACGCGCTTTCAACGCGAGGGCATTTGCTTCAATCCCGATACGTTTCTCTGGATTTCTTTCGTCTGTGAGGTAAAACAAAATGATGAAATAGATGTGAAAAGAAGTTTATACGCCCCGTCACAAAACAGTCTACCAAAGTTCGCACTCAAGAATCCTGCCTAACGCGCCATCAACCCTACATTCCATCATGTTCTATTTTCCAATCCGTAAAATCCCATGCAAAACATTTCCGAGCAGGTTTCATTTCGTAATTTGCGATATTAAAAACGTGTTAATAACGTTGAGTTGGAAACAAAAAAGGCAAACCGCAGCCCGATCGGAGCGGGCAGTGGATGGCGAGGCCGAAAATTAATTAACATACTTTGGCCAACCCTCGCGCTCACAGGTGGCCGGCCGTGCCACCCCTACGTGCGTGGTAGGGGTGCCCGCTCCTCGTACACGCTTTAGGGGTCCTTACCCAAAGAGCGCCAACGGAACCCTTATTAAACCTCTGCTATCGATCTGTCTATCTCATGAACTAAATGAGATACAATCCACTGACTGGGAGATGGACCCTCTATTTAGGTAGATAGTTAAATTATTCTCAAAATATATATTTACATTCTAAATTAATTAAAAGAGGTGTCCTTATAAATAATTTATTTTCGTCCATTTTTGAAATACTTGCTAACGTTATTCACACGGAATATATATACAGAACCCTTCATGTGTGAAATTCAACTCGCCCTTGGCAGCTTTTTTTTATTTGAATGGAATGTAAACGCACGGAGATCAAAAATAAAACCGCCACTCCATGCGATGTGCAGTCTAGCGTGCGTTATGCAGACCGGGTAAATTAATCGGAACTAACTATCGAAGAAACTATAAGTACCTAAGTTTGTTGTTTAAATTGAGTAGTATCATTAGTTTCTGTGTAAATTAATATAATAAATAAATTTCAATAGACATTACATATATGGCTGTGATTTAAAATGCAATATCTGCAGGACAGTTTTTCGAATGGTGTCAATAACAATTTTTTATAATTTTTTTACACAATACTGTTGTATAAATCAAAAAATGTTTCTGAAGAAATTAACCTGAATTGACATTTTACTGGATATTTTAGACATAAATTCTTAATAGTTAGGTACACTATGTATGTGTTTTATTATTCTTGTCATATAAATACAGTGTTTGAATCACAATAAAGGCGTCATCAAAAAGTAACTTACCCGCCAATTTGTAACCTAACTAAAAGTACGAAAGCAGTATTCGAAAAATTAAACGTTAAAAATAAAAAAAAACAGCGGTAGGGTTCTAAAAATTTACTTTTAAAAAATAAACAAGAGAACCGTTATACCGAAAACGAATAAATGTTATTATTATAGTGTTGGCAGCCCTGGCCGCCACCCCTGCCCGGGGTAATATTACGTACACGGTTACGCTGCACTGCTGATAGCCCCAGATGTTTCCCGATTTGGGCTATAAATAAAATCGGACATTATTAGTTTTGCCGTCTATAATTCCCGTCTGTACAATGATAGTACACGATCAGTATTAAATATGTTTTTTTAAGGTTCCGTAGTTAACAAAGTCCTCTTTTGTATGTCATGTGTATTTGTTCGTCTATATGTCTGTCTGCAGGTTAGATTAGAAGTTTCTATTCTATTATTTGGTATCCATTACACAAAATGGCATTATTGCACACTAATCACGTCGATAAAGTGGTAAAAATATTTTTTTTCTGTAGTTTATTTCTAAAAATATATTCGTTTTGCATAAACTTATTTAAAACAGTAGTTGAAAACATTAAGTCATAGCGATCTATACGTAGAAAAAATAAAATCTACGAAACTACATTACACGTGACCCGAAGCGCTCTTGTCTGATTTTTAGTTTAAACGGGCTATGATTAATTACGCTGCTATCAATACGATATCCGATTCGATATCAATCAGACATACAGCTACAAAAAATTGGCAGACATTATGTCCTTAACTACATAAGTAATTAAAGAAATCACATTACATATTTTTTTTTACATTATTATTATTAGTGATATGTGGCCATTAGTATATGATTTACATACATACATAACATCACGCCCATAATCAGTAGGCAGAGTCAAAGGGGCAGCGGGCCCCTTTAACCACCCAGCCAAAAACAAAACTGGGCTGGACTGGGTTAGTTGGCAAATGGTGAAAGAGTAATGACAAGTGGCTAGCTCGTCGCCTACACAATCACATACTCAAAACCCCATATACCATTAGTCGCCTGTTACGACATGCTAGGCAAGAAACACAGTTAGCACATTCTTTTTTAGTCCCCGACCAACATGGAACAGTCCCCGACCAACATGGGACAAATAATAATGAAAAACTAGCCTGAAGTTATCATGATCAAAACGGAATCACATACGGCACACACATACATTATATTTAAAAGCTTGACTATACAATAACCCAGCATAGCCTTTTTTTGTAAAAAATAAATGCGCGCTTTACTTTTAATTCTCAGTAACTTTGTAATAAATTAAAAGGCTGTAAAACAGACGTTTTAAATGGAAATATAACTCTATTACATTAAAACATAATGCAGAAATATTCATAATTGAGTAGACATCTAGGAATTATGGATAAAGCTTGGTGTTATAAAATTTTTAAGCTTTTATGCTGAATAATAAAGTACTTATTAATAGATAATTGATTCCGATTGTCGATCATAGCATTCTAGAATATCTACTTAAACTGGCAATTCGACGATTATTACTTTTACCATCAACTTTAGTTTTCATATTAATAACGATGACACAGGTATATTCTTGGTAGATAGATAATACTAATATATGTTATCTCATGAACAGGTGTTTTAATCAAATAATGGGCTAGGGTCTTTTATAAGATTATCACTTTATAATAATCATAACTATCTATTAATTCATTAGAATATTGTAAATCATAAGAATATCCAACACGACGTACAGAATGAAGAATAATTATATTGGGAACAAGCTTTTGCCCGCTTTGCTCGCGTGGTACATCGATAAAATATAGTCTATATGTTATTCGGGTGTATAAGCTATATTATTGTAAAGTTTCATTGAAATCCATTCAGTAGTTTTTGCGTGAAAGAGTAACAAACATCCTCGCAATCTTTCGCGTTCATAATATTAGTAGTACTTAAACACACGTATTTGAATTGTTTTCTTGAATGTTGCACAGACATTGTAAATAATGCGTATTGCTATTAATTAAAACAATATACATCACAGTGCAAAGACTAACAAATCAGTATAACGAATAGTTTTGTTGAATATTTGTATTTCATCTGAAACATATTGTAAAGGTTCCTTTCCTTATGCATCTCCACATTTTGCATATATTTCTAATTGAAGTCACTTTGGTACATTCAAACATGATTATGTATCAACTACGCTATTACCAAATATCCTATCCTATATATATTCAATAGTAAGTAATAAATGTATTAACATAAGTAACTTAATTGCTATCGTATCGTTTATTAACCAAATCCAATACAATTAATCCCTTTATCTCAATATAGCTAAAGAGTAAGCTCTCCAGAGCTGAACGCCAGAGTGGGCGGAACAAAGCCAGCCTGTATTTATAGATCAAAACAAAACAACAGATTATGTACTGACTACTACAGGCGAAGAACATTTACACGTCGTATTTAAATGTGCGCGGAAATTTTGCGTAACATTTGTACTCAATACTGATTCATAAATTGACATAAATACGACTTCTTCGCACTATTATTCAATAATGTTTTTAAGTCAACCACTTGAGTAAATTTTAACTATCTTCTTCTTTCCTGTATTTTCTAACAGGAGGCAATGCGACAGAAACTTGTACAAATAAGTACTCAAAATGAAAAACGTGTACAAATAAACTAAACGAAAACTGTAAACAATATTCATGACTTTGATAACTATCAAAACAAAACAAACTCTCATTCTTCCAAAAAATGGTTTCACACTGAGAGTAACCATCTCTATTTACTTCACTTCATACACACGCTTTGTATGATAAAATCGTTCCCGGTAGTACAATCAATCAGTACAATTAGCACTGATTTGTTCCACTTATATCATGAATGAAATAACAAGTAAAGAGGTAGGTAAACGTGTGGATATTATATCTATACGTTTTTGTTCGGACAATAGCCTAAGTTTTACTTTTTAAGTGTAGACCTTTGATTATACATTTTGGAAGATAATCGGAAATAAAAGCAGACATGAATCGTAATAAGGTAATATAAAACACAAAACTATCTATGCGTTAATGAAGGTAATATATTTTAAATCTAACTCGTTAAGGACCACAGGTTCTTGCAAATGCAATTCCTATTAAACTAAGGTCTTCCATTGAAGTTCATGGGCGCAATGAGAGATAATTGGCATAATCATCAGACACCACGGCCAATTTGTTGAAATGTCTATCTAAGTAGCAGGGTAAGGGAAAAGATCTTGAGCCACGATTCTAACTCGTAATTTGAGCAAAGTGTACTTGCTGATAAATCGTGGATGAACGACGAAAATACTTATAATAATGAAAGTAAAATCAATAAAAAGGAAGTATAATAGCTGTACCTATCACCTTCTATAAAATACACATCTTACTATAAATATTTTATTAACTATTACCAACAGCCATAGGATATTGCGGGGAATTACAAATTCATAAAATATTATATTTATTATTTGTATGGAACACAACTGCATAAGCTTTCCTGTCGTAATAATGTCACCGATACAATTAATTTCATTAATAATTACGATTCTAATTGGTCTTCATTTGAAATAAAATTATTTATAGATACAAATAATTTATATTGCATTATATGCCTCAACAAAAATAGCATTATATCAATAAGTACGTGCAACGTCGTCTAATATAATCAATAAACATATATTTTGGCTGATTTGATAGGACATGAAGAAAATGCTATTTATCTTAATTCAACCCATCTGGTGACTGTTATATATTGCAGCCGCTACAAAGCTCGCTTAAAAGTGAGTTACAATCGCTAGGCACCAGGACATTTAATGTAGTGTCAAGCGGACAAGACTGGTAACAAGGGTGTTCAATTAGTACAATCATGTACAATTCTAGTGCCTACAGCGGCTAATTCGAGCGACATCGCTCGCTCGCTCACTCATAAAGGGAGCGTGAACGTGCAATAATTAAAATAATAAAGCACCAAGGGCCCGTCTCATTGTGTTCATATGACAAGTGTCCGCAATAAGTGGGACCCTTGCTGGCACGCGGCTCGCACTTTTGATGACATTCAACCGTGTTGCGATTCACTGTGGGGAATTTGATGGTGGTTTTGAATGGCTTTGAAAGCGACTGACGTATTCTTGTGTTGTACGTAGGTGGATAATGTTAGGGTAAACATTACACCCTTTCGTCGGCAAAGTTTTAGTATGAATCGCGCACAAAAGTTTTTGTAATCGATTCTGGTTGGGCGACATTGTTTTGTTCGTCTTAGAATTTGTACATCAAATAAAAAATAATGATAAAGGTTAAACTTTAATTAATATGGCATGGAACGTAGATCGAGTTGAGGACTAATTTCTTAGACAAGTTTAATGATTTGCTTGCGTTACACTACTGTCGCTCGAAAAGACGTTAACACACACAACAAGGTGCATAATATCGTCAAAAAATATTTACTTTAGTTCGACGACAAACAATGTTTCTTAGTTCTTGTAAATTCATCATCATGTTTACACGTTTATGTTGAAACGTTTATATCAATAAATAAAACAAAATCAATCGAGAACCGATCCTCTAAATATAAATCCTAGCGTTAGCGTTTCATAACGTTCGTGAAGCAAAAATAGACTATTATGACGTCATTATTTATGCATAACATTATTATGGAACAGTAAAATACAAACACCAAAGTCTCGCATGATGTTTATTTCGAGGAAGTGGTTTAAATCAGATGCACTTTGCCCCACGGAAAGTGTATGCTGTGACAGCGATATTAATGTTTCCGATATCCTACTATTTAGGATTTAATGCTGTATCCTACAGCACAGTGCAGATAACGCTGCATACAAAAGTTACACCGCTTTCATGTTGCAGAAAGTCGCGCAAGATAAATTGAATCATTGTCGCACTACAGACTTTATCACATAAACTATTGAAGCGACAGATGTCGGGCTTTCATGATATAATTAATACGGATAAAAGTGTACATTGTCGCATTTGAAACCAGGAAATACAAAATTAAATATGATTTACTATGTAGCTACGCTTAAAGTTTATGCTTTCAAAGATAACGACTTGTTTATCAAACTTTTTCTTTTTTATTATCAGATTACAACTATCATCACAAATTCTGGTAACTTCAAAGATTATATTATTAATCTAATAAAATGAAGAATATCTGATATACACGTGCACAGATCAAAAATAAACCGTTCAAATAATTGTTATCAGAAATTTCTTTCAAAAAATAGGTATGTTTTCAGTATGTAGTGAAATATGGGATTTATAAAGTAGCGAGTGAGCGCGTCGCGAGCGCGGGCAAATACTTTCCCGCTACGGATCTGATCTTCATAAAGAAATTCTCTGTTTTGATATTATATTTATATTGTAAACATTTCGTACCTGCATATTTCTAGCAGTAAATATGAAAATTTCCGGAATGCCTACGACCCCGCCTTGGAACTTGAGGAAACAAAGATTATTCGGTATTAAGAAAATTTCCCGCTCGGCGAGACTAAGCACAGATTGAATTTTTCAGTTTTATTGTTGAACAGTGTACATTCTTGACAGCACGCGCTCACCGAGGTATTCAACGTTTGGGAATAACTCCGTTTATGTCTTTATGGGATTAGGGTCCCATTTTACGGTTATCGTTGTGCAATTTGACTGCTAAATTGGAAATGTGTCTAGCGTGCGAAGTGCTTAACCTACTCTTAGTTGAAATTGGGGCGGAATCTAATGAATTTGAACTTTGAGTCGTCGAACTGGCCACTGATTTATGAACCGTCTGAGATGTAATTAGTATTAACCTACATTACATACCAAAAAAAAATTACGCAAGGCAGAACCGATTAAGAACTTAGGCTCATGTTTATTTTAACGGTTCTCTTAATTGATTTACTTGTACAAATGCAAAGCTAACTAGGAAGTTTGATTGACTAATAGGAAACTAGAGCAGGAAAATAACTATTGCCTACAATAAACACCTCGTTTACACGACACGACAGTCAACTGCTGAACATCGCCGGCTGTTTTAAAACTGTGCGTTTATCGGCCGTCGGAGATCAGTTGTGCTTACATTGATGTATTAGCGTATCGCCACAATACGATTGGAAGTTTACAACGCGGCATCCGACGCGGTAAACAAACACGGTGGTTGACGTCAAGAGCTCCGCGAACTCCGAGTGGCAGGGCTGGCGGGAATCTGGACGAGACTCGGTTTTTATAGATCAATCAAATCGGCTTTTCATTAGCCACTGATGGACTCAGAGTTATATAGCTGCCGATCTGTGCTCGAATCTTGGCTTGTAGTTTTCGATCCGTCATATCAATACTCGGTTTTATGTTAGGCGTTGTACAGTAGAGTTAGAGAGCAAAAGAAGTAAATCGAATGTCAGTTACCACATTTTTCCACGAGAACAAGTAAAGTGTATTACCAAACTATTTATTAATCTGTGGTATTACACGTCTAGGCTTTGGTATGAATAGTGTTCCGCCCAGCTACAATCTGCGAACATTCAATCTATTTGTTTCTACACTATAATACTACATTCTACTAGAATGTATCTTTCCGGAGAATATTAGAAAAAGGTCAACACTTGACGGCCGATTAGTTGTTATTTTGAGAACATGCCAAGATTTGTAGTAGTAATCTTTTGTTGGCTGCGACATCAATTGTTGCCTCAAATTAATGTCTTACCGTAAAACAATTTCCAGTTTGGCGCCCCTAAGGGGAGCGCGGTCATGCTAAACTCATATTACATGCTCCTCTACTTTTATTGCACTGTTTCAACCAGTTTTACCGAGGAGGATGGTTACATATGCAATTGGATGCGTTAATTCATTCCGACGGGCTTTACGCTTATTACAGCGGCTACTTTTATTGGAAGGAAATTTGCGTCGGTCCCATTGATTGCTTGATTTTATCCTTATGTTACGTCAATTCTGACACATTTAACGGTAGCAAATCGGGAAATATACAACAATGAATAACAAACATCGTCATCGCACGCGTTCAAGATTGACGTGCGTATAGTTTTCTTATATCTAAGTTCTTATTTAGGAATTTATTGTTACTTGTGCACGTAAGTACAATGACGTTAGTTTAACGCATACAAATAAGCAATGTTCATTCTGAATATACATATATTCAGTCTTAATCTTCAGTCGCTATTATTGCTGTATCTTTAGCATCACACTGTTTTATACTTGAGATACAAGAATTGAAAAGCTCTATTATGTGTACCAGAGAATATTAAAACAAGGATGTATGTTTAATTATGTCTTTGATAATATCTCGAAACTTTTCGTTTAGATACGTCAGTTTTCACTTTTCGACGGAAGTTAATTCTTGTCGCCCCGTCTTTTTACTTTCTTAACATATTTCATTCTTTACGTGAAATAAACTGTAATTTTGCCGTATTTATTCCTTCATTGTATATTACCTACACAATTATTGTCGTTTCTATAAGACAGCCTTAAGTTTTTAAGAAACTAACTTAACATAAGGACATGTACTCAAAGATGTTAACAGTTGAATGACCAACATCGAATATTGTTAGTTGTTACGCGGTGTCCGTTCCTACTCCATATATTCCATTATTTCCATTTATTCCATATTCTCTCACTGACCCTTAAATAAATAAATCAAAGTAAACAAGGAATATATTGAGGAAACTGTAACATTTTCCATAATAAATACAAGAGGATACGGCATCTTCCTCGATGATAAACATTATGATGAATTTCCTAAGTAGTCCCTTGCATCACTTGAATGGGAGTCTATTTATGTAAAACCGCAGACAGCAATTACGTTGACAGGCTACTGCCACAGTATAGACAGGATAATAATAGAGCCACAGTAGGTACACTTGTATGTAGCTAACATGAATATAAACACCAACAAAGTACATGAATAAAATTTTAATACATATGAATTCAAGAACATGGAGAAATTTTATTACGCCTCCTTAAAGAAGAAGTAATTGCTAACTTTACCTTCATTAGTATTTAATGTTTTTCTTTATCATTTAATATAATACGCTTATCTCTCATCTTGTAAAGTTTACTGTGTAAGGATATTATAAGTTCTACAGAGCAATATAATGTAACAATAACATACAACACTGAAGATATTATCTAAATGAATATTTTACTTTTTCCAAAACTGTTAGGAAAGATTTTGATAAAAAACCCGTATCGTAATATAGATACACCGCAGATATGCTTTACTGACGTTAATGCATACTATTAGACTAGTACAAACGTGATTCACCATCGTAATTCGGTTCACCGTTAGGTATAAAGAGCTGCCAGCTGCTTGACAATATGCGATCAAACAATGAGCCGATAACACAAAACAAAGATACAACTCCATTCAATGCTGGTTTTGTATAAAAATGTAAATTCATCTATTGTGCAGTTATCTAAACACTTAAATAAAATGGAAAGAAGCACAATGTAATTGTAATTGCAAAATATTTTTTTTATCTTATTATTTATTCTTGAAATATTAACTGCATTATTGGATAAAAAATATTAAGAATTTATTATAGATTTTTTAGGAGTGGTTAGACTTTTTAGATTGAGATGTTAACACCTTACACAAGATTTTAATTTCATGTTCTGTATAAGACGTTTTTAACAACCTTTTCGACGAGGAAAAACAATAGTAGTAATCCAATGAAAAACAAAGTAAAACAGAATCGAAGAAGGTAACTCACTTTCACTGCCTCTGAAATATATTTGTTTAAATGGGATCTAAAAAATCCCTAACAATACGTTAGTACAATAAAACTATAAGTAGATACACTTATTAATATTATTTGTCTGTTTGTTGCAGCGAGCGGTGCGCTCGCAGCCGGCACCATTGCGTCTCCGTGGAGCACGCCGGCCGGCGCGCCCGACACCAACGGCTCGGGCGGCGCCGACGCCAAGCACCTCGACGTCGGCGATGCGAGCGACGACGAGAAGGTAACACCACTCATGGTCCACCTGATTTTTTATTGCCCATGGTGGCAAACGAGCCAACGACCGTTCATTGCATATTAAGCAATGTCAGATTGCAAATCACCAAGCTGCCTACTGGGATAATAAAGCTCTCATTTAACCTCGTTTGAAGAAGGCCTGTCACAGGGCTTGGGAAATTAGTGTAAGTAATTACCGCCGCTCGAGGACAACTGCACCATCAGAGAAATTGCTGATGCGTTGCTGGTCTTTAAGAGACAGAGGACTCTCACAGCAGCACAGCAGATGCTACTATTGTGCCTGTTTTTACCAAAAACTACTGCGTGGCTATAGCATACTTGGTCTTCTCTTCTCCTTTTCCTACTGTTGCATATCACCAAAAGCAAGAAGCTTCTAACAACTTCTAGCTAATAATTAAATTGAGTTGGTTTACATAGGAAATTGTGAAGAAATAGTGACAAGTGGCTAGCTTGTCGCCTACACAAATTACAAATCCAATACTCAATACGTCAGTAGTCGCCTTTTACGACTTGATAGTTGGTACATTGTTTTCAAATCCAAGACCAACATGTCACGTCTGCTTCGTGTTCTTCTATTCCCTTCGTATTATCAATATAGACAATTTAGAATATCTTTATCAGGTGGTTAAAATTAATACATAATCAATACTTCTGAACAAAATTTTAACTTGGTGTCATTTTTTAAAGAAATTGGACTCCAAGTACAAGATAACTAATTTATCATATTGCTTAAATGACTAGTAGCATTTAAGCATTTGATAAATTAAGACGCCAGTAAAGCGTTACTAATTGTAATGAGAATTAAAATGTAAATATTGACGCCGCCGGTTAGCGAAACCAGAAACAACGTTTCAAGTGGTTTCAAGGAACTGTGATTCACGGTGTTTTCGACGCTTGGACGACTGAGGGCGGTTATTTTTATTTTCTTTTGAGAATAGAAGCGAGTCTATTAATTACAATGACGCACTCTTCGCCTTGTGTCCGAAATTGTAAGCAGAACGTCGTAACTGCGGATGTTGCAACATCTGCTTTGTGTTCCGAATAGAGTTTTGTGATGAGCTTGGAACCGCTTGCTCGGTTTCATTGATAAACTAATTGCCAGTTAGAAGTTTGTGCATAGTAGTTAGAAGCTAATAAAATTCGTACATAGTTAGTTCGCCTTGGCTCTGAATTTAACATTGCAGCAACATGTTACAGCTCATGTGAGTGGCTAATAAATGTATTTATCTTTGTCCATGCAATTAATCCAAACAGACTTATGATACATGCACAACATCACGCCCATAATCCCCGAAGGGGTAGGCAGAGTCAAAGGGACAGCAGGCTCCTTTAACCACATTCAGCCAAAAATAAAACTGGGCTGGGTTAGATGACTTATTATGATTGTAAAAAAGCAAAATAAATTTAATAAATAAGAAATCTCTTAAATGATCCCATGGGAATTATAATTGGAATGAAAATATATCCTTATTCCATCTTGATGGTATTATAGATACATGTGTATGTACGAATACATGTGGCAAGTTTTACGTAAATCTAATCAGCCAAGACGTAATTGAGTGACAAACATCCACACCTTTATATATTTCTTCATATGATTTACGATGCCTACGAAATGCCTATGTGACAACATATTCTCCTTTATGCCCCAATGACGGACAGATGGCATTGAATTGAATGTTCAAAACATAAACAAAGCCGACATTAAACTCTGAAAACGTTGCTTTATTTTTAACGTTTCGCAAACTCATGTAAAAAGTATGTGCGTTGTTTCGAATGACACAACTACTGTTTGACAAAATAATTTGTTCAAATATTTGAGCGAAGTTGTATCCAGTTGTGAATATTTTATTTCGCGCGGGACGGATTGTAGCAAACTTTATATAGGATGTTTGAAAATGGTGTGATAAGTCGAAGGGGATTTATTAAGTGGCCATCAAAAACTGACCAAAATAAAACATAAGACTTCTTCTATTTTAATGTAATTTCTTATATTTGATTGAATGTCATTTATCTACGAAAATGAAACCTTTTTTATTTTTTCAAAAGATTTTTTATTTACTTTTCATGAACGTGTATGACGAAAAAAATCAATTAATAGTACCTTTTTATGAACGCTTCGCTCTTGCTTTTACTAAATTAATTACTGAACATTATACAAGGTATATTATTAAATCTAACGAACTAGCTATTTTAAGCTGTTTAGTACCTACTGAAGAAGTAAACTCAGTAGAAGAATTAGTATTCTTCTATACTATATTCAACTATACTTAGACCTTCCCTAAAATATTAAGTGGCATTAGTTGGTCTCTTGTAGATGCTCTACTATGGTGGTTAGAATTGACGTACACAGCTATCAGTGACCACAGCATATCTTCTGTCATACGTTTCAGTAGAAAATCCAAAACTTTTCTAACAAGAATGACATGTATCCACAGGACTTGTCGGCGGCGGATGCGGAGGGAGTATGGAGTCCGGACATCGAACAGAGCTTCCAAGAGGCGCTGGCCATCTACCCCCCCTGCGGCCGGCGCAAGATCATCCTCTCCGACGAGGGCAAGATGTACGGTGAGTCCGGACATGCTAGAGTACCTTACCGCTTAGACTAAGTATAGTGATTGGCGTTTTGCATCCAAGTCGGAATTTTAATATAACAGGACATCAAGGGTGTCGCGCATCGTGTTTTGTAATTATCGGGAAAGTCGAGTAACATAATGGAGCAAATTTGCTTAGCAAATATCGGTGAGGCAGCCTTCATTAATTTTTTTTGTACAGAACATAATATAGGCTCATTGGACATATCGTGATCTGTGTCTGATCCTATGAACATTATCGCAAGACAATAAGTTTGCTGATTTTAATATTACTATTTAATCATGCTTAACACACATTAACATTTAGCCAAGCTTCAGTTGATTGTAATAAAAAATTACCATAGCGCGCGCTATTAAACTCAAGTTGAATTATCGAGTACACTTAATTTGTCTGTCCTGAAAACGCTGAATTCATAAAATCGTTGTGCCTAAAATATAATGTTCTCTGTGATTGTGCAAACAGAAAAATATTTCAAAATAGTTTTACGACACAAGTTAAGCTCTATTAAACAGTAGATCGACATATCGTCGACTAATTAATTTCAGCACTTAGATCGAAGTCTACATACATATACGGACTTACCTTCCACGAATCGGCGACACGGTCAGATCGGGAGATAATAATTGTCGGTTCACGTCTTTCCTCGGAATCCTATTGCGCAAACCGCTTTGTCGGCGACATCAATACCTACGGCTTTGTCTCGTGCCACAGCCATTGTTCATTTGGGCGGGTGGCCTTGATACCGCTTCATAATTCAACCAAATTGACGAGTAAGTAATCCATGGTGTACCACAAGCTGATTTCAAACAAGGCTGCGTTATAAACACAGCAACACCCATTCAACTTTCCTTAGCTAAAATGTAGTAGCTCTAATCAGTTCTATGAAATCTTAACCCATTAATTATTATCAATGCAAATAATACTCGTACAATCTTCAATTCGTTGATTAGATAATTGCTTCTACTTCTCTACAGAAACTATGCCACCACTTGTTGAAATGGAAAGTAATGCTGACCGATTTACATATTGATGGTTTGCAAATCGATTTTAGGTATCGTCAAGACTTCTAGACCTGAGCTTCCCATCTCAATTGATATGTGTAACTAATTTCCCTATGCTATCTTAGGCTAATAGATAGAGAAAAAAGGCTAAATGTCTGTTTGTATGTTTCAATTAAATAACCGTTATATTAAGTTTGTGATTAAAGAAAAATATTTAGAATATTTTTAAGTTGTTTCTTGAAAAAAAAAATCATTTTTTTACTAACGACCACACCGATCAAACTAGAGTATCACAATATCGGTACGGTAATTACAGATATCCTCCGGAAGTATTATGTTCAGGAAAATGCAAACTTAATTACGATAGAAGGGCGACAATGAAATGCAATATTAATTTTAAAAGCAAAGCGAAATAAGATGAACACTAAAACGATAAGCGCCGACTGGAGAAAATGCAATCAAACGAGATATAGAAATGAGAAATTATAGAAGTGTGAAACTGCGAATGAGAATTATTGATTAATAAGGTTCCTAGTTAAATCAGTGGATATAACTAATATGGACAATTATGGGCACAAAGTAAAGGTGTGATGAAAAAAGTGATGAACGTGAAAAACCATAGAAGAAGGTATGGATTTAGTCGGTATTAACGATGACGATGTACATAATTGAAAAATAAAAACATCTATTCAAAATGACCCAGGAACAAGTCGAGTGAATGATGATGATTTAACAGGCTCTTTTTATATGTAATACTAAAAGTGGCTAGCAAGCATATGACATGCCTTATCTTATGCTAGTCGTTAAAAAAATTATAAATCCTTAATATTAAACGAAAGCTTACAATCGAGCTTTCAGCCGGGAAGCGAATTTTTTCACGTTACAGCGTTAAAGAAGCTCGTTAACGCGACGTGACGATTGCTACTCTAAATAAACCTTGCCTTCAGTAAATTAACAACTGGGAATCTCTGGCCGACTGCTGTTTTTGTGATACATGAGTTGTTTATAATGCCAACGTTTGTTTTGTTTTGTGTCGAACAGAATGACCTTTTTATTTCAGACAAATGAATTATCAGCGTTACTAATTAGCTATTGGATCCCGTCAAAGTAAATAAAAATAAAGTCAAAACTGAACAAAATACGTATATTGTTTTATAGTGTACTAAGAAAATTATATTTTGTGATTAGAAGACTTAAATAAAGCCACTTTACCGTCTATCTAAATTCGGATGCGTAGTCAAAAAAAATATGTTAACTTATCTCCAATTCGTCTGCGATTCCTAAACCGGAAGAAACATTAAGGTTTCAGTAGTAACAGGTTAAAGAAGCAATCACAATGACACCGACTCATATCGACGTCCTCACCCAAAGAATATCGCGCAGGCCTTAAAAGTGACAGTGTTAAACTCTCGCGTTATGGCACACAATTGACGTAGAACAATTACTAAGGGAGCCACTGGCATTACCGGACGGGCATTAAGTCGGCGGGAACATTACCGGCTTTAATTAAAGGACTGCCCGTCCCGTGCCAAATGGAATTGCTAAACAAATTCGCCACGAGCGATGTGTCCACCTTAAGTGATTTAATAGGCGGAAAGAAATGCAATGTTTTAATTGCTAAATCTTAACCGCCATCTGGACGGAATTGTCGGGTCTCAGGTAAGCGTTTCGGTGCGGGCTAAAACGGACAAGGACCTTTATAGACTTAGAGATGTACGAGACAGATATCCTGAATATAATTAAATGGATACTGTAGCAATAGATAACTATCAGAACATCTTATACAATAACTTTTGGGACGGTAGTGCCTCATCCAAACCAGAGCATCATTACTTTTCATTGCAATTGTCTCTCATTACAATGGTCAATCAAAGATTTCGACTTGACACATCTATAATACCATCTGTCAAAACTAACAATCACGAAATTATTAATCGACCATTGTTTGTGACAACTGCAATAGCAGAAATAGGACCTTGATTTCTTCCTAATTATATAAGGTCTCATTAAAAAAACAAAGAGGACTCTTATTTCCCAGTATTTCGTTTATAAATCCAGATCCGAAAACGAAGAAAAAACATTCGAAAACCAAGTCGGCGTATTTGGAGTGCCAATATTACACCTAACCAATACTACTACCTACCAAACGAAGCATCAAGGAGAACAAGTCAGATGGCCGCTATTCCCTAGCAGTTCAAGGCTATTTATTAAAGATCCCACAACCGAGACTTTAATAACGCGGAGCCCAATAAAAATCAGCAAAACGGTCCGCGGCAATGTAAAAGACATCTCCTATATTTAGACGGTGCTATCCGTACTATAATTGCGGACACGCGTCGCCCGGACAATATATGACCACATTACTCGAGGACGTGTCCTGCGGGGCTTAATCTACCGCCAGTGCGTCACCCTCGAGTATACCTCCCTCGCCCTTGGTAAGAGAACATGTCGACTGTTGGGACGCCGGAGCACACTATTTTTAACTGCGCGTTCATTCATGCTTCGTGGAAAGCTCTAGTAATCTTCTGCCGGCACGATTTTTTTAACCCTGCCAGATCATTAATTGGACACGCTGTATTAGTTTATCTCACTGCCAGCAACAATTCTTTCTACATCAAGGTTCGCCTTGCCTTGATCTTTGAAGGCATGAAATAAACTTAACTTTTTTAACTAAAGGTGTTATTGTTGAGACCCTGTATATAGAGCATTATCTTACATTACATGTGAATAAGCACTAAACTTGCTTATAAACCAATCACAACACTGTCAGCAGAACTAACGTAAGACGAACAAAAGTTCCCAAGCAAGTTCTATTGCCGTATCATATTTCGCTAAAGTGCTTCTAATAGAGATCCCGATCACGGAACATTGTTATAATTACCGTAACGTGCGGAAACTATTCCAATCAATCGTCGCTTCTTGACCTGCGATTGGGGGGCGCTATTGACTAACGTGTAACAGTTGCACGTGAGTAAGTTAAGTTACTCATGCTGCGGTGCAGTCGAAGTTGAACAAAGCTGTGCTGGTGGCGGCACGTTCGTGAGTTAAGACATTCAAAACCGCTCAATATCCTGGGAGTATGAAAGTTTCGTCGGCGCACGGGTTCACGTGGTCCGGGGTGGCGGGCGCGGGGTTCGCCGGGAGGGCTAAACTATGCGAAGAATGCGCAATTAGTGAGCGAGCGAGCGTGTAAGGGGCTCCGGCCGCGCCGCTAGGCGGCGAACGCAGTAAGAAAATATAAAGAAGGGGCGGGCCGCGCCCGTTGTTTAGCGCCCCGCCCGCCTTGGGGCATAACTCCCGATTGTCTCCCAAGAAATCCTCCTTAGACCCGTCGCAACTCAACCCTTTCTCGGGGATTCGCATCGCATAGCTCCGGTTTGGGTCAGCGTGAATTTCCACCGAATCCAGATACAACTCAAAGTCTAATGTTTCTTTTATTGGGTTCTCTTTGATTCCAAGTTTATGCCGTATTCTTTTTCGTGTACGACGTTTGACTACGGAACAATAGAATGCAAATAAAGTTAAAAGATACAAACATATAGGTATTCACACGCGAGCATGCAGATTCTAATATTAGAATGTCTTCATTGGTGTTTCTTGTTATTTTGGTGTCTGATTAAAAAAATATATACTCACAAGATTTAGCGTCAATAATGAAATAACTGCCATTATCAACATTTTTATGTGCCTCATACTTTCAATTTACCTCGAATTTTCATCGCATAAAAACTTTAACCAAAGACAATCTCGAGAACGACGTTAATGTGTTTCTGATGGATCTCCAATATCTCCCCAGTTGACGAATAAATTACTTCTAAAAGTAGTATTATATAATAAATAGTGTGTATTTCTAAACAAAATTATCATTTTACTGCACTTCGTTGATAATGATAAAAATGAAAACAAAAGCTGTATACAAACATTAAAAAGAAAATAAAGTAAAATATCAATGTCCAAACGACAAAGCAAATGAAAATTGTATTCAAACAACGCTATTGAAGAAATTGGTTATTCATATGGAGCTAGCTCACGCACAATTTCATCCGCGCGGAGTGCGCGAGAGCGCGACGCGCTGGCAATGGACCAAATTAGCCAACTAACGAACTAATAAATAATGATCTCTTGTTTTTCTATTCGGTGTGGAATAGAAACGTTCCGAGTTGATCCCTCTGCACCGCTATTTATAGTGAGATGCACACGACGTTTCGGGTGAAAGCACTCTTAATTCGCGGCCGCGATGTCACAAATGGAAGTAACGTTCACGGATGAACAACGTACGACTTGTTTATCCCCCATACTAATTCGTCCTAACAGCAATTTGTTAGAGTGGCCCGCACTTACTAATTTTAGCTTAACACCCGCCGTGAAAAGTTTACGACGGTGCCATAATTTCGAAGCAATTTCAAGAATGTTTGACTTAGCAGTTTTCAGGAGTTTCTTTTGCGAGCTCGCCGAGTCTTTAATTTTGAGTTTAATATTAGAATAAAGGTAGCTGATATTGTTTGTTCGATTAAACGGAACGTTGGGGCGGTCGGTTTTAGGTGGTGTTTTCTGTCGGTAGGCTTTGTGCCGGACAAATTCGACGAGTGGCGGGCCGCTCGGCATATGAATAGTTAGCGCGTAGGTACATGCGCTCGCCTCAACAAGCAGCAAGGGGTTAATTAAATTCGCACCAGCCGCCTCTCGTCGCCATCGCATTCCCCGAATTCAATGAGATTTCAATTTACTTTGGTCAGGTCTTCCTCTACGCTGTCCGCAAATTAATACAGTCGAGCATATTGAAACCGTATCCATTGACATAATATTTTATAGCGTTTAGAGTTTATTGTACGAATTGGAATATGTTATTCGAATTCGTACGTGTATCATAGTCTTTATTAATATTATAGAATTATGGATATATTATATAACTTTTGTTGGTGAGATTATTTACTTTACCTAATTGATAAATCCATGCATATTCTTTGTAATATGGATCAATATAGTTAATAAGTATGATTAAACACAGATATTGATCTAAGTGTTCAATTAACTATTTGAACTATCAAATAGTAAAAACTCGTACAAGAACTCTTGTCCTCAGAATGGTATTCACCATTTTCTAATCTAAATTTTAATAAGTCCCAGCAACAATACCTACCTGAATGACTGACTGTTATGAATGAGCTATATAGTAAATTCATTCGCAAATATGCAAAACAATCATAAATGCAATATCAAATTAGCAATTTACCACTGGATCCATTTTAATACCAAAAATGTTCATTTTACTCAAACTATCTATTAGGCTATGAAAATTGTTTAACAATGGCAGCCGGCATTGACTCGGGCAATCCACCCCGCATTCCTGCCCGGCTGCAGTTTCAATGATTGAAAATAGCTATTCAAAATATTTTGAAAATTGTTTCATAACGGGATCGGCGGCGCTACGCTTGAATTGCATTGTACAGCGGGGCTCTGATTCTGGCACGCGGGCTATGCGTCGGTTATGTCAATCGGCACATGATTCCCATCCCATTTTTCATTTATTCGATGGGGATTCACTCGATTACGGTAACGCTGAAATGTTTATTAACTCGCGTTCCACTTTGTAATTTTATTGGCGTTGTTAATTTTTGCGATTCGTAGAATATTGAGCGTACCTCTTTTGCGGTAATATCTGAGAGTGTGCTTGATGATATGATATTCTTGCTGCTATTTCCCTCACTTAATTGATTTTTGCATCCCTCGGGAACAGTACATTTTAAATTAAAAGGTAGGGTGAGGAATTTACACTTATCGGTACACTTTCATGATCATCGGTGGAGTAGTAAAAACAGACAAATAAAATCACTTTTGTATTTTATTTACCTACAGTACTATGTAGTCAGAGTTTAATTACATTACTTTGATGGTTTGTTGATGGTAATAAAAAAAAAACATTCAGTCGAATTGAGAACCTCCTCCTTTTTTTTGAAGTCGGTTAAAAAGAGCACTGTATTCTCTGCTTCATCGTAATGGAACCTGGAACGCAAAATGAAACGTTAGATAAAATTTAAACTAAATTTTATTATTATAAAATAATATTTTTTTAATTAATGAATTATTATAATAATCTAAATTTAGTAAGTTAGTTAGATAAAATTTTACTCATACATCATATCCTGGTATTTCGAATTAATTTAAGTCAAAGGTTTTAAAGACATGACTTTGAATGTAGAGAATCCTCAGTTCCGTGTAGGAGATTTTAATTTTAACGAACTTAATTTTATGTTCCAGGAAGGAACGAGCTAATAGCGAGGTATATAAAACTAAGGACAGGCAAGACCCGCACGAGGAAGCAGGTCTCGTCGCACATACAGGTGCTAGCTAGACGGAAATTACGGGAAATACAAGCCAAACTCAAAGTGGTAAGTTTCAAATTATATTTGAATTTTACTCTCATTCGCTATATAGGACGACTTGCACCATTTATTCGTTCAGTTTTATTGACGTGCCGTAAACATCTGTTAATCTAATTATGCTTTTAGCAAGTAAGTGTCGGAATAAAATCATCTTTTAGTTCAAAAAATAAACTTTATACAACGTGACTTTAGAAATTCGTTTCTCTTGTTCAGAATTAATTTTCACACATTTTCAGACCAGTAAGTAATTAAAATGTTTTCATAACTTATTTTTCCTTCTTCCACTGTGTTTAGTGCAAAGAATCTTCAACGCTTTAGAAATATTCTTATAAATTTAGGATTATTGGCCATAAATTTTTGGTAAAGACCACAAATGTCTGAAATAGGAAGTTAATTAGGAATAATAAAGATATAATCTGCTTCGTGTCGAATACGACGAAGATTCCCATTGACTAACAACAAAGACAACAGAGTAAAGAGCCGTGTCACATTTAGGACGGTGGGATGATGAAGGAAAAGGCCATGCAGTCCATGAGCACGCTATCGAGCGCCCAGATCGTGGCGGGCCTGCCCCACCCGGCGTACCACCACACGGTACCGTTGATAAAGGCATGCCTTGTGTTGCTGTCCCACTCCGGCCTGTTCCAACATTTACTGACACATCTAAGGGTATTTCAACAGAAGTGTTACATGCTGTGATCTGTTACTAGTGTCAAAAAGCCAACAAGCAGTTGTACCACATCTGTTGGTCTCGTTCTTGCAATTTGATCAAATAAAAATTATGATACAACTGTTAAAATCAATAACTGCAATATCCAGATTCAAATGTTGTGATACAAATGTAAAATAAAAGTAATAAAGAATCGAGTACCCGTATATATTTTGCACTCATCGTTACTATCTATATGTATCGTTGAATAACTCGATACTTTTAAGATTAAGAAAATCGACTGCAAACGAAATATATGTAATGCGAATGATGAAATAAGTTTGTCGGTAACCTTAAGATATTTCAAATCAGATGATGTACAGATTTCTCAGTTACGAATGCATAAGATTTAATACCGTTTTAATTGCTAAAACATCAATTGAATAATAAGCAGTCTTCTATTGCCCCACAAAAACAGTGATGACTGTTAACCTACCTCTTTTTGTTGAAATATCAATAGATACATCACTTATAGTTTGTACAACAGATAAATTATGATTTGGTAAAAGAAAATGTTGTATTTATTTGTTGTATAAACTCTCAGGCATCGGTAAATGGTGAAATAGGTTTGGAGTCTTCGAGTTTTGTCGCTTCTATTCAGGCATGTGCAGCATGCACGTCCGTCACATAACAACGGTTTAAAAAGCTTCACTCACAATCCGGAAAATTTACTGGGCGATTATATAAGGAGATGACGAAAAAGTAAAGATATTACCACACTTCAAGAAACATACGATACTATAAATAAAGGTATTGTTTGCTAGCAGCAAAAAAAAAGAGTTCATCTAAACTTTTAGGGCTAGAATTGTGTATCTACTAAAAATAGCATATTTGTAGATAAACATTAAAAACAATAACTACGCTTTAAGCAAAGCAGTGTGTAGAGAAAAATTAACTGATGAGCGAATAACAACGAAACAGCTTATGTGTTTCCTGTAATAAGATATGCATTTACTTTAATATTGTTGTTTCTCGTTTCAGCAATTTTGGCAACCGGGCTTACAAGCTGGGACATCTCAAGAGTAAGTTTAATTTCAAACATCTTCATGTTTCATATGAGAAACATGTTTTACACAGATAAAAACAATCAGTTAGTCAGTAAGAATAATACCAAAATTAATTTGAAATGCAGTAAACGAATAATAATAACTCGACCATTTAAAGTCGTAACTATAATAGATTTGGTAGCTTTTTCATGACCCCGAATAAATAAGCGCTGACAATTGCATGTCTTCTCTTATATTCAGTTCTAAAAATGTCGATCAAAGGAAAATGTCGACGCAAAAGCTGCTAGCTATTGTTATGATTTTAGTAAAGTAGCTTCATTCTAGAATAACGATATCGGAATTGAAATTACACTACAACTGTGTTTCGATCAAAAATTCTATTCACAACTATTATTTGATTTCTAGCGTCAAACCTTTCCCGGGCGCGGGTTACAAGGGTGTGCCAGGAGTCGGCGGCGTAGGCGTCCCCGGGGGCACCGACGTAGCACCGCCGCCACCTTGGGAGGGCCGCGCCATCGCCACGCACAAACTTAGGCTAGTCGAGTTCTCGGCGTTCGTGGAACATCCGCGCGACCCTGACACAGTAAGAAACACTTGATAATATTTTTACTATTTTTGTCCCAGCTTTGAGCATGATCCTCCTTCAGAATTTTTCTACTTCTCAGCAATTTTTCTTACTCCTTGATCATGATCCTAGTGTGGCGATATCTATAGACATCTGTCTGCTTAGCCATATAGATAGTTAAGGCCATGGTTCTAATAAGCGCATCACCAGGTAACATTAAGTAGGAAACGTCACGCCATATGTACATTCTACAACGCGCGCATAGTTGCTCTCACTGCTAACTTTCTCTGAGCTAGGTACTGTATGCTCAGGGATCAAGGTCCCACGTACGAATACGAAGTAGTTGCCCTTAAATATGAACATGGTACCTATCATCTTAAACTAAATATAGCTAGTCTGGCTAATTTACAGTGAATTTAATATCTCAAGACAGAGAAATGATTTTCATAATCATATTGACTTATCCTTATTGATGTAATTACAGTGTCCTCACGATAGTTGATAGTGCGCATCACTGAACTGATAGTTTTCCTTCTTAACATATTTGTGGTCGCTTTTACATGCCACTTTTTTACCCTTTTTGGATTCCATCATCTGGCGAGAAGCCAATTCCAATTGCCTTCTTCGATCATTAAAATAGAACGTGTACCAAACATTAAGACCAAACATTCAATTTCCCCACTATTAACTCTAATAGCTCAACCTATGACTCGATTCTGAACGAGTTCAAGTTGGGTAGCATCGTGGCCCTGACACGGCAAGAATGATACGACGAAGTACGAAATAAGAAGCGTAACAAATATTACAATATCGATGGACAAGCCTTGAACTTTGAATGCCGTGATACACTTTCCAGATCGGAGCGAATGTACTAGTCGAGTGCTCGTTACTCAGCACGGATCTGGGTAACCTTTACCGTCTAACCGGAGACGATTTACAATGTTAAGATCTTTATTGAAATAAGCCATCAGATCTAACAAATCTACATATACTCAATATACTATTTACGATCAATGTGTACTAGTTTTGAACGTTATCTAGTAGTATTTACATTAAATAAATATAAAAAAATCTAATATTTTATAACATAATTTGACTCCTGAATTAGAGGAGTTAAAGCTGTGTAAATTGATTTATCCAAAATCTCCCTAGATAGACTCATGTGCGAAGGCAGGGCTGTATATACGTATAAGTACCCAGGTACTGAATATTTTGTTAAAAGTGTTTTTTGTTTATTTCCAGTATCCCCCAAGCGCAGCGCCGGCGCAGCATTTGTTCGTTCATATAGGTGGTACTGTAACATACGCGGATCCGTTATTGGAGGTGAGTACAATATATGTTGAAACTTCTCAATATATATCTGTTGGTATTAGGTTGCTATGACTGGTTTCCTTGATCCATGCAGTCAAGAGAAAATTAATATGAAATGATATTAAATTCTCTGAAATAGAAGTCTTTATTTATGAACGTCAAAATGATGGGATCACTGTTTGTTTTAAACAGACTTTCCATTATTTTTATTATACTCATTTAGCACCTTTTATTACTTATAATAATAATTTTGGTACCTTCTTAGTCTAGACGATATTAAAGGTCCATACTGATCCCTCTATTTACGTAGGCTTCAAATAAGCACTTATAAATCGGCAGAATGAGATCAATATCTACCGGTTCAATAAGTACCGAGAAGAAACCGGCATGACACTCGATAGTTACTCTTTTTAAAATGCCAAGTCTTCTTATAACTATTAATTGCATTTTCTTTTTTTTTCTTTTTTTATTTAGCCATTTAAATCCCTGAACAAAGGCCTCCCCCTGTGACTGCCATTACACTCCTCTCTGTGCCATTTATGGAAAATTTATGGAAATTACATAAAATTTCTTAATCAAAAATTTTGCAGTGCAGGCGAACAGCCTATTCTGGGTCTAAACACTTTTCCACACTAAATACTTTACATCAAGTTTTGTAATTTTCACCATTGTGTTAACTAGACACGTCATGACCACGTTAGTGAAATTAAAATCATATATCTTGTATGACCTTATAGATGCATCAGATTACGTTATATTTAAATATTATCTTCTTATACTTACTTTTCTTTCCCGAAAAGATTTTAATATTCTCCAGGAATATTTAATTTATAATAACATATACCTATTGCTTTTTGTTTCCAGTCTGTAGATGTACAACAAATAAATGATAAGTTCCCCGAGAAGAAAGGAGGACTAAAGGAGCTGTACGAAAAAGGACCGAGAAATGCCTTCTTCCTGGTCAAGTTCTGGGCCGACCTAAACACAAACAACCTGGACGACCCGGGTGCTTTCTATGGGGTCACTAGTGTGTAAGTACTATAAATCAAATCAAATCAAATCAAATCGTTTATTGCGTGTCATATATACTTTGAAAAGTGATTATACGTGTAGCGGCCCGTCCCGAATTCGCACGAGTGGACATTTACCTTTTCACATTTTTATAAATAACTAGCTGACCCGGCGAACTTCGTTCCGCCTAACAGACAATGACACAAAATCGGTTTAAATAAATTGCTATGTAACCTATCCTATCTTTCAAGTTAAATCAAACTGCACACAGGGTGCAAATTTGATTAAAATCGGTTAAGTAGTTATTAAGATATTTGCCCATGTTATTTAGGGGAAATGTAGCATTCTAATGGTGATTTTTTTAAATTGATCCAATTGTTTTGAGTTTATTCATTACAAAAATACAAATCTTCTCTCTTTGCAATATTAGTGTAGACAAACAGACAAAATAGGTCATCTATAATATAATATAATAATATTATAAAGCTGTAGAGTTTGTTTGTTTGTTAGCTTGAACGCGCTAATCTCAGGAACTACTGGTCCGATTTAATAAAATCTTTCAGTGTTGGATAGCCCATATATCGAGGAAGGCTACATACAGGCTATATAACATTAGCCATAAACGCGGGTGAAACCGCTGGCACAGCTAGTAAGGTTGTATAACGTGATTATAAGTCATAATCTAAAGTCTCTACTTCAATGTTCATAAAGTTCGTTAGAGAATTTTAGGAATGTGTATCTATCGGTAAAATCTTGGAGCATTGCATCATAAACCTAACGCTACATAGTAGGGACGATGACACTATACACATGTACTCGTAATTCAAATACATAATTCATTAAATTAATAAAACATTATTCATATTTAAGATACCATCAACTTCGATTTATTTCAACAATTTTATTTCTCAATTGTTTTAAGTTGGTTAAACCATTTTGTACACATTTTTGTATTTCTAAACAAAAATTTTAAAGCATTACATTTTGAGAGCTCGTAAATGTATGTCAAATAATCGGTGGTGTCATCCTAACAAGGTCGCCTACAAAATGTGTCCTATGCAAATGTTGTATAGATATGTTACCTACCATACCATGACCAGATTGGTTAACAGGAGCCATAAAAACCGTGGAGCTTGCATGAAAAGGATCATGAATGTTAAAGAGGCGAGTGAGGTGTGTAAGGATCGTGCCATATGGCGTTCGGTTCTCTCTGCCTACCCGCTAATGCAGTGGCGTGAAGTTTAGTTAGTTATGTTACCTAAAAACCAAGAAACCATTGTATTTTGAACCTACATAGCAGTAGAGTAGGCAGTAATGAGACATTTCACAAAGTATTTTCGTTAAACGTGATTCGCAGTTAGGTACATACTTGAATAGCGCCCCAGAACATTGAGTTAATTGACTATTGAAAGTGTTCTTAGTAATGAACATACTATAAAATCAACCGATTTATTGTTATAGTTGCATTAAAGTCTTATCTCTTATAACTTTCAATATTTCAGCCATTTAATTAAACTAAAGACGGTATAGGCGTAATAATCAACATCCCTCGACTTTTATGTTCTTGAGTAATATAAGCTTACGTCACAAATCTAAAATAGTATATGCTGAAATGTGTTTTGTTTGGCGCGAATTCACTTAGATCAAAGGAAATACCTACAGAAACATTGGTCGAGAACGTGTCATAGGTATTTAGCTCCGTTGTATTTTCTTTATAAATACCAGAAATTTGTATAAGTTGTGTAAATTCTTCTAGGAGGATATAGGTGAAAATATTGTTCAATCGAATCATAACCAACCCAATAATATCATACCTATTGGTATTATCAATTATGCCGCAATTTACCTGCAAAGTTCAGAAGCAAAAATATATTTGTCTAATAGAAATTAAGCTCACCCATATCCTTGACTAGCTGTACCCGCGGTTTCATCTGGTTTATGGTTAATTTTATATAGCCTTCCTCTATAAATTAACTATACTGTATAGTAATTGACACATTCTTGTCTTGAATTCGGTCCAGTAGTTCCTGAGATTAACTTTTCAACTTTATATATTAATAAGTATAAATACGACACTGACGGCTAATCGCACTCACACGTCGACATTCCAGATACGAAAGCAACGAGAACATGACGATAACGTGCAGCACGAAGGTCTGCTCGTTCGGCAAGCAGGTCGTCGAGAAGGTGGAGACGGAGTACGCGCGGTTCGAGAGCGGCCGCTTCGTGTACCGCATCCACCGCTCGCCCATGTGCGAGTACATGGTCAACTTCATTCATAAGCTCAAGCACCTTCCCGAGAAGTACATGATGAACAGTGTCCTCGAGAACTTCACTATACTTCAGGTGAGTAACGACAAATATTATAATATCGCCCGTTTCCTAGTCACGGTCTGCTTTGACTATATATTCTTCTATCCTTCGTCTCAAGATTCGAAAGTAAACCGATCATCTAATTTTACTAGACGAAGGATTTGAACCAAAACCCATTATGTTTTATGTTGTACTCACGCTTTGTAATGTATTTTCGTATTTTTTAAAGTCAATAAATGTTTTTCCTTCTTCTTTCTTCGTTAGTGTAGGTACTAGGTAGGTACTTCCTAAATAGTCGATAGAAAGTCAGTCTGACTTATTAGTTAATCTGTTGCCAGATTTAGATACACCAACCAGTTTTTCTTTACGGTTTAGTAGTAGGTACTATGTGTCAATTAACAATGTATCTAAGCCTTATTCTTTGAGTAGGGACATCATGTGTATCTACTTGGACTAGCAACTTTTTAGAGGGTTGTATACCCAGATCCCAATATAAAATAACCAACGCATTGTTATTCTTCCCCAGGTGGTGTCAAATAGAGATACTCAAGAGACGTTGTTATGTGCCGCGTTTGTGTTTGAAGTGTCGAACAGTGAGCACGGCGCGCAGCATCACATCTACAGGCTGGTCAAAGACTGAGCGGCCGGCCACCTCGGACGAGCCGGACACAGGCCGGCCACACGGACGAGCAGCCGGACACAGGCCGGGCCACATCGGACGAGCCGGACACAGGCCGGGACTACCGTCTCCATTTTCTGTTATACTTACTTGTTTTCATAGATTTTCTATACTTCTATTGAAACACAATCCGTCTTTTAAGTAATCTTTGTTATAGCTATGATTTTAGTCATTCGTAATGGCTCCACTTGGCCTCTTGTATCAATTTCTAGGTCTTCCGATTTAAACGCGAAAGCTGCCCTTATTTCCACCTGGCATACACTCTGCTCTATCACTTGGTATTAGATTGAAAGTAATATTCGTCATATGATGTAATGTGAACCTAACATAGCAAATTGTGATCTGAAAATTACGCTACAAGTATTTTTATAACTGAATGTTTATTGTATAGCTCAATTTTAAATATCTCGTTTATAATTTCGAACTGTTTCCTGTATTTCCCTTCATTACGACCGTTAATTGTATATAAAATATAATTAGGCCACTGACGTGGCCCAGGCGAAATTTCTTTACTTCAAACAAACAAGAGTAACAATAATATTTTACATAATTCTGTAAATGCTGAATAACGTTCGGTATAGTTGTGTAAAATAATGTCAAATAAGGAAATATAGAATTGAATACACACAGTGCCTCTATAATTATGTTACATTAACATAAATTACTTGAGCAGTTTAATCTTTTCACTGGTTTGGACATAAGAGAGGATAATAAAATATAAGATATAACAGTGAAAAGATTAAAATTTTAGTGTAGGTACCTTGAATCATGTGTAGGTTAATCGTAGTGTTAAGTTGTCTCTGTGGGCCGGCAGCTGTTGCTGCGGCCAGGTACGACATTATCCATTGCTTCTTTTTCCTGTCGTCATCATCTTATTCAACATGTAAATATTTCAATCGAGCTGGTTTCTCTACTATCGTTTCTTTTACGCACTCCTTCGCTTCTACAGCTACGTTATTATCTACTTATTTTAATACTTGTTAGATCGTAAGACATCATTCTGTTCTTAAGTATGATTTGCCAGATAATTGTACTAGTAACAGTCTTTGCCACAATAAGAATTTGCAAATTGTTGTACCTAATGTATATAATGTACGTACGTTAAAGTGTTCATGTGTTCACATGGTCTGCCAGTTAGGAGTTTGAACTAAATTGTATCATACGAGAGAAATAGAAGTTCGGTCACACTCGTTGTAATGTAAGAGATTATTTTACATTTTTCTAGTAGCCCGTTTTTCAATACTTTTCTTCTTGGCAGCTATTTTTAGATTGAATTTGGGTAAAGTGATTCGTGTCGTTTGATATTGTTTGATCTGATTCGCTTAATGACAACTTATTATGTATGAAATACTTTAAGCACACTTGACGAAGCACACGATCTCGCCTGCTTCTGTTGGATTAAAGAAAATTGTCAGGGTATTATAATTTTACCAGATTATTCAAATTATATTTGAAAATCCGTAATTTTTGTGTGTAAGGACGCCATTTTACAATAATTAAGGAACTTCACTAATTGAATATTATTGGTTCGTTCGGTACCGTTTATTTTGCTAATAGCGGATATAACCACATAAACGAGTGAATTTTAATTGGATTTTTCACAATGTCACTAACAAAAATAGGACTCTAAAGAACGATAGATACGATCAGCAAACGGTACTAAATCACTATATCCAGATACTGTCTGTTGGCACGTCTTAAAACTACGTGCTGGAACAGTGGACCTACCACCACGCTCTTATAAGACTAAATTAAATACATTACTTTAACAATCATGGTATTGTAATTTCGACCATAGACTAATTGTTGTATATTCGATTTTTAAAACGCGTGGCAGTAGGCCCGCTGGGTTCTGAAGCCTAGCTCCTGCCGCGGCCGTTTCCCTTTCAAGTTTCAAAGTACAAATGAGTATGGATGTTACTCGCATGGCCTGCCGGTTTATACAATAAGTTTACGTGGCAATGATTTGATCTCTCTTTTAGTCAAATATTTTAAGGGTCCTCCCGTCAGCGCACCGTCATGCGCGCATATTATTTTTAAACAGTTAAGTTTATGTGCATTACATAGTATTTAGTTTCAAGACATGAAGTAGGAAAATATTATCTTAGATAATAATAAGAGATTTTTGTATTTATTTGATAGAGTTATATTAGGTAAATTGTAAAGTGAATAGCTTTAAGTTCCTTTGTTTTATGGCGATGGTCGTTCAGAAAATTGTAGGTAATGTTGTCACGTACCTAGTACTTAAGCGATTGAACTTAATTTTGTTGCACGAATGTGTTTGACTGCTGTTAGACATTATATTTATGGACCAATAAACGTAGAAAATGAGACTATTGTGTTTTACAGAAATTTTTACTATTTAAAAAGTCTACATATAACGTTTTAAAATAAAAGCAGTCAAATACTCTGTTGCAGAACGTGTAATTTCTTTTCTGAAGGTTAGAACACAACAAATGACATTTCAAAAGCTACACCAACTCGGTTTAATGCGAAAAGTGTTCGATAATCGTGAAAAACAAGCAAAAGAGATCTGCTTTGTTGTGATTTTATACTTTATTATAATTATGTACTCATACGAGATTAACTGGATATTAATCGACTCTTTTGCTAGAATAGTATTAATGGAATTGTTTGAAAAAGCCAATGGCAACATGCAATAATATCAAGGTCGTGTCATGTAAATAAAGTATACTTTAGTGCATTTTTTCAGTTATTAGTACTTTAAGCGATTTTTGCTTCTATAAAGTTTTTCATATCGACAATCTGCCATATCAAAATGAAAATATTAAAGATTAGTCGGCGGCATTGGAGACAATCATTTGCTTAACGTTGTTGATTGTTCTAATAAACATGTCAATAAAAAAAATCTGCAAATATTTAGATAATAATTTCGTTAGGTCAACAGCAAATGATTTCCTACAAAACTAGCCGACATTGTACAGTATTTTAAAGATAATATTACGTTAAAGATTTGTATGAAAATTTAATTATATTGTCTTCTTAAATTACGTGTTTTATTATTTAACTAGCTGTGCCAGCGGTGTCACCCGCGTTTATGGTTAATATTATAAAGACTATTTCCGTCATACATGATTTCTATGTAACTTTAACCATTAAGGCGGCACACGCGACGGAAGCTTAAAAAATGGAGTAACTTCTCCCGTTTTCCCAACATTTCCCTTCACTACTCTGCTCCTATTGATTGTAGCGTGATGAAAAGTGTACTATAACCTGCCCAGGAGTATGAAGAATAATTGTACCAAGTTTCGTTAAAATCCGTCAAATAGTTTTTGTTTCTATAAGGAACATACAGACAGACAGACAGACAAACATTTTACTGATTACATTTTTGGCATCAGTATCGATCACTAATCACCCCCTGATAGTTATTTTGAAAATATATTTCATGTACAGAATTGACCTCTACAGATTTATTATAAGTATAGATTTATAATCTGCGCAATGCTATAAATCACTGTAAGTAATAACTTTTTGCTGAGTAACACCTTTTTTTTTCACACGGGGAATGCGTTACGCACCGTCACTTTGTCCGGGGGAACAGAGCGTGTGGGACTCCCAGGGGCCTTTGGACCAGTTTCCTGCCATAGATGGTGAGTAGCCGGGGTATACCCACTAAACCCCGCAGTATCCCTCGCTCAAGTGGTGCTGAGTAGGTAACACCTGGAAACGTTGATATTCAAAAAGTAACTGCGGTGTGGATGCACATAAGAGCTAGAGCGCACGGGTTACTTTTGACCCCGGGACTGTTTTGTCACTTTGGTCCTAAATAGTCTGTCCTAGAATATATATTATGGAGATGCGTTCATATTACGTCGTGACAGCTGGATCACCAATTTAAATAGGCTTTGGAGACGTGATGTGACAGTGACTAAAACTTTTTTGTCACCCTAACAAAAAAAACCGTGCGCGCTAGCCCTGTATCGTTGCCAATAGACAAATCAAAATATTGTATAACACCTTAATTAGGTATTATCTTATCAGGTGCGTAAAATGTAACTACCTATTTGGCATTTCATTTTTTATTTGATTACCCACCGTTTGATAAAGTTTTTAATCCATCACGAAAACAAACTTGAAAATATATTTAAATACAGGATTTTCTGAAATATTGGGCATAACTATAATATAATAAAACAAAAGTGCATCTTTTTCAGACTTACTTGCTTTGCAATTGCCTAGCTCCAGTTTTACTTAAGCATTATCTAATGTTTGTGCTATGGATACTTACCTACTAAGTAACGAATAGCTGCAAATACTTATATCCTATATCTTTCTTTTATCTTTATACATTTAATAACATTTGCCCCTTTCGGCATTCGAAAGCAGAAATGATGAAACCGCAACCTTTAGTTTATTTGTCAACGTCTTTTACCAAGAAGCCTAGCCGTCCTCTGTGATGCACAAATATTTAATTTTAAAACGGTATTAATGTGAAATAAGTGGACCAAAGTTATTACCTCGTTATATTCTATAAACAACACGTAATCAAAAATAAGATAAAACCTAGATCTACCAACACCTTGTTTTTTAACCTTCTACGATTAAAAGGGACGCGCTGTAAAAATTTTAAAACTCGGAATCCAATAAAAAAAAATGTCCGCTCTTGATTACAACAATTTATAACAATAACTAGATTTTGCCGGCGGCTTCACCCGCCTGGAAGAATATATTGATCACAATGTGAAAAATAAAATGATGTTTCAGAGAAATAAACAATACATATCAATTTGAAAAGAATCATACCTACTTATGCCCGATTTAATGACTTGTTAATAATTTCAAAAACGTTGTAGGTTCTTTAGCTCACAGAATAACAACAAATTTGGTGCATAATTCGACAGTTTGAAATTAAGACAGTCAAAGATAGTGAAATTTATAAATGAATTTAATTGTGTTATTTTACCTATGTCTTTTACTTAACTTTCATAACTTGTAAGTACCAATTGCGCTTATAAACATTACACAAAAAGAGTTATAATCAAAACGTTTTACAAAAACGGTGACGAAAGCCATATTGCTTTTGAATCTTTTCTATTTATTTAGATATGTATATCAGTTAGATTTGGTACAAATGGTAAATGTTAGGTATTACATAAGTACACTACATTTAATCATTCGATATTAAATCACGCTTAGGTAGGTGTACCTACAAACATTTTTAGCATTTTGATACATTCGATATTTAAATTTTAGATGTATTGTCCGATGTTGGTCTGGGACTTAAAAAAGAATGTGCCAACTGTGTTTCTTGCCTAGCATGTCGTAAAAGGCGACTAATGGTATATGGGGTTTTGGGTATGTGATTGTGTAGGCGACGAGCTAGCCACTTGTCACTACTTTTTTCACAATTTTCCATCTAACCCAGCCCAGTTTTGTTTTAGGCTGAATGTGGTTAAAGGGGCCTGCTGCCCCTTTGACTCTGCCTACCCCTTCGGGGATTACGGGCGTGATGTTATGTTCGTTTGTTTTATGTATTGAAATTACAAAAATAACTACGTACCTATTTATCCTAGCTATTTGCCACGTGTAGGTACCTACTAATCTGATGAGAACCGGGTCAGCAGCTGTCCATTCTAAATAACTCCTCCCACCACTCACCTTTATACCTATAGTCCATTGAGGCTCATGGACAAGTTTGTTATAATAGTTCTCCTTTTCAAAATATAACTTTAAACTCCAAAAAATAAAATAAAACTGAAAAATAACTAATTATTAATTTAAATAATTAAAAAAAATGGATCGCATATTTTTTTTTCTTACATTTTTCTATATATCTTTAAAAACACATGTCAAAAGTTTATATAAAGATTCATTGACTGGAATTAAGCATTAGTTAAAATTCAAATAAATCTTACTACGATTATTTACTTTCCGTTGCTATGCCCTTTGGCTGAAAACCCCTTCTCATGTTAGGTAACGTAGGTATGTACGTAATTATTACATATTATTACAACCTACCAGTAAATAAGTCTAATCAACCATCTTATGATTAAGTGTTCAGTCATCATTTTAATTACTATCAGATACTACTTAATTGATAATATTTTTTATCTAAATTAATACCTCTGAAGTTATTCAAAATATTTATTTAATACATTGTCTCGCAGAGGTGAGTCGCTTTTCAAATTCTATTTATTTCATTTTATCTGTAACGTAGATTTGCTGGCAAAAATTAGCAGCAATAAAGCAATTTAACAGAGAAAATAGGTTTCAATGGTCGCAGTCAACTAAACTAGGCACTTAGTGGACTAACTATTTAGGTCAACCTCAAGCAGAGTTGATTTTAGCGCTCCCTGTTCTTATCCGAGGGCGAATGTGACGGTTACAGGGCAAATAGAGCTACTCGCAACATACGTACCTACCATGTAGGTACAAGAGAGGAGTATATCAAGCCTCTCCTTTTGATACTAAGGGCGTTCCCAGAAACACGTCTGTCCATACATTTCCAAACATGTCCTGGAAGCTTATAATGCGTGGTGCTGTTTCAACTTCAGGAAGGTGTCTCTGGGTTGTTCAAAGTTTTGAAAATTCCGTGTCCTTGACATTGTACTAAACTAACTAAACTTCACGCCACTTCCCTAGCGGGGTAGGCAGATAGAACTGAACGCCTTATGGCACGATCCTTACGCACCTGAGTCGCCTCTTCAACATTCATGATCATTTTCATACAAGTTCTATGGTTTTTATGACTCCTAACATCACCTTCTGTTAATACACGACCAATCTGGTCGTGGTAGGTGAGCCTGGGCCTTGAGCGGCTCCTACATCCTTCCACTTTCGCATTGTATCTGTTTAGTCAATCTTTCGTCATCCATTCTTTCCACATTTCCGAACCACCGGACTTGACATTGTGCTCCCATAATCTTTCTCCTTTATCATTATTTTATATTATCTCGACATCAGGTTCTTACCTAAGGGTAATTACGATAGGCTTTGATCATCACTGTCCTATCAAACAACCATTCCTTTTTTATATCCTTTAGACAAGGTTTATGTATGTACCTACTGTTAATGGTAACTGAACCGATCAATTGATATGAACGGGGCAATCAAATACTTAAGTACGTGAAAGTTTACTCTTGCATGACATACCTACCGAGCACCTATAAGTATAATTTATATAATCTCAAGCTAAGTATTGACCAACCAAACCGGTATTACACGAATATACACTCCAAGAAAAAAATCTTGCAGTGTATACTGTGTACCATAGGTACTCTTCTGAGAAGTTAATCTAGACAGTTAATTCTAAAATTGGCTAATGAAATCTTTATCCGTAGATGGCGGCAGGAGTGGGAGTGCTAACAATAGCATTGATATGGTTAATTGCACTGACGAAAAGTGGTAAGTGACAAATAACTTATATAATAATATATAGATAATATATATAATATATAATATTCATTATATTTTTAAGGGTAGGGGGTTTTTAGGGTTTGTTCCATTAAAAGAAATATAATGGATATAAATAGATAAACGTATTAAGGACTCAACAATAAATAAATAAATTCAGACTACATCACATACATTGATCTGACTTCGTGGTAAGTACCTAGCTTAAGCACGTGTTACAGATATCAGAAACAACAGTGGTATTACAAATATATACTTAAATACTGAATATTAACACCCAGACACAGAACAAATATAAGTATTCATCACACGAATATTTGTCCTGGGTGGGGATCGAACCCACAACTCTTGGCGCATGGGGCAGAATCACTACCGAATGCGCCATCGAGCCAGTCTCGTCAATCGTAATTAACAATACCAATCGTATTACTCAGCTTAATGCTTAATAACAATCGTATTAGGTACTTTGCTTAATGCTGAACTTTAGCAAATTATATACTGTGTACGTAGCATATGGTTACTAGCGTAGCAGGAATTCCGCATGTCAAGAACATTTGCAACGATCAAGACTTATAATATACTTCGTAAAAGGTTGGCGTGAAATTAAAGACACTAAACTAGCTCCACGCTTATTCCCTGGAGAGTTAGATAGAGAACCGAGATATAAAAAAGTTTATCATAATATTTCAGCGGACCTGCCATGCCGTCCTCGTGACGTCGAGATAGAAGGCCGGTCCATAGTGTGCGTCTGTGATGCCAACTACTGCGACACCATCACTCGAGAGGACCCAGCTCCGGGGACCTACGTCATGTACACCTCCAGCAATGTAAGAATTCTCCTTCATTCATTATCAAGATGTCTCATTTTAGTGTGGGACTTAAAAATAATGTAGTTGGCATATTCATGTATTTGTGTTAGTGGTCCTTCCGTAGCATGCTTTAAAAGGCAACTAATCATGTATCCGGTATGATTATGTAGGCGACGAGCTAGCCACTAGTATCTAACTACTTCTGCATAATTCTTCGTCTAGTACCTACTTACATCTCAATTTAATTTAAGTGCAAGGCAAAGTTTTAAGGGGCTTGCTGCTTTTTGAACTTTTGAACTTCTCCTACCCTTTCGTGTAGGTACATTACCTACTTATTTCGGGTGTGTGGTCGCATTCTTATATCTCAAGGATACTAATAAAGTAGGTACTTACTTCGTATTTTGTGCGCTTGCGCTTTTATAAAATATCGACTAATAGGGCTAAACGACGCATACGATGCGCATACGCCATACAGTTTTTAGTATGGTATAACTTTTTTAAGGTTTCGTAATTATTATTCGGTTAAAATATAACATAGTATAAAAACTATTGTAACCGATTCTATTAACGGTTCTATATACCTAAACAGTTTTCAGGTTTCGTATTTACTTAAAATAAGGTTGTATAAAGCTGAAGAGTTTTAATGTTTGGTTAAATGTGTCAATCTCAAGAACTACTGATCCGAATTGAAAAATATTTTTGTGTTGAATGGGTGGTTGAATTTATCGAGCAAGGCTAATATCACGTTACAACACTAACCAAAACCGCGGGATAGCTAATAGCATTCCCGATGCTGTTTTGTTCAGAACAGACAAGAAATCTCTAAATCTCTCTCGCCCTGTTATTCTAAACAATACCATATCAAGAATTAAAATTTGATAAGTATTCATTTCCAAGATATCACCCTACTAAACCAGTTTGTAAATATACCTATACCTAATCTATATTCTGCACAGTGATTAGATATGACACATTTATCTTCAGTTATAATATACCTAAATATGTAAATCAAATGATTATAATATATTTTATTTATATTCTAGGCCGGTCAACGTTTTGAAAAATCGTATGGGGAGTTGCAACCTCTCGAAAATGAGGAGCCAACTGAAGAGCCGACTGAAGAGCCGACTGAAGAGCCGACTGAAGAGCCAACCGAAGCCCCAGAGGTCAAGGAAATGCCCGTAGATGGCATCCCAGACTTCAAATATAAAAGCTGGGCAGAGCTTTATAATGAAACTGAAGAAGAGGACTTGGAGGAGACTCCAACTCCAAATGGTAAAACTTGTGCTAACTTATTACTTACTCTAAAAGGCAAAAGTAATCTACAGAATTTCCGTGACAGACAGTTTAGAGTTTCGTGCAAATTTTTAGCGCTGGGCTATATAATGAAACGGGCCGTTGTTCTGGCATTAATATGTAGGTATTTACCTACCTACATATACGGTCAAAGAATCTATCTATCAGAGTATTCTGATCCCTAGGCCTGGGATGGCAATAACACCAACGTAAAAACGTATTAGGTTGGTACTTGGTAGATTTAATATGTATGCTACTTAGGTAAATATAAAACCACTTTCACACGTAAAATATATGTTCGTAAATTCACAAATCTGCCCGTTTCCGTTCCAGCAACAATATTCAACACAGTCAATCTAAGAATACTCACCTCCGTTCAATACCAACGCATCGAGGGTTTCGGCGCTTCCGTGACTGATGCCGCTGCTATAAACTGGCGAAAACTTTCCGATCCCGTACAGGAGAAGTTTATTCAGTAAGTATAATTTGGCTCGCTACCAAAATACAAAAAAATTGGTTTGCATAATTAAGCATTTCTACCATCTACGTTGTACCATGCATATCTATAATTTGAGACTTTGAAGCGTCAAGCTGTATATAGAGGTACTACTCATGTATCTACAACAGAATGTTACACGAGATCTTGGAATTGTAATCTACCCTAGAGATGGCATTCCCTTGGTCCATGGTTAACCTGCGAATCTGCCTCACAAGATAAAAAATATAACATTTTAACGTTTATCATTCCAGATCCTACTTCGGTAAAGAGGGTCTTGAATACAACCTTATCAGAGTGCCTATTGCTGGAGCAGACTTTTCCACACACCCGTACACGTACGCTGAGTACCCTTGGCACGACGCTACGCTCAGCAACTTCTCGTTAAGTGATGAAGATTACTTTTTAAAGGTAGACAAAAACAGCTTAAATTTATATATAAGTATATACATACATATATTTTCTCTCGGTACTGTCCAGATATTAATTGGACTGGAAAAAATATTTTGTATTAAACCTAATATCTAAGTACATAATCGCTTCTGATCTAAGACTCCAGTGGCGATGCTAGACCACTCGTGGCCTTAACAATATCAACTTAACAAGGCCTCTCAAGTTACAGCCAAAGCGTATTATAATGATATACTTAAATATGAGCTGAACAATTCATTCATTCCTTGATGTCACTCGGTGAACATATAAACAAACATGATTCGATTTCAGCTGCCGATGATCAGCAGAAGTCTCCGCGTTGCGACAGACGAAGTAAAGATCGTAGCTAGCGCATGGTCGCCACCGATTTGGATGAAAACCAATGAGCGCATCACTGGTTTTGGGCAACTGAGGCCTGAGTACTATCAAGCTTTCGCAGACTATCATTTGCGGTAGGATATTAACTGTCATTGCATTGCATAAATTAAGAATTTCGTAGAACGTTGAAATGAACATGACAAACAGACCAAATAATCTTATTGCTTAATATGCTGTTTCTGATCTCGAATAACGCTTTGGCCATAATGTTAGTTAAGACTTGTTATTAGGCAAAATAAAGCAACTATCACCGAGCTTCTTCGATAGAAAAACTAAATAAATTGGATGATCGATAAAAACATGACACATGCAATGCATGGCTAAACTAGTATAAATCTAAACAAGACCGTTATTTTCAGTTTTATTGAAGAATACTCAAAAGCACGTGTGAAGATTTGGGCTATAACTACTACAAATGAGCCAATTAATGGCATCGTCCCGATAGCATCGTTTAACTCTCTGGGCTGGCTGCCTTCACAGATGGTTTGTAGATGCAATGCTGGTTTACAAATACTTTATACTCAAAACGGTAACTTCTCGAAGATATAAAAATTAACTTTACAACAAGAAACTCCCTCTCAGCTTTCCAATTAAACGCGTACACGTAATTTCAAGAGGCTTTTCCTCCCTGTTGTGGCTGTGGTATTAATCCCGGCATAGGTCTTCCTATCTGTTTTTATTTTTATTCCCTATGCATGGGGACATGGGGTTCTTGAAAAATGGTTAACCAATCTGCATGATCGATAAATGACCTATGATCTATTAAACGTTCCCTACTATGAGCAATATCATGTGACAAGAATATTTAACAATCATTTTGTAATATATTCTCATATCACAATATTAGGTATATCACTAATTATCAAAACTTTATTCCCAGGCTCGATGGGTAGCAAACAACCTAGGACCGACAATTAGAAATTCTCGATTTAACGACACTTTAATTCTGGGAGGAGACGACCAACGCTATCTGTTGCACTTCTATATAGTTGGAGTGAGTATTGTTTGGTTGAAAAATTCGTCCTTACGTTGTCGCCAAAAATAAATCGCGTACCTACCTATTTTCTTTACAGATGGAAAGAACGGACCCGAAATCTATAGAATACCTCGATGGAATCGCAGTACATTACTATGGAAATTTCGTACCTGCCGCACTTCTATCTGATTTGCAGAGACGCTATCCTGATAAAATGCTATTATCAACAGAGGCCTGCGAAGGTTAGGCCATTTTTATGAACACAAAAACTCTTTATTATATTTTATATATCTGATTATATATTTTTCCAAACATTCATTAATAAACTCACCATAGCATCAGTCTTGACCACGGTTTTGAGTGTTTTGACATACCCGTTTATCTGATTTCAGGATCTATGCCATGGCATTTATTACAAGTCGAAATTGGATCATGGCGCCGCGCAAGGCGATACACTACCTCTATTATGCAAGTAAGATACCTTGAACACGGTGTGTCCCAGTAGGCCCCTCTGACTTCGCCTAGGATATTTTTTGTAAAAATCTCTACCGGTGTGGAGTGGGAAACAGGGAATATGTCCCAGTCTCCCACACTTTAGACGATGCTGTAAAATGTTGCTAGATGTGACAAATATTAAAGCGTTTCATTACAATACAATGGTTCGGATATGACTAAAAATTAATATTAATATTTAAAAGCCCCGCTACTCACCAGCTAAGTCTGCAGTTCCGTGTTGGGGTATAATAGGAGAAGTATGGGACAAGTTTCCAGCTTGTCTCAAATACCTATCCAAAAATTGGTACCAGCTGTTGGAGCATTACATCCATTCAACTACCTACTTAAGGTTTGAGGTATCACTTGGACCGATGCAACCACGGAACAGTTTTTTTCGTTCTGTCGGTGCAACATCCGATTCTTCCAGATACGAATACTTCCTTACTTCTGGCCACAGACTAGTAAAAAAAGAAGGACTCCACGCTGTTATACTATAGCGTGAAGCCATGTTTATGCATGTGTGAGTGGGATACTAATGGATACCAGTTATAGGATATCTGTAATTTGGAGCGCTTATTATTTCAATGTGTGGCGTAATTTGCGTGTCAAGTTGGAGCACCTGAGGAGCTTCACTGTCTAGTTAGTGGCGCGGAGTCCTTCTTTTTTACTAGTCCCTGTTTCTGGCGAAATACATAATAATACCGGAAATGCCGTTTTTTTATGAAGATAGACGACTTCATACATAATGCCTTTAAGAAAACAGCGGTGCAAATGAATTTCTTTGAATATTAACACTTTTGCTTTACTTGTCTTATTTGACAATACAACGTGTTCACAGGATCTGAATAACTTCGTGGTCGGGTGGATAGACTGGAACCTTTGTCTAAATCTAACAGGAGGACCCAACTGGGCAAACAACTTCGTGGATGCGCCAATTCTGGTTAATGACGTGGACGACGAATTCATAAAACAACCAATGTACTACGCCATGGGACACTTTTCCAAATTCATACCAAGAGGATCGCGAAGAATCATGGTATCACGTACCACCTTGCTAGGTTTGGAACAACTGACAGTTATGATTCCCAATGGGAATATTGTCATGGTGATACAAAATAGGTAAATGTTTTTAGTATTCCTCGAGTCTGTGAAATATTGATTATTTTCTTTTACGTTTTTACCTGTTAATGATTAATTAATAAAAGGGGAAAATGTTTTGTCATTTTTTCTTCAGAAAGAAATACTATAATGATGTAGTTAGTTCCTTGGGAAGAAAATCAGTAATTTCATATAACACAAATGTGCTCCTCTGAATTTAGAAGGCATTTTTTATGTACCCTGGCTTCAGTAGCAGAGCTTAAACTATATGCCAGTATTTATAGTCATAAGTCAGTGGTCCATTAGTACACAATTACATAAGTCCGTGTGTACTAATATGACTTATTTATGAAAAAAACATATTAAAATTTGTTCAGTAGTTTTTAGGCTTATTTTGTTTGTGTGAACACAATGGTTCTGCCTGTGTAGGCAGAACCACATGGCTTCATTATTGTGATATGTTATAATTTATGTGAATTATACATAACAAAAGTCCTTTTGTTATTTTCAGATATAGTCGGGAAATGAATGTCAGAATAAGAATAAGACAAAGATTCCTGTCTTTTATAATGGAGGCAAATTCGATAAAGACTATAGAAATCAACCAGAATGATTAAAATATGCTATTTATTAAAGTGTTTAACATAAACAAAGTCTTTTAACTACATATTTACAAACACAAACAACATCATTGGCAGACAACAAAAATATGTACCCCTAGACATCAAATCCATTCCAATAAAGATATGGATTTTAGTTTACAATTTAAACTCAACAGTTTTTGAAGTAGAAATATTTTTATAACAAATTAAAAATTTAAACATAGCATTAAAATTTTAAACATCTTCAATATTTCAACACCATATCTAATAAGGCTCAAAAGTAAAATTTATCTGCAGATATAACACAGAAAGACAAAATATCAATATAGTGAGTTAATAATTCCAACACTCCTAATTTCACTTTTGCAATTGTGTTGAGATATTGAACAGTAGGCTGTACTAACTGTATCATAATTTTGAATGATCATTAATTGTAGAGCACAATTAATAGAAATGTAAAATTTCAACTTTCTTATAAACTTTCATAGTCAAATAACAGTTATGTAACAACTAATATTCAGTCAATGATGTTATTTTGTCTAATGGCCAAACACGACACACTACCCTACTCCTTATTAAGCCTTGTGGCACTGGTCCATACACTCTTGAATCTGCAGAGTTGCCCGAGTTATCTCCTTCTAACCATACATGACCCCTGGGCACAATTTGGCTCCGTTTAGGAAAGTGGCCTTTTACCTTATCACCAGGCAGGCCCACTATTCTCTTGCATATATTTTGCCTAGGATTTGCAGGACTCTTGGCTATGACGATGTCACCTCTGCGAAGTCTCTGTAGCCGAGGGGTAACATGCTCCGTGAATAGAATGTTGTTGGATTCCAATGTTGGTTCCATTGATGGTCCAGAACACTGAAATCAGTTTCAAATTCCTTTCTTAAATAGTTTAAAACTAGAATTTTATCCTATCAGAAATGTAACCCGAATATTCTAAATATTATTAGATAGGTATCTACGTAGAAAAATAAAGTCTATTCCAACACATGAAGTATATTTGTAGTGTCTCGTCGAATTTGGTCATTAATAATTAATGTAAATTTGTTGTAAATAAATGGGTGCATAATGAAAAAAGTTATCAATTCATAAATAGACAGTAAGAAATTAAAGCCCTTACCATAACAAAGTTGCCGATATATTCAAAGGTACAATGTGTAACGCAAGCGTATTGAAGAACATATCCTAAAAACCCGCAAGTTTTTCCTAAAATTTTTAAAACGGGCATTGCTTTAAAAAAAATATACGTACTATAAACGTAATAGTTTTTATTTTACACTATCATTGATATAACCTGTTCAATATGATCCTATCTCTACGAAGCAAAGCAAAAAATATTAAAATTGATGTCTATATCTAACGTATAGTAGTTTCTCATTTATGTACATAATGTTATGTTACACGTTTTGGCATGCTCACATTTATTATTAAATTAGAAATCTATTTCAAGATGAACGTTTCGTATTTTTTCGCTGCAGTTTGTTTTCGTATTTGACATTTTTTTTTCTCATAATCTGACATTGTTTTTTTTATGATAGTAGCAACTAAATAAACAAGGCCACAAGCAAAGTATCAATAAAAGTCTAAATTATGACTGCAGCACTTTATACCGAATGAATATAAGTTAAAGCAGTAAAGCAATGTTAGATTTAGACAAAACATGTTTTTTCTAAAAAAAAGTATTTGTTAATAACATAACATCACGCCCATAATCCCCGAAGGGGTAGGCAGAGTCAAAGAGGCAGCAGGCCCCATTAACCACATTCAGCCAGAAACAAAACTGGGCCGGTTAGATGAAAAATTGTAAAAAAGTGATGGCTAGCCTGTCGCCCACACAATCACACACCCAAAAATAAATTAATAGAATATTAAATATGTCGTCCGTCCGTCAAACAGAACATAAAAAACTAGTAGAAATGGCATGTCACAAAATTATTATGAGAACTGATGAAGCTAAACAGACACAAATAAGCAATGAGCAGGATTAGCTATTTATTTATTTTTGTTCTGGAGAGCTGTCCCCAAAATTCTTTCAGCGGATATCAAAAATAGCATAGCTCATTAGTCCTACATCTGAAAACATATAACCTTCATGCTTTTGATAAACAGTTAATATAATATACCTCTAAAAAAGTAGTTGAGTGAGCAAGTGAGACCTTTCGAATCCAAGTTTAAATGAAGAGAAAACTTTTCTTCTCGTCAGTAGATGGTGTCGTATTTGATGAAGTAACTATAACCTTTACGTCTGCAGAAATAAGGTTTACATTCAGACACATACAGTCTTCGCCTAGTATTGCGTTACTACGCAGGATTGTGGCTTCACTGCCACGCCCAGTTGGTTCAAATTATGTGTACCGTGATTAGGTACACATATGAATCGTCGCCGTACCTAATGGTTAAAATTTTCACAGAATGATAGTTAGTAGAATGGTAGTTCTTTTGCCGTTTTAGCAATTAATAATGAGAATATACATAATAAATTTGAAAATTATTTATCTTTAATTTCAATCTGTACATAATGAAAACAAAATATAATTTTTAGCTTTTTTAATTACATTTAAGGCAGCCGGTAAACGATCAAACATGTTTGTAAAATTGTACCGTGTTTGGTTGAAAATTTGATTGATGGCGTGTTTGACGCAACTTTTGAAGCAAGTTTGAAGGCTGCGGGCGTGTTTGTCAAACAAACGCGCCAACTTTTCTTTAATAGACAAAACTGAGAGATGCCCTGTTTGACAAATATGGTTTGGACGTGTCCGTCGATGTTTGATGAAAACCAAACTAAACGTAAAATTTGACATACATCTTTCATCATTTACAGGGCCCATAAGAACGCAGCTCTGAAAAAACTGTCTTTTATGTGTCTTTAAAAACGGAAACCAATGCTACAGCCAAAAAAAATGTATGCGTCAAAAAACTTTTTAAATTAGTTTTAAAATGTTGGCACGGTCATATTGACTTTGACTTCTGGAGAGTGGGTGTAGAATTTTGTAAACTGTGTTGTAAAGCTTGAGGTAATCAGAATATTCTAATTTGTCGCGAGTTTTGTTAGAACAATGTGAATTATTTATATCCCGGACGCACTAGTTCGAAACAGTCACCTTTGTTCAATATTAAGAATAGCTATAAATTAAAAAAAATTGGTGTGTAACTGCAAGCTTGCATGCGAGAATTTATTAAATCTTGTATTTAAAAAAATATAAAATTCCGCGAACAGGGTGAAGAATTTATATTTTTAAACAACGTGCCAGTGTTCATTGTTTATTTTTTTTGGCTTTTAGTTGAGCTTTGTGTTTGTACCTAGGTGGTGTTGAATCGATATTGTATGGGAGCATTTACCTATTGTGGTGAAATGAGTGTGCATATTTTGTGACATACATACGAACCTCCTGATGGGTAATACTTGCTGATACAACCACATAAGTAACTTGGGAAGCTATACATACAGGTAAGTAATTATGGAACGTTATTAACCACTGTATGCAGGTTTTGTGGTGATTTCTCAGCTTCACTATTTAGAGGTTGTCAGAAAATAAATCATCCTTTTTTACTCGACTAATGTAATTAATTGAAAAAAATAATAACTAAAACTGTTGTGTATCATGAGGTGCTAAAAATCATAAGTTAGGTGTTCAAAATGAGTGCAGGACAATAGGTATTATGAAGGTGTCACATAGACTTGAATACTATCAATTGAGTTTAAAGCTACTTGTTTTTATTTATCCTATTATTCTAATGTTCACAACTCACAAGATCAATCAAAACTAGGACAGGTGCATTAACCTACATTCAACAATGAAACTGTGCCAAAAAATGCTTTTTACAAATAGAGAATGATTTTTATTTACCTTGTTATATAAATTAAAAAAATTATATATATGATATCTATATTAATTTGTTTTTTTAAATCTTTACTCAAATTGGATGATAAATTATGTTTTTGCTGAGGCTTTATTCATAGATATATAAAATTACCTATATAATAATGATTTTCTATGTCTTTTTTGGATTTCAAATATCTAATTATTTTGATTAAAACAGGTTACTAGTGTAAATTTGAAAAGTGAGCGTTTGCATGCAAATTTTAATTGGAAATCACAGTTTTTTGTTGCATCATGAATTATATTAAGAGTACACTATTAAAAATTAAAATGGTAATACTCTGCGTTTTGTTTACTTTGTATCATAATTCATATCTTAATAGCAAAATGAAATGTGATATTACGAAATTTCTCAAAATGCATTGTCTAAAATGATATAAAAAAATTCAATAATATTTTCATAGTTCTATCATGCTGATTGCGATATCCAAATAGCTAATGGTTAAATTGAAGCAGTATGTGACCACAACCCTAATCATATTATAATACCTATACAGCATAATGATAATGTGGTAGTTAGTTAATACCTATATACTGTGTACTTTTTATCTTCATCATCACTGGTGTGATGCACCACACAGGATAATAATGCTATGGCTTTTAAATTATTAAACAATACTTCTGTTGGAGGTGATTTTGGAAGCTATGAAAATGATTAGCAATGTATAACAAAAGAAATAGTCATATTAGAGACAGCATTCAACTCAACGATTTTAAAAGTAAGTTGACATCATATAACACAATATTAATGGAGCATTTCCCTTTCAGAAACAATGGGGAGATTTTCAGGCAAGAAGTGTCGACTTTTGTCGATGTTATGGCTCACAAGCGGGTTCTTTGTGGTAGAGCTGATTGTGGGTTACATCACCAACTCCATGGCCCTTGTGGCAGACTCATTTCACATGCTGAGTGATGTTGCGGCATTGGTTATAGCATTTTTATCAGTCAAAGTAAGTTATCTTCTTTCAATATTCCATCAGACCTATTCCTTTGCCTAATCCTTATAAAAACATTACATACTTAGTAGTTACTGGATGGAAAACTATACATCTAAGATGAATTCTCCAGAAAAACATGAGTCATGCGTGTGTCATAAATACATACCATGCTATGGGCATCCCCTAATCTACTAAGACTCAGATGTGGTAAGCCTGGCTGCATGCCAGACTGATGTTAAAGCTATATTTGTAACTTAGTGACCTAACAACATTTGGACATAAATGAGTGGACTAAAGCCCAGGACTTTTATCAGTATTTAATGTGTTAAATTTTAGAGATTGGGGAAATTTTATGGGCATTTGATATGAAATATCATTACACAATTTTTTTTCTGAGAAACTCCTAGTGTGTTAAATTTGTTCCATATTTGTTCCATTATATTGGCTCGATGGCGCATTCGGTAGTGACCCTGCTACATGCGCCAAGGGTTGTGGGTTCGATTCCCACCCAGGACAAATATTCGTATGATGAATACTTGTGTTTGTTCTGTGTCTGGGTGTTAATATCCAATATTTCAGATCAATATATGTGATGTAGTCGGATATTTATTTATTTATTTATATTTTATATTGGTGAGTTTGTCTATCCATCTTCAAAGGCTAAAGCAAGATTTCCATCTAACCACATTTTCTTGTCATGCTGCATTAGCATTTTCCAAAGATTAGACGAAGTTAGTATGGTCACTTAAAATGTCGTATTATGTGAGGGATGCATTAATGATTGGATTGTAAAGAAGGTAGGGAACTAAGCAGAATAACATACTAATTCACCACATTTAGTAGTTTAAAAAAACGAGCGCTAGCACTCTCATCTGGCGCATCTAGTTCTCCCGCTTGACATAAAATAGCTTCTGCCCCCGGCTTCGCTCGCGTCGTATATCGATAAAACATAGACTGGGCAATAGACTGGAATACCAGTCTATAGTCTTTGTCTAATTTCATTCAGAACTTTCAGTAGTTTATCGGTATAAAGTTACAATAATACTAATCTTTTCTTTTTATAATATTAGTGTAGATAATGATTCCATATGTTTGTTCAGATGTCACCAAAGAAATGGTCAAAGAACACGTTTGGGTGGGCGCGGGCTGAAGTGCTCGGGGCTCTCGTGAACGCCGTGTTTCTGGTGGCCCTGTGCTTCAGCATCACGGTGGAGGCTGTGAAGAGGTTTATCGAGATCGAGATGATACACGACGAGAAATTACTGGTGGCTGTCGGCACGCTGGGGCTTTTGTTGAATATCGTTGGACTGTTTCTGTTCCATGGTGAGTTCTAGCAGGATAGCTCAGTCATAAAACTCATATAGTCATAGACTGGTCCGTTGGTCGAGTGGTCAGAGACCCTGGCCACGAAACCGAGGGTCGTGGGTTCGAATCCCGCTAGGGCTAATGTTTCGTGTGATGAACATGGACATTAGTACTCGAGACATGGATGTTTATAAATATATCTAAGTATGTCTATCCGTTCCTAGTATCCATAGCACAAGCATAAGCTTAGTTTGGGACTAGGGAATTGGTGTGTCAGTCTGGCGATATATATATTTTTTTTATAACCAAAATCAATAGTATTTTTAGTAGAAGTTTCTATTACTGTTTGCTTCTCGTACTAGAGAAGTTAAGTGAGTACAATACTTACCTATTATTCAAATATGTCTTAATTTTGCTAGTTGAAAAAAAAATATTTCTGGGTTATTCATATAAGGTAATTTCCACCCTGAAAATTGACTAACGTGATTTACTATAACACGTGTCTATTGAGATGTAACGACACACATTTCGTTCGATTTCTCAAGATATGAAAACATTCGAATTATTCAAAGCCAAGGATATCTTTCCATGTTAAACAATAGCACGATTTGGAAGTGTATGGTGCTATTTATCTTTAACAAGCTTTTCGTCTATGATATGGTGTGGTAACTGCTTATATATAAGATCGTTTCAAATATCGCTTTGTATAATGAGACACTTAAGCTCGTTTTGTATAGCACGCAAGTATTCGCATATATTACAAGTAAGGCGTTATCTAATCTTTTAAAGTACTTCAATATTAGTTCCAAAGTCTGTGTAATAGTAGTAGTATCTTTGGCTAATTGCTACTTCTATTATACCGTCTACTTTTTAAATATTCTTATAATTAACATAAATGGGTTACTTGTCGTCTAATTAGAAAAAGTAGGAATTTGGCGAGTAATTTAAATGAGAAGAATCCTTACTAATCTTATAAATTTGAAAGTAACTCTCTCAAAAAATACAACTCTATTATATTCACGCTTAAACCACTGGACTTGAAATGAAATTTATTAGGTTTGTACCTTAGGAAATGATAAAGGTTCGTTATTATTAATTCTGGATGTACCTATAAGACTCTGTAGCATATTGAATTTCACGCGAGCGGATCCGCAAGCAAGAGCTAGTTTTGAAATAGACTGCAACACAGTATGCAGATAAAGAGTAATAATTTGTACAATTTGTACATATTCTGCGACTGGTCTCTTAGCAAACGAGTACCGGCCAGTTCCACTAAATTAGTTAACTTCCGAGGAGAGTGAAGCTATTGTTCTTGCGATTATTATCCTCCTAACTAACAAAGGAACCCAAACATTGATTGTTTTGATATAAGCGTTCGTAGCACGAAGCCCGAGACTCAATAGTATTCATGAGGTCTGGAACAAAATGTACACATTATTTACTTACAAAGACAAATTTTAATAATACGGTTTCGTTTGTTGTATTCGACAATAAGATAGCATCGGCAAATACGCAAATATTCGTTTGCAAATATTTGTGAGCTGTTATATGTATTTATCGGGTTGTCGAATGTATATGTATGCTTATTATGTTATGACAGTTGTATATGTATATAAATGTATAATTGTACAGAGAGTTTAATCAACATTATCGTTGGAAGATATGAATATTCCACATCCTAATGATATTATATCCTGTATTAGCTTATTGCCATTATTAATTTACTTTTGTATGTGACAAATTTTGTGACTCATTATAGTTATTCAGATATTTTCATGTGATTTTAACCAAAATCACATTTTAACCAACGATCACTTCATTAAAAATCAAGATTTGAGGATATTTTACTGTACCAGTATTATAAAGACATGTATTAGGCGTTTATAACTGAATAAAATAACTAGATGATTATTTTGTCACTTGGGTAGTTATAAAAGCAATCTCTTTTGGGCAGCGCTCCCAATAACTCCGAAAAGACGACATAGCGGAGTGGTATCAGACGCAAGTGTGACAAACATATACCTTTGTTCCTCTTGTTACCATAACTACCACCGAAGACGCTTAGCTACACCCTGTTCTAAAAAAAATCACATACAATTTTAACGGCCCCATGACTACAATTCAAATGGTTCCGACGTCGCGTCGAATACTATGGACGCGGGTTCAATGCCCGCACCATGACAAAAATTTGTTCACGAAACATACTTGTCTCGGGTCTCGGTGTTTGTGATATCTTCGGTCTGGTTTCCATAATACAAATACATAAGCTAATTAATTTGGAGTCAGATGAATGTATCTGATGTTATTTGATATTTATTTATACAAATACACCCACGGTTAACCACGCGCACTCACACACAAACTCCATTCCAGAACACGGGAGCAGCCACGGCCACTCCCACGGGGTCGTCCCGCCGCCCTCAAACGTTCGGCACCTGACCGAGATAGTGAACAGCAACGCGGACATGGCGCTCGGCCACAACGCCACGGACACCGAGGAGACGGACGAGATGGTGCCGCCGCAGACGCTGAAGATGCCCAAAAACAAGCAGACCCCCCGCCGGACCAACAACGACCCGGGCCATATGAATATGAAGGGCGTGTTTCTGCATGTCTTGTCTGATGCTTTAGGTAAGTGTATTAGACTTATTTTTATTATATGAATTTCTCTAACTACAAATTAACACATTCCATGCCATTACGATTTTCACGATGTTTTCTCGGATGCCGCATACAATTAGCGAAATTAATTGTACTCGCCAGGCGAGTCGTCGACCCTGTAATAATATTTAAGTAAACTCTCCAGGCGAGTCGGTGACACTGAATGTGTTTTAATGTAATGTATTCCACCCCTTGTCGGTTTCTAGACTTGTTTGACCCCTAGTTAGACTAACTAAACTTCTAAATCTTATTATATATAAATTACGCGTTACGTTGTTTGTCCGCGATGGACTCCGAAACTACTTAACCGATTTTAATCAAATTTGCACACCGTGTGCAGTTTGATCCAACTTGAAAGATAGGATAGCTTACATCTCAATTTATTTACCCCACTTACGTGTTATTGACTGTTAGGCGGAACGAAGTTCGCCGGGTCAGCTAGTAACTTATAAAATAGGCGTTTTGTACGTACCTTATAGCCTTATTACGAATAAAATCAACAGATGCCGAATCGGACTCGCGCACTGATAGTTCCGTACTTATTTACCCATCACGATGGGTGAAAAACCTGGACTTTAAATACAGTTCAGCTCATACTTTAAATTCTTATATCTAAGGCATGCCTTGGGCGCGCGTGTTTACGAGTTTACGGAATTTCTGACTGTATTCATTTGTTAATACAAAGAAGACTGATGTAGGTAGCACTATGTTTTTAAATACATTATTTAACGATTATAAATACATATACATATATAATTTCATTATAGTTCTATCGGTTTTCACTTGCGTGCAATGAATCAACCAAAATACTTCTGTTTTACCTAAACGTGTTTGCACGTCAAAAGCTGATCTTACATCATCCTACCTCATTGTGAAAATGAGGAAAACATTATTGACAAAGTGCCGCTCCTTACCCAATCAACGTATTGTATTTATAGTTTCTTAGTACATAGCTCGGGCTTTGGACTGACGTCATCACATCCGGTTCCTTATATATATTACATGAATATGTTAAATACTTTTAATTGTTTTCCGGAAAACGAACAGTGGGGGAACACCATACACAAATCGAAGACTGTGATGTATTGATGGTATTCCGTTACATATCAAATTCCTATTTATAATAGGCTAGATGACTAAAATATCTGTTTAGTCCGTCAGTTAGATAAAAAAAAAATAGAACACGTATTTTTTTATCTCTTTGTCAAACAAACATTGACGAAGATACAATGCATTCAAGTTGCGCGTGACGTCACGCTTTCGTCCAATTTTTACAAAATAGTGATATCGCAAGCCCCCACTCCAAAACTTTGATGCTCTTTATCTTTGTGATGTTTTGTTCATTTGATGAGATTACTGACCGCAACAGGAAGCGGAAGCCGAAAATGATATAAAATCATATTTTATTGTCACTTTGAATTCTGACCATTCGTTTTAAATATAACGTAAGCGCGATTTTCTTATCGTCTGACTTACTAGACAATTTTACCTGCGTATTGTCGGATGCGTTGTAAATAATAAAGGCGTACAATTATTATCTTCTAAGATAAATGAATCTTGTAGACTTATCCCAAAAGTGGATACCGATATGACGTATATTCCAAGATATTTGTCGAAATTAATGTTCAATTAATTTTGAAGGTTTTGCGCCGCTCTTGTTTATGAATTAGTAATACCGGATTTTTGGTCATTCTTGAACGACGTTACAAAACACATAGTTAGTGGCTATAATACCTCTTTTCGAGAGCCGCTGCCAGTGTCGGTAGCGTAGTTCAATGAAAGTATTGTAACAATTTTCTGAATCATCCAAAGGAAGATGTCCACGTAACAGTCGCTGCACTTTTCAAATTCGTTATATTTCAACTATTTTTTATTTACGTCATATTACGTCATAAATTTTATATATTAAAGTCGATTTAATGATAAAAATAGCTCAATAGGGTCGTCCAATGTTGGAAATACCACCTACTAACTCTTCATGGAATTCCGTAGCTGTAGTTTATAGGGAAGTAAAACGTTTCGACAGTCCGGCGAAAGCAACTCACTTGACTAAGCTATCGAGTACCCTGTTTCAACTTGCACATGGTATCTCATTATGTCTAATTGTACAGCTTCTCTTCATCGTAACAACGATGCAATCATTGCTCAATCAATAAGTCGATTAACTGCTAGGGCGGCAACGGGCGTACTTTGTTATGTTCGTAAAAAATAATAGATACTAGCTGTCCCGGCGCACTTCGTAACGCCCCGTTCTCGGATTTATTTTTATTATTTTCCTCGCAATATTATTTTCTTTCCGTACAAATCTTTCAAGGATGGAAGATTATAAATACCTATTTTAAAATCAAAATCAGCCAAATCAGCCCAACCATTTTCCAGTTTTAGCGAGACTAACGATAAGCAATGGATCTTTATATATAAGAAGTAGATAACAGGAGTGATGTATATCCTATCATTCTTATTCGTGTGAGATGTAAATCATCTTCTTGACACAGATTGAATTACATCATCTGTTTAAACTTCTTATTGCCTAGTAAACGTGATAAGAGATATTTTGATAAATCCATCTTCATTCTCGTGACACCTGCATGTTCTGTGCCATTGACATTAATGTGAATCAATCAGCCGCTGAAAATTAAACGGCATTGTACGCGGTAACTGATAACATTTACGATCGACGAAAAAAAATAAAGAAACATTTCGCCTTGCCTTAGAATGTGTTCGTGAGCTTAGTGTAGCATTGCTTTGATGATTTAAATTAAATTCCTATTTTAATTTGCTTGTTTACCTCGCCATTGACTTTTACTTTCAACGCGGAAACTGACTCCGTCATTATACCGTGACTGATTTGACGAGAAAATTAAAGTCGTTACGAAATTTCCGTGGTATGTGACGGCGGCGACAAAAAATCTTAACCGTTCCTTGTACAATTACATCATACGCGTGAATCAGATGGAATCACAGCTCACAAGCTACGATTTCTTTGTCCGACCTTGCCTTCAAAGACATTGAACAGTTATTTCGCTGGAAATTATGACTAATCAATATGTTGTTTAATAGCCGCACTTGTTATGTGCCTTAATCTGTGCAAATACCTCCTGTTAGTGTAAAGAAAAAAAATATTCAATTGAAATCACTATTGTTACTTCACTATCACTATTCTTCTTCTTTCAACTATTCTGTTTTCGTTAAAATGAGGTGTATTTGTTGGGTATTCTATTTCTTGTTATTTTAAAAATTGCTGTCTACCTGTGGTATTGGTTGGTAAACATTACAAATCCAATTATTTTCTAAACGTCTCTTTGGTGTTATCTTTTTCAACTGTTATTTATGTCGCATTATTCAATGCCGTTATCGAATACCTTGCGAGTCCGCCATGCTATCATCTTATTTTATTTTGCATACCAAAAATCCTTCATATATGAGTAATACAAATGTGTTTAGAAGTGATATTCATCTGAATCATCGATGGATAAAGCTTACAAAACTATTTATTTTTTATATTAAACACAATTTAATACATTTAACATTTAACCCAGAACACAATTTAACCCACATTGTGTTCTGGGGTAATGGTTAATTAAATGCATTACTAAAAACTAATCCTACTATGTCGTACACATTTGCATTCAGTTTTCCTGTCACACACACGTTGTAATTACATTTGTATTGTATAGAGATATTTACACCAGAAATAATCAACAATTTAATTGTTATCAGCTGAATGTCAGCAATGGAAGTTTATATTTATCATAGAAATAATGCGTTGACTGTAAGCTAAAGGTTCTTGATTGATGAATGATGTATCATCAAGGATGGAACATACATTAATTAGTAAGCTAAGTTGATTTTAAACTCTCGGTCCCACAACAGGCATTTCATGTAAGGAACGTGAAATACCTTGACTAGAAGGTTAACGATTCCTGTAAATAAATTGTCACCATATTTTGCTTCTTAACTGATGAATATTCCCTGTCGGAATTATGTTCCGATTTTATCTGAAGTCTGCCTGAACAACATCTTCCTAGCGTTATGTCCCGTGCTTAGACGGGGTCCGCTTAGACCATGATCCAGGATTTAACGAGTCTGGTTATTACATTGAAGCGACTGCCGGTCTGACCTTCGTAACCCTAAGATAGGGGAACCAGACAATTTTTGGATCATAGTTACAAATCCAAAGTTTTTTGAATTTGCAGGTTTCATCACGACGTTTTCCTTCACTGTCGAGCTAATTGTATAAATACATACATAGACTTGAAAAATTCAGAGGTACGTGGCTAGGTTTTAACCCGCACTCCTCGGTTAAGAGGCGCGTGTCCTTACCATTGAGCTACCACCGCTCCCTGAACAAATTTCGTTAAAATCAGCTGACATAAATTAACGTACGTCCCCTAACTACATTTCAAAGGCTCGCATTGTATTAAGGTACAGCAACACGACCTCGCCTCGTCCTAGGCGGCTGCGGCCGGCGTGCGCGCACTTGCGGCGCGAATCGATTTGTCACATTCTTCGCGCCGCTTCCCTTGACATATTGTCAGTGCGCACATTTTCTGCGGTATTTTTTTTTATTCGCTCTCCTCTTTGTGTTAACGATAAATATCTTCATGATAATACGTATTTACGTCAATATGGTAATGGGCGAATTGTTAATATTGAATTATTAAAATGTTCGTTGGGAGTCTGAGTGGGAAAATGTTTGCTTTCTATATCTGAGTATATAGTTAACAATTTGTACCATTTGTTTGGCAATGGAGAATATGTAGTTAAAATAAAACCAGGTATGTAAACATATTTAGCAGCTTTTATACATTCCATATTTTAAGTATTCTATTATGGTAGGTATCCATATTTTAGGTTCCTTTTATAAGTACTAGTTTTTGTTTTGGCTCCGTCCGCATTGAATTTGGTATTGCTGAGTCTTGTTCGTGTGTCCCGCAGATCTATAATTTTTTTCTGGGATTACAGATATAGCCTATGCGTTTTCATAGCATTCAAACTTTTAATATAAAAAAAAACGAAACACTATTTAAAAATAAATATAGATCTGAGAATAAGTACCTTTATCTCGTTATTATTGAAGTGTGAGGTAGGCAACAATATTTAATCTTAATATCAATATTTAAAAAGTAATAAGCGAATTGAAGCGAAAATATTGTTATAGAAATATACGCACGCGTATACCTACACTACAATTGTGAATAGCCTGCATTAGATAAGATTTGTACATAGATTACCTGCAAAATTCGTTTATAGATGCATATGAATGTATCTCAAAGTGTACACTTGACGTATAAAACTAAATAAACAGCAAGGCGCGTAGGCGGGATTTACTGATATCGTCATCAGTCATTTGCAATGGTATTATAAAAAGCTTTCGAAAAATGTGTCAAGCGTCCGAACATTACACACACCTACTTATTTAGATTCTCGAAATAATATATTGCTTTGTTTTTTTCGCACTGCAATGTATAAATGTGATGAATTTATTTTCGTTTTCCCTGTTTAAATTAGGACATTTCCAACCGAATATTTGCAATTTAGCAGCAATAATTAAAGTGTGATAAATCGTTTTTGAAATACATCAATATGTTTCCTACATGCTGACAGCTTATACAATAATCTTATTTAAATCGATTGTAGGCTGTTTTTCTTGAATTATTAATATTAACAATTATGGGTGGCATGTTAATCCGAAATACGTATTCTACTTTTACGAACAATAGGGCGAACTGCGATACCATAGTTTTGTACGAATATCATAATATTTACGTCACATCTAAAACCTGCATTGAAATGTTGACAACATTCTGTCGATCCACATGAACTGAGGCTAGGATGAAGGTTTTGAAATTGATGGTCTTTTTTGTGTCTTAAACAAGGAGTTCTAAGAAATGATGTCGTCGTATTATTCGTCATCATTATTGGAATTGGGATTTTCCAAAAACCAACGTCTCTGTCACCGTCGGCGTCCTACGCATGATGGCTCGGCTCTTACGTCTTCTATCAAAGTTGATGTTTGTATCGATCGGACCGGAAATAAAATCTGCAATCCTATCGCGTAACTTACATTCCGGGCCGACAAGGTCGCCCGTTTGACAGCGAGTGTTATTGACATTATTTGGTGTACGACAAACATGCGAAGCATAGTAGCCTTGTACTAGTTTCGAATAAATCTTATCAAATGTTAGTTGATCATACGCCGAATTGCTACCAAGATATAGTCATATAGGTAGATTCAAAGATATAAGTACAGGAGTGCCAATAATTACCGCTGATACAGGTTACAAAATCAATGTTATTTGTCGAGTTCGATGATAGCGAAATGGGTCAAGTGTACTATGAAAAACGATTAATCATTTCAGAAGATTAGTCACCGTACAATTTTACGAACTGTAGTGTAACGTTGTTATTTTGGATTTTCAAATTGGTATCGATGAAATTTACTACTAAGACGTGAACTAATTATTTTATTGATAAGTGCATTTACTAAAAACAAAATAGGTAGTTAAGTTATAAACAAATATGTTCCTCATAAACGAATAAAAAGTAGGTAGGTACCTAAGCCAAACGAGCCCGAAAAGTGATCTCACATTCCCCTCGAAAATTGTCTATGCTAGTCACTGCAGCGATCATCAGTGCAGATACCAATGGTGGATATCCATAAAGTGGTCCTGGGACCAGATGATGATCCGGTTGATTGAAGAAAGGAAGGATGAGTGTTTACACTATACACTTTGTTCGTACAATTCGATCTTACATCACTAGATAATGCTCTAAAATGCTTCTCTGGCATACTATAATAATAAGGATGTGAAAAAAAAGGCATGACGTTGTATGTATGTAGTACAATATTTCTTAACCACAAGGATGTATTTAAGAGATCGCTGGCAGCAATTGGATGGCACACATTCTTTTTTATATTTTGTCTAAAGCCAAGTTGTTATTTTTGTGTAATCAAAAACACTTACTAGATATGTATATTATTTATCCGTTAAGATAAATAACATGACTAAAAAGCAATGTTCGTTTATTAACAACATCACGTTAAATATTAGTTTGCTTACCAAATACTGTAAATTAATGTACGTGAATTAATACATTTCGGGTCTGGACTCCAGACTTGGAAGGTTTGTTGTTCCCTTGCCGCTATAAATACGAGGATAATGACCTGCGTTAATCGTGTTCGCGGAATCAGGATAAAGTATGTGCTGGTATCTGATATTTGCGTTTATTTACGACGCTTATCACAACACTAAAGTGTTAGCCAAAACAGGTTCTTTTGTTTATTATCATAGATCAATTACTGTTGTGTTTTAACACTGGTGAGCGGTGGCCTTTTTGCCGTTGCGCAACAAACATACAAAAATATGCTGATAAATCAGTGTTCTTTCTTTATTCTTTAGAAGACATAGTCACTTTATGGTCAAAATGGGATTATTTTGATGATTATTGTTTTAACTCACGATTTGTAGTTTTATATTTTTCTATATCTGGGTCTTTAAGCACCAGTATTGGGATAATCAAAAGAGTACCCGAATGGCACCTCCACCTCCTTGATAAGAGTTCAAATTTGTTTTTAAAGTGGGTCTTAAAGTGCGATATCCATATGCGGAAATTACGTACAAACAGCGTGATCCACTATCATACATATAAAAAGTGCAACAATATTAATATAATGAGCTCTGCTTTAAATCTGCTAAAAACAAGCATCCCATGTTGTTCTGGGACTTAAAAAGAATGTGCCAACTGTGTTCCTTGCTTAGAATATTGTAAAAAGCGACTAATGGTATTTCGGGCTCTGGGTATGTGATTGTGTAGGCGACGAGCTAGCAACTTGTAACTACTTTTTCACGATTTTCTATCTAACCCAGTTTTATTTTTTGGGTGAACGTGGTTAAGGGTGCTAGCTGCACCTTTGACTCTGCCTACCCCTTCGGGGATTACGGGCGTGATGATATGTAATGTTAAAACCGTCAAAGATCTAACGCCACTTGACACTTTTCAGATTGCATCGTGTTTGTGTCAAAAGAGAATGATTATTTGCATTTTTTTTTGTTTAGAGCTACACACCAAAGGTTTTTTATTTTGTCACAGGTTCGTTGATCGTAGTGTTCTCAGCGCTGGTCGTTTGGCTCACGGATTGGAAGTACAAATACTACATCGACCCGGCATTGAGTATAGTGCTGGTCATACTCATCCTGGCGTCAGTGTGGCCGCTCCTCAGGGAATCCTCGCTCATTTTGCTGCAGACTGTACCGACGCATATCCAGGTAACTATTTGTACTGTAAGTTATAGGTTTAGTTGAGCGAAGCTATATAATTAAATACGTTTATTTCTACAGTCATATTTATACATCCCAAGCAATTCATAAAAAGCAATCTAGATTAAAATTCAGCCAGCAAGAGGGTGAAAAGGGATGGAAAAGTTTTTAGGGAGACTTTGTGGTCAGATTTGTTTTAAATGCTAGGTATTATTAATCAAGTAAATATTTCAGCATTTTCTAAAATCCATCCCTTTTATACGGGGTTATAAGACTAAGCATATTATGTATGGAAATATTCCTGCACCACACCTCTTACACACTCTGACTATAGGGTGACGGTATCATTATCATAACAATGATACTGAAAGACTCGCTTCTTATTTAACAGTATTCACAGGCACGTTTATCGTCTATCGACTTATCTTACCGTAACCAAACAAGCACATGTTCATATCCTATGAATAATTGACGAGTCGCCTAATACATTAATGGAATTGCCATTTGACCTCCAAAATCAATGAATGAATAATATAAATACGTGTAATAAGTGTTTCACTTAGGATCTTGAGCTATACGTGAATATAATGTACAAATGTGTCCAAATATTATTGCTAACAAATAATAATACGTGGAGGACATGAATTAAGTATTATCGTTACGTTGTATAAAACAAAGTCGCCGCTTCTGTCTGTTCGCTTTAAAACTTTTGAACTACGTAAATGATGTTGATGCAGTTTTCACCGATAGATAGAGTGATCCAAGATAAAGGTTTATATGTATAATTTCATATTCTTTTATGCTCAACGTGGGAAGCCGGGCCGAGTCGCTAGTTTAATTATAAAATGACACACCTGGCATTCTTCAGAAGTCTTCACGCGAATAAAATTTAAACTATACGTCAACGATATTTCTATTTGTAGAAAATTTTAGTAAATTCACTAAGTATCGCATATCTCTTCAGTGATCGAAATCGAAATCTTTGATATCGCTTTAGTTTTCATTCATAGTGACATTGACATGTGCGAAATGACAGATAACGTCAGTCTAGTCTAATCAAGCGAGATGAATGGGATAGGTATCACTGTTTTGGTCCCTTCTTCTACACTACAGCTACATGACTTATATTTACAACTACATACTATGATGAATTTTTCATCTTCTTAAGTTATGTTGTTCTAGCTTTTAGCTGTACCTACGCGGAAATCGCGATCTATTACAGAATTTTCTAGACAAAAAGTAGCTTGTAAACATTTTGACATATCAAAAGTAATCATGCGAGAGTTATGTACTTTCTTAATAATAATATAACTAAAGAATTTGCTGCAAACGAAACTTATTTATTTCTACCCCTTATCTGAACTAACTAACTAACTAAACTTCACGCCAACTTCAAGTTTAGTTAGTTAGGGGTAGGCAGAGAGAACCGAACGCCATATGGCACGATCCTTACACACCTCACTCGCCTCTTCAACATTCATGATCCTTTTCATACAAGCTCTACGGTTTTTATGACTCCTAACATCACCTTCTATTAATACACGACCAATCTGGTCGTGGTAGGTGAGCCTGGGCCTTCCGCGGCTCCTACATCCTTCCACTTTCGCGTTGTATATCTGTTTAGTCAATCTTTCGTCATCCATTCTTTCCACATGTCCGAACCACCGGAGCATGCCCTTATCTGATATTTAAAAAATATCTATTGTTTAATATCGTCCATTTATCTACAGATTCCAGCTGATTTATTTTTACATATCATTTTAAAGTAACAATCGGCTTAGGCTTTACGCAACATGAACCAACTGCCCTCGATTTGCACCCCACAACGACAATACATGCTCACCGACGAATCGATTATCGCGTAGCGTTATCCACTGACCCGATAAGTGCGATGTTTGCCCAGGTGGGCACACGGCTGTTTCCAGTGGGGCAGCGACGAGGTAACTCTTTAAAAAACTTTGCGTCACAACTCACTGCGCCGGCTTATTGCTATGACGCAGAAATAATAATAGCTCTAGCTAAAACTGGCTCTTTTCAAATTTACGTGGCCCTGCGCAGTGCGCCGGTGCGCTGACACGTTTTAAAACAGTCAATTGTTTGCGCATCTCACGCTGTCAATGAGTTGACGCACTTGTAAAGCGCAACTTTACACATTTCTGCTAATGGCACAGTGGGGTGATAGCGCTTTTTAACCCTTACAGTTATATAACTGTGCGATAATTTTATCAACCTATATGGGTTTAAGTTTTACCCAAAGGGTGCACTGGACACTATTGCAGTCTTCACTCTCTGTCCGTTGGTTTGTCTGACTGCCAGCAGGCTGTATGAACCAACATAAGTAATCTGATAAAAAAACAATTAGTTATTCAGAATGTTTCTTATTATGTCGTTAAATATAATATACCATACATATAGGTCGTAGAGTACCTTCCTCAGTTAAGTCTGACTTCATTATTGAAATTTTAAATACGTTTTACTACAGAAATAATAATATACCATACATATAGGTCGTAGAATACCCTCTTTGGTTAAGTCTGACTTCATAATTGAAATTTTAAATACGTTTTACTACAGAAATATTAGTAGCCAATAGTTAACACAAATTACAATACAATAACACAAAATTACTAATTTCTATCGTCTTTGGAGGGATTCGATCGTCTTTTACATAGAATTGACGTTTTGCAGTACATAAATCATCTATTGTCTGCCATCAAGAGGACATTTAATACCGGAAAAACCTTCATTTCGAGTTCTTCCTGAAATGTAGCATCTAAAGTGCACGAGCTAATCTCTCACTTGTACAAAGTGCAGGAAATATTAACCACTGGAAGCGACTATGTCGTTCTATCGTGCGTTGATTAATGATATAAATGATATTTAATAATAACATATAGAGTTTTAAATATAAATCGAAGAAATAGCTTATTGTTAAGCCTGTCATAACTTTGAGTATGCGGTTTATATGGCGAGCTGTGAGGATAAATTGCTTCTCGATGGCCAGATATCATAAAATATTTGACTGCTTCGTTGGTCTATTGATAGCAAGCGCCGCCTAAAGACCCATGGACCTTGGGTATAAATCTATAAGAGGGCCAAATTTTGTAGCTGGGTGTTTTAATATCGAAATTACCTAGACTCGCCCGGATTTTGTGGTGGGCGGTTTTTCACCCACGTGTCATGCAGGGCGGAGATAAACCGCCCACTTCCTGCTCTGGCACGTCAGCATGTTAAGTCGTTGGTCCTACGCCTAACCGTTTTTTACGGTCATGACGTATTGCCCTCGTTTCTATTGTCTTGGGAGGAAGAGTGAGGAAACAGAGAGTATGCCTTTATTCCCCTGTTGAGATTTAACCTTTAATCCCTTTTGAGGTGGGCCGCCATGACCGAAGTCGTTTAAGATGATATTATCATAAGATATGACATTTTCTCAGGTGGACGCGATACAGAGGCGGCTGTTAGAGAAGGTAGATGGTGTTCTTGCTGTTCACGAGTTCCACGTGTGGCAGCTCGCGGGTGATAGAATCATCGCCAGTGCACATATTAGGTGAGTTTTACAAGGAACCTCAAATTATATACGTACTGTAAGATGCGACTTTTTTCAGGAAAAGTTGGTTTTTTTGACGACTTCGTTGATTACTGGGGAAAATACTTCTTGAGAGAACGGGTAATTGTCTCGGGTTTGGGTGATTGTGGTACTTTCATTGTTTCTCATTTCCATTATGCTACATTTTGGAATAAGATCAATGTATGTGATATATATTAAACTTTATTTTGGTGTCTTTGTTGAAAATAGCCTTTAACAAAGACACCAAAACAATGGTTTTCAGGCTGTCAGACAAAAAAAATATTTCGTTTCTGATGATATAGAAGCTGAACTCATTTTAGTCCTTAGAAATAAAGGATACGTCTGTCGCTAGTTTTGTGGTTTACCGTATTACAGAGGACTATAACTATGTTGCACTTGACATTTATCCCGGTATACTTAAAATAATGTAACATTGTATTCTTCGTAACAAGCTCTAAGGGAATTTATAGTCTTTATAGGAAACAATTCTAGTAAATTTGTAGGCGATTCAACGTTTTATCTTCGTTTCATTACTTTACGACGGTTAATAAGACAGTAGTCATCTCGCAAACAGGAAAATCAATCCGTGACTGAATGTATATAACGAGCTATATTGAAATGGCTTTCATGTAAAGTAAGAATGCTTCAGCAATGTTTTTTACAAATTCATCGCGTGCTGTGTTTTATATAGACGAAATAGATATAACGGGAACATTGTATTAACTAACAACAGGAGGTACAAGGAAAATCGAATTGCAAATTACTCTAAGCGTGCTACAGTTGCTACGGGGACGGCGTAAAATAAATTCTCGAAGATACTTTACAGTATGAATTATTTGAGGAAAATTATATTTTGTTCTGGTTAACTCGAAACCGCAATAAGTAATAATTTATTTGCTTCCTATTAAATAATATTTACCTAATGTGTGTAACTTAATGGCTACAATTGAATGAGTTCATTAGGGGCCACTTACCACCTTCGTCCCACACGCCCGCAACACGAAAGGTGCAACTCATTATTATCCTACCCTTTGAAGGATTTTCTTGAGGATTAGCAGCTTAGGGACAAGAGCTCCTTAGGTGAAATGAAATTTTCTTTATTTTATTTTTATTTATTTATTTACGTAGGCTTCAAAAACGCTATGATGATTTAGATGATGATTCTAACGCAGTCGAGTTGGCCCTGTCTAGCCAAACCAGTACGGCTTCAGCACCTTATACGGCATAGCATTTCCATTCCATGGTAAATCTTATTGATACAACCATGGGCGTACGCAGCTTTTATACAATATTTTTTGGTCCAGGTGGGGGGCGGTAAACAGACTAGCACGTACCTTGGCACGTGAGTTATTCTTCTCATGTACAGCTTGCCAAAGTATAACAACAAAATTAATTGAATTTTCGATATTTTTGTACCTATTGTTCTGTTTTAAGTTACCGGTAGTGAATAAGTAACTTCAGTAATTGTTACCAAAATACACCCAGGAAAGATACAGATCGAGTAGGTACCGGTAGCGATACCAGAAAACACTTATAAATAACAACATTTTCTTTATTGTTGGTTAAAAAATGTATCTATAAGAAATGAAAATAGAACATTAAGTATATTCTAAAAAAGTGTTCTCGGTTACCAATTTGTTTTGATTACTTGACCAATTTAGCTTAAAAGCTATTAGTTCGTTAGAGCTTTACAACCTCTAAAAAATCATGTGTAGATATTTTTTTGTGTTAGAAAGAAACATCTCAGTACTATCTATGATTATCGTCTGTGTATTTTTGCTATGAACTATGACTTTTGGATGGTTTGCGTGGACAAATATAAAAATTTCAAGATTGACGTTGTTATACAAGTCTTAAATTAAGTTCTTTATTTATACGTTATACGTTTTTTAATCATTGCTTTAGTCTGAGTCGTAAAACGAGCAGCTGTGTTCTTTTTCAAATTCAAATTAAAAATGTCTTTATTTATGTAGACCTCAAAAAGCATTTATAAATAATAAAGTTTCCGAAAATCTGCAAAGCAATGTGAATCCACCACCGTTGTGTTAGCGTGTGGTGGCGCTGTGGCCGGTCGTTACATTCCCTAAAATATGGTTGAGTGAAGCGATGGCTGACCCATACGTCATGCTTGGGAACAGGTGCCACCGTTGTACACTGGTCTGCTCTGGTCGGGTTAAGTTTTCTTTTCATTTATTAATTATAATATTTATTAATTATACATTTTTATTTTCTTGCCTTGAAACATGGTTCAAAGTTAAATATCATTCTTACACCTTCGTTAATACTGTTGTTGAAAAGAGTAACTACCGAGTTCCTTGCCGAATTTCTCTCAGTAGATGCAACATTCCGAACCGGTGGTAGTATCATATTTATTTATCTGTTTTTTACTTTATAAAGTGTTTCTTTGAAACCTATATAAATAAAGGATATTTTGACTTTGACTATCTTAGCGATATCAAAAAACTGAAAAGAAGAGAGAATCAGCCACATATATCCAACATCAACCACTAACCGTAAGATGAGGTGTACAAGTGGTTTCAGATTACCCTGTTATAGATTTAATGTCAGGTCCTAATGGAAATTCATATAGCCAAGCTAGCTTTACGTTCAGATAATCGTCAGTAATATAATATAATTTTTGTAATAAGGTATTTTTAATGTGTTTTTTCAATTGAACTAATAGTACAAAGGCAATAACTAATGTAACTGTAAACATTATCTTCTAATCACTTTTGCGTGCTGCATGAGAATTCACACGTTTATGTAAATAATACAAACCCTATTAAGCTATTTCCAAGTATATTCATTAGTCAAAGCAAACGTAAGCGATACTCCCCTAAACATTCAGCATATTATACAAAGCCCGACTCCCACAATAAGTAGTTATCATTACTTATAGCGACTAATAAACAGAGCCTTTTACGATTAGACCACCGTGATAAGGCCCGCTCAAATAAAATTGCTTTAAACGTGCTGCATTGTCAAATCACTTTCACCTTTATTGTTCTTGGTTTTATGTTAATATTGGAATGTTGATTAGAATGTCATTTGTGAAAGACAGTTTGCATGGAGCAATCGCTATATAGAGAGTATATTGGTTTTGTTGAATGTTATACTCGTGTCGAGTTTAAAAGATGCGTCATTGTACAAATGCGGTATTCAGTGTTAAGGGGTGAGATTGTTTTGGAATAAATATCTCGTCAAAAGATCCAAATTTGTGAAATACCTTGGGGTTTAGTTGTGTAATCTAGGAATATTTTACCTGTCAAGCCTGTTTCGTGTTTAAAATAAGATTGGATCTGAAATACGTTTGGCTGTGTAGGCTGTTTTTAGAACTGTTCATCAAAAACTTGCACATAGATCATAACAAAAATATCTCATTATATTTTTCTAAATCATAACGTTCAAGTTATCGTTTATAATTTGCTTTTATTATTAAATGAAAATAATATTTTTCATGAGCTATATACAATTTATGCGTAGGCGCTTATAAAACGTATTAGTTGCATGGTCGGTGTGGGTTTTAAGATAAGGCAATTAAGTATAGTTTTACACGCGTATCTGAATATTAAACGTAAATGTTTAGGTTTTGATGTTTTAATTGTGATTTAGTCACTGTTAAACAAATTTTAATTATTGTTTAAACAATTACCGGTATTGTTGTTTGTTTCTCATATCTAATGAAAATATATGCCGCCGTGTTGTATACTCTAAAACTATAAAATCATAATATAAGTATGTATTAGAGTGAGATCCTAGTCACCCCAGACTTAGTGATTTTAGGAAAGATGATTTTATTAGGATCGGTAGTATAACATATGGAAGAAGAAGACATGCTGCGCCGACCCCAGATGAACTGGGAGAGGGGCAAGAGGAAGATGAGTATAACATAAACATAGATAGGAATGGATACTCGCTAAGCTGAAAGCGGGTTAACAGGTAGCGCTTGAATAATGCTCTAATACTCTCGCGCTTCCTCGCACAGCGTAACTTTTAACTAGTCTGGGAGGATGTTTGGCCCGTCAGATTTGTCTGGCTCATTGGAAAGTATTATACTTAATAATAGATATAAAAAGCTCGGTAGTAGCTCAATGGTAAGGACTCGCGCCTCTTAACCGAGGAGTGCGCGTTCAAACCCGGGCACGTACCATTATAATTACATTGAAGCGACTGCCGATCTGACCTTCGTAACCCTAAGATAGGGGAACCAGACAATTTTTGGTTCATGGTTACAAATTCAAGGTTGTTTGAATTTGCAGGTTTCATTACGATGTTTTCCCTCACCGTCGAACTAGCGGTATAAATATGTACATAGATTCGAAAAATTTAGAGGTACATACATTTCGTTCGTGTTTGTACCCGCACTCCACCATTGAGCTACCACCGCTCCTATATAGCTAACTATATAGAATACATAATCATAAAGGTTTATGCACAACGAAAAGGCAATAGTTACTACGTTTAAAGTAGTTTGAGGTTTAAGTAGTAGTTCTGCCTGTTTATTAAAAATTAAATATATTTAATCATTTGACATCGCAATTATAGATCATAATCTTCCTAGAGTTATGTCCCACTACTATTTGGGGTTTACTGGGATTAGGATTCTGGATTTAGTGAGTCGAAATATCACACCAACGCAACTGCCACCTCACCTTTGTAAGCCTTAGATAGGGGAACCAGGCAAATGGGGTCATGACATGAATGTGCATTCACAGTTATCTGATATTTGTGCAGGCTTCACGATGTTTTCGTCATTGCCGATCTAGAAGTATAAATACTTTATCGAGGTTTTGAACCAATATTTCCGCATTTGAGACACGTGTCCGTTATCATTGAGCTACCAATGCTCTTGATGTCGTTATTGCTAATGTTGATATTTAAATAACATTTTATTCTGTTTAGTTAAGTTAAAGGTACGTACTATTAACTAAACAGAATATGGGCACGAGGGCACATACCACAACCATAATACCCGAAAAGGTAGGCAAAGTGCAGACTGAATCACATTCAGCCAAAAATAAAATTGAGTTGGAAGGAAAATTCTGAAAAAGTGCCTAGCTCGTCGCCTACATAATGACCTAGTTAACGGTCCTAACATTATGCTATGCTATACTGCTAACTTATTACATGTTTCGTTAGATGCGTCTGAAAACTCAGTCAAATCTGTATAAAAAAAAAATGAGTCTCGCAAATACTTTGATTCTGGCAAGATCCCAAACGAAACAATTCTTTGTCCCAGAATCGATGTCAATGAACCAGCAAGCGGGCTCCGTTTCCAGCTGGTAATGGCCGATAAAGAGCACATTTGCATTTGTTTTCGCTATTTTCCGTAACACGTGTAACCTGCTAATAATTTTACGCTCACTATTTTCAGAAGCTATTCGGAATGTAATAGATGTGTGGGCGGTTGTGCTTTTATTATCTATGGCGTGGGAAGGGTTGCGCGAATATTCAGAGACGCACAATAATTGTGCCAACGTAGTGTGCATTTATGTATAGGGCTACAAACCCTATAAACGAGGTTATTTTTATTTTATGCCAAACCACTTCCCTACCTATGTAACTCATTATTCTAAGAAAATTATTCAAAGGATTTTGGGAAATGAGAAAAAATTTTTTTTTGCTCCCATACAAAAGTTGATCAGCTGATTCGCTATTTAGTATGAAAAGTAAAAAAGTTATTTTGCTCATTTAAATATGTTAGGGAAGTATATATTTTTTATTTACCTATCCATAAGTCTTATACTGCATAGATATAGCTATTTTTAAATTTTGATTTGAGCTAGATATGAAGCTTGTTGGCTATATGGAGATCAGATAAGATATGGGTTATTGATGTGTTTTAATTTTTTTCTGATATAGAGCTAAGTAAACTGTATTTTGTAAGTTGCATCTTGCAGTTCGCTTATAATAAAATTTAAACTAAAAAAGACGTACTGAAATGTATCGTTGCGCATAAATAAACCAAGCGTTTCAAACTTGCACAAAAGTTCATATCGATGCATGTATATTTTAATATTTATCTTTTATCTATAAGAGAATATAGTAATAATGACTGAATGTCTAATAGACGTTCTCCTGATAAAACGTCAAGATAAAATTCGTATTTACAACCCGTCCGTGACTTTCATTATGTAATCAGTAGACTCCTTAGCAAATGTCAAGCATGCTCCCTTACAACCGAACCGTATCAGAATGTATATATTTACTTTCTCTGACGTAAAATGTAAACAGCCCCTGTTGTCGTATATAAGTTTGAGTATGCACCATGCATGATTGCGCGCGGTTGTTGAAATAACATTATATGATTTATGTACCTTTGTTTGAGATACCTGAACGTTACGTGAGAATATCGGCAGCAGTATCAAGTATCCAAATGGTAATTTAATAATGTTATTAATATCGATAATGAAACGAACTTGCGTTGTCTCGTGTTTTCAATGTAAATCTACGAACAGAAACCAATGATATTGGAGTTAGTATTGATATATAACAATTTTATATGTTGGTTTTTTATATTTAAATGACATTTTCACAGTAAAATTCGAGCTATTCGAGATTCTGAGCGTGCGACCCGTGTGCTCTACCACTTTTTTTTGGATGAAAAATAGCGATTGTCCTTTCTTCGAGCTCACTCACATTTTTGGCGTTGCCTTGCTTTAGTTAAGTTCACCATGAGTTAAGTAGATTAGACGTGAAAACTTTATATAGAGACAGAGTTGCCATATAAATTATTTAAAAAAATAAGAATACATATATGTAATGCACATTTTGTTGATAAAAATAAAAATATCTTTGTACAATTCGGCCAAGCGATATGCCAAGCTATACCTACTGATTTCATGTATTCATTATATTTTTAATTTCTAATTAGTGTGAATTTGTAAGAGAAAGGATAACGCTCATCTCTAATTGACGGTTTTCATAATTATTACTTTTATACAAAAGCGATTTCACTGCCAGCAATAACCGAAACATGAAATATGAAAGCTATTTAAATAAATAGTAATCAGATATATTTATTATCAACAAAAATTATATGGTAAAACATAAAGATGTCATTCAAGAATATATTTGAAATATTTATATACACAAACGTATTGATAGATAACAAACTGGAATTAGCCTTTTTCTCCTTTGGCCTTTAAGGTGCCTTCAATGGTATTCCATTGAAGGCACCTTCGTAATTTTGACTGTTAATCAGAGTTTGTAAATCTAGATTTAAGAGTCAAAGCGGACACTGACTAGAAACAGGACACAATGCTGGGAAGATGAAAGAAAGAAAGAAAGAAGAAAGAAAAAACATTAATTGACCACAAAACAGAACAAGACATAAAGTTACAAAATACTCATAAAAATAATAACAATAAAAAAACCTACATGAAAAAATAATACACGAGCTCGTTTTGTGGCCAACAAGGTGCGACCTCAGCATGAGCTGCACCGACCCGTAAGCCACTGCAGCGCTGGTATTCTGGCCGCACCAGATGAAGCATTAGAATATCAAAACATATTTTATATTAATCGAGTGATTGTTGCACAAATTATTATTCATACATGTTTACAATAGCGATAATGTTGATTTTATTATTACCGCTATTTGATAATACGATAAGGAAGAACACCGGTGATGTTGCCCTGGGGAATCGTCACATACGTAGTCTGTAATAAATATAATAGTCTAGACTATCTTATTTATATAGCATCGAGCATATGACCGATGGGATTATATTTGTTTGATAATAATTTAATTAAAGCCACTGCTATGTTATTTTAGCAGTTGCCTCCTGATCTTTGAAACTCATCATGATGCACTATATAGACTATAGTATCACGATTGCACATTGTTAAATATCTAAATAGTACTTTTTACAATATTTTCTTTGCCATTGTTGTCCCATGTTTGTGCCATGTTGGTCTGGGACTTAAAAAGGGTATGTGTTTGCTAAGGCGACTAGCTAGCCACATGTCACTACTTTTTCACAATTTTCCATCTAACTCAGCCCAGTTAAATTTTTTGGCTGTATGTGGTTAAAGGGGCGTGCTGCCCCTTTGACTCTGCCTACCCCTTCGGGGATTATAGGCGTGATGTTATGTATGTTTCACTGGCCCGTTTTGACTGGCCCGTTGGTCGAGTGGTCAGAGACCCTGGCCACGAAACCAAGGGTCGCGGGTTCGAATCCCGCTAGGGGCAAATATTTCGTGTGATGAACATAGATATTTGTACTCGAGTCATGGATGTTTATAAACGTATTTAAATATGTCTATCCGTTCACCTAGTATCCATAGCACAAGCTTATAAGCTTAGTTTGGGACAAGGGAATTGGTGTGCCAGTCTGAAGAATTTATATTTATATTTATATATTTATGTATGTATTTTCTTTGCCGTCATGATAAAGGTGAATACCTGTACCTATCTAAACCATTTCAACTTATTCATAGTCTCATCCATGCTCATCGAATTGTTATTAAAGACACCATGAGTACCATGATACGAGACAATTTATTTTATATCTAGGTTCAGGGTGTTTGCGGTATCTTCTTTGATTCTGACTTCTACTAATCAAATCATATCCTTATGCCCACTTGAATTAAAGTAGGCCAACATATATGATATTGTTTAATATTTATTACCGATGCTACTTATTTGAGATGGAATAGGAATAGCCTATGCTATTAAGGGTGTTGACTGGCAAGGCAATTGAGACACTTTTTAAAAGCTCTCAAAACGCATTGATTTCGTAGATTTTGTATGAGCTTGTCGATTTATGACGTCACTAGTTTCTAGTCAACTGATTAAATTTTAAGCAGTTTTTGTAAAATTAAAAGGTTTTACACCATACTTTCTTTTACAGCATTGATATTTCAAAATTAAATATAGATGGTGTCAACATCCATATAAGTGAATAACACAGTAGCAAGAAACTGAACTGTCGTTTCCTTGTTGCAGATGTAGAAACCTGTCAGAGTACATGAAGATAGCGGAGAAGGTGAAAGAGTTCTTCCACAACGAGGGCATCCACTCGACCACTATACAGCCGGAGTTTGTAGAACTGCCCCTCGGTGGGAATGAGGTGAGTGTGCGAAACGTATAATACGCCAAATCTATATACTTACTTATATATAAAGCGGAAGAGTTTGTTTGGTTGAACGCGCTAATCTCAGGAACTACTGGTCCGAATTGAAAAAATATGTTGTTGTGTTGTATAGTTCATTTATCGAGGAATGCTATATATATATAATATATAGGCTAATAACATTTGATGTTAGGAGTCATTAAAACCGTAGACCTTGTATAAAAAGGATCATGAATGTTGAAGAGGCGAGTGAGGTGTGTAAGGATCGTGCCGTGATTGTTCGGATCTTTCTGCCTACCCCGCTAGGGAAGTGACGTGAAAATTAGTTAGTTAGTTAGTTATAACATAAACCATAAACGCGGGCCCAGCTAGTAGTTCAATAATCGCCCTGACCTTGAGACCTTGCACCTAGGCAACTAGGCCCTGGTTCAATGGGTGGAATTACAAGGGCGTACCAGGCCGCTGGTGTGAATTTCAGTATCTTTCTAGTAAATTTTATATTTCGAGCTTTTTACTAATTTATTTTGTTTTTGTTGAGGGCGGCATTCAAGTATTGCGTAAGTATACGCTAACGAGAGGAAGGGTGGTCAGTCTTCAAACGCTGCTCCTCTGACGTATCATCACAAGATTGCGGGCCACCTAAAGTCTTCCTTGAGTTCCGTCACGAGGCTGCATTCCCGCACAAATACACAAATGAACTCACGCTGACCAATCAACAACAATGACTGGCTCGATGGCTCATTCGGTAGTGACCCTACCCCATGCGCCAAGAGGTGTGAGTTCGATCCCCACCCAGTACAAATATTCGTATGTTGAATACTTGTGTTTGTTCTGTGTCTGGGTGTTAATATTGAATATATGAGTATATATCTGTAATACCACTGTTGTTTCTGATATCCGTAACACAAGTGCTTAAGCTACTTACCTCGGTGTCAGATCAATGTATGTGATGTAGTCTGATATAATAAGCAAACACTTAATAGTGTACTGATGTATGAACACTTTTATAGGACAGGTCACATACAATGTCCGTTGTTGCAGATAACGAGCGGCGCGTCGGCGGAGGCGCCGTGCGCACTGCACTGCCCCCCCAACGACCTGTGCCACAACGCCACGTGCTGCGGGCCCAACCAGCAGGTTAGCCCGCCCACTATCGCCTACTGGCAATGACAACAACTGCCTCGCCCGCCACTTACTGCCGCCTAATACGGGACGTTTTATGAAACGTTTGGATTTCGCGTCTCGTCCCGTATTTCAAATATGTTAGCGCTCTGAGAGGCATGCGATATCTACCTTTCATCCAATCGAAACGACCTGGACCACGATACCACGTGCTGCGGGGCCGAACTAGCAGGTTAGCTCGCCCACTATCGCCTACTGGCAATGACAACAACTCGCTAACCCGCCACTTAATGCCGCTTAGTAACACGGGGAATTTTTTGGAACGTCATGATTTATGGTCGCGTCCTGAGAGGCACGCGAAATTTGTATTTCATATCGGAGTGACAATCGGAATCGCTTGACAAATCGGAACGACTTGTGCCCCCGCGTCACGTACAACCAGTAGGATACTTCCGGCTCATTCCCTCTTGCAGTAACAATTACAGTGACTCCTCAAGTAGCTAGTGCTGCCATTTGTCCCGATCTACATGAAACCTCCCGCCTGGGTCAGGCCATGTCCCGCTAGCCCGAGAGGCACTCTAAATGTCTTTTCACTCTCCAAACTCTTTCAAATCCAAAGACCTGAAGGTACTACAGCGCTATGTGTTGTGATCCCATCTATATTTGAAATAGTCGACTCCTGCTTTACAATAATGAATGGATGAAATAGAAAATTAATGGTTGCCTGCCTGTACATTCCTATTAGACACATAATTTACGCCATGAGAAAACCGGGTTATCAGGTCAGTTATTAGCTAAAAAGAGTATAAAGACGAAAAAATATATGCAAAATACACACAAACAAAAGCTATTTTATATGTCAGATGACAACTGTCAAAATTAGTAACACAAAATTGATAGATGTTAAATTATAATTTCTGATGACAGTTATACATATAATTTGGTCATATATCACAGTCATGTCAGGTGGTAACTGATGCTGAGTTAGTGATTAATATATCGTCTATTGTTTTACTAATCGCTGTAACTGAAGTAGCGGATATCTCATTCAATATGAACATAAATAATCTTGATAATGCATTTTTTATCTTTATTATTTTTCTGTACTGACTAACGGCACGTGTATCCTACACGTGTCGCTCCATGAGACGATAACCTAAAATTCACACGATAGTTACTTAACTCAATTATATGCTTGTTTTTATTTCATTTCAAATATGTTCCCTTATGTCTATAAATGAAATAAAATTTATTTAAAAATAAATAATATTTTGTTGCAACGACTAACGTATACCTCTCTTCATAATTATAAAGCAATACTTGACTTGTTTGTTAAAAGAAACAATCGAACATCAATTTATATTAACACACAAAGTTGCTGTCATTTCCGAGTAAGGTGTACATAAGGAGTATTATTTAAGCTATGTATTGTAAGAAGTATTCCATGAATTTATTACTTATTAAGTATCGCATGTTGAAATAAAAAGCTGTGCTGAGAGAGCCACATATTATACTAAAACACTAGACCTATCATTGCCTTGTATTGTACGTTCTAACAATGGTCAGTGAAATTAACATATCATTTGGTTTGTTTCTTGTAAATAAATTAAACATTTGACACAAAAGAAGTCCTCGCTATAGGGTTGCCAAATGTGATCACCTATTTTACGCGCCAGAACATGGTATTTTTTTTGTATTTCATTTTTTCTCGTAAAAATGCAATTGAGTAATACTATTATCTTGGAATCATGGACTTCCATCACCACCTAATGATATAAAAAAAATCATGGGGAGTGATTTTTTCAATGTGAACATGTTAAAATAACGAACCGTTTGTACCTTTCCATGATGTACAAAGGATAAGTTTGATTGGATACATTTTTGAAAGAAATAACAGTAGTTTTTTTTTAATTTGTTAAATGGAGACACCAGAGTATTATATGATTTTTTTTCGCGTAATGATTTAAAAATAAACGAATTTTGGCAACCCTAACGCCACTGTGTGGCTGCGTCACTCAGCAGTGTTCTGTTTATTTTAATTGCAGTTTTTCAGTTTAGAAACGATAAGGGTTCGATAATCTTTTTCAAGGAGATGGTATCATTGAAATGGGGCAATCTGGTCCAGCCCAATACCACCGCGGAACTGAAGATTGCCACAGAGGCTTGACCAAACCACAGTGCATTTTTATATTGTGATATTAATTTTATTGACTAACAGTTGTTACTTAATCATGTACATTTTATACGTACGGTCATTATTATGATGTTAATCATGATTTATTATTAGACAAAATATTGTTTGTGCCAATGTTTTCTATGTACAAATTTTATGTGTAATGTTTTTAAAAAAGTAAAATATAATTTTTTTTAACGACTTTGAATTATTTTTCTATGTCCGTATCGTCTCTTGTACACGTACTACATTTGTTTTGGGATCATGATGTTTTATAAGACTACATTTATTACAAGAAGGAAAACCGTAAATAAATATACAACCTGTGTACCTTTTGATATCCCATTACGTTAAGGTGATATTCTATGAATAAAATTAATATAAAAAGTCCGAAGAACAAGTTTCCCTTAACGCATAGTTTAGAAGTTATCATCAATCTTAATTAAATTAGTTAAAATAAAATCACCTAATCTCGAGGTCAATATGTTAGGCTTGATGTATTTCATTGATGAGTAAGTCATTCATAATTTCAGATTTGAAAATGCAATGTTGTCATGATCAAGTAAAGGTGTTTTATATTGGTGGTCGAATTTTTGTTGAATTATTTTGTACGAAAAATTAAAATTTGAAAAAGTAATGAATTGAAAATAATTCAAATGCCGTTGGGTTCTTTTACGTGGTCCCGTTTACATCCCTAAGTTATGGGATACCATTAGGAACAGTTTGTATATTTAATCAAGTTGGCTTTAAACAAACAATATATAAATTTCTTAACCATTGACATACATATTCACTAACCGCTAACACTAGCCGACACTCTTTGCGAGTACTTAGACAACAGAAGAAAAATATTGAAAGGGTTCATATATCATAAAATTATTTTAAGACAGCATCAGTATACGTGTAATGTGTATAGTAAATTAAAGGAGGCTATTGTGTCTGTCCGTCTGTTAGTTAATTCGAATAAACTCTACTCAGATATTTAAATATGGTTAAAGGGGCCAGCTGCCCCTTTAACTCTGCTACCCTTTCGGGGATTATGGGCGTGATGTTATGTTATGTTAAATGTACATTTTGATTAAGGATTAAAAAGGTTCATAATTTTCAGGTAAAAAAGTAACGAATTTTTTTAACGTAGGTATGTGTGATGTCGTTCATTAGTCTACTAAGGGCTGATTTTTTAACAGTCAGATAAAAGATAACAATCGAATAAATCACAATCCGGAAGATTGTAAAATGTCATTGCCTGTTTCCTAAGTAAAAAACCGTATGACATTCGCAAATTGATGGCTTTATACTTTATCAGTCGGCTAATTCATAACTGACCATTAATAAATCGGCCCTAAACGTACTTGAAGCAAACACACTATGGTCCCTAAACAAACTAACTAACTAAACTTCACGCCACTTCCCTAGCGGGGTAGGCAGAGAGAACCGAACAATTATCATGTTTATTTTTTAATTATTCGACATAATAGGTGAGAGATTTTTTTCTATGCATTAAACAGTATAGAGAAGAATGTAATGTAATACAGTATACAATTCATTCATTTCATCCATTTCAATTAAATAACATCTATTCACAAAGAGAGATTACACTACAACTTAATGCAGGAATCTTAATCCACTACAATTGTCGGTCAATTAAAGATAAAACAAAGCTTCTTAACTTCAGTCTCATTTGATAAATTTGTTTTTAATAGTAATTGTCTTTCGAATTAATCTAAGATAAGGGTAGAGTATTTTGGTGTGATATTTTTATTATATTAACTTCACATTGATGCGTAAAAGCAGAATAATAACATTGTTTTTGAATGAATTGCCGTACGTGACATTTTTGAAAGGCCAATTAGCCATAATGCAATTTCTATCGATAGACCGTCATGCGCTATTTATGAAGGCTCGGCAAATTGATCTAACCTTTATTTAGTATGAAAATTGCCGATTCGTAACAAAGAACGAGGCCTGTTTCAAAGGTAAAAAGCTAACAGAAAATTTCAATGTAGACTTTCTTTGATAAAGTTCACGTAAATTATGTTGACATTTAGTAAATAAGTAGCCGTATCTTACTGCGCCACAGCCATGCATTTAGATTTTCCCATAAAAGTTAATAAGTAATTTGTAATTGCTTGTAGAGGGAATATTGTATTGGATCATCAAAGACTCCGTCATTAACTTTATTGTATTTGCAGTAAGTAAACGGTTACTTGAAAGGTAATTTGTTTACATGCCAGGTACCACGTAGCGCAGTAACATTCGACTTCTAAACATTGTAAGTAATATTGGGAAGTATCGAGGTAATGTTGCATACACATCGCTTTTAGAATCATACCGCGTTGTATCTAATGGCTCATCCACATGCCAGTTACTTGTTGTGCAGAAATCTAACAGTTGGAAATTTCAACTGTTAGTGAGTACCTAACATCCGAAAACAAAAGATTTTTATTTATATTGTCTATGTAACCAATGATAGATACATAAGCAATACAGATTGCAGTGTTGCATACGTTTTATCAAAATAAAAAATAAACTGTTAACATGTAGGAACAGTGATAATATTTATAATAAAATGTTGCTATTTCGTTAGTTTTTTACTATTGTTATTGTGTATGCGATATAGTACAATACAATTTGTAACAAGTGGTTAATGTGCAAATATTAGAGAATGTTAAATGTTGAATAACGTTGTTCCACAAAAAGTAACTGTAGAATAGATGCACCACTAGAATAAAACGGTCTATGGTTCTAAAGTTTCAGCTAGGTATTAGTGTGACGTCAGACGATTTGTGCCTTGATAACATGCTAGTTTCATTAGCGTTTAAGCAAACATTAAAAACCGCTTAGTTTTACATCATCGTACAGTGTCCAAATTTGCTCATTTCACATGAGTTTGTATGTTTAATTTGCAGGAACATAGTACACCGTCGCCTACTGTCACACCGTATCTATGCAGACAACGAAACATGGGGTCAAGAACGGAGTCCACCAGCTCAATGGCTGGCAACGGGCAGCAAACCAGGTCGGCTACTTGGAACCTTGAAGCTTTAGAATGCGGGTTAGTAGAATAAGTAGAGAAATCTCGTAGAGTAACTCGTTGTCTGGCTCGAAGGACCATCTTTATTTTTGGTTGAGATTAATTCGATTTTTTTCAATGGGTTTTTGTATCGCATTCTAGGCTTTAAAGGTTTTTATTAATTATTTACATAGTTTTAATTTTATTTTGCTATTTATTAATACATTATATAATTAAGTTAATATTTCATGTAGCTTTAAAAATATTTGTTTATTTAAGTTATTCATTAGTTATTTAGTGGACCAACGAATTAGAAAAAAAGGAGGACAACTTTGTGAGGATGCTCAGAATACCTTGGCGGGATGAAGTGTCTGGTGCCAGAACCCTGCCAAGGCCGCCATTAATGCTATGAGAAATCTTCCCGCCACTCTTTTTCGTTCCAACGCCTCTGCCTCTTTGCTATATCACTGAATCAATCCAAGTATATGACAACACCACCAAACATACATCTTACTAGCTGTCAAAACGCCGTTATCGTAAATCATCTTGAGCTGACTAAGCTTTATTGATTTCCAAGTACATAATTTAAAAAATCATTAGATATCATTAATTAAATTAATACCAATAATAAGGCGTTACTTTATAGTTGATCTTGGTGTAAATGTTACATTGACCAATATTCCCAATCCTAATACATCATTTAGATAAATAAAAAAAAATTAAACTTTTTCATATCTTTTATACATATTGATTAATGATGTCAAGTAGCGGCTAACCTCCCTTTAGTGTTTAACGCCGACGTCCCTATTGCAACACGAAGTGGAGTCAGCGCGACCGGTGGGTAACAAGTGACGTTGTTTTAGCTCGCTGCTGCCGTCGCCCATGGTGGCGGGCGAGCTCGCCGTCTGACAGCCTGCGCCCGCGCGGTAGCCCGGCGTGGCCACCATCCGCCTGCCCGCCCGCGCGCCGCTGGGCTACGGCGTGGCGTGATGCGCGGCACACTTGCGATGCGTTTGTTTACCGTCTAGAGTGATTTTCCAATAGGACCACTTGGTCTTGAGTTTCCTCAAAATATAGGAACGCTTGGTCTTAGTTTATTTAAGATATAGGACATCTTGGTCTTGACTTACGGTGTGGATTCTATATCAAAGGCGAATATTCAAAACTAGCTTTATACTCGATGTTTATGAACGTATTTTTAACGGGTCTATTGCTTAGAATCAGCAGTTAAAGTATAGTACGCTTTTTGGAGCTAGCAAATCTGGTATTTGTTTATGTAATCAATTATAACTGATCGGACGTATGTTAATACTGTCTTCATCTAGGTAGCAGAGAAAGTGTCGGCTTAAGTGTTGACACAGAGGAAACGTCATTATAAATTACTCATAGTACTGTACAGTGAAAATACCGTATAGGAAACCTCGTAATTGACATGCATTATCTAGTGGTTTTGTTTTATATCTAATTATCCATATTTCTTTATGACTCGACTACAATTTCATATTGGTAACAGTTCATCATACATGCGGAAATCACTCTGATGTTAAATAAAACATGACTAAAGACTCGATGGAGAAGTGTTTAAGTAGTGAGCAAGTGTCGTTAGTTATTTCTTTGAAACGTCTGATTTTGATAACAATCTTGATAACTGAAAGGTGACAAAATTGTCTACAATTTAAATGTTACATTACTATTCAAATTCAAATGTCTTTGTACTTTACACTTTTGGGTTTGTTACTTGAATGTATTTTGTATTAGAATCTAGTAACTTGAAATAATGTATGACAATGTACAAATCTTGTACCTATCAGGAAAAAGAGACAATGCGACCTAAAATTAAATATTGAAAAAATGTTGAACATTTAAATCCTGTTAAAACCTTTATAAAGGTATATAAAGGATTCCTAAAATAATCTCTTTTCCCCTTGATAGCATAATTTTTTTTTCCTGAAAGCATATTCAAAGAAGTATGCTACAATGTAATTCGAAAGTAAAAGAGTTATTCCTAATAAGTATTGAGAAAGTGACTCTATTTGGTCACCAATAATGTATTTGTTTTAAAGGAGAATGCCCCAAAAGTAGGCCCAAAGTTGTGTGCTGTTAAAAATGTTAATTGATGGTTCTTTCTTAATTCTTGAGACAATCATCAGACAGAAAATACAACAGGTTTTCATACCCAGGTTTAGGGCTAGGTCTTTTAGGTTACTAAACCACACTAATATATTTACCTACTCAATTAGTGCAATTCTTTAATCAAATTAGTCCACCGGGTATTAAGAGCTTGTCTGATGCTTGTCTTAATTAAAAAGGAATCTCGGAAACGGATTTGCACATTTTTTTGGCAAGCCCAACTTTTATAGTGAAATAAAAGGGTGTACTCCTATATAAGTTAAGAAGGTGAAAAAAATCCTTACGAAACGGCAGCGATTCATAACTCATATGATCCAATACAAATGCTACCTGTGTGGTAATGGTGCAAAGTTAAATACTTAAGCATAGTTTGGTTGCAGTTTGAATGTGTTGTTTACTGTACTTTAAGGACTAAAGTTAATATTATATTTCGTAATTAATTACGTAGAAATAAGATGGTAAATACCAAAACAAAGTTGTTGACTTCTTTGCTAACTTTACTTTGTGTTGAACTATTATTTTGTCTCCAAGGCAGTGTTAAATCAATCTTATTATATAAAAGAAACCGTATGTTGGGTATATAATGGTTTGTTTTTGTAAAAAACTATTCCAAAGTCTGAATCATTACTGTTTGTTGTTTTAGCCAAAATTCAATGCTTAGTGAGATAGTACCTACATATAAACTTCTAAGTTACCTGGTGGCGTCAGTTCATCAGATAAATAAATGCTAGACTCCATAATTACATATTTTGGTACTTTTGACAATAGACAGAACGATATAGAAGAAAGAAATACTATTTTGTTGTTGACGTCTTCAAATATATATTGCATTCGTCAAAAGCGCCAAGCTATGTTTTACTAAGTTTATTTATGTAAATTTACATAAATTTGTATGTTTATGTCACGTATTCAATTACATACATAATATAATGAATACTTATGGCGCCATCTGCGTTTAGCTTTTTGTAATCAACTTATATAGGTAATATATTCTTATGTAAAAGAGATGCAGGAAGTGAGGAACATCAGTTATATTGTTATAATCTTCTTATAGTATTATATGGATTAAAATATCTGTTGATCCAAAGAAGAAAATAAGAGTTACAAACTTAAAATTACTTTAAGTTTTACAAGTACCTACTGTTAATAAATTGTGCATAAACAAGATTTTAATTATCTGACTTTTTATGATTTTGTTTTTATTTTTTTACTCACCAAGTACAATCGTGTGTATCTGATTTTGTGATCCGTTTACTTTACGTTAATGCCAAACAATCCTAAATTGGTTCATTATCAAACGAGGTCAATAACCCGACGAGACTCGCCACGTGTATGATGCGACACGGTTTACCTGAAACAATCTTATCAGCGTGTCACCCGATAATTATGTTAAGTGTCACAAGTACTGCGTTACAATCTCATTGTTTGACACATTTAGTGTATGTAATGCAATTAGAAAATTATAGAGCTATTTAACTATTATTTTAAATTCGGCGTACAAAGAATCCAGTTTCTAAGAGGTCTCTTCAAACAATGTTTGACCTTAGATTTTGAATCTGTTTGTAATTTTGGAGAATAAAAATTATGCTGGCACTGCAGTCATTTGCACGACTGTATTCCCTATATGTGAATGATATATTCTGATTTCTATAACTTTCTTTAAACACTCAACTCGACAGACTAGGATGCGGAAACTTTACGGCATAGATGTCGCCCGCTTTCTCCCCTGTCGTGTGATTGTTGGTATACAGTAGGCAGTTAGGCATATAATATAAACGACAACAATATTAATATAATACTAACTAGCCAATATGTCGAGGTAGGAAGTAACTTCGTCTAGAAAGCAGCATGTTTTAAGTACAGGAAAGAGCAAAATAAAAACGCATTACGTTATTGGAACAAAGGTATTGCCCGATGCCTACATACTAGCTTTATACATGTTGGTCAGTAAGCATAGAAAGTAGAATTTGTCTAGGAGGATATTTATCCCATGGTAAAACCTAAAACATCTTGTTTGTCGCTTTTAAAGGGACTACGTTTTTTTTTGACATGTTCATATACTTTTGCTCTTGACTGTAAATGACACTCTGATTAGAGTAAGTATATTGGAGTTGTTGACACCGCTAAAAATGGCATTCTTGTCACGAATTGTTAATGCGAAAAACTCTTAAATATTCATACATTTACAGACTGTGACGTTTCATTTTGCCACTACGGATAACGTTAAAAAACATCTGATTTCACGAATAAATAATTAATTGTCTTTTCTTTAGTGTTACGATAAAGAGGTCTTTGCCTTATTTGGTTCGGTGTCAACATCGCTATAATATACAATAACGGTAGACACGAGTGTTGTGGGTAAAGTACGACGAATAGCCTTAATTCATCCAAATGTGTTCATAAAGCGTGACTTGCAAATTGGTTTCTCTCACCACTACTAACAGTTGGTACCCATTTCTCGTATCTGTGTTTATCATGTTTAAGGTATTGTTGACGGCATTACCTAAGCAAGAAAAAAAAATAAGAGTGGTCGTCAGTGGCGTAGCGTGGAATAATGTGAACGTGGTCGAAGTTGCATCAGCGAGGCTCCTTTTCTTTCGTTCCCAAGATCTACCCAATGAATCTGTCTTACCAAACTTGCTTGCAAAGGGCCTCGCGAGGCTGCTGACGAGGGCCCGCTTCGCCCACTCCTAGCCACGCCACTGGTGGTCGATCCACTATGTCTGTTCAAGGTGAACCAAGCCTAATAATTAATAACTATGGAATTCCAAAGTTCGTTCATCTTTTTCCTAATTTTCAAACCTAAACGTAATTTTACGATTTTTCTTTAAGCGAGTAAGAAACAGCCTTATTGGTCAAGTCGTTCTTAAGCACATCAACCGAATAAACCACATCAACCGTCTGCCTCGTTAACATGGAAGAAATCTTGTTCAGTAGTATACATATTTAACGGTGTCGAATCTACAAGTACTATATTGTTAAGTATTTATATCTTGTAATCATAACATGCGAACCAAAAATGTAATTTCGGTGTTGAGAGAAAGCATACGCAGGAGTCCCAGATTAAATAACAAGTGACAGTGTATACCTCGGCTGAATAGGAGTAAAAATAAAGAGTATCTCCCCAAATACATGCATTTGTCGACCGTTGACGTTGTAAATAAATAGTTAATAAATATTTAACTCCACATAACTAACGAGGACTATTTCTATACTTAAAAATGTGATGATAAATTCTTAGTTAAGGTAATGCCAGATATGGCTAGCATTTTATAGTGTATTCTACTTTAGAGAATGCGGGTAACAAGTTGCAATAATGTCTAAGGTAGATAGACAATCTTATTATAGCAAATATTAGTTATCGCATGTTTTATGATATCCTTACCACTGTTTTTACACATTAGCGGAAGATTCATCAAATTAAACCAACGGAAAAAATCACATACTTATTCAACTTTTTTTATTGTAGATATAAAAAAAATACTTTTCAATAATATCTTGTTGTATACCTATCGAATACCAGCGATATTAGATTTCTGTTTTCAAATGTATTCAATAATGTGATAGCCTCATTGTATTAATATCTGTTTGTTTTATCAAATAAAAGACACTTATGTACTTCAAACGTAGTGTTTATCAACAGTGGTTTAGTAGCTGAAGTGGCTTCAATATTCAGCTTAGAATACTTCCAAATATCCCGCTATTAGAAAAGGGTACATTTATGAAGGCATATTTATATACTAATGCATATTTAAATCTAATTAGGTATTTAAATCTGTAGTGACAAACATGCATACAAACTGGAAACTATAGTTATCTAGGAAAACGTTCACATTCATATTAAATTCGAAAGCTAGAATAGTGCTTTTATTTGTAATTTTATCAATATTATAGAAAATCTCGGAAAAAATTAAGTAATAAACATTTAAATCTTAGTAGCATTCCTGTGATACTAAAATGCAAGAATATAAACGTTGTCACAAGTTTCGTCTCTTTCTATCTACTTAGACCGTTTAGTGAAAGTGAGTGAGATAGAATACCGTCGAGCTTTTTTAATATATTATGTAAGATAGTGTTCAGTTTGGACCTATTGTTACAGTATGTCGATCTCTTTTCCACCTTCGGTTTGTGTGCTTTGTTTATTCTTTTCACACATATGTATTTCGTACTAATAAGGTAACATTATTTAATTTCATACATAAATGAATTTATTATCAACAAATATATTTATGCAGAGTTGTTATGATGGTATAATATTCTCGACTGATTTGTTGCGTGGCATCTCCGCTGCTCGAAATATTGAAATGTACCTATAGATTGTATTTATGTACAAAATGTAGAATATTGTACATTGTACGGGTACAGCCTTCAAAAGATCGTCTCTGGGCCTGTTTCACCGCATTTTTAGTTACATAAATGTTTGTACCTTGACTTATTTTATACAAATTGTATTTGTAATAATTTATTTATCAATAAAATGCTGTACAACAGGCCTGAATAGTTCTTATTTATGAAATTCGTAACTTGTATGTTTTTTGTTTTCGTACCGAGCGGCGTTGAAGATCACGATTGGATGTTAGAGGAATTGTGAAAGTGTATTTTCACAGTTAATAAAAATATGTATTTAATAAAGGTTTTTTATTTAATAGCCTCCAAAAATATCATAGTAATATATATATATATATATATATATATATATATATATATATATATATATATATATATATATATATATATATATTATAAGAATATTATGTTCTGCTTCCATGTGCAGTGTTTAATCTAAATAGTTGTCTATAGGTACTACACACACGGACAAATCGGATACTCGTATCAATATTATCTACTCTAGATTCTAAATAAATTAGTACAATGCTATCTTCCATAGAGTTTTTGGTGTGAATACGCAACAGTAGTAAAGGTCCGAATATGGCTGATGACGTATTTATTATATTAAAGTCCGCACGAAATTGTTCGGCGGACTGAAGCGGACCGCAGTCCGCCAATGAGATCCCTGCAGCAACTTTGCTGCCACCAAGTTCATAGCTATTCTAATTTCTAAGCCAATAAACTATTGGCATATTGCACAAACATACCAAAATATAATGGAATTCCTTTCTCGAGCCACGGAAACATTTCTAAATATATTAACTGTTATAACTTGACTCTGAAAGTATTTTCCATGTGTTCAATATTTCGAGCATAACCAATATATACAGTGGTAATATGATTTAATGTTAGAACATTTTTCCTAAAACGTCGTTGCAGTCCCTGTGCTCAAATTGGCTTACTAGATTTGTTAGATTTACAACAAAACGCTGATTACGCGAGGATTATTTCATTGAATTTTCAGTGAGAAGTCACTGAAGCGTTTTATAATTGTACCGCTTATATTACCACTATAAATGTGATGTGCTTGATGGTTCAACGATAGCATATCGTCTTCATCTCTCCAAATGGTACAGGAAGGCGGACGGCGTCCTCACCGGTATCAGCCTGGTTTCGCCGTTGGAGACGTCTATCACCAGATATTCCCTGCCGTTTATAATCTTCCTCCGAGCTTTATCAGAGACTTTGATCTTAGTATTCCGTCCGAAGATGGCTTCGTATGGCGGGGGCTGACTGTCATCGTAATTGTGGATCCGGGGATGCTTGTCGAATTGAGTCTTTTTACGCTTTGCCTTGTTGGTCTCCAGTTTTGTTTTGAACACGAAGCGTTTAATAAAGAGCTGCCAAAAAGAGGTTACTATTAAAGACGAACCCTACAGGGTACATCAAAAGAACATAAACATTTTCATATTAATATCAAGCAGGATACCATATAGTACCTATCTAATCTAAACTGAGAGAACCCTAAATAGTATGCTTAACATATATCATACGTCATGAGCATATTATAAAATACCTAAGTTTATGCATCCAACTGTTACGCATAAGATTTAAATCTTAGAATTGAAATTATATGATAAATGAGAAAACAACGTGTTAGAAGGTGATGTGCCATAATAATAACCGTGTGTGGAGCATTTATGAAAAGAACACGGACTAGTAAAAAAATAAGGACTCCACACTGTCATACTATATTGTGAAGCCACGTGTATGCATGTGTGAGTGAGATACTTATGGATAACATATATCGGATATCTGTCATTTGGAGCACTTATTATGTCAATGTGTGACGTAAGTTGCGTGACACGTTGGAACACCTGAGGAGTTTCAACGTCTAGTTAAGTGGCGCGGAGTCCTTCTTTTTTTATTAGTCCGTGGAAAATAATTATGATTTTTTAAAGAAGCTCGTGAGGTGTGTAAGAACCGTGTTGTATTATGACCCTTGCAGAATTGTTGGGTTATAGAAATTACCTCGCCTATAAATATAGCGATTGCCGCGGAGAGTCCCGTCACCATGATCATGTACGTCATCATCAGGTCGCTGTTCCGCAGCTGCCGGTCCTTCGACTGCAGGTCGAGGGGGCAGATCTTCGTACTCGGCAGCTGTAGGCGCTCGAGGAAATCTACTATGCCCGCTTGCAGGATGTATATGAGACTGAAAGTATTCATCTCATAAGTCTATATCACGATGAAACGCAATCCCGGAAACAGAACATGTTACTAGAAAGTAAACTTAAACCAGAGGGGAGGTCGTTAGTTTATATGGGGGCCTAGATGGATTGTGTTGGTACCCTATCCTCCGGTCAAAGGGGGTCTCTGACTCCTGGACGCACACACAACGCATTTCTCCTAGTCCATTTTTTTAAACAAACAAATATATGTAGCAACTTACATGAAGTCAAATAGATGCTGGAGCCTGCTTCCTCTGGGGTACGCGAATCCTCTCAATTGCGTCATGAAGTAATTCGGGGCAACTACATAAGTGCATCTATAAATAAATAAATAATAAATATTCAACGACATCATAAACATTGATCTGACTCCGAAGTAAGTAGCTTAAGCACTTGTGTTACGGGTATCAGAAACAACAGTGGTATTACAAATATATAGGTACTTAAATATTGAACATTAACACCCAGACACAGAACAAACATAAGTATTCATCACACGAATGTTTGTCCTGGGTGGGGATCGAACCCACAACTCTTGGCGCATGGGGCAGGGTCACTACCGAATGCGCCATCGAGCTTATCAAAATGATGGAATAACGTATATTTATTATTGTTTTACTTTAAGGAATAGGTATTAAAGGCATACACACATGCCTACTCTCAGATATAGCCTATTAGGCTACCGTTAACATTAGAACATATACTTGGACAACGAAAACACCCAAAACTGATTGACACTCAGGCGATGTTCAAAATGTAATCCATTTCTCATGTAAACATTTTGTATAGCATCTAATCTATGGAAGTAAATTCTGAAAATGTTTGGTAAGTACAACTTGTAGATAAATCGTTACCTGTCTTTTACAAGCACCCTTTCATAAGATGCTTGTAAAAGCTGTATGATCTGGTACAACATAAAATAACGGCAAAGTTGCTTCAAATACGAAACAAAAGCGTTCCACCTGTCTGTCTCCGCCACGCCGTCCCAGGCCTTCCTGAGGTAAGTTGTGTTGAGCGCGTCGATGCCGATCTTGTTAGCCATTATACTTCCCAGTGTTATTTTAGAGCAATAACCTTAATTAAAAGCGAGGGAAGCAGCCCAAGATAGGAGGCCCCAGCGTCCAAGTTAGTCCAAAAACGAACATCTACCTACCTGTCAGACTCCGCGACACCATCTCTGGCCTTCCTTAAGTAATCCCCGTACATGAGCTCGTCGATGCCGATGAGCTCCTTGACGAGCACGGCGCCGCCGTCCACCAGCGGCAAGTAGTCGTGGTCGTTGGCCATGGAGCGGAACTCTGCCCGGCCCGTGCTCACCATGCGGCTAAGGTAATATAGATCTTCGTTGGGCTAGAGGAGCAATATTCATGAAAGGGTTATGGTAAGGGTAGGATTGGTTTTAGGATATTATATCTACTAGTTATTATCAATTGATTGACGTTGTGACAAGTATGAGCGACAGTGAATTTCATGTCCGATCATATTACTATAGTGTATTTTTTCGTGTTATTAAAACATAACTACCTAGATAGTATTTTCTTCTCTGTAGCTCAGAAGCTAAGGAATAATTAAGTTTATTATATGGGAGCTAACGTTATCCATCTGTATACCAAAATGCAGTGCCTCAGGATCTTTAGGACATAAAATGGTTATTAGATACGGTCTCTCAGGTCTGCTAAACCTATTAGAAATAAGCGCACTGGTTGCAGTTCACAGTAGGTTTTTGAAAAAATAACAATTTGCCTTCTACATATATCCGTGAGTCACATTTTGTCACAGTAAGTGCTAACCAGTGGCGGATTTATCTACACTAAGGCCCAGTAGGCCCGGACCTAGGGCGGCCAGATATTAGAGGCGGCCAACTGTGATAAAAATTAAGTGATGACGCTTTACTACTGAGAATTATGACCTGGGGCCTAGGGCGGCCAATACTGTAAATCCGCCACTAGTCCTAACCTAAAAGATATAATTTCAGCTTAGTCTAAAGTCAGAGCCGGTATAAATTACAATATTAATAAATCAGAAATATGGATACAGTGTTCCTACCTATTCATCCGGTATTCATCATATACATCCGGTGGCCCCGAGTCCGAGTTCCCTCCTCATCAATCATATAATACAAAATGGTCTGGTAATAGTCTAAATTACTCACAGTATTGACAACATACTGCACCGCACCGCCTTCGGGCGCCACCCAGCGATAGTTCTTCTTATACAAGTCTTGAGGAGTTTCGATGTCGAGCGTAAATTTGGACAGCGTTAGAAACGCCGTCAGATTCGCCGTGTAGAATGCGGAGAGGAGTATTATGAAGATCCACCAAGTCGTGAACAGGACTCGCGTTGTGTCTGATAGAAAATGACTTTCAGTAGGCTTAGAATATAAGTACCTATTAATATACATATACATACATATTGAGAATCTACTGAAAGCTTAATTTGGGTAATGAGATAACGTTTTTGATAGGCATGTAGTATGCTACTGCATTAAATGTCCGATATAATTTTTGGTCAAAAAAAAAACCTAATCCGTAAAATCGCAAGCGTATCAAATACACAATACAACAGTGGTGTAACATGAATCAAACAGTAGAAAAAATGTAAAGGATTAATAGGAACAAAGACATCAGATCAATTGTATTCTCCCCTGATTTTCCTTTGTAGGGTGCCCAGGTCGATACCATGGTATATGCAATTAGTAGATATACCTACACATAAGGCTTCATTATCATATGTTGGTCTGGGACTTGGCCCATGTTGATCTGGGACAAAAAAAATAATATGCCAACTGTGGTTCTTGCCTAGCATGTCGTAAGAGGCGACTAATTTTGTAATGTGCCAAATAAACATTTATTCTATTCTATTCTATTCTAATGGTTTACGGGCTTTTGGGTATGTGACTGAGTAGGCGACGAGCTAGCCACTTGTCACTGCTTTTTCATAATTTTCCATCTAACCCAGCCCGACTTTATTTTTGGCTGAATGTGGTTGAAGGGGCTTGTTGCCCCTTCGACTCTGCCTACCCCTTCGGGGATTATGGGCGTGATGTTATGTATGTATGTATCATATGTTTAAATATACAAGGTCACGGCTCATTAGGACCGATACTGTAATCTATCAAAAGTGTCACCCCTGAGTTAACACAAGCATAATTTCGGCCTGTAATTACTTTGACCACAGCAATCGTGACGAAAGGGTGTGGTGTGGTCGGCTTGATGGATGACATCAGCCATTAGCGCGATACCATCGCGCGGCTGGATTCCGGCCCGTAACCTGTCATTTCGTTTTAACCTTTACCTATCTTACATTTGTTTTTCATTTAGAAATATTTTACGTAGCTGCGTGGAAAAATATTTATGATAGTTACCGCATATTTACACATACCTACACATCATAAACATATTTTTGTGTAGGTTTCTCGCTGATTATTCATGCTGAAGAAGTCGCAACAAGCAACAGCTAGTTAGGAATAAGGGTTTTAGGTTGCTGACCATACATACCTACATATCCTAATTTCCCTATACCACAAAACAAATGCTGAACGATCTCATATACTTACTTGATACTATAGATATATAACGCACGATAACTATCTATAGTATTTATCAAGTTTGTAAGTCTAGGAGATGATTTCTCTCATTTAAGCCTAGCAAAAAATAAAGAAATAAAAGCACAACTTACTAGCTTCCGGGGCTAAGTTGGTGCCCTGCTTGATGAAGGCTCCATATACGAACCAGATGCTGGGCGAAAGAGGAATAAATGTCTCGCCATCAGGCACTAGTCTGTTCCGGAGCCGAGTAAGGAGGGTGATGCAAGGCCCATACGATAATACTGCCACGAGAATCAGGTACCTGACCAAAAATGTCTATAGGTAATTATATTTTATGAGAATTCAAATACGACAAGCAATATACGTTTTTATGACGGTAGCATCTACGAAAGACTCAAATTATCTGTCGCATTATAGAAATGTTCGATCAATAATTAGGATGAACTTATTTCAATTTAGCTATTTTCGCCGTAAGCAAAAAATCCCTCTCTACTCCCCCTGATGTTAGAGTGAAAAAGTTAGCATTTACCACACAGCGTTGTTGAAAGGAGCAAGGAGGCCGGAGCCCGCAGCAGACTCCTTCGGCCGTTTCAGCATCATCATCCACACCCCTTCGTCCAGGTCGTACGAGAAAGACACCTTCTCGCGATATCGGCCCACTTTCGGTATGAACGCCGCTGCCATATCCACTAGCTGTTGATAATTTCAGATGTCTTTCTACCCAAACTTTGTATACACGACAGCACTTCAGGCTAAACACTGCGGAGTCTTATGCCGTTGTAAAAAGGGCTGTTTCGCATCAATAATGTATAGCCTTATGTGCTCTCGTCTGTATATCATTAAGTCAAAAGGCAGAAAGGTCTCAATAATTAACCTTACGGATCTGGTAATCGAATCTCTATCATTTAGAACACAGGATTCAAAAGAACTTTGGGAACGTTACATCAACATATTACATATGTTCTATTTTAGTGCATCTTATAACTTGAGTACATATGTATGCCTAGCGTTACGATATGGTCAAAAGCAAATATTATCATCAATACTAAAATATGTTTTTCTACCCATACCTACTTACGCAAGCACTTTTTGAACGACGCCTCATTCTTACGATAACACTATTTGCGTCACCAACGACATCAAGGTGACGTGTATAACGAATGAAATGGACAAAAAATGGGTTAAATAACACAATTAGGTATAAGTACCAACACGTTTCCATATTGTGGTATTAGGGGGTCACGTCATAATACCACTGAATACATGCGATAAAATTCCGAAAAATATCAGTGTTTTGTCAGTGATTTCAAACTAAAGAAACCAATCACCAAATTCCAAACTAAGTCTACAAGCTTGTGCTATGGACGCTAGGTGAACGGACATAATTAAATACGTTTATAAACATGCATGAATCTAGTACAAATAAATGTCTATGTTCATCACACGAAACATTTGCCCCTAGTTGGATTCGAACCCGAGACTCTTGGTTTCGTGGCCTGGGCTCCTGACGAGTCTGTCAATAGTCATCTAGCAAAGTAGTAAAGAAAGATACATTTTGGCACAAACAAATTAATTATTTATTCCGAAAGTTAATATTATTTATTTTCTGTAACATAATCTGCGATACCTTTTTGTGCTCCTTTGCTTAGATAATTTGCTATTTTACTCGACGAAAAATATAGTCCATTATTGAGATTGCAAAAAAATTTTACTTGCATATTTTTTCTTTGCATATCAAACAAAAAAAAAATATGTAGATGCAGCGCGTTAAAGTACTACGTGACGTCAATAGCTGCGTAAAATTTTACCGTCCAATTGTAATTTTTCTGCTTAAAATAAAACAACGTAAGTACACTGTTATTGAGGAGGCCGACCAAGGACTCTTGAGGGCTTTTGCCGCCCATCTCGAAATTCTTCTCTGGAATCACTACTTCGTACGTGAAGTTGAACTTTTTCTGCAGTATATCTACGAGTACAAACGCCACACCCTGTCCGATAAGGGTACCATTTTCCACTGTAACCCAACTTAAAGGCCGATTCTGAAAAAAAATATTACAAGTCAATAACTTTACATAATTATGACTGGCTGCCCTGACAGACTTCGTTTTGTCAGAAGTTATTGGTCCGATGCAATCCAAAGATATGTTTTTTTTACCATTTTCCTCACTATTTTTGATTTTATATAAAATGATATGTACATGGGGCGTACGCAGCTTTCGGTCCAGGGGCAATACAATATTATTGATAGATTCTTATACTTTTTTGCATTCGCACACAAGTCCCCTGCGTACGCCCATGGATATGTTGAGTTCTATTTTAGAACTCTATTTATTACGCGTAATAAATTGATACATACATACGTACATACATACATACATATCATAGCCCCCTTAACCACATTTAGGCAAAAAATAAAAAACTACCTAACCCAGTCCGGAAAACTGAAAAATAAGGACAAGTGACACATTATACAAACAAATAAGTAGATACTTATTAATACAATTACATATTATATTGTGCTTATTGAACAGCCTAAAAGCCAGTTGAAGCTGCATCTATAGATGTGTAAATTATAGATATTGTGTGTAGGTATACTAAATACATATAATTAATAGATTATGCTTCATTGGATTATTGCAGAATTTCAAAACTAATATTTAATTAATTAATACTTACATCGTAGGTTGCGATTTTGAGATGTTTTCCGTTCAGTTCGTTAATCATAGCATTGTACTCTACACTTCTTAAGGACGTCTGTATTCCTGTACAATATAAATTTTAATATAAATTATGCTAATGAAACTATATGAGTTCATTTATTTAGTTACAAATTAAAATGTTATTAGAATTTCTACTTTTTTTTTGTAAAAACAGGTTGCACTTATTAGGATTTATTCCTACTTTCCATGGTATTGTAATATTACCGATATTGTAATATACTTATAGCTTGCTTTGTTTGTTATTTAAATTTTGTACAAAACCCATTTATTTTTTTTCGACCTTAACAGTTAAAAAAGCCACATTCTACACCTAAAATTTTAGCGCTGTACATTTGAATAGCAATTAAATTACCAAGCATTTAAGAAAAATACATTTCATCACCTAAAAGGGGTTTGTCGTACACCGGCTCGCAAAACGTCGCGTTGCATATTGACGATAAGATCAGTTCGATTCCGGTAGCCATCGCATTTTAGAGGCTTCCTGTGCCTGACGGTTTAATGATACACTTTAAACACGGCTCAAAAGTTGACTGATCGTTGCATGGGGTTGCGGGAGAAAGCGAAATCGCGGCGCGGTCTGGCCGGTCTGACATGTCGCCGCGGAGTGAGCTGAGGATGCTCCTCGACGCGACAATAATGGGTCAGCTATGTACATACGCTGTAATTTAATGCACGCTATAATATTATGGACGTTACGTTACTTATTAGCAACGCCATAACTTTCGTGTTTATAGGCACAGGTGTGATGATATCTGCAAAATTATAATAAATGCCTGATATTCACACCAACTATAGCCAGGGCTGGTTCCTCGATCAGAGCAGTAACCAAGACAAATATAAACAAGTAGATCTTGATCGGAACTCCGAATCCAAAAGATTTAAGTGCGATTCTTAGGTAGTTGAGTAGGTACCTACTTATTTGTTGCCATAAATTGAACACGAGCCCTTCAACACCTTAACCACACAACTGCAGCACTATAGGGGTGAAAAACCTCAACATATTTATATAATATTAGTAAGTAATTTATTTGTCTTTCCACTGACGTTTGGTATTAGAATTACCTTCTTACATTAATAGTAAGTCAAGGAACTAGCAACGAGGAATTAGCAAAATTTCGTCAATTCCGTCACTAAATATATAGGTACTTTACCTTTTAATGTACCTACCTGTATTTTTATAACTCGCTCTCAAAAGTATGATTGATATATTTTATTGTCAATGTAGACCGAGTCAGAGCGGTGGTAGCTTAATGATAAGGACACGCGCCTCTTAACCGAGGAGTGCGGGTTCAAACCCGGGCACGTTCCTCTGGATTTTTCAAGTCTATGTACGTATTTATACCACTAGCTCGACGGTGAAGGAAAACATCGTGATGAAACCTGCAAATTCAAACAATTTTGGATTTGTAACCATGATTCAAAAATTGTCTGGTTCCCCTATCTTAGGGTTACGAAGGTCAGATCGACAGTCGCTTCAAAGTAATTACCAGACTCGCTAAATCCTGGATCATGGTCTGAGCGGATCCCGTCTAAGCACGGGACATAACGCTAGGAAGATGATGATGATGTAGACGTCTTTTAATAAGCATTTATGAAACATGTAAATCTGAATCTGTTGCCTTATCCACGCTAATTTAGCACCCTTGCTTACGTATGTGGCGGCTAAAAGTTGATGGTAAATTCAACCTAACAATTTGGTTCACTGGTTATGTTAGCTTTACCATCAACACGACCTATTACGGCCCTTATTACTATATGATGTTATACAACAAATTGTGTCAATCTATCATAACCACCGAAGTTAATCAATAATCAATCAATTAAATTATCTACCACCACAACTAAATTAACTAATTAAAAGTATTTTTTTGATATACCTACCTACATAGTCTTTAGTCTAGTAAATGTTTATTAAATACTTACTAAGTACCATAGTACCGTCTAATTGGATTGGGTTTGTATTTTTGTGGGATTTTTTCCATGATATGCTGTTGTTGAACTATTTGGAGAAATTGGTACTATATACCTACCTACTCTTTACGTCTTCTTATATTGCAATTTTTATGTTTACATACTTAAGTTATGTAGTCTTTCCGTTGTGGTATTTTATGAGATCGAGTCGAAGCCGAGCCATCCGTTTCGATGTCAGACTCATTGAAATAAATACCGTTCACAGTCCAATCTCAGTCTAAGCAGTAAAATTCAATCATGTTCGAATTAAGTAAGTAAGTATACGAAAATTCTTCAAGGTTGATCGCGGCTGCAGTGGGACTTGAATGTTACGGATAGTATTAATGCCACACAATTCCTGCTTGATAATATTTTAGATCAAGATCGGAATAAGAATGAACTGTGAACGACGTTATTACAACGATTGGACCTAAGTATCAACCGTCCATGTTCCCCATAGGCGAGTCATCCATGTGAAACGTTAAAATGTACCAAACTTACCTAAATATGTAGCTAAGTATACAAATTTAACAAACTATTCACTCAGATCACTTTTATAATTAATTACAATAAATTAAAATAATAAAAAAGCGAAGAACAAGGATTCCCGCATTTCCCGCGCTTTTTCGAATAGTCTCGAGCTTTTCTGTTAAAAGCCCGGGACACATTTAATTTTTTTTTCAAGAATTATAGACTTGTGACTTGGCTTTTAATATTTAAGACGAAATTTCAATTGAATATGGGATTTATTTTTTATACTCTAAACAATTGATTTACAAACAGCCCTATCGTTGACGCATTTGACCTTTACGCCGGAAAATCGTACAGATAAGTAGTGCTTTCTTTGATTATAATCTGTGGATAGACATCATTGCCTGTGATAACTATTTAAATGAAAAGCGCGGGAAACGGCAAACGAGGCGGTCTAGTTTTTCAAGCGTTTTTTGCATTTTAATTTTTAAAATTATTCTTGGGATCAGTTAAGTAGCGTAGTGTGTATATTTGTAACTTATTTTGTATATATTATATTATTTTGTGCTTTTCCTGAAAGAATTTGGTGAGTTTTTACAATTTATAAACTTGCATGAACGAACCCGACGACCCGGGGGGTACGGGCCCCCCGGTGTCTAATTACGTAACTATTAGTTGTACAAATTCGGGTATGGAGACGGAGGGCTCATTTCAAGATACGGACGGTGATCTTACGAAAGAAAATAATGTTAGGCGAAAAAGAACATCCGCCCGTAGAGTTTGTAAGCATTGCAAGAAGCGGAGAAGGAATCATAAAATCTCAACTTTAGCAGGATCACTAGACGAGTTTGATTGTCAATGTAGTAATAGTTTTTATAGTGAACAACATAAGGAATCTCAGGAAACCTCGGTTACTACTCATGTTCCCACCTCAGCATCTAATTCAATGCGTGACGCATCTGATATTAATGCCATTAGGGTACCAGTCGGGAGACCTACTTATTTAGCTTCTGACTTGGCACCATACGTTATACATGTTCAGAGGGAGCAGGTATCGCCAAATGATAATCGCAATATTCACCCTATATCATTCGGACATTTCTTAAAAAAAAGTTATGTGAAAAATATAATTAACGGCAGTTTAAAGAAGATTGGTAGAAACAGATTGTCAATTTCTTTTTCAAAATTTGAAGATGCAAATGCTTTTCTCAATAATGACATTTTAAAGAAAAATAATTATAAAGCTTTTATTCCTGTTTTCAACGTAACTCGTTTGGGTGTAGTAAGGGGAGTACCTACTGACTGGACTGAGGAGGAAATTATTCAAAATATCTCTACGCCGTTAGGAGTTGGGCAAGTTTTAAAAGCTAGACGTATCAAAAAGAAAACTTTTATTAATGGTAAAGCTGAATTTGCGCCCATAGAAACCGTCGTTCTTACATTTGACGGGCAAACATTACCAAAACGGATTTTCTTGTGTTTTAATTCCTTACCTGTTGACTTGTATATATATCCCACAATACAATGTTTTCACTGTTGTAGATATGGTCATATAAAAAGTCTGTGTCGATCTACTCCTAGGTGTTTTAAATGTGGACAGGGTCATTCGGGAGACAATTGTCAAGTGGAAGAAGACAGTATTATCTGCTGCCTCTGCTCCGGTCATCACGTAGCTACTAGTAGAGCTTGTCCTGAGTTTTCTAGACAAAAAAATATCAAAGAATCCATGGCCAAAAATTGCATAACGTATGCTGAAGCTTTAAAATTACACCCTCCTATCTCTAAATCGTATGCTGATGTCCTGATTTCTCCTATTACACGAAATCCTCAAAGTCCTAACAGTTCTCCTAAATATAACCCATCAAATATTGGCTCAAATAATATTTCATATAAAAAGACAGTTTTCCTAAAACCCAAGTCACCTTCCAAGCTAGGTAAAGGATATGACCGTGCTAGTCACGAAGCTTTGGTTAAGGATTATAACAGTCCTTTTGCCCCTAGCCATAATGTATTAATAAATAATATTGCAAAAACCTCACTCGATAATTTGCCAATTAAAGACTTGATAATAGCATTAATTAATTCACTGTCGTCATCGAACCTTCTAAGCTTACCGTCCAACGCTGCCCTGCCTAAAGACGTAATAGAAATAAATAACATCCAACATGGATCAGTTGAACACGGTGATTCAATGGAATTGCCGCAGCATCCAAAATAAGAAATCTGATTTAATATATATGATAAATAAATTTTCTCCATTTATTATAGCTCTCCAGGAAACATGGCTTCGGCCTTCCTCAATATTTAAAATTCCGGGCTTCTCCTGTGTGCGAGAAGACCGAGCTGATAACTACGGTGGAGTAGCTCTCCTTATCAAAAACTCATCCTCATTTGTACATATTCCCATTCCTAATCACAATGATAATTTTTCTATTATTGCGATTCGTGTAAATAGTTTATGTTACGTATCTGTATATATTCCCCACCCTTCCTCTGTAATATACGATGAAATTTACAATATACTCGAAAATTTACCTAGACCTTTAGTAATAATGGGAGATTTTAATGCTCAGCATCAATCATGGGGAAGTTCCAACTCCAATCACTACGGAAACCGCATCTTGGACATCTTAGATAGCTGTAATTTGTGTATCCTAAACACTGGGTATCCTACTCGTCGTACCCAACCACATGAAGGAATAAGTGTACCGGACTTAACCATTTGCTCACCTGACTTGGCATCCTGTCTATATTGGTCTACCTTATCTTTATCATTTGGTAGCGATCATTTTCCCATACTTATAACTTTTCCCACTAACCAAAAATCTCTTAATTACCGCCCTCCACGTATGAAATTTAGACTAGCCAATGGTAATTGGCTCTCGTTTAAAGAGAAAGTAGAGCAAAATATCAATTCACTTCCAGCAGTTACTGATAGTAATCAGTCAACTTGTGCCGAGGCTTTAGCTTCATTATTATTAAAGTCTGCCAATGAGACATTCCCTTGCAAAACAGGTCACCATAGAAAATTACCCTCTCCTCCTTGGTGGGACAGTGAATGTTATGAGGCTATTAAGAAAAGAAAACAAGCTGAACTACTATACCAAACTTGTTCTACAATAGAAAATTTTAATCAACTTTCAGCCATTATAACTAGCACACGAAAATTGTTTAAACAAAAAAAATGGGAAGGTTGGAAACATTTTTGCTCTTCTATCTCTCCAAATACTCCTCCATCTGCTGTGTGGTCGAATATACGAAGATTTCGGTCAGTTTTCAAGGAATCTTCTCCTCGTGTTCTCGAAAAACCTTTGGTTGATACTTTTTTGGACAAATTGGCCCCATCGTTTGTTCCAGAGGACAATTTTATTAATGTTTCATTAGCATCAGATATAGAACAAACAGGATTGAACGCTCCATTCAATCTCTGTGAACTTAAAGGCATTTTGGCATATGTCAAAGATTCGGCACCGGGGATGGATGGGATCCCTTATTCTTTCCTGTCTCATTTAAGCGACTCATGTTTGACCTACTTCTTGAATATAATCAATTCTATTATGCGCACTGGTTGTATTCCCTCTAAATGGCGGGAACAAGAGGTGATTCCGATACTCAAGCCGAGCAAGCCGTCCGATGATGCTGATTCATATCGCCCCATTGCTTTGTCATCAGTTTTAACAAAAATTGCTGAATACTTGGTCAAAAATCGATTAGAATGGTTTGTGGAAAGTAAGGATTTGTTAAGTAAAAATCAATTTGGTTTTAGAAAAGGCAAGGGGACTATGGACAGCATTGGTATTTTTACCACTGATATTCGCATAGCTCTCTCCTGTAATGAATCTCTACTAGCCTCTTTTCTTGACATAACTGCAGCATATGACAACGTCTTATTACCCATTCTTAAGAAAAAGTTGCATGATTTGGAAGTGCCAGCATTACTAATAAATTTTATTGTTAATATTTTATCGGAAAGAGCTATTGACATAATTCAAGACGGTTTGCAAAAACATTCAAGGCTTCTGTGGAAAGGCCTTCCCCAGGGTTCGGTTCTCAGCCCATTGCTCTTTAACATTTATACATATGATTTAGATAAATGTATTAATAACAATATTAAAGTTTTACAATATGCTGACGACTTACTTTTGTATACAGCTGGTAGTAGCGTTCACAACTTAGCACAATCTTTAACTTCATCCTTACAAAATTTAAAGTCATGGTTAGACAAAAATGGACTTAGTCTGTCTGTACCTAAAAGTTCAATTATTCTATTCACCCGAATGCGTCGACCTCCGTCGTTCTCAGTATTTTATGACAATTATCCTATGCCTATTAAAAGTGAAACTAAATTTTTGGGGATTATTTTGGATTCTAAATTATCTGGACTTTCCCATTTTTATTACATATTTGCCAAGTGTGAAAGATATTTAAATATTCTACGTTGCTTATCAGGTGTTTGGTGGGGAGCCCACCCATTTTCCCTGAAACTCTTATATAATGCCCTTATAAGGAGTACACTTGATTATGGGACATACTTTTTAGAGCCATGTAGTATTGTTGGTCTGAAAAAATTAGATGTCATCCAATCTAGAGCTCTTCGCATTGTTGCTGGAGCTATGCGATCAAGTCCTATCAACGCCTTGCAAGTTGAATGCGGTGAGCCTCCCCTGGGACTCAGACGCCAATACTTAAGCGATAGATTCTTGTTTCGAGCTTTTCAGAGTTATTCCCACCCGCTCTATTTTAAGTTACAGCGTTTGTCCCGTTTAGTTGAAACTTCGCCATATTGGGCTCATAAATCCCCGCCATGTTTAATAATTAGTTTCCGTAAATTTTCCTCCCTTGAAGCTCCAACACATAAATCTGCTTATCTTCCAATTTTTTCCATTGATTATGATGCGCTAATCCTGCCAACAAACGTTTGCTTTGATTTAAATATTTCAAGAAATAACAAACAATGTAATGTTGAATTCAATTTTATCCTACAGGCAAATTGGCCAGATTGGCATTACATATATTGTGATGCTTCGAAGCACTCTCCAGATTCTCACGTTGGTGTCGGGGTCTTTCATCAACAATATAAAATTACCCAGAAAATCAAACTGCCTCCCCAATCCTCAGTATTTACAGGAGAATGTTACGGCATTTATAAATCATTGGAATATATCCTCCTCATGAAACTTAAAAAATCTGTAATTTTTTCTGACTCTAAAAGTGCTTTAGAAGCATTAGCCAAGTTTCCTTTTAAGTCTAATACTAACTACTCAGTTATAATTGACAGTAAAAAAAAATTACACCAATGTTCTTCAAAAGGTTATGAAGTTATTTTTGCCTGGACACCTGGACACTGTGGTATTTTAGGAAATGAGAAGGCTGACCAGCTGGCCAATGATGCAATTGTCTGTGGCGATATCTTTCCCTATATGAACTATTGTAATGATCTACTCTGTCTTGCAAAAACCTCACTTCGTGAGGCCTGGGAGGAATATTGGCGTGAGAGTAGTAAAGCCAAAGGCCGCTACTATAAAAACATCCAGCCCCAGATTCCTATTAAGCCGTGGTTCTCTGGATGGAAGCTGAATAAGTTGGCTACTACTAACCTTATTAGAATGCGGTTAGGCCATGTTTGCACTCCTGCTCATTTAGCACGTTTGCATATTGTTGACGCTGATATGTGTGCCTGCGGTGCTGATGTGGGAGACCTCAACCACATCTTTTTTGCTTGTGAGAATTATGACCATTCTTCTTTGTTTGCTTCCCTAGAGTCCCTCCGTATTCCATTTCCGACATCTATACCTACTCTTTTATCGTCAAATGACATGTGTGTATATAATATTTTGTCGACTTATATGTTCCAAAACAATATTAAATTATAAATATGTACTATCTTTTTATAAAAAGTAATTTTATTATTTCATATTATTCCTATAACACTCCTTACCTTACTGATCCTACCTACTGTCCTATCTGATCCTGTATTAATTTAATGATAAATCCGTTTCCTTAACTTTGTTTGTGGCTAAAGCACAAGCCGTGCAAAGCCAAGAAAAAAAAAAAAAAAAAAAAAAAAAAACTATTTAAATTTTAAAATTACTCTGCAATACTCATTGAACTATTATTACTAGCGTAGTAATAATAGCTCAATGGCAATACCATGTCCCGGAATGGGACCTCCTTACTTTACAATTGTATTTTAAATGTTTTTTCCTTTTTATTTTGACTTAGTGTGTCACTTGTTCTTTTGCTGTTTTTTCATATTATATTACGTCTATGTTTCCACCGGCGTTTAATTAATTTTTATATTAATCTAAATTCTAAAAAGTATTGCTTGAGCATCTTTTGCGGTCTATAACATTCGTCTCTTTCTTGTTACTGTAAAAATCCGGCTTGATTTAAACAGATTTCTCATCTTAGTTTTTTTTCGAGATATTCTAATTATAATTATAATCTGCAAAGAATGTGACTATATAACTAAATGAGAACAATGTTATTAAACTTATAAATGCGAAAGTTCGTGAGGATGGACGTAAGAATATAAAACAACTAAAGGATTTCTGGATTATATAGGTATTATAAAATTGACTGGCTCGATGGCGCATTCGGTAGTCACACACAGTCGTGGGTTCGATCCCCACCCAGGACAAACATTCGTGTGATGAATACTTGTGCTCGCTCTGTGTCTGGGTGTTAATATACAATATTTAAGTATACTCGTATGCTTACTCATATACTCGTACCTGTTGATTCTGATATCCGTAACACAAGTGCTTAGGTTACTTACCTTAGAGTCAGATCAATGTATTTATATGATGTAGTCTGATATTTATTTATTTATCTATTATTTATTAAAAAAAAAATAAGTAAAAAAAAAATTTTAAATAAAATTCGAACATAAATTTTATTATGCAATTTTAATTATTCTTGAATCGATGTGTTACATTTACAACAAATAATTATCACTGTTTTTTTCAGTTACACGTTGTTACAGTTGGTGATAACAATTACGTTTGATATCTACACGGAAATCGTTCTAATGCCGAATTAAATGTAGGGCACAATATTCATAAATTAGAGGAGCATGAAAACCGGTCCTTTGAAACAATAATAGTTTTCAAACCAGTGGTCGGCAACATTTAGAAAAAACATATGGGTGATGTCATTTATAAAACAAATTCAGTAGATAGATAAATTAAAAATAAAATAGAATACAATATAATTGTTTTAAATAGGGGTTTACAAAAATGGAAAGTATATACGTAGTACATTTACTTAAAATCTATTATGAAAATAAAGCCTTTTCCATAATTTAAATAAACTCAGTTCTAGTTATTTTAATACAAGAAATGACAATCCGCAATACTATTTATTTACACAATATGAAGGTCTAATTGGAGTAGCAAACAAGAATCTACTTGCTTTCAAGTAACTACCATATCTATCTAGCATTTATTGAGTGTGCAACTAAGCCCCGTGTATTGTACAAGTGTATGTACATACATAACTTCACGCCCATAATCCTCGAAAGGGTAGGCAGAGTCAAAGGGGCAGCTTGCCCCTTCAACCACATTCAGCCAAAAATAAAGCCGGGTTAGATCGAAAATTGTGAAAAAGCAGTGACAAGCAGCCGCTTGTCACTGCTGTAGACGACAGGTTAGCCAACCTGTCGTCTACACAATCACACATCCAAAACCCGATACATCATTGGTCGCCTTTTACGACATGCTAGGCAAGAATCACAGTTGGCACATTCTTTTTAAGTCCCAGACCAACATGGGACAGTGGGCTGGGTTGGATGGAAAGCTGTGATAAAGTAGTGACAAGTGGCTAGCTCGTCGCTTACTCAGTCACATACCCAAAAGCCAGTAAACCATAGTCGCCTCTTACGACATGCTAGGCAAGAACCACAGTTGGCACATTCTTTTTTTTGTCCCAGATCAACATGGGCCAAGTCCCAGACCAACATGGGACTTATACACATAACTACAAGTGTATGAATATACTTTAGCATATGTAAAGTACAAGTAAACTTAAATACACGGAATACTCCTTGGTCAATGAGACCGATATATTAAGTAATGATGAAAAAGATAATAAGTGATCGTAATTAAGCATTCTTCAATTATTATGACTGTCTCCAAAGTTTAATTCATACAGAAAAGCAGATGGGGTTCTCATGGGTACCAGTCTGATATCTCCATTTGGGGCCTTAGTTAGCAGATACTCTCTGCCATTTATGATCCGTTTTTTGGTGGCATTCGTCACTTTGATCTTAGCGCTCTGCCCGAAGATGGAGGCGTACGAAGGAGGAGGCTGGCTGTCGTGGTAACCATAGTTGCGAGGGTGTTTCTTAAACTTGACCTTCTTGCACTTCATTTTGTTGGTTCTCCTTTGAATCAGATTGTTACGTGTCGAGACAACCTGTTAGTACAAGTTTAGAATAAATTTCTTTGATATGAAGTTAAAAAAAACAAAATAACTACATGTAATACTTTGAGTGCATGTACATAGTAAATAACCGTAAAACACCTGCAGTAATTTATAATATTAATTGACTAAAAACGTACCTAACGTTGATCAGCAATATAAAAAAATCGAGATAGTCTGCCAAAAACAGAGCATATACTGTCACATTATATTAGGTAATTATGTAATACCTAAAGGCTGGTGTCAAAAATAAATCACAATTTTCTCTGTTAAAATAAAAGTTACCACCATTAGTTAATGACAAAACGATAATATCCTTGGCATTACCTCCCCTATGAAGACAGCAAGTGCCACAGCTAGTCCCGCCACCATGATGACGAACGTCATCATCAAGTCACTGTTCCGCAGCTGCCGGTCCTTGGACTGTAAGTCTATAGGACAGATTTTCCTTCTCGGCAAGTTCTCCCTCTTAAGAAACTCTATTATTCCTGACTGTATGACGTATGAGAGACTGAAAAATGTTGATGTCATTGGTTACAACAATTAAGAGTCAGTATTTCCTATCTGTATGAAACTGTAAATATTCGTAAAAGATTGTGTAACATTTTAATATCTTTCGAACGTACATGATGTATGTTAAACTGTCTTACTCACGCCTTATCAAAGAGATGCTTCAGCTTACTACCATGAGGATACACAAAACCTCTCAGCCTGGTCATAAATTCATTCGGAGCGATGACGTAGGTGCACCTATAAAAGTGATGTATAATAATGAAATGTATAAAAATATAACGTATAATATAATAATAGCATAGCATATATATAGGATTAGATATTAGTTACCTACCTTAGCACAACCTGTTTTAAAAGTACACAATATTCCGATTACGAGAAGATGATAATAATAATTAGTAAAACGGTATCAAGGCGTATCAATACGGGACCCTCATTTGTTTTGGTCTCAACGTTTATTAGCAAAAGTTATAACAATAAAATGTTAAAAAATTAGTGTCATTACATTTTATCGGAGGCTCGCGTAAAATTGGCTGCGACACTGGTAAGTAAACAAGCATAATATCCCCTTAAAAACAATAGAGACCAAACAAATCGCACCTGTCTGCCTCTGGAACACCTCTGGCTGCTTTCTGACGATAGTCCGAATACATGAGCGTGTCAATCTCCACTTGTTCCCTGACTAAAACGGCACCGCCGTCCACCAGCGGTTGGTAGTCGAAGGTAGTTTTCATGTTGTAGAACCTGGCCCGACCGCTTGCTATCATCCCATTTAATGCGTAGAGATCATCTCTGGGCTGTTGGAAAATAAAAAATATCCTATAAAGTAATAGGTAATTATACAGATTGTAGGTAAAAAACACACCGCTACTCTCAAGAGAAAACACCAAGAGGAGCAGTCCAATCTTAGGGCTTACAATAACGAGAAACGTTGTCTTTATTAATATACTAGCTGCGCCAGCGGTGTCACCCGCGTTTATGGTTAATATTATAAAGACTATTTCCATCATACATGATTTCTATGTAACTTTAACCATTAAGGCTGCACACGCGACGGAAGCATAAAAAATGGAGTAACTTCTCCCGTTTTCCCAACATTTCCCATCACTACTCTGCTCCTATTGATTGTAGCGTGATGAAAAGTATACTATAACCTGCCCAGAAGTATGAAGAATAATTGTACCAAGTTTCGTTAAAATCCGTCGAGTAGTTTTTGTTTCTATAAGGAACATACAGACAGACAGACAGACAGACAGACAGACAGACAGACAGACAGACAAAAATTTTACTGATTGCATTTTTGGCATCAGTATCGATCACTAATCACCCCCTGATAGTTATTTTGAAAGTACAGTATTTAAATCTCATCAACTCTGCCCTTGCGTGTTCTGACATGCACACAGGATGTATAAGGCCTGATTCAATATTGTTTGTCCGCCAAACAATTTAAGATGTGTGGATGTATTGAGCAAAATTGAAGCGCTCTGTGCAAAATTCCTTACATTAGTAACAGCGAATTGCACAGAAGACCCTATTCGCGATATCCAGAGGTAGTTTTTCCTGTAAAGGTCATGAGGAGTCTGGATGTCTAACGTGAACTTCGAGAGCGTGAGGAACGCCGTCAGGTTTGCCGTGTAGAATGCAGATAGGAGGATTATGAAGATCCACCAATTTGTGAACAGAATGCGCGTTGTACCTGTTGAAAATGTTGGTTTTGTATTAATAAGGTTTTAGATCTCTGTAACACCTTTACTTTTACATGTAACGAAAATATAATTTTCCTGTCGAGTGTCTCTACATAAGCATTTTGATCTTCTTTTGATCGTCAATTCATAATTGTCCTGATAAGTGTGGAGGTTTTACATGCATTTTTCTTCACTATATCACCCACAATAATATAAAAGTAAAAAAAATAAGCGGAAAATTAACACGTACATACTATTTAATTACACGATCAAGCAACTTCAAAATTAAAACAAAGTAGTGAAAGGTAGTGCACACTCACTTGCTTTAGGCTCTAAATGGCTTCCTTGTTTGAGAAGAGCTCCATAAACGAACCAGACACTATCTGGAAGTGGAATGTACTGCTCTTCGTTGAACACCAGTCTTTTTCGAAGACGGGTAAAATATGTGATGCAGGGTCCGTATAACAATAACGCCAGGAGTATTAGGCACCTAAAAGAAATAAAAAAAAATATTGAGTAAGTTGTCGAACAACATTATTGTACTGTTGATTATAACTAAAAGCGGCTTAAATCTGAGTTTAAATTAATGTATTTAGTTTTTCTCGTTTGCTATACCAATTCCAAACCAAAACCCTACAATTAGGCGAAGCAGGAGAATTCTAAATCACACCAAAAACATTATTATGTGTAATTTTTTTTTCACTCATCTCTATGTAAGTACGTAATGTTCTCATTTGAATGTACCAGTGAACTTTATCACAACCGGCTTAAATTATAAGTTTAGCCTCGTAGCAACTTCGTAGCCTACAGTCCGGATTTATAAAGACGTATCTGCAACGAATAGAATCCTCTCTATCCAATCATACGCAACAGTAGGTCATCCAAAATATTACCTATGTTTGTGTAGCGGTCTCGTAGCAAGTTCGTAGCATATAGTTAGAATCATGTGCTACGAATGTGCAATACTACCCATACCTGTGGCCTAGCGTCGTTCGGGCGGAGGGAGTGCTACGCCCCGGGCGGCCATTCTTGATGGCAGCAAATTTGAAATGACTAATAGCTATATGTAATGCACTTTTAAATTTTTTTATTAGCATTTCAGACCTGGATGGCACGGTATGAGGGGTTGCGGAACGGAAAGCAGAATATATGAAAAAATTAGAACCGCTATGTGTGGTGGAAGCCTAAACCACGCAACTAGACTTTCCTTCGCCCCCCTCCTATGTCCTTCTTACCACACAAAGCCGCTGAAAGGTGCGAGCAACCCAGTCCCCGACGCGGATGCCACCGGCCGCTTCAGCATCATCAGCCACACGCCCACGTCCAGGTCGTGGGAAAACGCGACTTTGTCAAGAAAAACGTCTTCCTTTGGCAGGAACACTGCCGCCATGTCCACCAACTACAAACCCTCAAAAATAATATAAAAAAAGCTTTAGTCAATTACTAAATCAATTTTGAAAGCTCGATGGCGCATGTGGTAGTGACCCTGCCCCATGCGCCAAGAGTTGTGGGTTCGATCCCCACCCAGGACATTCGTGTATTGAATACTTGTGTTTGTTCTGTGTCTGGGTGTTCATATCCAATATTTAAGTATATATTTTTAATACCACTGTTGATTCTGATACCCGTAACACAAGTGCTTAAGCTACTTACCTCGGAGTCAGATGAATGTATGTGATGTAGTCGGATATTTATTTATTTTATTTATTTATTAAAGCTTTTTCTTTTTCGGGCACAATTTAATGTGATTAAGCATCGTTATCATTGCATGGTAACTACGTAAGTAGTTACCATGCAAAGAGCAATTACTATTTGGTATTTCCAAAAGTAAATATAACTATGGATTTGTCCATAATAATCCTACTAGCAACTAGAAGTAAGGTCATGTATATAAGCATCAAATGTATTTCAACCATTTAATTCATCAATTGATGACTAGAATGAAAATAAATTAAGATATGTAGTAAATAAATAACATACACTGTGATTGACGAGACCGACCAGGGATTCCCAGGGGTCGGTGCCGCCCAACTCGATTTGCTCCTTGGGAACAACCACTTCATAAGTGAAATTGAACTGCTTCTTCAGTATGTCCAAGATGACAAACGCTATTCCGCACCCGACTAATGAACCGTTTTCATCTTTCTCCGCCCAACTTATAGGCTCATTCTGTAATAACAACTATGTATCGTAAAAAATTCTACGTTTGGTTTTCGGTGACCTGCACTATGCACTTGTGCATCTCGTTAAATTATATCAGGATTCTGTCTACATTTTATTCACACAGGACGCAACCAGAAACTGGCTTTAATAAAATTCCATTTAGCCAGATATTAAGTATTTGGATAATATCTTCTTAACCGATTTCGGTCACAGTGGCTAATCTCAACGAGTATTAACCAACTACGCAGGAGTTTATAATGCACAAATCTCTGCGCAATCCTAAGTGCCGATCCAATTCTTTTACTTCCATAGTCGGGAAGACGAAAATCCAACATGACAGGTGCAGAACTTTTGTCCCGTGTCTGTCTAAACGTGCTTTCAGATATACGAGGATGATAAACTCCCTGACTCCGGGTAGTTGCTGAGTAACTTCAATATTGAAACATCAATCCACCAATTATTCGCCAGACCCGGGGTTCAAAGCCTGTTGACCCTTAGTCGGCGCATGCTGCCAGTGGATCGTCGAGACAGTAAATATGTTAAGTATTTGGATAGTTAACGTATGTTTACTTAGGTACCCTGAACGTTGCAACTTTGAGGTGTTTTCCATTGATATCATTAATTACGAATTCCGACGAAGTCTGTGATTGCCATTTTTCTGAAACAAAACATGTTATTCAATTTACTTTTGTGCTTTAATTAACTGTTTGATTAAAATAATGCTTCGTCATCGTTATCGCTCCGTCGCAGTTCACTTAAGAAAATAGGCATCTACCTACATTTATACGACACTGTTAAATAGCATCTACTTAATTTATTTTTTTCACCAACTGCTACCCTGCTCTCAGAGTCAACACTCGTCTGATTTTAATTATAATAAAATAGTTGGGAAATTACCTATAATTGAGTTATCATGGTCCTCCATACTATCGCTTAAGGTAATATTTGGTAAAGTTGATAGGAGTAGCTCTATTCCCGTGGCCATGGTATTGTAGAAATTGGCCATATCTGATGCTTTACCTACGCGTGGTATTTAATGAGCCGAAATCCGCTATATTTTTAAAATAACAATTTGAAGAAACGTTGCGGAAGGAAAACGGAAAAGCCGAAGAATATTATATCGAAGACTAGTGCCCGCGGTTTCACCCGCGTTTATGGTAAATGTTATATACCCTATAGACTTCTTAAAAAAATGGGCTATCTAAGACTGAAAGATTTTTTAAAATCGGTCCAGTAGTTCCTGAGATTAGCACGATTAAGCGAACAAACAAACAAACTCTTCAGCTTTATAATATTAGTAAGTAAGTATAGATATTGATTGGCGAGGCATTGGGCATTTTAATGAGTACACAACTAAGTCGTTTGGAGAGATTTTGTGAGAAAAAATGATAAATCAATGTTATTCTTAAGCACGAGATATTCTTAAAATGGCTATAGACTTTTAAATACAAGTTAAACTCATTAGAAAATCTACGGTTATTAAATTTAATAAAACTTATTCAAAAACACTATTCGTGTTGTGTCCCGGACAGGTGTGATGTCTCAAAGTGCCCACACAAATGTTAATACTGCATTGACAATGTACATAGCATGATAAAAAGCTGAAAATCGTTTTATAAACCATATAATTACTTAAATCAACGGCATGTTACAAAGTAAGGTAACATTACCTGCACCCTAATTTTTTCGGAACGCAAGTTGCCGGGTACCTACATTGAAATTATAAACCGTGATAAACATCTTCGTAATGGTAAGGTATACATCAAACGTTATTATATTTAAGTATCTACTCTAACTTTCAAATAAATACTCAAGATTTTAGTACTTACCAGGTTCTAAAATTAAACAAAACAATATTTAATGGCCTTAGTAATGATACATTGTGATAATTTTATTTTGATAGATTTAGTATTTTATTTCTGGGGCTATAACATCTTTTTGTATGCTAAATAGGTACAATATTTTTCTTTGTTTCTTTCTTTCTTATAAGTATGTTTGGGTACTAATAGATATATGTATATTATTTAGATAGATTTTACAAATGAAACACACAAATTTAAACAAGTAGGTAGGTAGGTACTTATAACCTATTTTTGAAAATCAATAACCATGTGACTTAGTTTCCGCTTGTCTGTATTTCCAAAAAAATAATTGATTGGAAACTAGAATTCAGATCTGTTTTCAGTAAATCCAGCTTTCAGTGTAAATACAATCCCAGTTTGTTAACGTGTAATTAAAAATCAACAGAAGTGTGTGTACTTAATATACTTAAATGTATCCATAAGATAGTTTTTACAGTGTTCATATATGTTCTAGTGATATCGGGGCCCCTAAACCCTATGCTGGGAGCCACTTTATATTTTTTTACATTCATTACCCCACAGACCACAGAAAGTGCATTACCCAAAAGAGTACACAGAGCCTGGGCGTACGCAAGGGGGGCAGGGCGGGGCAGCTGGCAATTATGATAAAGTAGTGAATGGCTTGTCGCTTACTCAATCTCAAATCTATAAATTTATTACTTACAAAGAACCCGGGTAATGGGTCCCCCCATGACCCGAGAGGAAAAAAGCCCGATGCTGGGCCCCTTAAGGAGATGCCTCCGGGAAGTAAGATCCGACTCGGCTCATGAGTCTAAACTTTATCTTCGAAATATAAATATTAAAGAAATTATTGTCTTAGCCATTTAGCGATTAATAGCAGTACTTTCTAAGCCATCTATAGAAGCATAAATTTTGTCTACTTGGGAGCCTTTTTAAATAAACGTCACTTAGCCTTTTAAGTTTGAAATAAACGATAGATGTATATAAATAATACCACCGGTTTTGTTTATGAATGTTGCAGATGCAGATTATTACACACCTAGAAAACTACAACACAAAACAAACTTTTGTACACCACACACACCGCGGACGCAAATGAGAATGTGGGTCTTATAGGTTGACTTTTTTTCTCCAGACCTAATTATGGTAATTTGATATTATGGTTCATACAAAAATAAATATGAAGAAGATAAGACCCGGATATTACCCTATTAACTATTTCGAGCACTAAATTAAATTTGAATATCCAATATTTCAATTGAAAGACGTATATTAACATAGCACATTCGTTATACATTTTCCAATTGAATGATAACATCCCTATGCTTTTTTTGACATACGCATGTCTTAAAACTATAAACATAACCAATAAATGTTTTTTATTTTTATACTTAGATTCAGAAATTCATTTATTTTAAGGACGTTAGCTTGTAATCAAAAGCCAAAATGAGAGAAGTCTTTCTATCTAATTGTGAGAAAAACTTTATACAAAAAATCGTATCAGAGGGTCATGTAAGTACAATATTCTCAACGAGTATTGTTGCCACTCTATTTTAACTTATTTATTCTATCATATAACTTTTGTTTATTTCAGCGATTAGATGGGAGAAATTACAATGAAAGTAGAAAGCTACAAATATCCTTTGGATCTGAGTATGGAAGTTGTATTGTATCTCTCGGCGAAACAAAGTAAGTTTAAAGTTGTCATTGGTTTTACATTCTTTGAAACTACATTATCTAAATACTATAACTTAAAAAGTATTTTTTAGTTAGTTAGTTTATGTATTACGAATTAACAATGTTATAAGATTAAATTTAAATTTCTGAATTTTCTAAATATTTCTGATTGGAAATATTTCTGTAATCCATCTTTGAGTCATTATGCTTTCTTATATTATTGAAATTAACAATAGATTAGAATCTTACAAATCTTTATATAATTCCAGAATTCTGGCACAAGTCTCATGTGAAGTTACTCAACCCAAACAAATCCGACCAAATGAGGGAATTCTGTACATCAATGCTGAAATATCCCCTATGGCCGCTCCACATTTTGAGGCGAATAGACAAACAGACCTCACTGTGTATTTAAACAGATTGCTAGAGAAATGCTACAAGGACTCCAAATGCATAGATCTTGAATCTTTGTGTATAGTTGTTGAAGAGAAGGTTAATATTATTTATTACATTTTTAACACATAGTCCAGTGCTTTTCTCAACCTTTTAGTGACTGAGGACTACTTTGATTTCATTATTGTCATCATCAGAGCATGTGGCCGAAAATGTACCTTTTTAACCGACTTAAAAAAAAAAAGGAGGAGGTTCTTAATTTGACTGTTTTTTTTTTTTCATTTGAAGAAATGGTCTATAAAACAGATATTGATAATGAAGTCCACAAAGGATATTATCAATAATATTTATAACAAGTTATGGCAAACTAGAACATAATATAACCCTAATATGCATAGTTAGTTGCATAAGCCTAGCTTTCTATTTAAAAATAAAACTTTATTTTGTTTCTTTTGTACTTCTAAAAACAATATTTTAGGAAACAATGTCAGTCCTAGAAAATCATGCATGATATTTAACTTCATCCTTGACATTTCCATAGTCTATCCTTCTCTCTAATTTGAAGCGGTATAAACTTACTCTGCTTAATTCAAACTTTTCAGGTTTGGTCACTTCGAGTAGACATCAAAGTTCTAAATCACGCTGGAAACCTAATAGAGTGTGCTAGTATAGCAACTTTGACTTCCTTGGCACATTTCAAAAGGCCCGATGTGACCCGAAATGGTGACAGTGTCATCATACACACTATAGCCGAAAAAGATCCCATACCCACAGTATTGTATCATTATCCCGTATGTGTGACATATGCCATATTTGGAGGGGAGTAAGTATGATCTAAATATATATGATGAATAAGTCTCTATAGAATTCAGTTAATATTTATTGACTGGCTTGATGACGCATTCGGTAGTGACCATGCCCCAAGCGCCAAGAGTTGTGGGTTCAATCCCCACCCAGGACAAACATTTGTGTGATAAATACTTTTGTTTATTCTGTGTCTGGGTGTTATTATTTAACATTGAAGTATAATATTTGTAATACCACTGTTGTTTCTGATATCCGTAACACAAGTGCTTAAGCTACTTACCTCGGAGTCAGATCAATGTATGTGATGTAGTCTGATATTTATTTATATGATAAAAGTGAACACTCTTTGGGCCCACATTTTGGGAGTATTTACAATAATTTCAAAGTTTATAAACTTATAGATTTTATCTGTAAAATTATAAAGATTATTTGTATACATATTGTATTCAAATACTTTTTTCAAACTGATCATATTTAGTATCTTCAACAGATTAATTACTTACTTAATTATCTTGTTTCTTGTCCTATATTCCAAATACCTCTTATCAGACATATTGTACTTATATCTGTGTCAGTGTTAAAGACATATGTATGCATGTTAAATTTGTGACAAATTTTCAACATTATAATATGAGCCCATTGTCCCCTGTTGGTCTGGGACTTATGGTATATGGGGTTTTGGGTATGTGATTGTGTAGGCGACGAGCTAGCCGTTTGTCACTACTTTTTCTCAATTTACTATCCAACCCAGCCCATTTTCCCATGTTGGTCTGGTACTTTAAAAGAATGTGCCAACTGTGGTTCTTGCCTAGCATGTCGTAAAAGGCGACAAATGGTATATCGAGTTTTGGGTATGTGATTGTGTAGGCGACAAGCTGGCCACTTGTCACTCCTTTTTCACAATTTTCCATCTAACTCAGCCCAGTTTTATTTTTGGCTGAATGTGGTTCAAGGGGCTTGCTGCCCCTTTGACTCTGCCTACCCCTTCGGGTATTATGGGCGTGGTGTTATGTATGTAAAATATGAGCAGATTATTAATAAATAAATTATCAAATATAATCATAGATCATTTTGTAACTGTGGATGCCACCAGCATTTTTGTTTTGATCTAAAAATGTGATACAAATAGAATCATAATGATCTAACTTTTACAGTATCCTACTATCAGATCCAAGCTTCATTGAAGAGTCGGTTAGCACCAGCAGTACCGAAGAAGGCATACACACAGCTGGAGGGTTACTGGTGATTGGCATGAACCAGTACAAGGAGCTGTGTCTCCTCGATTTGACTGGTGCGGCTTTGGATCATGCAAATATTGTCCATAAAGCTATCATAAGTGCCGCTGATAGGTGCAAAGAGATAGTAGATTTGGTGAAGAATAGTATTATCAGTGATGATACCTTAAGGTTATTAAAATTTATACTTATGTATATGCAATAATGCAGAAGCTGCATGGTGGCGGAAGAAACACCAACACAGATTTTTACACTGTCGCAGCGTGAGTGACACAAGGGCACAGCTAATAGGCAATCCTCCTTCGTTGGAGGCTGCACTCAAATGTCCTAGAAACCTAATTACCTTCTGGACGAAGCTAAAGTGGTTTGAATGATCCCTGTAGTAGCACAGTGACCATTTACGCACAATGGCCCACCTATGATAAGTGCGGAAAACACATGCCCAACTAACTAACTATGCAATAATGGAATGACTTTTTTTGACTACATTTTAAATGTTAATGGAAAACAACAAATTAAATAAAAAATAAATAACATTACATAAGTATATAACAGTAGTTAAAAAAATTTGGTATATTATTTTTACTAATGAAGAAACTGGTTAGCTGTAACTACTGGTAAAATTATATTATTTTGTTAATTATTTGTTCTCAAATCTTTATTGTTTTAACATGGCTGAATGTACTGTGCAAAGTTTACCCAAAAACATTGAATTAAATTTCCATATTTGTATTTTTTTGTTATCTTAAAACCACACTGACCACTGATAATGCTACAGCATTTCGTTAATACCCAACTTGTTTTATTTGTAGACGGAAAAGAGTAAAAATAAACTTCTCCTCTATAATAACAAAAGAACATATACTGTCATTGAGCCAAAAAGACCTCAACATTCGTCTGAAGAATTATAATGCTGGTGATTTAAAAGACAAAGAAGATGTAATGATGATGTCTGACGACGATGACGATGATGTGAAACCAGAACTTAGTAAATACGATGGTAAGTCTTTACTGTTTTGCAACTGTTTTTCCTACTCGTCAACACTGTTGATGAGTGGGGAAATAAAGTTTCGTTTGTGAACACTGAACAGTGAAAACAATTATTTCCCCATCGTACACAGAGACATAGTTAAGGGTTATTTAATTATCTGTATTCTCTATTAGTAGATTAAATTTTAGAGAGTAATTACAGAAGCTAAAATTTGCATTTAATTTTATTAATCTTTTTGGCATAGGTAATGAAGTATTTTAAATGGCAAGCATGGGCGTACGCAGCTTTAGTTCCAGGGGGAACTTGCGTACGAAAAAAACCTTTTTAAAACTGGCTTTGGTGTCGCTACACATTTTTATATTAATACCATTTCCTACTTTATCGCTTTTAGGTATAGGGTATGAACAATCGTAAAGTAATTGTTCTGATCGTTCAGTTTTCACGAACGAAACTTTTTATTGCCCACTCGTCCACAGTGTAAGACGATGGAGTGCCCACAGTATTATGATGAATCCTTGAAATCTAAAAAGTTATACTGGCATATTGGGATATATTCATAGGTGGGCACCGTTAATCCAAATGTTAACTGCGTTAATCGTTAGTTAAAAAGTTAACTTCGATAATGGGTAGAGCGTTAAATTTTAAAAAATTTAACGAAGTTAAAGTTAACCGTTAAAAGTTAACCATGAAAACTTGTACTGTTTTTGGGCTGGAAGAAAAATGTAAATTTAACAAAAAAACAAGTAGAAAGAATATTTCTATATTAAAGTAGGTAGAAATAGGCAGTTATTCATGGTAGTTTTCCCCTTCATAAAAATTTGCTTATTAAAATTGACATCCGACAGCGATGATCGTTTAGACCGTAAAATGTCGTTGCCCATTGAAAAAAGACGTTGTAATGCAGCACTAGATAGCAGTGTTATTTTTAACTAACAGCGCCCCGCGGTTACACCCGCGTAGTTCCCGTACCCGTAGGAATACGGGGATAAAATATAGCCAATGTTACTCGCTGAAAGAATAGCTTTCCATTGGTGAAAGATTTTTTTAAATCGGTCTAGTAGTTTTGGAGCCTATTCAATGCAAACATTCAAATCTTTCCTCTTTATATAAAGTATGATAAAAAGATTAATTAAGTACAACTGGTTCACCTATAAAAGCAGCATCTGCTAAAGATTATTTTGACTTCGTGTTCTTCGACTTTGAAGTCCTTATCACATCACACGTGAGCTATGTTTTTCAGAGATTTGTAGCCTCTAGACTTATTTTATTCAATGTAAGTAACAGTGCTGTAAAAATCAATTTTTTCTTCTTCTTCATTATTGCTACTTCCACTAATATGAATAGTTTCCTTTTCGTTTACTTCCCTTTCATTGATCAGAGCATTTTCAATTTTTGCTTTAAAATAAAAGTATATCAACAAAAGATTAATGTACGGACTAAAATTAACGGAAGTTAACAAGAGCGTTAACATTTTTAGCAGTTAACTTAAAAGTTAATCCGTTAAGCAGATAGTTAACTTCGTTAATTAACGATTAACGTATTAATGAGTTAATGCTCACCTTTCTGTATATTTATTCTTATGGATCATGATTGAAAAGATTTCAGTAGACTAAACGTAACTTAATAATGGTGTTTCAATGCTGTAGACTAGGCAATGCCTTAAGTCTCAACAAGTAACTCTTACAATTTCGACACAGGACTAAAGTAAATCAATGAAATCATTATTTATAAATGATTTCCCTCATTTAATCTAGAACATACTTATACTTATTAAATTTTTTTTTTTGATATATTTCGTAAAAGCTTCGCAGACGACACTACGACCTAGACAACTGACGGAAATTTGTTTGAATTATCTTTTTCCAAACTACCTATTAATAAAAATTTAAAGAATTCATTGTATATTACCCATTATTATTATTTTTTTGTTCAACGGGACTTAAGGTGGAAGTACTTCTTATTAACTCCCTAGTAATAGATAAAGGATCAAATAACGACAAAGAATATCTATCTATACCACACAATTTATCAGGCAAGCATATAGAATTTCTAACAAAGAGTAGAAATACTTAATCAGGAAATGTAGTGTAGGAAACTTGTAGTTCAACACACACTGAGGTCCAATAGCATCTCCATAGGTCTTTTGATTCGAATTTTACTCTAAGTTAAACCGTCTACATCATAGGTTCCCAACCTTTTTTTTTTATTACCGCTCCCCTATAAGAAAATAAAATTCCAACACCCCACTTTACACAATAATTTCATATGTCTATTATCAAATACATAATAGTATTTGGTCTAAATCATAGGTTCTCAACCTTTATTTTTGGATTACCGCCCCCTTCATAAAAAAAAACATTAAACGCCCCCTTTTACATAATATACCAAGTTTATATGTCTTTATATTCTTATCTATTAGTAATTACAAATTAAATTAGTTATCTCTCTGTAATCGTGCAAATCGTGGTCGTGGCTAAGGAATAAACATCTTAGACGGCTAAATACGATGGTTTTTCCTAAAAATAGAGGCAAGTATTTTATTATGTTCTAATTAGGTAGTACGCCGCGACCGTCTTCTGAACTGTCGTAACATCCTCATTTGCCTTTTGGGCCCGCGATATCCCCCTCGAAAATCTCAAGCGACTACTAGGGGGCATTACCGCTCCCGTTGGGAACCTATGGTCTAACTAAATGATAAAAATAATTTTACTTTTGCTGTCAAAACTAATAAATCTCTGTGGTAAAATACAAAACAACTGCAGTTGCAAATAAATCCTCTATAGGAATTATTAGTTAATATGATTGAAGTTAATAAACAAGAGTTTAGATATGTACAACTCTTTATTTTTATAATATTGTGTAGAGATTCCAAGTTCATAATATTTAATTTGTCCATGTATTTTTAACAAGATGTTTATTAACCTATTTTTGTTTTAACGAGAAATATTTGTTCACTGTTTTAATAATTCTACATTTTTAGCCATCTATATACAAAATAAATATAACAATGTATAAATTCCCGGGTAACAGTGAAGTATCTAGGTTCTGCAGTGGCAATAAAATATTCACATAATTAATTGCATTGAATTTCATTTTCAGTTGTACCATCATTGCCACAAACTGCAGAAATTATTTCCAAGAAGGGTGCATCAAAATGGATAGAAATTTCATCAGATTCAGAAGATGATGATAAATAAATAAATAGTTAGATTTGTTATAACAAACTTCATTTGTTAAATAAAATGTAAATTTACATCTTAAAATCTTTTTCTTATTATAATCTCTCTTAACTATAATATTAGCCATTGCATTTCCCTCAATAACTGTTAAATGACATTGCAAAATAAAAAATAATACATAATTATTATTACCTGCCATTAGTATTACGATTTGGAGGTGAAGAGGTGCATAGGCTACCTATATTTAATGGAAAATAATAATGTTTGCTTTTAAAAAATATTATCAAAACAGTCATACATTATCAAATGTATGTACCTATGAATCAAAAATAAAAAAGGCCAGTAAATGAGTCTTAAATAAATCAACATAAAAATATGATGAGTATTTTTTTGTTTTTATGGTAGTTTCCTTTTTAGAACAGAAATGTATGGCAAATTAAATTTCAAACAAATTAGATTCTGAAGTCCCAGTATCTTTAATAAACATATTTATTAGTAACATGTAGTTGAGAATATATTTTAATACATAACTTTAAAATGTTGTTGATAGTTGCTTATGAAATGTATTGATTACCAAATCATAATACTCACAGCAGGTCCTAATTATTACTATTACTTAAACAAAATAAATAATGTTTTATTTCACAGTAATGACAAAGGTACATGAAGGAATTACAGAAGTCACTTAATTAGGCTTAATAATTGAATTTATACTTTGGTATGAAGTAATATACTTCAATCAAATAATTTTAAGATTTCCAATTCATACATCTATTTTCAAGTATGGATGCAAGCAGACTTTTCAAGAAATGAAATTAAAGGAAGTCTAAAACCTATAACTATTGTTAAATCTATATAATTCCATAAATTACATATAAAATTAAATTAAATCTACACTGAGTCAGAGTTCATTCCATTCTTTTGATCCAACTTGTTGCCATGTGTCTTTACCATGTAAATAAAATATGTCATAATCTCCTTTTCATTAACAGGTAAAGTCTTGAAATGTTTCTGTATAGCCTGGAATTAATAGAAAAAGTCATGTCAATACATTCTCAGAGAAAAATATATTTTGTTATTTTTGTACATAAATGTGAATTTATAGGCCTGCTTGTAAATATTATATTTAAAATTATGAGTGATGTAAAATATACTTAAAATAGTTTTGTAAGCTGTATATTTTTATGTAGATGAACATCAAAATTACATCTGAATTATACCTCTTGGATTTAAATTAAATTTAAATTTATTACCTTTATTAAGTGGTTTAAAAATAATTAAATGAGGTACTTACTTCCGCTAATTGAGCCTTATTCAAGCCTGGCCTTGTTGGCACCTTGTAATGCTTCTTATACCTCCTAAGTGTGGGTACTTGGAGCTGGAACCAGTCTACTTCAGGGGAGTCCATTTCCGCCTCATTGCTGTCGTCCTCAGAGTCTTTTGGCCTCCTCTGCTTTGTCCTTGCACACTGAATCATGTTTTTGTGGTAGTCGCAGATGTATGTATGCCTTGCCTAAAAAAATACCACTATTAAAAAAGGAAAATATTGTCTGTAAGTAGGATAATTTAAGTTTCACAAACATGATGGGTACCTGAGGGTCAATGTTGAGTTTGAGCTTCCGTTGCATCACAGTCTTCTGTATACGTTTACTGTACGCGGCGTTGCCCGCGGGGCGCCTGCAACGTTCGCTGTCATCCACAAGGCAACATATTTGGTCGGAATTACCTCTAGAGTCCTCTTCTCCCGTACTAAACCCGTTGTTCATTTGATACTCCCGTTGAATCATATATAACAAATAAGTTTAACTTCTGCGTTAGACCTCGCACCAGGCGATGGCAAATAGTTCGACGTATTCACAAAGACGCACAGTTGAGGTTATGATTTTTAACAACACAGAACCTTTATAAGCATATTATCGGATATGAGGATGCGAAGAATTGGCCGGTCAGTTCAATAATGTATGGCAATAGCTTTTATACGAAGGCGATTCCTTATTCACTGCACTTGTTCACAAAAATGTTCATTGCTTCATCATAACATTAGACACATAAATTGTACAAAATCTAGATAATCTTTCGTTAAATCAATTACCACAGAATAAGAACTACAAGATCTTTCCCTGATTCACAAATCATGAACACACAAAACCTAAATTGAAAATACCACTGCTGGATAAACAAGATAGGACAGACTTTCGCAGCAACCGATCGCCATTTGACTTGATTTTGAATGATTTGACTGGATTCGGTGGTCGTTGTCAATCTTTCTGACTACTCATTCACTCATTCAATTAAAGAATCTTCAACCCTAAAGTGCGGGTATGAAGTTACATTTTCACGTGATAACATAATAATGCTTGCGCGGAAAAAAATAGTTCAGTCCGTGAATGTGTGCATAGTTGCAATGTGACAACGTAGCTATGTTGAATTATAAACAAAAAATAAAGCCGACGCCTGAATACGGATTGGTTAAAATATGGCGGGGCATTCAATTTGAACCAATGAGATTTTTTTCTCATTGACATTGCTCGTTCTCGTATTCATTACGGCAAACGCGAAGTTCCCTACGTAATAAGCGCTGAAATCGTGTGCCCGATGTTATAAACAGAGTGGGTGAGTTTTATTATTTTTTTCCTATTAGCAATATAATTCGTTAAAAAAAACATAAAATTGTCAAACCTAATATTATTACTAAAAATATAAACGCATTTATATATCGCCCGAAGTGATATTTATAGTTTTACATTCTAATTTTGTAAGCAAATGGCTGCCGAGGGCCGAAGTAAAGTGACATTATACACATGACATCTATATCAGTAGGTGTGTATAGGTAGGTACGTACTGTATTTTATGAAACATAATTGGATTTTAAAAGTTAATTGTTGAAGTATCGACATAACCTATACGGTCACATACTACGCGTTAGATGACTACGACTATAATAAACATAAACTTTATTAAACATGTAGGGTTTATTTGTAAATATAATATAAATAAGCGTGCAAGACCTGATTTAGGAACATTTTTGAATCAAATTGCATTGCAATAAATAAGTAGATATAGAATTGATTCAGGTTAAAATATAATAGTGTTTTGTATAGTATTAAATAATAAATACATTTTATATGTAGTAGATTGGTTACTATTATAAACTATTTACCGCCAAAAAATATCACACTCAATATCCAGCCAGTAAACAACAGTCAGCAGGTGTATCTTTTGTTATGTTACGTTTTGATAGAAGTTTTCATAATACCTATACAAAATATATTATGTACCTAAGTATGATATAGAAAAATAAGTTCTTTCCTACCGTGGTATTTTTTTTTCATAGATTACCTATAACTTTATTGACTTAATTTTTATTTCCATAAGAAAAACACATTTTAAAATACTTTTTTAGTGTTAGTATAGAAATTTAATAAAAGGGAGTGGAGTTTCGGTTGTATTGAATTTTTCAAAATTACAGATGTAAGTACAATAATATTTTACCAGAAATTTAATCTCAATAACAGAAAGAACAAAGTTAGTGGATTAATTGATTACAGTGATTGAGTTATTTGTTTGTGATATGTACCTAATACTATGTAAATAATGAAGATAATCTGTAAAGAAAAGCACATGGTGTTTTTTTTATTGTATAGGTACTAACAGCGCCCCATGGTTTCACCCGCGTGGTGATAAAATATAGACTATGTAACTAGCTGATAAAGTTGCTTTCCATTGGTGGAAGGATTTTTCAAATCAGTCTAGTAGTTTCGGATCCTATTTAATAAAAAAAATCAAATATATCCTGTTTGTATTATTAGTATAGGTATAGATTATTTTAGACGCTTGGAAACAAGTAACTATTAAGGCAAAAGTATTTGACAGACAATTATTCGAATCAATATATTTTGAAACACAATTACTAGACTAGATTTATTACATTATTTAATTCCTACAAGATGAAGTAATATATTGACTTATTTACAAAAAGTAGGTAGAGCGTGAGTCCATACGTCCATACACACACCAAAAAAAGTTTTGTGATCACTAGATAAATTGTTTGTTGTGTGTTTTCTTGAAATAGAAATACGCTGTTTGCAATTAAAAAATATATATATTTTTTTTATTAACAAAAATTGAGTAATTAATCATAATGTAATTGTAACAGGAATTTTAATAAAAAGCAAAAGACAATTTATTAATAATATAACTCCTCCTCTGCCTCGAACACATGTGGAGATCCTCTTGGGCATGCTGAGGATCAAGTTATTTAGCCCTTATTGGGGTAACCTGTTCCATTCTTGAATTGCGGCTTTCCTGAGCTCTGGCACTGCCTAGGGACGTGGCTGTCAGGCGAGCCAGTCTAACCTTGTGATGTCGTATTCTCAGAGAGCAGCATTGACTCGTTGAACTCCATGATCGCTTTTCCGTGATCGCTTTTCTTTGATGTGTGTATGTAGGTATATCTTTCATACGCAATTAAGAGCATTGTGACATTACTAATTAACAATTTTTATTATTAGCCTTGATATTCTTGGGGAAATTAATCTCTCAGAATTAACTCACGACAGCCAAGTTACCTTTTATTTGTACGTGAAGAATGCCTTCACGCATCATCCAAGTAGACCTGAGTGACAGCCTACAAGGGTGTGTCGGGCTTGGAACTGGCTGGCAACACCAGTTCCCCTTGCGACTAAACCTCACGGCTGCCATTCTTTGGGCGCTGAACGTAGACTATCGGGATCCCTACTGTCGGGATTCCCGCGAAAGACCTACGAAGCGCGCGCTGCCGCCTTGCAGCCCATCTCTGGAGAGAGGAAACCTCTTCCCCGAATACCTAGCGTGGTGTGACGACAACACAGACAGCTGAGTGACCTGTATCCTAATGGACAAGGTATGATACGAGTTGTCGTCTTCTCCGGGGACGTTTGAGTGCTAGAAGGCTCCCCCGCTAGCGCCCACGACCCCAAAGGCACTTTTAGTCACCTCCTAAGATAGACAGGGATACCTAACGAGTTTAGATTACTTTGAACCACTTCCTTGAAAACATTTCATTAGAAATAATAACTTTCGAAATTAACCTTTAGGAAGCTTTTAGCCGACAGCAAACCTTGATTGTAAAAGTTAGATTAATGAAGTATTTAAATTTGATTAATGTAAATAAATAAATAAATATCAGACTAAATCACATTCTTTGATCTGAATCCGAGGTAGTAGCTTAAGCACTTGTGTTACGGATATTAGAATCAACATTGGTGTTACAAATATATACATAAATATTCAATATTAACACCCAGACACTGAACAGACACAAGTATTCATCATACGAATGTTTGTCCTGGGTGGGGATCGAACCCACAACTCTTTGGCGCATGGGACAGGGTCACTACCGAATAAGCCATCGAGTCATTCAATGTAATTCTAAAGTTTTAAATAGAGTCTCGTTATATTATAATTGGCAGTTGTGAACGTAGCTTACATAATTATATATTTCATTCGATGAATCTGCTTCTAATACTTGATTGTATTAAGTTGTGTCGATTAGATTACAGTAAAGCTACAACAAGACGTTTTATCGATTTGTATGAATATTACTCGTTAATTTGTACCGTTTGTAACCGTAAGTGAGGGTTCTTATCGGAGTATTATTATTAAACGAATATAGTATATAATAAAAAGAACGCACTAAAGTATTTTAAGGCTCAGCCATTCAGTCGATTTGAATAATATATTGTGGCTCGACTTGTAAAAAGAGTAAAAAATATTATTTTATAATTTTAAAATATTTTTGTTGTTTCCTTTGTAAGATACTTGTATTTGTATGATGGCAAAAGGACAATATAATACTTTAATTAATAAAAAGTCATATGCATATTTTTAGTTTCAGTAAGCTATTAAGAAAAAGAGGTTGGCATTTTGTAGAAGTTTAACAAACAAATTTAAGCATCTATTTAATTTTTTTCCGTGTTTTTTATTAATATTATAACGTAAATAACTTTAAATGTTAACTTTAGTTTAATGCCTAATTATTACTCCTGACTTAGTATATTAAGTTTGTCCGTAAAATGTTTAATATAATCAATTAGTTAATTTTTTTTTTGAAAAATATTTATTACACCTGCCTAACATCATACCTATTTTACCATAACATAACATATTGACCATTAATGAGATAGTTATATCAGTGAAAACAATATTTTCATGATTATATTAAACGATCTTCTAAACCTGAAATACATGGCACGTCGTGGTATTAAGGAAAAAAAGCATTAAGCAACAATTTATCATTTTATTTTCAAAGGTACATAGACAAGAACAAAAGATTTGAGTATGAAGGCAAATAGCTCGGCCTGCGCTAATCGTCTTATTGACCGGTTGCTGGACGAACTTGTTGCCGTTTCGTGCATATTCGGTGTCTCTTCGTATATTTTCGATCGTTTCCGTAATGGCCGCTGCGCGTTGAGGGCGCCTGTGTGCACTTGTTTAGCGTCTCGCTATGCGACGTTGCCAACTTTATTGACTTAAGTACAAACGAAGACAAAACGTACGCGCGTGGAGTGGAACTTCCAGCCGGTAGCTTTTTGATTAAACAACTCGCAAAACCTTGTGAAATTTCGTTTTTCGGAGAATAATCATCATTACAGAACGATGTGCCATAAGTGATCATATGAAGTCTTTGTGATAAAAACTGTTTTATATTAACAGTGGTAGTGTTCTTAGTGAAAATATATAAAACTGTAAGCACAGTCATTGTGTCTGTAACATATTGGGAAAAGGACATGATTTTAATAAGATACGCACAAAGGGTTTCGTAAAGTGCTAGCCGCTGGTACATAAAGAAACTGGTTGGCCGAAAGCGGCGATTGTAACATGGGGGACAGAGGCGCGACGGGGGGCGCTTGGGGTGCGCGCGACGAAGCCTCGTGGTGGCCGGGTGGCGCAGGTGAACTCCAGCACCAGCAGCAAATAAATGACGATATCATCGCTAGAAGCACTGCCGGGAATACTCATCAATTGTACACATATAAAATGACCGGTGGATTCTCTAATAACGGCGGTGGAGATAATTCAACGGCTAGTTACGACTACCGATTAATGCCTAATTCGAATACCAGAGAGCAATCACCTCAGCAATCATGGTGGTATGCTTCAGGGTCAGTTGAGTCACAACAGGCTTCTTCACCAACGGTACGGGATGTTTTGTTATTTAATTGTTAATAAACCTTAAACTGGCGGCATTATTATTTATTTTATCTTATTACTAACAGAATACGATTCTAAGGTGAATATGGAAAAATACCTAAAAATAAAACAACTATAGATAATTACATTAAAAAATAAATGCGTTTTTCGGCATAATAACAGCTATCAATATCGATTATTACAGTCGTAAGTGCCGGTACCGCTGCTGGTTCAACGTTTCAGTCTTTTGTGCTAAAATATTAAATTGTAACATAACTTACGTAGCAATAAAAATTATTTGTTTATCTATGTGATGTGTATGTACGTTGGTAATATTCTTAATTTATATAGTCTAAAGGCTACTTTCTGACCGAATAATCTTGAATTAAGCGTTTATAAAATTATTCTCGGAATAATGACTACAGCGGTAGGTACTTAGGTATTTAGGATGTCTTTTTCATGAGGACTCGAAGAATCAATAAGAACTACTGTTTTAAATTCACTTGTACCCTTTTTTTAGACTTCCATCTTAAAAACGGCTATTTACCATGTACAATTCAGCAACATAATATGGTGTATATATAATAAAAAAAATCTCATGTGAAATAAATAAATAGTTAAACGGTTCAATTAAAGGGTTGATAAATCACGTCATCATTCATTCATTTCCATAAAATGTTCAGCAATGACATTTTACCTTTTCTGAATTTATGCATTCATTCATTCATCATGATTGTGTAGGTACTGAGGTTCTTTTTGCTAAATAAAAATGTGAATAATTTATATAAAATTGTGGACAAATTTATCAGCTTTATCACTTTCTTATGTAAGTACATACAATAATTGCTAGATTTTATTTATTGACTATGAGTTACTATTCAGTTTTAATACCTACCTACTAGATTTATTATGGATTGTTTTGTGATGGCACTGTGATAGGTGATTTTAGAATGTTTATGGGTATTACAGTGACAATAATACACTGGCTTTTCGATTTGTTTAAAGTTAAAGTTTTTTCAAGTACGTTTGCCCTAGACCCGAATATCTTTGCTTTGGTGACGTATACAATAACGCCCAACATTTCATAATAACCGAAAGTTATTACGATATTGTGTGTTCCACACGGACTAGTAAAAACCTTCTTTTTTTTTTTAAATACGATATCTAACACACTTTCATCAACCGGTTGACTTACTGAATACTACAGATAATGGTACCTATATTACAGATAATGGAATATTACAGATAATGGAATATTACAGAAAACATTATTATGTACTTATGCATGTTTTTTAGCATTGTCTTTTCTCCATATTTTTTGTAATGCTAGTGTTTGGTATCTTCGTCATTCAATCACGCTAAATCGGCTGATCAGAACAGCAGGTTGGGTATTTCTGATCCAATGTACATCGCACCCATATTGATGACAAACACATAAAATATATATAGAGTAAATTTTATCTCCTGAGTTATGGTCCAGCACCATGTTCCCATTGTCTTCAATCTTTTGTTTATAAAATTAAGCCAAAGAGGAACCCTTGGATGACATACATACATAATATCACACTTTTAATCTTCAAGGTGGATGTAAGCCCCATAAACCATATTTAGCCAAAAATAAAATAGAGTTGGTTAGATGAAAAGTTGTGAAAAATTATTGGCTTGGGCGGCTTAATTCTTTAAACCTTGCTGAATCCAAAGTAAGAAATATAATAAAATTAGAGGGTAATAATACTTAAATAGGTATTTTTTATTGCCTTTTACTTTTTAATTTTTCAACTTTTCGTCTACCAACCAACCAACTCTATTACTTTTGTCTTTAGTTATAGGTATAATGATATGATAGTCATACTTATAATAAAAAATGCAAATCCAAACAGCCAAGTGAACTGAACTTGTTTATATTTTTAGGAACACAATCTCTGTAAGTAAGTACCCAACGCGTTTTTAGGTATCACTTTCTGATTTTTTTATCAAAATATTGAAGGATAAAGAGAGGTTTTTAAATGTTTCGGTATAAACATCTTTAGGAATATTTAACAAAACATCAAATGTCATTATTTAGCAGTTCGTTAAGACAAAGATACTCCTATAAATAAAACTGAATATTGAAATTGTTAAATAATAACAAATATATTTAGTACATACCTATAAGTTCATTTTTGTCAGTAAAAAAGCTAGAAGCTTTTTAGTTACAATTCAACTGGTAAAATAAATCAGATTATATATTTTGATTTACAACACAGAAGCTGAAAAAACATAGTTATTAAATTGATTTAGATTTGAAGTGAGAAGATAATCAAATTAAAAAAAATATAGAGCTGGTGCCTTGGCCTTGGTGTGACATTGGTGAAGGTTCAGACTTACAAAATGAAAATTAAATATGAATGTTGACAACACACACCAAATTCCAAAACATAATTTATTAATTTTACTGTCAACTGTAAGTATCAAGTATCATCATGGACTAGTAAAAAAAAAAGAAGGTCTCCACACTGCCATACTTGCGTGAAGCCATGTCTATGCATGTGTGAGTGAGATACTTAAGGATACCAGATATTGGATGTGTCATTTGGAGCACTTATTATGTCAATTTGGACGTAAGTTGCGTGTTAAGTTGGTGCACCTGAGGAGCTTCAACATCTAGTTAGTGGTGTGAAGTCCTTATTTTTTTATTAGTCCGTGACTTAACATATGATTTTTAAATTCTGTTTTATTTTGGGCACGGTTAATTGAAATATTTATGTATGTAGTTAGTGGATTGAGTATACAGTAGTAGTTATAATCCAAACTATGACTGACAATTCAAATGTTTAGGACAATGAATTTTTACAGCTTTTAAAGTGTGAGTGTTAATTACTAGTGTCAAGTATCTCATCTTAATTGTTCACACTGGCATTTTTGTATAGGAATGGTTGAAGAGCCAGAGAATTACATAAGTGACAGTCCTAGAAAAACATATCAATCCCTTTAGAACCTTTTGACTTCAAGGGCAGAACACCAAGTAACAAGCTGAAACATAGGATCTGAATCCTCATCTTGGACTAAGGTATTGTTCTCCTTACAGCCTCAGAACCAGTCGAGCCCGGACCCCGAGCAGGGGAGCCAGCAGTCGAACGGCATCCAGCAGAGCCACCAGGTACTCCAACAAAACCAGGAGCAGAGCCAGTCTATTCAGCAGCAGAACCAGATCCAACAGCAGTTGCAGCAGGTATACATATCATTTAAATATGATAATTTGTAAGAAAGGAAAGCATTGGTACCTCAGTGGATTGAGAAATATGCTTCATACACAAAGGATGATGGTTCAAACTTGAGCATTACCCTGGATAAAAATTATATATGCTATTACTTATCTGATGTCCAAGCATGGTCTGATTAATGCAGTCTGCTGTATAAGGTTATATAATAACTAGATTCTTAAATCAACAGTCAAGCCAACCCCTATAAGGAGACCATATAAGATATATAATATATACGAGAGGATGGTAAAGTCTGGGGTCGAGCAGTATTGGAATTCCTCCTGTTAACATAGTATGTGAAAAAAATGTTAGTAGTGTCCAAATATTATGAGTGTTTGTTGGTTTACGAAGTGTGACATGGTGTAACTAAAAGTGGCGGACAAGTTTCAGAATTTTTTTTTTAAACTTTTGGAAACATTAAACAAAACTGAAAATAAATAACGAAAAAATTAAAGAAACAGATATTTACTACTTTTAGTTTAACTGAACTCCTCAATGATTTGATTGACTGTAACTAACTGACCTCAAAAAAAGGAGGAGGTACTAAATTCTGTTTTTTTTTTACTTAAACGCTTTATCTGCTTCAATAGATAAAACTGACAAAGCTGAAAGTCTTTTGTATTTCATATATAATTTTTACTTAGTTTTAATTTAAAAAGCTCCTATCGGCGGAAGCAGTACTGCCAGGTATTGTTGACATAGTTTAACAGAAATATCGATTATTTCATTTACATTCATTTCGTGCGCCGAAGAGTGGAATATCTTTAAGTTGAAACCTTGTGGCGTGTACTTTTGGATTTTCCATACTTTTTCAAAGATATTTTTTATTTTCAACTGTAAGGCGCGAGGCCCTTTGCACTGCGAGCCCTTACGCCGCCTCTGGTGACAAGGGGTGGGAGGGGTCCTAAGTTTCGTGACATCACATTTCAAAATCTAATATATCATAATAATTTGCACTTTTAAGATGTAAAATTGCAAAACATGTGATGTCACACTAGGGAGAGGGGTATTTTACAAATGTGACCAGCTGTGACAAGGAGGGGATTGAAGAGTGTGTTATTAATTTTATATCATAATAAGTAACTTAAAGGCTTGACTCAAAAAAAAATGTACAGTAGGGATAATGACTGCATTAAAAAACTATAATTCTATTTAGTCCATCAGTTAGATTATACAAAAATACTAGACACATTTTTCGCTTTATGAAATTAACAAAAATTACAAAGATAAAGAGCATCAAAGTTTTGGAATGGGGGCTTGCGACGTCACTTTTTAGTAAAAAATTTTCGGAATAGAGACGTGACGCGCAACTCGAATGTATTAATATAAATAACATTGTATCTTTGTCTATGTTTTTATGACAAATAAATAAAAAAATACGTGTTACATTTTTTTATACTCTAACTGACGAACTAAACAAAATTGTTTAGTCACCTTGCCTTAAATATGTCTGTTTAGTATATGTCATTAAGTGGTCTCAGACTAGGTTTATTATGCACTGCTAACAAATAAATCGTAGTACAGATGTCTTCCAGAACCCACCGACTTGAGTCCATAAACTAACGATTCTTTCGTTGATTGTCCTTTTTGAAAACTCTGGCTCTTCCGCGCTTCGGTCAATCGCCTAGACCATTTCACCATCGAAGTCGTCATCTGCCACTATTTACATAACGTTCTAAAACACACTATTTATAGGTATGGTATTTATGGTATTGCAAACATATTTAAGTCTTAGAGCAACTATGGGTGCAATTAGTTTTCGATCACTGGGGCAAACAATATTGGCTGTGGTATAATAGACTTAAAGATAACGAGAAAAAATATCGTAGATTTTTTCATACTAAAGAATTAGTAGTTAGTTTTTATTTATGGTAAGTACATACATTAAATGTATGTTGATCCTAGGTGGTTTCGCAATATACTCCTACAGCCGGATTCTAGATTTCTAGATCAACCCTGTACATCAGCCTAGCTAGCCTAGCTTTAACCACGTAGTAACTGACCGCCAGGGATGGCATGGCATGTCTTTTGAAGCAGGTCCTGTCATAAAATGTGCTGTCATTAAATATGGCAGCTTTAAAAAATACATTAATGTTCTGAAAAAGGGAGACGCGTTATTCATTTTGTTTATCATTTACCCCTTTAGCAACAGAACTTGCAGCAGCAGCAGCAGCAACAACAACAACAGCAGCAACAGCAACAACAACAGCAACAACAACAACGACAGACCCAGTCGCTGCAGCAGACCCTGCAGCAGCAGCAGCTGCAGAGCCAGCAGCAGACGCTGCAGCAGATGCTGCAGCAGCACCAACAACAACAGCAGCAGCAACAGCAGCAACAACAACAACAAGCGCTGCAGCAGAGTATACAGCAGACCCTGCAAGTGAGCCAGGCGCAGGCGCAGGCTATAGTGCAGGCGCAGGCCATTGTGCAAGCTCAGGCGGCATTACAACAACAAGTGAGTCGACTTTTTTTTTGTTTTTTTATCTAGCTTTATTGCATGGAATTTACACTAATTCTCTATTGGAGCTTGCAAAAGAAGAAGCATTGCTAACTTGCTACCAGTTCTACTTGATATACCGCCGCACATCCAACTTTGCGTGTAGCATCATACAAATTTAGGAAAAGTTTACCGCAATTTTTTTTTAATGTAGATTGTTACATTTAAAAAAATGCACTATTTTATTGCTTTTGTGGTCACAAAAGCTTACAAGCTTGGTCAAAATAAAAATTCTAAAATAAAATATCCACAAGATGATTGACGGCTTTTTCTGATGTGAACACTCATAATGTGAAACAGTGAAATGTATATTCCTTCCAATTTTCCAAGTTGCTGTTATAGTTCGTGTTTCATCATGATTTTTTTATGTTTTTTCTGTCTCTTTTTTATGTAGACGACTAAAAGCCACACTATTGTCAATGTTATCTTTAATGTACTGGTTCCCACGATACAGGCCCAGCCTAGTGTAGGGGTCATAGAATTACACCTAAACTGGCTTCTGTGTTTTTGTCAAATAAACTATTTTTATTTTTTTTTATTCATTATTATCATCGCAAACTGGTAGATACTAATACTCCTGTTGTCTTCGCTCCTCTATCATTGCGCGTGGTATATGTGTCTGTTGCCGTCGCAGGAGCGGATCGTGGCGCAGACGCTGCAGCAACAGCAACAGACGCTGCATGATCACATGCAAGCCGTGCAGCAGCAGCAGATACAGGCTGCGCTTCAACGGCAATCTGCCACCTTGCAGGTACGCGCGCTATCACCACACTTACATGCATACATATACACCGGCATTGTCATAATGGGCAGGCGGAGTCCAATGGGCAATATCTATAAAAACATGTCAGCTGTGTGTGAGCCCCCTTAAATATATATATATTTTGTTTTTAAGTATTTGTTGTTATAGCGGCAACAGAAATACATCATCTGTGAAAATTTTAACTGTCTAACTATCGGTTCATGAGATACAACCTGGTGATAGACGGACAGACAGACAGACGGACGGACAGTGGAGTCTTAATAATAGGGTGCCGTTTTACCCTTTGGGTACAGAACCCTAAAAAATGTGACTAGTCGGCTTATACGACACGCTAGGCGAGGAACTAGGGATTGCAGTGCTGGATCTAGCAATCCACCTGGGTCAAGCACAATTTTAGCTCTGGTAGATCCAGGGACATGTGCTGGTTCCATGTAGCTTCATTGCAATCCCTACTGATTAGTAGGGTATTGCAATGCTGGATCAAGTAATCCAGAGGGTTCCAGCCGAAAACGTCGCTGATTATAATCCCTACAAGAAATGCAGTTGGTACAGTCGCACTCCAACATAAATGTTTTTTCTATGGGCGTATCTTTAATTTTTACCTACACACGAGGGAGGCCGGAACCTTTAGGGACTACGTGGCCGTAAAGGCTCCGGCGACGGTGCCAGTACACCTGTGAACAGACACATATACATAAGATGGCGCTGATTGATGCCATGCCATTTGTCGGCGGCAGGAGCTGCAGCAGCAAGCTCAGCAGCAGGCGCTGGCGCAGGGCCCCGTCAAGAGCAGGATGCCGCGCGCGCGGCCGTACAACAAGCCGCGCGGCCGCATGACCGCCTACGCGTTCTTCGTGCAGACGTGCCGCGAGGAGCACAAGAAGAAGCACCCCGACGAGAACGTCATCTTCGCCGCCTTCTCCAAGAAGTGCGCTGAGAGGTGGAATGTGAGTTTACTATTTGGAGATGTTGGTAGCAATCTTGTGTGTGCATCTATTACGTTAGTTTTGAGACTAGATGGCGCTGTAGAAAGTTAGAACGCGCAATTATTAAGTTTCCGCGGAGCTATATAAACTTTAAAAGCTCCGTGTTCTCGCCGATACAGAACAACAGCAAAAATTAATGTTCGAACCTCGATAGCCGGTGTCGTAGTAAAAGTTTTATCGACACTACATATACATATCTAACAGGGGTAACTGTTTGACAATTCTCGTTATATTTAGTTATCGTTTTTGGAAATAAGTAGCACATATTCGCGTTTTTCAATTTACATCGAAATTAAAGGCTGTTCCTTTAATTTCGATGTAAATTGAAAAATCTTACTAGTGGGATGTTGGCTCCATACCCAAATAATTAACAGATATAATCCATTAACAATACAGACTTTTATTGTTTTTAATTATTTGCAAAATTAGATTAAATATTAAATAGCTAGTTATTCAGTTGAATGTAACAACATGCCGTGACGTCACAATAAGATGCTAATGTCACCAAGTAATATTTCAATATTCCCAATAGTCAACAAACATTGATACTCATCAACTTCTTTTAATCCTTACAGACGATGTCAGAGAAAGAGAAGGAGAGGTTCCACGAGATGGCGGAGCAGGACAAGATGCGGTACGACCGCGAGATGCAGAACTACGTGCCGCCCAAGGACGTGAAGGTGCGCGGGCGCAAGCGGCAGGTCAAGGACCCCAACGCGCCCAAGCGATCTTTGTGAGTTGCCGGTCTCGAACGCATTTCTATTTTGGTAGCTTAGAGGTAGCTTTATAAGATTGGGGCCTTGTAGGATTGGTGGTGCTTGCTCGGTAGACATGCGCGTTACACAAAATTTTGGTACATATTCTGTAATTATCCGGAAGACAACATTGGTAAGATACAGAAGTCTCTATTGTCTAGGCATTATCATATTCTATCTCATAAGATATGTATTATTTTACCAATTCATTATGAGATTTATTCATAAATTCATGGCTGTTAAAAAGGTAAGAAAAAGAGTGAGAGGGGGGGGGGGGGGGTACTTCAGAGCGAAATTGCCTGATGACTCGAAAAAATTGTTTCTGAAATAACATATCCATTAGTTGTGACTGTTGAGACGCCAGGTCTTGTTGCAATTTCTTTTTTTTATGTGAAATTAAATTCTTTCTCTGATCATCAAGATGAAATGAAAAGTACCTTGGTTAGTTGGGCATGTGTTTTCCGCACTTAGCCTCATAACTAGGCTATTGTTCATTCAGTCTATTGTGTAAATGGTCACTGTACCACTACAATGATCATTCAAACCACTTCTCCGTCCGGAACGTAATTAGGGTTTTAGGACATTTGAGTGCAACCTCCATCGAAGGAGGCTGTTACAATGTAAAAGTACATGTGTTGGTGTTTCTTCCGCCATCATGCAGCCTCTGCATAGGGAGCTGTCAGTGGCTCCTATTATATGACGGTGTCTGTTAGGTTGCAGTGTCCTGTTTTAATGCTGACAGCGTGGCGTAGATTTATCTTGCTTTTTTAGAAAGACAACTATTTATCGTTTTTATATTCGTCTTGGTTTGACGACATTGTTTAAGGTCCGTCCATAGATTTATATGGAGTTGCTTGGATCTGTCACGTAGCCAGGACATTAGTTCGCTTAGTGGTATCGGTATGATCGGCTTCGGTCCAAGCACTTTCATATCTGAACCTCTTCTAGCTATTTGGTCTGCAGCATCATTTCGCTGTGAACCGCTGTGTCCGCGAATCCACTGTAGTGGTTTTGTACCGATTAGTCGTTGAGTTCTTGGTGGCACTCTAAGATTAAACCGCTATTTGTGCAGTTGTTGTTTAAGGCTTGTAACACAGTAGCACTGTCTGATACCTATTATGTGTATCCTTTGCTTGATTTTATAGCTGTGGCTGCTCTGGCTATCCCCACTCAATCTGCCTGGAAAATACAATTATCCACCTAGTGGATTTATTTAAAAATCCTCATCATTGGATTTAGGTTGCTTTCGACCACGCAATCATGAAAATGTACATATACCAAAACCCTGTTGCTAATAAAGCTTATAGCAAAACAGAATAGTTCCCTCTGCCTACCCCGCTAGGGAAGTGGCGTGAAGTTAAGTTAGTTAGTTAGAATAGTGTTAGTGACACGGGAGTCCTCTTCACAGATCGGCGTTCTTCTGGTTCTGCAACGACGAGCGCTCGAAGGTGAAGGCCAACAACCCGATGTTCACGATGGGCGACATCGCCAAGGAGCTGGGCCGGCTGTGGGCCGCCGCCGAGCCCGAGACCAAGTCCAAGTACGAGGCGCTCTCCGAGCAGGACAAGGCGAGGTATGATCGGGTAAGTCGTCCAAATTTATTCAAATCTATACGAATATATAAAGCTGAAGAGTTCGCTTGCTTGTTTGTTTGGTTGAATGCGGTAGTCTCAAGAACGAGAAAATTATTGTAATAAATATAATAATAAAAGTGTTTAGTTCATTTATCGAGGAAGGCTATATGACATTAACCATAAACGCGGCTGAAACAGCAGGCACAGTTATATTTAGATATATAATATATTTAGCACTAGCCAGGCACGGATCCAACCTTTAAGACAGCTTGTATACTCGATTGTATTCGCCGCCATCCAAAGTCAAGGCAAGCACAAGCCGGACTACTCACTTACTAAGACACGTGTTATTGCAAACCTATTACGGATACATGTCGTCGTTCGGCAGTGAAAACCTCGTAGATGCTATTGACAAAATTGTACAGAAAAACCTGCCTCCTGAAAAAAAAAAATTAACTAACTAAACTTCACGCCACTTCCTTAGCGGGGTCGGCAGAGAGAACCGAACGCCATATGGCACGATCCTCAAAAAAAAAAAAAAAAGCACTGTTTATTGTACATAATTTTTTTAAGAATGATTGTTATCAATGGTACATAATCGTAAGGATTCAAATATCTCGTGGCTAAATAAGTCGGATGTGACTTACAAAACAAATAAAAAATAAATAAGCAAATGCGAATTCCGAGTATTTCACTGCCGAATGACGATTTGTAACATGTATGTCGCTCCAGCTCAGAGTCCTTTAGTCCACGTTCGTAACTGATCTTTGATAACAAGATGAGCTCGTCCAGTTATGTATTGGTCCGTGCGAACTGCTCGCGTGTACTTTTAGGGTCGAGTTATTTTTGCGGCCATGCCCATCGTGTCCACAAACGTGGATCCGCATTTGGTATCACACCAACGACTAGCATATTAAAAAAAACTGACTACATCACATACATTGATCTGACTTCGAGGTAAGTAGCTTAAGCACTTGTGTAACGGATATCAGAATCCACAGTGGTATTAAGATGTATACTATTGGATATTAACACCCAGACACAGAACAAACACAAGTATTCATCATACGAATGTTTGTCCTGGGTGGGAATCGAACCCACAACTATTGGCGCATGGGGCAGGGTCACTACCGAATGCGCCATCGAGCCAGTCATATAAGCTTGTATTGTGTATTTATATCCATAACGTGAGTACAAAAGGCCATAAACCTCATTGTTAACAGGGATTCGAATAGATTAGATATATATATATATATATACAACATGCACTAGCTTAGCGGCGAAACCGGCACATTGAGATAACTTAAAATGTATATCCATGATCCAATTTGTCAGGCGAATCTTATTGGTAGTTAACAATGATTAACTGTCGATTTAATGAAATAAAAGTAATCCCAAAATCTAGGAACAATTGTTATTAATGGGATATCAACTAGCAATAAAACAGTGATAGGAAGAAGAAATTGGTTAAGTGAGATATTGTCCTAAATAAATCCACTTATATTTACAGGAAATGACAGCGTACAAGATGGGTCATATAGCGTTAGCGCAGCAACAGCAACCCGAAGAGGAGGAAGCAGAATTCGAAGGCGAGGCGGACTACGAGGGCGAAGCGACGACGGCCTAGGCGACTAGTTACTAGTCCCCACTAGTTCGTGCACTAGTCGCCGACCTCGCTATACTGGGCTAGCTGAACTATATTCTGCCCCAGGTATCGAGACAAAAGTGACATTAACTTGTCTATACACTGCACTAGTCCGTATGTAACTTGTTTGTTGTTCACGTGCGCACTTGTAATAACTATGGGTTTGCGAATGCTTACCATCAGGGAGGTTCTTGTCACTAGATCTTGTCACCTAGATCAGTGTGCAGTTGAATGACTGCTTTTGTCATGCTGTAAAGGGCTGAGTATATTTGGTGCACTAACTAGTTTGGTCTAATAGATGCGGGTCTCAACTAGTAAGTTCGTCTACAAGTCGCGAGACCCGACTAGCTGGTCTACTAGCCGTGGATCTCAACTAGTGTATGCACTAGTCAGGTCTGACCTAGTTCGTCCACTAGTCATGCGTCTCAACTAGTTATTTTACTAGTCGTGGGTCTCAACTAGTTTGTCTACTAGTTAAAATATGAACTAGTTTGTTTACTAGTCGTGCGTTTCTACTAGTTTGTCGCGACGATTTATACATGCGATCCGTAGGATCTCCATAGTTCAATATAGTCAGTCTGATGAGAGAGCCTGTTTATGTATGGATCTGCTGTCGTACCACTACTGTTGTTTCTGTTGAATGTTGATTCCTAATTTAGAATAAAATGCTTGGTTGATTTTCGAAGTGAAGCCACACTAAGTTATCCCGTCAAGACGACAAGAAGTTAATGGGTTCCTGCTTGGACGGGTTCCATACCAGCTTAGCGCGTAAATGAGAAATGTTTGATTAAATGGGAACTTAGCTCTACGTGTTATACTAAGCTAAACAAAGTTACCTGTTAAGTATGTACACCTCGCTCGTTATCAAGTCTTAGGTTGTAAGACATAAGGTTAATGGCGGCCATTTTTTTTTTGCGTTGACTATATGCGTGAAAGAACTAATATCATAAAAAGATACTTGCTCTTAAACAAAATGAGTGGTCATTTACTTGTACCTTTAGTAAAAAATATGACCTTTTTGTCTTAATGAAGTTGTAGAATAAATGTTGGTCGTTACTGAGTCCATTTCAGGCGGTATTTAATGAGTTTAACCATCTTTTGTTGAACTTTTGTTGCCATTTCAATCACGTAAGTTCATCTAAGTTTAGAATTGAATATCCTATAGTTGTAACGTGGTACGACTTGTGTTCGGATAAAGTGACGATTTAAATGCAATAATACTAAAATAAAGTATGTCAATACTGAGGCTCGAGTTGGAATAATATTAACCAGTTTTTATAAATCGTCTATAATTTTATACCGGGAAAATTTTCATAGGTACCTAATACCAGCCATAAAATTACATATTTGTCGTTTGTTTTGTTATGATTTGACATTACGTCCGATCTTAACATTTAAAGTGCTGGTATTGATTAACAGATTATTTTACACTTCGAGTAGAGAAAAATGGCGATTACTTTGTTTTTTACTCTAAATAGTCTGATTGGGGTCTTGAAAATATTTTTTTTTTCAACGAAATATATGAAGTAGGAATGCAATTTTATCGAGTAATTTTCTATCGAACAATATGAAATGAAAATAAAAATTGAGTGCTAACTTATGTAATTGTATTGTATCTTACTACCGGTAGATACAATTTGGTGTACCGAAGTCATGTTAGCTCTAACTGATATTAAATTCGTTTCATGTTTTATCAAAACGTCAATTTATAGATGTCGTTCATTGTTCGTTGTGTAAATTGTTTTCACCGTTTTTACAATAGTTTTCGAATTCTATCCGTAGTTTCTCCTTCGTTATAATGTGAAGTAGAAGTTGATTTATCGAACAAAATATATGGTACTACTGATTATTGAAAGAAAAGAAATAAGATTCTGAACTGTCAAATTATTTCACCTATGTATATTTATACTTATATACTTGAGCAAATACCTTATCTTTTAGTCGACTCAATGAAGCCCTAAAACAGGAATCATAGAAAGTCCTCAAAAAGAGCGCCGATTTTGATGATTTTCTTTATTTTGTTGGTTATAATACACTTTTCAAAATCAGAAACCTTTTGGGACTGGGACTTTCAATAAAAAAGAAATCATCAACATCGGAGCTGTTTCTGAGGACTTTCTACTAGAAAGTCCTTAAATGGCTTTATTGACTCGGCTATTTCGAGTTTTGCTGCATTCAATAATCTGTAGTTTGAAAAGAAACTCGCAATAATAGCATTCGGAAACTTTTTGGGTCATCATCTGTAACAGATATTGTAATTTATTTTTAGATCGATTTGTTAGTTGAGCTTAGACCCGTTTCGAATTGTTGTAGTAAGTTACAGTATTTGTTTACCCTTCTGTTGATTGTTGAATATTTTATTTTACATTGTTGGTTGTCTTTCGAGTAATAAATAATAAGTAAATAATAGAAGTCTTCAACTTCGTTTTGCAGTTAAACGATTATACCATTGTAAGATAGAAGTATTTTTTGACGACGCATATACATTTTTATATAAATCGTGAATTAATATTTCCAATCTTGCGCCCTTACCAATATCTCTGATGGATGTAAAATTGTTAGACGATATTTGATGTCCTCTTCTGTTAAAGCGTGTTGGTAAGGGAGCAACTATTTGGCAAGTGTAATAAGTAATCGATCGGTTTCTATTGTAAGGTAGTTAGAGCTCATCAAATACTACATTTACTGATTAAAGGAAGGTGTTAGCTAATTTGTGTCGTATCGAGGTATCCGGCAGTGAGCCAGGCCAAGTACTCTATCGCAAAATGTAGTTTAATATTTAACTTGTGTTATATCACAGGCAGCAGAATCAATCCAATATTTTTAAGTACAAGTGAAACTGTCAATTTTGTTCGTTCGTTCATTTAACGTTGACAAGCGCATCAGAACAATACTCTTTATACTCTTTATGAGTCATACTGCACTGTAATGCATGTCTTTAAATTGTGCCAGCCTTATAAATAAATAAAAAAGAGACTAAGTTGAACCCGGTATAAATAATAATAATCAATTATATTATCACTACATTATTATTTTTGTATTTACAGTGACAACATTTTAAATTGTTCGACTATTATTACACGGGTATTTATAATAAACCAAGTGTAAACTTTTTTGTAATAAGTCCGTGCTTGTTTTATACAAACAAATATTTTCTGTGTGTATATTTTAATAAAATAAAAAAAATTAATAGTGTTGAAAAATTCAAAATTGAAGGTGTGGCCTTATACTAATGTATATTCAAATGATACAGCAATACTTTCAGGAACAAATAAAACAACATTAAAATTAAGTCCATCGAAGATTAATAAGTGTTAGTCGGTATTAGAAAATTAAGAGCGTATGAGCGATGCGCGGTGTGCGAGATTTTGTTATTTTTGACGGAAATTGTATATAGTTAATTAAATTATATTCCTTTATATTTTTTACTTTAAATATTTTATGTTAATTTGGTTAACATGTTGTTTACAAATTATAATAAAAAAAATGTGTACTTGAGTGAATAAAAAAAATTGAAAAAGTTCTATTATTAGATAATTGTTAAAAGTGTAAATATCAACGGACTGCGAATCGTGATAGTACTTAAATATACGAGTGTAATCAATGTCTTGAGTAATGCTAGATTTTTCCTGTCTGCTTATTCAGTCAACGGCTCAACTGGTCGAAACTGAGAAAAGTTTTCAGAAGTCGTTTAATATATCGTCCGAGGTTGTGAAACTGATTTGGTGAAATGAAAGACTTAAGAAAATTCAAATTCAAAATACTGAAACAAGTCTTCAAAGCACGCGTTTAATAGAATTGACACATTTAAGGTACCTACTCTGTAAAAGGTGCTTTGTGTTAATTTTTTTAAATCTATTTTGCACTTTCTTTTTATTTCGATTCTATGAGAGAACAGAAAATGGGCATCTATTTAAAACATCCTTTCAACCAAGCGTTTGTAAACCAACGAAGTAATGTAGTTTGATTTCTTGCCACTGTATCCTTAAGTGTTTCATTTCATAACATAATCTTGATATTTTATGAATACATGTAGAGCTTTATTCACTTTCGTCCGAGCTGGCCGATCTTTGATTGTTTCCGAAGGTACATTGGGGTTTCTCATAAATGTGATTCATGTGCTCATGAGCGTCTGTGAATTCCACATAACTAGTTCCATTCATTGTAAAAGTTACACTTAGGGAACGAATGAGAATTATTTTTAAGATACTCGCGTGTATTAGGGCGATATTGTCTTGAATTTGTGAATCGCTCACTGTACAAAACAATATAGTGAATCTTTTACACAAATAACGATCTTTCATTACACTGTATCCTTATCCTATCTAAGCCGGTGTTACTTTTTGCGGAGTAACATTTTGCAACACTATCAATCAAGGTATGCAGTAGGTGCTCCAGGTTCAAGTTTGGTAGATTTGTAGTGATAGTTTAATCAAAAAGACTCGTACCTCTGGAGTTTCTAAATCTAAGTAGGTATATACTTGTATACTAATATTATAAAAGAAAAAATATTTGATTGTCTGTTTGTTTGTTTGTATCAAATAGGCTCCGAAAATACTAGGCCGATTTGAAAAATTATTTCACCAATGGAAAGCTACTTTATCAGCGAATAACATAGGCTATATTTTTATCCCCGTATTCTTAAGGGAACGGGAACTACGCGCGTGAAACCGCGGGGCGCTGCTATATATTTTAAAGAGGATAGATTTGTTTGCATTGAATGCTCCGAAACTACTGGACCGATTTGAATAATTCTTACAGCAATCCGAAGCTCCTTTTTAAAAGCGAGTAACATAGGTTATATTTTATCCCCGTATTCCCACGGGAACGGGATCTGTAAGGTAAAACCTGGGCGCTGCTAGTACTAATGTTATTGCTCTACAGTGCCTAACTATCGTGCTCTACAGTGCCTAACTATCGGCATTCACCTTGATGTAATTACCAGACGCGCTAAGTACACTATGCACAGGATCTGGTCTAGGTTTAGTAAGCTCGAAACATTGCGTTTTCAATTAGGAAGATGATTGTAGGTTTTGGGATCGTAGGATATTGCAGAAGTGAAACAAACATTGACTCATTTAAAACATCATTTTATTTTATAAAAATAAACGTTTTGACGACAAATAGTTTATAATATTCGGGGTCCTTACGAATTTAACTCACATCAGAGTTAAGTACCACCAGAAATGTTTCAAGACATTGTAAAAAATTCAGTTTTTACAAAAGTTACTTTTTTATCTTAAAACATTAACAACATTACATTTTCACATCTAAATCTAATAACGGTCGATCACTTTCATTTATTTTTACAATATAACATTAGCCCTTATGAAAATAATGTATTTATTAGTTGTTATTGAGAGACGTCGAGCTGGGGCTTAACCGTATGTCAGCGATTTTTTAACAATATTACATTTGAATTTCATCCAACGTCCGACATAGTACCGTAATTTCTCACACGTAGGTAAATTTGGTAGCAAAGAAATGGAGCCTCCGTGTTTATTAGTACATATTTAAATTAAATTGAATATCAATAAATTGTATTTTACTTTGTTCAGTTTAAATACCCACCGTCTTTATAGGTGATGCGATAAATATATTTTTATGCGGGAAGTGAATTTAACATGCTTATAGATAAATGAATCCTGATAGAAGTGTCAAGCAAAAACATTCGTTCAATAATTTTGCAAAATGATGGTCCAATTTCTTTGTTCCAAAGTTTACAGGTATTACGGCGGACAAAGACACTCAAAAATTATCACTTACTAAATGTTACATTACGTAAATTAAAAATTATACGACATGGGGCATACGTTTCCGTTTAGTTACAAGTAATGACGTCATTATTAATTTAGTTACATTAAATATTGTTACTCAGTACAGGGTGGCGACATGCGGGGCGTTGCTATTGCTACTTCCGACGTCTATCAAGCACGGGTCAATTACAACAATGCAACCTCAACACAAAATTATAATCACATAATTAAAAAACACAATTTTAATTTAACCACCAACAAAGCTCCGGATTTCTCATACGCAGAACCTGTAATAGTTTGTGCACACACTTTACATATACACCGAATGCTCGCTTTTTTAAATTAAACATTGACTAGCAATCATTCTCTGATAACAGATCATGTTGAGATCGGTTAAGAACGTTGGTATTGTTACCAAGAAAATGAATAGGAACCGAACATTTATGCTATTTCATCGTATGCAGACAATCTCTTATAGGTATCACCAATTCTATGAGAATATCAGAATGTGTCGAGTGTTTGATTGATTGAATCATGTCCAAAGCATTGCTCGCGTTTTTACGACCCTGTGTCAATCCATTTGAGAAACAGCCATAATAAGCTGTGCACTTTATATTTGTCCTGAACTATCTTGCCAGCGGTAAGTAACTAACTCTAATAAAATATTTGAAATATGCTCTTTTTGATGAAAGTCCCAACGTAATTTCAAATGAGTATTGCATTGTGACTAGATTAAAGTACGAAAGTATTTCTCAAAGACGTTATTTAGTCTATGGAACTATTCCCATTTATCCGTTCAGTAGGTACGTACAGATAACGTCAGCACAATCCGTATACCAGGCTAATAATGACGAAAGCTCGTTCCAACATATTCTACATAATACCTATCATTATTATACACGTTCATGGCATACATAATTTTACAATTACAATGTAATTAACTAATATCACGAAACGCCGTATGCAAATCATAAGCCTTTCTCTAGGAGATCGAACGCTACTAAAATTACTTTTGGCGCGGTAAATGCTTCAAAACAATCGAACGACTCGGAGCAAAGGAGGACAAGTACCCTGATCGTCAAGTAAGAGAGTCAATGAAAACGGGGGTGCGGCTGAATCGTACGCGCCTCGGGGCGGGGGGCGCTCACGGGGGGCGCGTTCGCTACGAGGCGTCGGCCTCGTGCGGGTCGGGCGGCTGCTGCGGGATGTAGTTCCAGCGCGCGCGCACCTGGTCGGCGGGCGCGGCGGGCGCGGCCGACGCGGCGGGTGCGGCGGGCGCGGCGGGCGCGGGCGAGGCGGGCGCGAGCTGCGCGGCGAGGCGCGCGCGCACGACGGCGAGGTGGCGCGCGATGTAGTGCTCGTGCGGCGCGAGCGCGGCGGCGCGCGCCAGGCACTCCTCCGCCGCCGCCAACCGACCGCGCTCCACCGCCACCACGCACAGGTTGTGCAGCGCCTGCACGTTCTCCGGCTCCAGCTCCAGGATGCGCCGGTAGCACTGGAACGATTCACCAGCGTAAGTAAAGCTGCGCACCTCCTCCAATACTTTTAGATTTTATAACATACCTACCTAATAATGACGAGAAAAACAAGGAAGATATATATGTAATCTATGTTCTAAAATGCGAAATGCAGAATGCGAATAGTGAATTTAATCTAATGCATGTCTAAAGACACAAGATGAACTTGTAAATATCGTTTTTCTTTTCGGGAGACGCGAATGTGTGAAAATAACAACCAAATTATCTTTTGCATGAGGTATCAGACACTATAGGTACTCACGCTCTCGGCTGCATCCAAGTCCTTGACAGAGTTGATGTAGATATCTCCAAGCAACACCAGAGCCTTCACATGATCAGGGTGGTGCCTGACCAGCTGCTTGAGGAAGGGCGCCGCCTCGAGCGGCCGGCGGCGGTCGGCGAGGAGCAGCGCCAGGTTGAACAGCGCGGATCGGAAGTCCGGCTTGAGGTGCACGGCGGCGCGGAACCAGCGCTCGGCGCACTCCGCGTCGCCCTCGTCCATGCACACCATGCCGAGGTTGAAGTGTACGCGCTCGTTTGTTGCTGTGGAGCATTGACACAGTAAGGAGGAGGAACACAATGTACAGTTGCTTATTTTCGTTATATCTACTTCTATCAGCAATGTCGGATTAGCCGTAGAAAGCAGATGTAGCAAATACCACGGGCCATATGGTTAGGGAACCTCCTCCTTGCCCTGGTTTTAACGGCACTATCACTACCAGTTGCAATTAGAAAACACCAGTTTCTGAATTAGGAACCAGGGTATCATTATGTTAGCTGAATAAAGCAATAATAAAAAAAAATTACAATCTATGTATCCTAATACCACGTAAACCTTATATGATTTTTCACAGCCCCTACTCAAAAATTTATAAAATTGTTATTAGGGAATTTACGAATTTAAGTTCAATTCAACTCTATTTTTAGCTGTATGTGGTTTAGGAACCTAAGGCTCTTTGGAGTGCCATACTCTACGAGGATTGCAGGCGTTCTGGTACGTATATGTATGTACGCATGTACGAGTTGGATGAATTTACCGTCTTTATCAAGCAGCTTCAACAGCCTTTGCCGGGCTAGGTGCCGCAGGTCAGCAGCGCCCAGCTCTTGAAGCAGTATAGCAGAGTTCAGCAACGCCTGCTCGTGCTCCGGCTCCAGCTCCAGCGCCTTGTCCAGGTACGCCAGCGCCTGCGATGCCTTGCCCTGCTCTAGAAGGACCACGCCCAGCTGGAAATGGAGAGTCACGGGTTCAAAATAGTTCTACCAGAGGAGGATGTAACCTATGTATCAGGTAAATAATAATACATATAAATAAATAAATACAATATAGGCTATATCTATCCCAATATATTTAAAAATTAAATGTTTATCCGTGCAAAGCCGCGATACGGGCCACAAGTCTTAAAAATATGTGAGTGGTTTCTGAAAAAAAACTAACTAACTAACTAACTAACTAAACTTCACGCCACTTCCCTAGCGGGGTAGGCAGAGAGAACCGAACGCCATATGGCACGATCCTTACACACCTCACTCGCCTCTTCAACATTCATAATCCTTTTCATACAAGCTCTACGATTTTTATGACTCCTAACATCACCTTCTTTTAATACACGACCAATCTGGTCGTGGTAGGTGAGCCTGGGCCTTCCGCGGCTCCTACATCCTTCCACATTCGAAAAAAAAAATTGCAATACCGATGTACTAATTTATGTTTTTGTCTTGCGATACTAGTGTCATAACATAACACATTCACAGAAAAGAAGAAGAATAATTAGGCAGATTACTAACATTGTAATAAATATCTGGATTCCCGCTGTCATAAAGGAGAGCTCTTTCATACACCTCCTGAGCCTCCTTAGTTCTGTTGAGCTTGATTAAAATATCTCCCCTGTTAATGTAGGCCTGCGTGTAATCAGCTCGCATGCTGATCGCTTGTCTGTACAACAAGTCTGCTTCTTCCAATCTAGTAGCGTTCTTGGAAATTAAATTGGCAAGATTCAGGAAAACGTTCAAGTGGTTAGGAGCAATCCTTGCTTGGTATGATTCTCCTGGTTTCGCTTTGGGTAGTAGCGACTTCGCTTTGACGTATGCATCTTCGGCCTCCTGGTACCGCCCTAGGTGGTTGTAAGTCCTGCCGACGTTAATGTGGGCTCCGACGTCATCTGGTTGGACACCCACAGCCGTGTTGAAGAACTCCAGTGCTTCGCCGTAACGACCTTCGGCTTCTAAGGCATGGCCTACGTTATTGTATAGTTTTGCATTGTGGCGATTCACCTGGAAAGGAATGGTGGAATTTTTAACTGAGTGCCTTCAGTACTATGTTATCTACATAGGCAGATTACGATATTTAGAAACTAACTTTACATTTGCAATGTGTTTCCGGCATCTTGTTTTACTTTAAATCAATTCTTATACATACATAACATCACGCCCATAATCCCCGAAGGGGTAGGTAGAGTCAAAGGGGCAGCACGCCTCTTTAACCACATTCAGCCAAAAACAAAGCCGGGCTGGGATAGATGGGAAATTGTGAAAGAGCAGTGACAAGCGGCTAACCTGTCACCAACACAATCACACACCCAAAACCCGATATACCATTAGTCACCTTTTACGACATGCTACGCAAGAACCACAATTGGCATATTCTTTTTACGTCCCAGACCAACATGGGACAGTGGGCTGGGTTGGGTGGAAAGCTGTGAAAAAAGGAGTGACAAGTGGCTAGCTCGTCGCCTACTCAGTCACATACCCAAAAGCCCGTAAACCATTAGTCGCCTTTGACATGCTAGGCAAGAACCACACTTAGCACATTCTTTTTTTTTTTGTCCCAGATCAACATGGGCCAAGTCCCAGACCAACATGGGAGAATTCTCCATTGCTATAATGTCTAGCACATCTCCTGCTAACCTAGTGGCTAGAGTGGTAGAAGTAGGTATAGGCACATATATAAAACTCACCTTCAATCCAGAAGCAAAAATGGAATATTCAGTCTTCCAATCCCAATTTCTCACATAAGTCTTGGCGCTGAATGCCAAGAGAAGGAATATCAGTGCGGCAGCAGCAAGCTTGGCTCTCCTTTTGGCCAGTAGTCGCCATCCATGGGCTACTAGCAGACACCATCCCATGGAAGGCATGTAGAGCACTCGCTCTGCCACTACAAAGCCCACGGGGAAGAACAGGTTCGATGCTGGAAGGAATGGGAGCACCAACAAAGCTAGGCCCTGGAAAATAAGGTCATATTTTAGAGTCTATATTTTAAGTGCTCTAGAAATAGAAATCCTTTAGGAAATAACATAAAATTTTACGGAGGCTAATAAAGTTATTTACTTCTGTCTGATCTATTATTAGTCTGTTGACGTCAATTGGTTATGTTTTGCTATAAGATGGCATACGAGTATAGAGTATTTAAGTACACGTATACAGAAAGTATGAGTATGAAGTAGGACCTTTGCGTAACTCACTCGGCTGACTGCTTAACTGCATAAGAACATAAGAGTTTGTAAGAAAATATTATTCATAAAGCCCAGAACATGTCCAAATCTGTTACTCACCATCGAAAGGGCGGCAGACCGCGTCCTCAGAGCATGGACTGCAGCAGCAATGAGGGTAGTCGCAAGGGCCATAGTGGCTAGATTCCGAGGGTCCCTCCAAGATCTTAGCAAAGCCACCGTGCCCATAGTCCAGTCGCAGCACAGCGCTTCGGGTAGCGTCAGGAGCCAAGCGTTCAGTGCCGGTAGATACGCGAAAGTTAAGTGCCTGAAAACCAATAAACATAAAGTAAAATAACAGCCTATTTATTATTGGAGGCGAGGCATTAATTTGCTTTTGCCAGGGAAAGAGAAAACAAAGCAATAAATCAATTATTATTACGTTCTGTTTTATTCGCGTTGTAGGAGATCGTGGCTCTGAGGTACTTAACTGAAGGAACAAAGAGGTAAGGACATAGGTTTGTTCAAGTCAACTATGCAATGTGCAGACAGACACAGTATTTATGATAATGGAAGATTTGAGGTATAACCTCTTGAAGTCTTACAAGTAGCCTACACAAACATCTCTAAATAAAAACTACGCACTGGTTTCCGTGTTTATTAATATCATAGTTTTAGTATTATAAAATAAATACATATAATATTTAATTTATTTTTTAAAACAACAGTTGCTTTGTCCATCAATCAACCGCTAGACAAAAGAAACAGAACCCAACAAAAGGTTTCCAAATTAAACGTTAATGGCGAAATATTTTGTACTAGGGTCATGATTTAGATTCGACGGAGTTCTCGATTACACTTCATAATTAATAAATCTATTTCTGCGCTTCATATAAATTACAACTGTAGATCATGTTTGTGCGAACACGACGGGTCGATTAGAAGCTATTTGTCAACACCTCCGAAGAAACTGAATAGAGGCCAATTAATTTCTGTCACCAGCGAGTCGCCGACCTCTGACTCCGGGTTGGGTTTTACGTAATTTGAAGCTTTCGTTTAACTCGGGGGTGGAACTACTGAGGGCAGGAAAACCCTCCCTTAAACAATGAACGGCGAGCGATGCTCGTAAAATTAATGTGCCCTAGCTTTCCTGCGCCGTTTTATACACGAAAGTGCTTGTCAAAGCCGAGCATTATCCCCGATCGCGATTACTTAGTAAAGATCATCTCTTCGTATACTAGATTACGTTTGAAACATAATAAATGTGAATTGCGATGAACCTGCGATATTAATATGGTCGCGTGAGTATCTCAGCATCATATGCGAAAGAGTATAAAAATACAAGACATTATTAAGTTAGGTATCTTATATCGATCTAATGATACTTAGGTTCTCAGAAGCATGATCACAACAAAATAATAAAAGTAATATGTTACTTGCGATACTAAGACTCAATTCCTTTTTAATTACACCTCTTGACAATGGTCATTGACGCTATGGATGAAGAAGTGTAAGTATGGCCCATATTTTAAGACAAAATAACACCTGCTTCCTCTGGCTACCCTGTTTGAAGTAGGTACACCAGAGTTGCCGTAGCGGATATCACCCATGTCAGCTACGCCACTGGTTCCTTCATATCCAATCGACTGCCTCGCTCTGCGCTACGTAATTGAAACTATTCTAACGATTTCTAACAAACGCATCCTTCTCTATTCATCCTTGAACATTTCTGGTGGAAACACAGTCAGTTGAATAATGAACAGTGACTTAAAGTCTCACCTTGCCGGCGGAGGGGCGGCGCCTGCGGGGTTGTCAAACCGCGTGAAGACTGGTAACTGAGCGCCCATGACGTGTAGCCGGGCGGCCAGGAGTGCCAGTGTCGCGCAGCAGACTGTGGCCACGCGCCGCGCCGCCTCGCCGCACGCGCAGCCCCAGCCAGACCCCTTGCCCCAAGCCTCTAGCCAGGACCAGCGGCTGCCTCCCCCTGAGCTGCGACGCTGAAGAGATAATTGACATTGTTAATGAATGCTAATTTAACATACATTTGTAAGATAGTACAATAGTAATATAGTTGAAGTTAATGTATATAGTTTGCTCGTCATATTTGAAATAGACCTACATTTTTTCAATGTAAGTAATTCGGCAAAATGTAGGTATCGTAAACCAAGGCTTTGCTAAGAAATATTTTTATTACAATACCTTATACTGCATCAGACAGACCAAATGCTTAGTTGCCATCTTATGTGAATGTAAGAAAAAAAAAGGTAACTAAAAAGTTAAACAGCAACAGTAAAGAATCATAATTAAAAAAATCGACCAAGTGCGAGTCGGACTCGCGCACCAAGGGTTCCGTTACAATATTAGACACTAAACAATTAAATATTGTGTGAATTTCAAGTGTCTGCCTGTTGCCGTTATTAATATCGAGCAAAAAACAACATTCAAATCACGTTTGTTGTATGGGAACCCCCCTTAAATATTTATTTTATTTTAATTTCATTATTTATATTTAAAGTGAATATACATTTAAATATTCTGTGAATATTTTAAGCGTCTACCTGTTATTAATAGCGAGAAAAAAAATCACGTTTGTTGTATGAGAGCCCTCCTTAAATATTTTTTTTATTCTGTTTTTAGCATTTATTTTTATAGCGGCAACAGAAATACATCATTTGTGAAAATTCAAGTGTCTAGCTATCACAGTTCATGAGATATAGTCTGGTGACAGACATACGGACAGCGGAGTCTTAGTAATTTCCCGTCCGGGTCCTGTTTTTACCGTTTGGCTACGGAACCCTAAAAAGAAACCAAAAAGAACTAGACAAAAGAATAAAAACCTCATAAAAAAAAAAATGCATAAACAACGTTGAATGTGAGATAAAACACAATAGGAATCAAAAATTGTTGCCAAGGAATATTTCAATCCCACCGGACTTAAGTAAGAATTCTGTAGAATTACAAAGTGCAGTCTAGCGTAGCAATGTGTCGGCACAGAGGAAATTATACTTTTCTATTAACTCAACTAAAACAGTCCCAAGAGATAGAAAGTAAGACCAAAAAGAAACATTGAAACCAGCCAGCAAGCTGGCAAAAAGTAATTTCCATTTACAAAGCTCTGAAACTGGGTCGTAGGAATACTGAAACTAAGTATTGAACTCTGGGAAAACAGATAATGTCGCCGTATTACGCGGCGAGATAGAGCCTTATTATGTGTGCGTAGGGTCTAAATTAGCTTGTTTAGATGAGAGGTGGCAATCTTGGCTGGGCCTTTAGTAGATCTGTCTCTGCAATATAAACAGAAACTCCTAGATAACGAGATATGACGTTTTTATGTTCCACTTTATTTATATTATTACTTGGCTTTAGATTTCAGTATTCGACGTAAGCCATAGATTTGGGTTATAAGGAAAATATGTAAATTTTGTTTTCATGAAAGATTCTTATTCGGTCTGTGTCTGAGGCACGCAAACTTATACAAATACATAATATTAAATGTGTTGTTGTTGTCGGCTCGAACCAGTAGGGGCATACCTCAACAGAATTGAATAATAAGTATCTATATGTATATCTATTGATTTGTTTCCGTAAGAGCGCGTTTGTATGAAATACAGTAACATCGTCTGTGTCGGAATTTTACAATGATAAACACCCTAGCCACGAAACTAAAAGTCGCGTGTTCGAATCCCGCTAGGGGCAAATGTTTCGTGTGATAAACATAACATAACATAACATAACATCACGCCCTAATCCCTGAAGGGGTAGGCAGAGTTAAAGGGACAGCAGTCCCCTTTAACCACATTCAGCCAAAAACAAAACTGATAAACATGGACATTTGTAATCGAGTCATGGATGTTTATAAACGTGTTTAAGTATGTCTATCCGTCCACCTAGTATTTACAGCACAAGCATAGTCTGGAACTAGAGAATTGGTGTCATTCTGGAGAATTTATTTATCATACATAGTTATATCATCGTTAGAATATACAATAGATATGAACAGGTGAAGCGGCATTAAAAAGTGTGTACATATATAAAAGCAAATACATAAAAACTAGTGTAATAATTAAGATACCGTAGTATGATAGATGAATCACTAACAACAACAAAGTTGTAGCTCCCTACATGACGTCACTTCTCACACTATGCATAATTTATAACCCTGTTGTTCCAAGGGCGAAACTTGGATATTTATTACTGACTATCTTTTATTTTATGATTGTTTTGCGAATTCCACTAACACGAAAGGTTAGACGTCGAACAAACAGGGCTTGTGGCGTAATAAAATATCTGTTGACTTTCCACACGTCTATAGGTTTAATAGGTAGAATCACTTTTTGTATTATTATGACTAGTCATAAGTGCTTTTGTGGAGCCTACATGAATAAAGATATTTCTATTTCTATTTCCATTTCTATGTCTCGAATTAAGATTACCAAGTGGGTTTGAAATACCAACATATTTTACATAGGTACCTACCTACACTAACTTTTGCATTTAGAGTTCACTTGTTGACACTAAACTTTTTAGTGTGTCAATTGAAAGCTATGAATAACATAGCTAATTTCTGATACAAAAACCTACTTACTTCAATCTAAGTAATGAAAATCTGGTGCATTAATTAAGATTTCCATCGGTATAAAGCCTAACTTCAGAAACATTCACAGAAATAATTAAAAGTTCTTTTTAAACATCCGAAGATTTTGGTCATTAGTATCCGAGATCTAGAATTACTTTTTGTACTTTTTTATTAAGAAATGGAACAAGAAATTAGTTCTTAAACGGAGAGCATAAAAGAGTTCTTTCCAGTTAATTAATGTTTTTTAAAGCTAGACGATGTTATCAACTTCGTTTTATAACGACAATTACAGTAATAGTGGTTTTAAATGTTGTTCACCACGACATCACTCGTGAAAATGATTTTAAGTTAGATATTTTTCATATTTTACTGAATGTGTTAGGTGCCAAAGATTTTGTGTAGTACCTGAACACATAAACATTTATAGTCTAAACTTCTTGATTGATTACTAACGCCTATCCTTTGTAAACATCTTTAATGTATATACATTGTACATTTCTTTGATAAATTCATAAATGTATGTATAAACATAAAACGCCGGTAATCCCCAAAGGGTGGTAAGAGTTTAAGGCGCTCCTTCAAAAATTATCCAGCTAAAATTACAATGAGTACAATGGAAAAAATATGGTAAAGTGATGACAAGTGCCGTCTAATACGTCGTCTACACAATCATATATAAAGATATAATTCTAAATAAAAAGAAATATGTTATAGTTTATTTATGAATATTTCAGGTTTTACGTGGGATAGCGACCACGTCGAAGGCGAAAATAATATAGATCACAATCTTAATGAGATACTGCGTTAGGCCACATTTTTTTGCAACTTGGTTCACTGCGCCCGAAGTGTTATTTTTTTTTAAATTTTTTATTTAGCTATTTAAATCCCACTGCAGGGCAAAATGTAAATTTACTTTCACAAAATATTTTGGCGCATGGCGCACTGCGCAGCACTGAATGAATTCTCAAAGAGTCGGCGGTGTGAGCCGGCACTGCGCAGGACTATCAAAAAGCAGGTATCGGGAACTCAGGCACTGAGAGTTTCGCCTCAGCTACTGAATTACATACTTACATAACATCACGCCCCTAATCACTGAAGAGGTAGTCAGAGTCAAAGGGACAGCAAGCCCCTTTAACCACATTCAGCCAAAAATAAAACTGGCTTTGTAGATGTAAAAAGTACTAGTATAGCTACTAAGTTAACGCATTTTTTTCTGAGTTAGCCACCTTTTGCGCCACGAAGAGCTCGTAGACGACGCAGACGCCGGTGACGGTAATGCCCTGCTCCTTGCAGAGCATGGCCACGCCCACGCACGCGATGCACGCCGCCACGTACCGCCAGTCTGCAACAACAACCAACATAAGTACCGAGTAATGGAATGAAAGCCGATGAAGCTCAAGAGTAAGGCTCAAGGATGTATATCCTATCCCGATTGCTCATGGAGGGATCCAGAGGATCATGGTATTCATATGGAACTATTAGCACGATCCAATATAAACTAACTAAACTTCACGCCACTTCCCACGATCCAATATAACTGATTAAACAGGTTAAGTATCGTTTAACGCATCTTTGAATCAGATCCTTTTCGCTCTTTGTGTAAATAAAGTTTATATAAATCCTTTTGCTAACAGTCCAGTTACTAGTATTAGTCCATGTCTTCTTTTATGAAAACTTGCTAAAAAGATCATTCGGTTCGTCTAGATGCAGAATATAAATCTCGCTGACCGAGAATGCTTGCATTCCTTCGACCACTTTTTAATTTAGAATCTACGAGTGCTGTTTATAATCTGTAATGTCCATACAAACAAAGACAGCGACCCTTACACGTGCACAGGGGTTAAACGGTGATCTAATGGACCTAATTACTATCGTCGAATAATTACCAAATTTTTGAAACTAAAATATAATATCAAAATTATACATAATTACTACCCGCTTAAAGTTCAAACAAAAATTGTTTGTAACATAGCTATATCTAACGTGTAGTTTATTGAAGAGGTCAGCGGTAAATCTATTTCCAAGGATAGTTAACGATCTCTTTAAAAGCGAGGTTGATAGTAAAAGCCGCACAACAGATGCCTTTGCTGTCTAAATGAAGGGCGAAGGGCGCAAGGGCGACTGCTCCGAAAATGTTGCGAACAACGATCATTAGCAACTTTTATCGCTAACAGCACATTCTGAATCGCAATTTGGACTTTTTAGAGTAATAACTGGGAATATTTATCAATTAGAATTTATAACAACACATTATTTATTGTACCTATAGATTGTTATATTTTGAATCGTTACAAGATACATAAAGACAGAGATAAATGAGGCTTGTTTATTGAGTTATTCTTTTTATTTACTAGTCTATTGGAACAAACGCACATGAGCAATAAGGGATTTTTTAATTAAAGCATCAAAAGATGGCGTAACTGTGACGTACGGTCTTGTCACCCTCCTCATTGGTAAGTTTACAGAATAAACTGACATGCTGTCATCAAAGAGCCAATAGTGTCAATGATAAGACCACAAGACTCCCGCGTGCCACCTGGCGGTTTTTGTATTTTTAAAAACCCTCATTGCATTACATTACCCTGTCTTAAATATATTATACTTATGAACATACTATGACCAAATAAATACCAATCGCTTCAACGTAATCACCGGACTCGCTTATTCTAGAAGGATAAGCTGGACCTGGCTAATAACGGGTTATTATGATACTAGGAACAAATTCTATCGTCACGTCAAGTGTCAGCTTGTTTGTATAAAATATTTGAATTATTTAATTCTTACCTGTATATCGCCTTCTGTTGGCAGCTCGGGCATAGCACAGCAGTGCGCCCAGGAAAAACAGGGAAGACAGCATTTCAGCTCTGCCTACCACGCCGGTGACCTGAACACAAAAGAAATTGAAGTCAGTAAGGGCTGCTTTATACTTTTTTTTTTACTATACAAACGTAACGTGTCCGACGTCCGTAAACCCAATCCTAATATTATAATTTTGATATTTAGTCGTTTTATATTAGTTAGTTAGGTACGAATATTATATCGTAACTTCACATCTTGGGATATTGTATATAAAATCTTAGTATTATAATATATTGCGTTTTCCAAGCTCAGAGAAAGTATGTTAAATTATCAATGGTGTCATCGACCCCATCGTATACACACGAAATACAATACGCTCACGTAACGAGTATATTGATCAGACGTTCACTTCTTAGAAAATTACTCGACTTATAAACGATTCATGAAGTATCAAAGTCTTCAGACTTCAGCCAATGAACAATTTTTGGTTTCGATTTATTGAAGTAGGTCAGCCCCGGAATTGCACATCATTTATTCACTTGGAGTGAATTAGTGATTGAGCTATGAAACGCTCCTTGTTTCGGCTTACGGCGAGGCTATGATATTTGGAGCGAGTAACAATCGCCCGGCGGACACTTAAAGTACCACATTTATAGTACAAGTTGATTATAGAAATTTGTTTGTTGTGTACATCTGAATGCAATCATACATATAAATTCAACACTATATCAGTAACAGTAAATAACGTTTGTGCCTAATAGCAGTAATCTATATATATAGCAGTAAGCCTAATACCCAATAGGCTACAAATGAGTTACGATTATTGTACTTTTCAACACATTCCTATTTTTTTACTAAAATCTTTCGGACCTACTAAACTCCTCTTTAATGAATTGCTAACAAGATGTATAGAATAGCTATTGTATGCATTATTTGCCTGATCTTATAAAATAATCTTTAGTCTTCGTAAAATTCCAAAGTTGCTGCTGAAAGGCGTTTTCATTTGAGTCCCTTTTTAGTGAGCACATTTTGATTTTCATGGCTTTGGTCTAAAGGTGGACTACCATTCCTTCTTGTACTACGGCAGCCGTAGCCTGCTTTACCGCTTCCGCGGAGCCGTAGCCGCTTTACGCCCAGTTAGCCGTAAACTTGATGATCTTTCAGCTTCACCGTTTACGCTCGTTTACCAATTAGAGCACTCGTTTTGATGGGACGGTATTATTTTATACGGGTGCTGTTTTGTGGGCTATCAACAAACAGTAAGTTGCTCTTTTGATTGTTTAGGGATGAGGTTAATAAATGAAAAACAGTCTATATAAAACTCTTAAATTTATTTTTAGAAATATACAGCTCAGCTGCATACTAAATCAGACTTGAGACTATACTGTCACGCCCGTCATATTATTATATATTATATATTGAGTTAGATGAACATCTGTAAATAATAATGACTAATGGCTAGTTCGTGGCCTAACAATCACAAACCTAAAAATATCAATGATTAAATATAGAGAATACATAGACGTATCATCAGAAAAAATAATAATATTAAATTATAAACTCCATCATATGGAAACAGGGCGGTTTTGTGGAAGGTTGCTTGTTACACAAGCAGCCAACATTACCGCCAGATGTTAGCAAGCCATAAGTTTCTAACTGGGCTTAATAACTTACTACATGTGGTAGGTACATGTCGGGTCTAGCTAAATTTAATGTCTTTGCCAAAGGTCGTGGTAAAAGTCACTTTTCCTCTGGTTGATCCCGATCTAATACCAGGCCGTGGCATGTACAGCTTAATTTCGGTGTTAAAAATATGAATCGCTGCCGCTTATACGACATTAGTACCATTACATAATTATGATAAGGTTTACCGCCAGCAGACTACTGGTATAATGATAAAGTTCCATAATACTAATTGGTTATGGTAGACGATGAATTTTGATAAATAAAAAACATTTGCTCAAATATAATAAAGAATGTAAAATCTCCCCAAAATCTGCAATTCAGCCATTTATTTAGCGGTTCCCTCCGCTAGGTGGTACCATCAACAGAGTTCTCGTGATATATTCGCTGACACAGGCCAATTTTACAAAGTTTATCGTGTAATAAATCTAACAGTATGCAAGTAGTTAAACTTTAGACAATGGGCCAAAACGTATTTAGTACGAAAGTTTTTTTAATGTAGGCGGAGTTATGAAGTGACTACGGTAGCCCGGTCAAATTAACTTCCAAAATAGAGGTAAGGTTACATTAATTCGCACCAAGCTGACAATTGGCATAAATGTTGGGAACACTATTACAAACAATTTGTCAAAAGTTCCCATTGATCCGACGTGTAGAAAAAAAATTAAGGTCAAACGTTGCAAAAATTGTTTTTTGCATTTTTCTTCTAGACGGCAAGTTTTATCATAAAAATAGGTGGGACAAAAATTATTCATCAGATAATTATCTATAAAAATTGTTTTCCTAAGAATCACCATTTTGGAGATATAACGATGCAAACCGTTGAAAAAGTTGTGTTTATCATTATGTATTTGAGTATGTACATAATTAAAGTAAGACTCGTGTTAGTATTTGTTTTACTTTACCACAGATAATATATGAGTTAAATTATTACTGTGAATATCCTTTGCAATATTAACATAAAAAATTATAACATCTTTTCTCATTTTACATCTACATGTAATTGTGATTCTACCACGGTACATATTACATATATATATATATATAAATTTACAGGAAAATAGCGTTAGTAACCTAAGCAGGTAACAAATTCTAGTCCAGAAATACATGTAAATGCAAATACGAGAAATAAAAATAACCGATTCCGAGACTTCGATATTTGTATTGGTAATACAAATACCCAAGTCTTGGAATCAAGGTACAAATTGCAAGCGATGCAACACAATGTTTCACCGGCAAAGCTATACACTAACGGACGTTTAAATTTTGTTTGTAGTCACAGAATAATGTGTAGATTCGAGATTCGCAGGTTCCCTTTGTCACCGGACGTGGACAAACTGGTTCAATTCCCGGTCTTGGTGCTGAGACGCGAGTCCGGACGGATTGGCGTCGTTAGGTCCCCACTGTGAAGACGTTCACTTGCGTGCAACGTGAATGTAAAAAATCGGCGATGGTATATTAGAATTTACCTTCCAAATTTTTTATTTACAGTAGCATAGGACGATCCCTCTTCTATATCTATATTAATATTATAAAGAAGGAAGATTTGAATTTTTTTATTTTTGTGTGTGTGTATGTTTGTAATGAATAAACTCAAAAACTACTGTGCCGATTTCAAAAATTCTTTTACCATTGGAAAGTTACATTATTCGGAAGTAACATAGGCTATATTTTATCCCCATATTCCTACAGGAACGGGAACTATGCGGGTGAAACCGCGGGGCCCTGCTAGTATTAATATAAAAAATCCTATTAATAATATATATAAAACAACCCTGACCATCTAATAATATTTTTATAAGACACTGATGCTTGCGATTACATGCGCTTCGAATTTTACATTGCGTTGATCCCTACAAAACATATTTGTCTAAAATATAATAGGATAATAGAATGCCAGTAACAATTTCGTCCAAATCGGTTTAGCCGTTTCAGAGGTTTTCTAGAACAAACAGTTTGACAATATTTTAATTTTTTTTTGTTGTAGGTATCGGATATGTCTACTTTTATAAGCATTAAGTAAATAAGTTGTTATTTTGTAATCATGTTACACGCATACGAGGGCAAAATCTCTATAATTATAGCTAGCGACTTCTTGATTCGGGAAAAATTACTTTTCTCCATGATTTCAAGGTAGAGTTAAACTCGCTTTCATAGGTTTTCATTCTGATCCGACACAAGACTGAGAGGAAAATTAACCTTTATGGTGTTTTCTTACGTGGAAACCTACGTCAAATACTAATTATACTTCTTTCCACTTATATCGTTTTTCGTAAACTATTATTACTCCCAGATGTAAAGTATTCTGCGTATTGATAACGATGACGTTTAAATAGTTGAACACTTTGAACAGATTCTACAAGTGGTGTTATACCTATTTGTGGACTAACACTATTTTGGATTCTAGTTTTAGTACATACATACACATACACATAACACCATCACGCCCATAATCCCCGAAGGGGTAGGCAGAGTAGTATTAGTTCCAGTTCTAGTGACTTTAAAAATAGCTGGAATTCACTTTGGGACTTATTCTGAATTATTCGCTATTACTGAATAGTAGGTATAATAAAAGCTAGATATATCGTAGAAGGATATACTTTCACAAACGAAATAAATGAAGTCTGTTGCGATTTCTGTCTAAATATTATATGCATATCATTCCGCACGTGAGCCCCTAAGGGTTAGGCCGACTTAAAGGAACAGCAAGCTTTCCTTTTAACCAAAAAATTTACTCGAGTTCGGTTGGAAAATTGTGAAAAGTAGTGAGACGAGCCACTGCTCGTCATATATATAGGTTAGTATAAACAATACTAGGTTTGTGCAATCAATAACCTAATAGTTCCTTGCCTAGGCGACTAACGTCGCCTTTTACGACATGCTAGGCAAGGAACATAGTAGGCACATTTATTTAACATAATATTAACAACTCTAACATAACTTCCAACTTTAAAAACGCTCTCCATTGTGCAAAAGAATATTTTAACTCGATTGGTTGTATCGGTCTTATTATTGCCAGTGTTCAAGTCCATAGAGGGTATCAATATGTTTAAGTCAACACAAAGTAGGTCAGTACTTCGTAGAGTATTTTTTTGCAGAAGATATTTTCCGATACAACGCTAAATGTAGATGTGAATGGAAGGAGTAATGGAAATGGACAGTTGTTCGATGTACAGACTCTACGTAAACCAAGTTGTAGAGAGAATTGTAGCGCTACTTGAAAAGAGCTCTATTTATTATTCAATGCCTTATATATTGGTTCGCGTATTTAGAAATACTAACTTTTAGTTTTTTCTTTACTCGGGTGTAGTTTTTATATGTCGTATTGTGTTATTCTAGCTTTTATTTCTTTTTTTGGGACTTAAGTGGAGTGGAGTATAACTATACTGTTTCGAAATCGTGTTAGGTTAGACACACACCTAAGGACAAGAGTTCATGTAATCGTTTATAATCATCATTCAATCTAGAGCTCTAAGCTTTAGATTAAACTATTACTGGCCCGGATTCCGCTTAGGAATAGGGCAAGAAGATGATAATGATTATTATATATGGATAGCTAAAGCAAACACCTATGTAATGTACTTACATTTATAAAAGTTTGTAGTAGAAAAATGGACAAACCAAATGGTACGAGTAATTAGTTCCGTCGGTGTTTGGAGCCATCAAAGGGTACAATCTAGCACGTCGATTGAAAAGATACGAAATTATTACAAAAATAGCAAAAAACACCACAAAATAATAACACAGGAAGATTGATGTATCAGCCATTTTGTTGGACAGTCTATAATCTATGGCTAAAATACGCCCGATTAAAAGCGGCGATACGCGCTCAGCCCACCCAGCACATTTAAATACAGTTGAAAAACCGTGGATATCCACTGGGCCGAAAACAACAGTGGTCAAATGCACGTTAAACGATATATCCGACAAAAACGGAGTTAAAAAAGTGCGTAGGGTTGCCATGGCTGAAGTAAAAAGCTGGCTTTCGAAAGCCTTTTGATTGAAGAGCTTTTGCGCGCGGTGAATTTTTGCAGCAATACGTTCGCTGGTTGGAGACCAGACAGTTATAGACCTCGTATTTAGTTACAAACTGTTTTTAAAGCTAATTGCATTCAGTGCGTATTTCTTTGACGCAGTTGAGGTTGTTCTTGTTTTTTTTTAAATTCTGTTTTGTATCTGCAATAATTTACAGCATTAATAGTTTCATTATTATGATTTAAATGAATATGTCGCATATTATTAAAATAGCCAACTACACTCTCCTTCATATCCGCCAATGAAGTGTTATTTCAAATTCGGTTTCATGCGTCGTCTATAACAGAGTTGTCTACGATGCTACTGTACATTTTCAGATTTGAGTGGTTTTAGACCCATGTTTACAAGGATTTATTACGAAACTTCTATTTGTTTAGGTATGGGCTGGGTATAAGACTATTAGAGACAGACTTTAACAGTTTTTTTCATATAATTATATATCAGAGAATTATGTTTGATTCATCAGACAGGGTAGGAACTGATAATAAATTTCTGTAACTTAGCCGACAGTGATGCAATTAATTACAAATTTCTTTCATAAACGTCACCATTCTAAATTATTGAAATCGATTCAGATCTCATGCATTACGATACAGCAAGTCAATCAAATGTAGATTAGTAATTTTCCTCTACATTCACAAATCTGACTTCATACCAATCTAAGGTACAAGATCCAATTGAAGTATATTTATTTTTTCCTTTTATCAATTTATCCTTGTCAACCCTGGAGGTCAGCTGTAGCTTTTTGCAGGCGAAACGTAAAATTTTTCGACTGCGTATTACCGATAGGCTGACATTTTGTCGGATCAAAGTTTTAAGCTTGTGAATGCGGCGGAAATGAAAGCGTGTCTAATACACTCGGCGCGTGAGTCGCGACGGGTGAGTGTTGTCGGTCAAGTGACGGTTACCGACGTTGCGACCGTCGAGCATGACCGACAGGACTGGGATCAAACGATTTGATCATAGATTTTTCTGTATTTTTTGTAATATATATTACTACTTGTTATAATAAGTCTCTGTGGTCAGTCTCTCATGATTGAGAAGCGAAGTCATCGGCAAATGTCATCGATTTGACTTCGCTGATGCCTGTTCATTGCGTTTCTGACAATCGAGCACAACGTTTCTCACTTTATCACTCCATTTCTATTTGGGGGCTGTACCCGAGCTTGTTTTCCCTCCGCGTTCCCTACAGAAACCAATATTTCAAGGATCTTATAGCAGGTTGACAGGATTTGGGTCGAAGAATTTCAATGCAGATTTTTGTATATTTTGTGCGTTGTCTTTGCATTGACATAATAAGCAAAATCGCCACTCTTTTAAATTTTCACTCGTAGCGCGTGACGTCGTCACACGAGACATGACTTTTCCGCCCGATCGACGTCCCGTCGGTCGAGCTTGAACGACAGGACTCGGCTTAAACGATTTGATGTTGATGATTGTGATTGTTGATTTTTTTATTCTTTTTGAGATGTGTAGTCTCGGTGTGAGGATTTTAAATGGCACGTCAGAATCATAATTTCAATAGACGTTTAGTAGATACTCTTTTAGGGGATTCCTAGCACTAAGTTAGAACTTCGAGGTGGCTTGGTTTCTTTTCAAGGAGAATATTTTGCAGCAGCAAATGTTATTTTTAATCTAGTTCACTACTGGGAATAGGCGGCTGCTATCTTTTAAAATTTTAATATTAGCGTCGGCAACAATTTGTAAGGGCTTATTCCCTGGTGTTCTAGAAGTATTAGAGAGATAGAACACTGCATCTGCATAGATCTTCGTGATTAAAATCAGAAAGTAGATAAACAACTAGAATAGCCCTATATATATATGTATATACGTAATTTTTCCGTAAACAAAGTATTTATTCTCCAAGAAATAAATAATATGTCACTTATACTTCGATAATTTTAGCTGTCTAACGATTGCAACGTTATTTTCAAGATTTGCATATTTTTATGATAATTATGAATTAGATGAAAAGTATGACTTTAAAAATATTCTACGGTTTATATTTAGCTGTTTAAATCATACTAAAATACGCGGTACTATAATATAATAAAAAAAATCTGTATATACTAAATGGTACACATTATAATCAGCATAATAGTAACTTAATATTGGTTGAAAGTATATTAAATTAACATAAAAATTTAGCCTTGATATGATGCTGAAAACAATATGATGTAAATTCGTTTAACATAACACAGTCAACAATAAATGTATCTAAAAAGCGAATAAAGTATCCAAACCAGTAATCTATACGCCTTCTATTTACATTCACAAGATCACGGGTGTAAAGCGACCGAGCGACATTACTCTGTGCCCACGTTCCCCACGTTACCCTCTCTTCGGAGCCATTACAATTACAAACACGTATAACATGAATGGTTTAGCACTCACCGCCTCCGTGTGTATGGGGTGGACTGCGAACAGCATGGCGGCCACGAAACTCGCGAACTCGGGCAGGAACATGGCGCACACCCTGTAACAAGCAACTGGGTCAGCGGGCGACGTCACGTCTACAGCTTGGGGTGCGGTGCCAGTCTTGAGGCTGAATGCCGGACTGGCAGATTATCTGAATATTTGTAAGTGAAAAATACGGATGTTTTTAAGCATTTGACCTCGACTTCGTCCGAACAGACATACTTATTATAGAATTAGGTACTTATTGTAAATTAGCGTTTGCCAGTGTGGGATTTGGATTGTCACCGAGACTTTATCATGAGTCCTTTGGGATATACAAGTTTTTAAATTCCTAGATGTAATATTATTAGCTTATGAATTTTTAAAGGTTAACATTTTAGGTGTACACTGAAAAGTTCATCGCAGCTGGTTAAGATTATGGCACGAAGATGTAACAGACATATTAAGAATGATAATGTAACTGGTTAAATGTAAATATCTACTAAAATCTGGGCAAGCCGGACATCGTCTATTATATGGTAGGACGAACATAAGAAGAGTCTAACCGTGTCCGGCTTTATCCGGACGGCTGGCAACACTAGTTGCGCTCAGATTCTTGGAGGTCTTGGCAACTAGTCAACTGCGAGCAAGTACATAGGTACAAAGTCAGAGACGTCGAGGCCCGCTTCGACCATAGTTATAGGCTAGCGAGGCTGGATATTATTGTATTAAAGTGCCATCTTTGAGAAGCTTCGGACAAATTCATGAATTTACTACGTAAATCATCATCAAATATCCATTGAAGCGGTGTATTCACGACGTTTTCCCTCACCTATAAGTCATTGGTATTTAATCGCAGTTCAAGTACTAGATAATTTAGTTAGGAATCATTATGTGGCTATATAAAAGAAATCATAGCTGTTATGTTATAGTATATGTTCACTTATGTTTGTACACGTTTCTTCCGTAAACTACGTCAACCGTTGAATGTGGTCGTTATTAATATTATACAGTCCGGGTCACCGATTGTATTTCATGAAGAATGTTGTTTACTATATGTGGATGTAGAAAAGAGAGGTCTCTAAATAGAAACACAGATATTTTTTTTTGTATTACGTGGTTATTTCAATGAACATAATATAAAATGAAATGACTATATGTTGTCATTTTTTAAAATTGTTAATTCCTTTTTGTGACTGATGATTAATTGTTATTCATGTTAATATTTTTGTGTGTTCTATTTTAATGCGTATGTTTTGATTCGACATTTTAGACCGAAATTGAATCCATAGTATGTTATTTCCAATTTATAAATTATTGTAGGTATGTAATGTTTAATTTAATCTTATAAGCGCTTTGAAATTTATCTGTTAGCTTTTAGGACGGGCATAAATAAATAAATAAATAAAAAAAATTAAGTTATTCACTTATATAATAACCAGCCGTCATACAATTACAATTAATGTAATTCCGCTTATTTTACAGGTAACAGAATGTTTTATATCGTCAGTATGGCGTCAATTGTTTGCATTGTCGTGGAACAATGCTAGCAGTTGACCTTTTCCGAAGCCCATACGCTACCTTTTATGTGTTTATCATAGGTCATAAAGTGTATTGCCGTCATTATATGTACGATTATGGTCTGGAGGGTTGTCAAACATTTTTTGTGTCCATGTATTTATTACGGCTATAGTATACCCATGATTGACAGTTCACGGAACTGGGTCATACAGTGGATGTCAATTAGGTATCTATTGGGAATTTAGTTTCCAGAACACGCAGTGCATGTTACGAATTGGGACATAAATCGTCTATATCTAACTTTATGTGTAGAAGTCGATGATCTGTTAATTCTCTTATATGTTTACATTGGGTACTACATGGGTTAGCCATGTGAGGGCTAAACACCAGAGAGTTTCGTAGACTAATCGCCGTAGCCGATATCGGCAAGGACACAGTGACGATAATGATGTTTAACATATTATGATAGTATACACTATATATATATACCTATCGCATTAGGTATAGCTTCCTACCAAATGTGAAAAAATAATTTATCTACTCAGTCGATTGTTTGTTAAATAATTAAGTCACATTTCTAATATCTATACAAGCTCTGACATTATTCGGACGACGTTATTTGTTATATGTAGGGTAAAGACATTGTGTTTACAAATCGTAACATTTTTGTAATGAAATTAAAGTGTCCATGTACTTTCAAAGCATTATTTCAGATAGATTTAATATAGTTATTGGTTTACATAGTGAACAAAGTAAACAATTTATTTTTATTTATTTGAAATGCTATTTAATTGTACAGATACGTCATAAAAAGCACTTGACATTTTTGTTCATCAAATAGTGTCTATAAATAAAAAAAATGTTGAATAACGAGTAGTGTGCTACGGAAAATAAGTGTGCTACGAAATTGAGCTACGGAATAATGGATGGGTCGCACATTTTCCCACTACGGAAGTGTTACGATATCACGTTCAGGGGTTTTGACACTTGGGTCGCAAAAGCTCTTAACGTGAAATACGAATTTGGATCTAATTGTACGTATCTAACAGAATTTATATATAAATTCTGTTAGATACGTACAATATATTAGATAGATAGATATTCAACATTTTTTTTATTTATAGATAAAAAAAATGTTGAATAACGTCTATTCAATATACATAAACTGATTCAAATACTGTATGAACCATATTTTCTTGTCATACAGTAAAGGTTAATAGATTGATACTAATAGACTTTGGCTAAACTTTCGAACAAACTAAAAATAACCATGTACACGTGTTTGAGATCGCACCATTTGATGGCCTATTTATACGCCAGCTTAAATTTTAAATGAACAAGAAACTTCCAACCTAAAAACTTAGAAGGCACAGCGTGTACAGCCTTTAAAACTTTCAAGGAGCATTAAGAAGAGCTCTAATGAACACAGTCCACCCGGGGGAGTTCTGACTTCAAAACTTCCAACTACACAGTGGACCGAACTATTTTTAAACAGCTGAATTATCGCCGATGGGGCGAACGTCCATTCTCGACGGAGTGCGGCGTTCGAGTGACAATAATTGGCCAAGTTTGCGACGAGCTAGTGTTTGGCTTTTGCTGTAACTCTTGGCGATTGTGCCGTACGATACACATGCGGACTCCTTGTGATCGTGATGTGTATTCAGAACTTGTGAACTGTTTAAGTGTCGTCGATGTTCACTTTGGAATGGATCGTTTAAGTCGAGTGTGTTGTCGAAGTCTAGTTGTGACTGCAACAATTTCGAGTTTTTAAGATTCTCTAAGTAGGTATCTAAAGTGGAAAGCGGAATACATACGGAAAAAAATTATTTGCGTCTATGTGTTTATATATGTAGACCTTGTTATTTAATCCTAATTTCTATGTTAATGGTGTACCTATATCTCTGTTACAGCAATAGTAGTAGGACGCATGAGGACGTACCCGTCTCATGTGTCCTGCGGAATCTATCTATAACTTTCCTGGGATATACCTGAAGTATACTGTATTACTATGGGTCAAGTTATTACAACATTTTTTATTTAATATTTCATTGTCACTATCGAGAATACTAACCGTCTATATAGCGCCTCCTGCAAAAACATTATCATATTCATAACAAAAATGACCTATAATCAGTTGAGCTGTTCAGCCGTGAAACTAACTCGTATTACTTTCGCATCTAATATAATTAGTATGGACGGAACGTTGCCCAAGGTGTCTTACGGTTACACAAACTGTGCCATGCCCCACACGACCAGAGACAGTGAAGTCGTTTACTCCTAACAAACTTAACTACTTCTAGTGTGTTTTTTCGCCAAGTCCGCGCGAGATTTCGCTATTCGCACAAAAAGTCGCTAACGAGTGCCTTAATTTCGATAGAAGTTCGACGATCGAGCGCTGCACATTCGACCTCGAATTGATGACCTTTCAAGACGATAGGTGAGACGACATATCTTTGAGACAGATATACCTATCTGTAACGGAGAGGGAGAGCCGTGGATAAAAGCTATTGCATACAAAAGGTTAGTTTAATAAGTACAATTTAATTTTTACATTTCGTTTTACAACAACGAAAAAATAAACACAGAACGCTCTCGCCTCAAGGCAAATAATAACATTATGTACACAAAACGACATCCACACAGGGGCAACGAAAAATATTCACGAAAATATTTGCAAATGTACATTAAATATTCAGTTTCGTTCAAAAAGCAATTATCTGAACATGCGGGAATAATGAAGCGTGGGGGGAAATACGCGACATCCAAATAAACTCGATTGTTTTCTGATAATAACAAGTACGTGGCCACGTGTAAATAAACTATACACTTTATGGGCGTTGCCTTGTTTCGTTAAAAATACACGGTGCGGTTCAACAACCACAGTACCTATTCAAGTGTTGCTCGATAAAAGAGACTATAATGAATACTATAAAGCTAGATAAAGAGCTAATATAAAGCTATTTGTGTGTACGTCAGTTTATTTTTAGGACTTGAGGCCTGTGTACTCAGCCTTATTTGAAACTCCCCAGCTCTAAACAAAGCCTAACATCCATAGCATAGGCACGTTAGGTTACGGATCAACATATTGAAACACCTATGTAAACCTCTATAATTAGAGTACAAATGACCATGTTATACCTCGAAATTGTTGCTATACGAAATATGTGCTTCTAGATTTGGCCACCTGATTTTAACCATTTGAATACCTGTTCTAAAACATAAACTATTCACATAGCAATGCTTCTTAAATGCCGTCTGAAACTATTATGTAATTTATTCTTTAGATTATAAAACATACTCTTCAAAAAGGGCTGAGTAAATTATAACGCTCTGGTAGTTCAATCATAAAACCACTACAGTGGTTATGAGTTTTTTTTAATATCGTCTATAGTCTCATTGTAATTAGGAACGGTAAAAGAATATATCAGAATTTGTATTTATATTTACTCGCTGTTTCATTTAGAAAATAAAAGTACGAAGTGAAACTTACTTTCGCTAGTTGGGCGAAACGCAAGGCGAAGTTGCGAAATTGCAACGCGCCAAATTGGCACGTGAGTTGCGCCGAGCAACGAACTATCCAGTCGCAAACATGCTCAGCGTCAAAGGGCAAACTTCTGTATCGATTGAACACTGGGATATGTATTAGTGGGGCTTCTTAAACCCACCTTAAGTTGTTTCGATATTGACAACAAAACACATTAAATTAGCTGTGCCCGTATTTACGTGGACTAATCTTAATGTACAACAATCTTCGTAAATGTACTGTTTGGTGGTGTCGTGTATAAAAAGTTATGAGTACTATTGTCAAGTTTAATTAAAATCTGACCAATGCGTGAAAGACTAGAGAATACATCCCCGCCCACCCATTCTCATAAATATTTGCGTTCATATATAGCATATACTTACATATAAGTAGCACAAATATCAGAAATATCAGAAAACATTACACACGTATATATTTATGAGCTAACCCTTCAATTTACAGCAAAAAGCAAAAAGCAAGGAGCAAGTTGCGACGCCGCCAAATTGGCACGAGGGTTGCACCGAGTAACGAGCTATCGACTTACAAACATGTTGTATCTCAAAGGCTTGTCTAAGGTATCGATTGAACCACTCGCATATTTATAAGGCATACGCATATAACTTAAATAGTTCTGATAAATATTCTTACAAAGTTTTATTTAATACACGACACGTGCTAATGAGACAGTTAGAGATCGAACATTAAACTCTTAAAGAGATAAATAATTAATGAAAGAATATATAGAACAACACTAGATTTTCGAAATCCCTACTAATATTATAAACGCAAAAGTTTGTAAGTATGGATGGATGTTTGTTACTCTTTCGGGCAAAAACTACTGAATGGATTTTAATGAAACTTTACAATAATATAGCTTATACACCCGAATAACATATAGGCTATGATTTATTGATGTACCACCCGAGCAAAGCCGCGGGCAGAAGCTAGTGCTAAATATTTGCAATAATTAGGGGCAAATTTTGTTTAATAAAAAAATATATATATAATTGAATCCGGAGGGACATATTTTTGTATTATTTAAATTAAGTTTTAAATAATTTTTGGTTTTGAGTTCAGAATTATCAATAACCTAACTAGACTAGGAGTTATAAAATCTTTTAAAACCTCAAAAGGGAATTTTAAAACGACGTAAAACATCAAAGCTTGTCTAATAAATTTATGAAATAGCTTGATTATTTATGTATATTTAAAGAACTTGCGTTCCAGTGACTCGTGCTTTGGATTTCAATGGTGAATGTCATCACTTTCCACATCATTAATGATGGAGTTTTTCATCTGCGAGATGGATTTTTCACTCAGAAATACCTTTAAATTTTGCAAGTGAATTATAAGATCAAATATCAATTTGAGAAGTTTGAGATCTTGCAAACTGTGTCCTTGTAACACGTGATGATGGGGACATCGATAGTTGGAAACATTTTAGCCTCAAAGGCACAACTTGAGCGCAGATTGAGGACTTGGGTTATTAACTAGATATTAATATGCTATATGGTTTGAAATATTGCACCATGCTTAACTTATGAACTTAGTTATATACTAGGTCAATATATTGTATGATATATGAAACTAGATTTCTATATTAATTCGCTGTTGTATGTAGAAATATCTTGTAATCATATTCGCAATATTTATATGGATCGTCTAGTTAAGTGGATGTATTTAAATGTAAATTAGTGTTTTATGTGTGTATTTTATTTTACGCAGAGTTCGCTAAAAGTAAAATAGTTGAAGCTTTTAAAAAAAATTTAGAGCACCGAATTACTTTAATGAGTAAGTAATCTAATGTCTTCAAAGATATTTTTACTAAAAAGTTATGTCTAGATACAGTGAACTTAAAATGCGGATCGCTTTCTATAGGTAATCTATATTTATAAGCGCTTATTTAAGCCTACGTACGAGTAAATAAAGATTATTTCATTTGATTTAAATATAGCTATTTTAGTATTAGCCGTCATCCTAACTATTACGCGACGCAAAGTTCATTACTTTGATGCAAAGTGACACATTTTTGGAGAAACAAGCCGACAGAGCCGAGCAAATTGTTATTAACGTTATTACCGAGCGCAGCAAGTTGCGAAGTGCAACACCGGCATATTGGCGGCCCGCTGATAGTTGCGAACATTCGGCGGGGTTGCGCGGCTACTTGTGAGAAATTAGCGCCGTCAATTATAATATAACCCTTCTACATACAGTGCCTCTTCTTGTACTTCTTCAGGGGCCTCGTGAGGCCCTTTGCAAACATGTTTGGTAAGATAGATTTTGGTAGATCTTAGGAACGATATAATTTACTTAACTTCGGTTACTTCACATTTGCATATATCGTGGCAGCCTGTTAATGAAATCTCCACTTGGCATAATATAAATTTAAACATGTGTAATATTAATTCGTATTAAGTGTAAGATTTGATGGCTGTCATAATAAAAAAAGGGGTCTCGCTGAAGCGACTTCGCCCACGTTTATATTAGTCCACGCTACGCCACTGTGTACTTACAGTATCATTATTATGCGCTACGAAAATGCACAGGAGCTGCTGGTTAGACGGCAGTTTTTGCTGATGTAGTTCTTTTATGTAGTCCAAATTATAACATTGACTTGAGGTAGTTTAAATAGCTGGTAGTTCGCAGTTTTTGGTCCTTTATACGTTACTATAATACTACTTATATTAAGACGGCATATTGGCACGGCCACGCTGACAGCTGCGAACATTCAGCGCGTTTTCGCGGCTACTTGTGCGAAGTAAGCATCGTCAATTACTTATCAGAACGTTTGTACATAAAGTATCATTATTATGCGCTTCAAAAATGTCTATACATACAATGTCGTCACTATACGCTTCGAAAATCTCCTTATAAAGTATTTAAGTTACAGTAAGACTACTTTTTTTGAACTGAATTGTATGGCATTCAAAAAGCTAAATATTTGCGTTACTTTTTCAACGCATTCTATCCATTTCTGCTATCTTATTTTTTTAATATATATTTTTTTAATTTATATTCCATATCTTAATTCTAAATTATTCAAGTGAAATATCCAAAATGTCAAATACGTATCAAAAAGAGGTTGAGAAGAAACTACTACTTTACATGAAATATTTGTGATTAACTAATTTTCTACGAGAATAAAAGCAAAAAATAATGTATATCCCTTTCTCGACCCAAGTTAAGTTAAAGGTAGCGGTTAACAACGCGTAAGGAAGAAGGTAATCTTAGAAGCAGTTTCCATAGCAGCGTTCATCGTGTAAGAATATGAGGAAAATCTTGAGTCGTTATTATGAACCATAATTGGACATGTAAATGTCTCTGTTATATAAAAAATTCCGCCATGTGATTATAAAATTAAATTAATTTGGCAAGGTTGTAGTTTTTTTTCATAAAAAGACTAGCTGTTAGAAATTCGTGCCTCCGTTCTCGAAATAAAAATAGGGGGTGGGGGTTGGGGGATGTAATACTTAACGGCTTATTCTCATACTTTTTTTTTCTATTGGGGAAACTCCCAAGAGCTTTCACCCTCTGCTTGGGGAAACAGAGGGCGGTGTGGCGGACTCGAACCCAACCCCAATATGAACCCCAATATGCTAAACCTAAAACAGCAACGTAGTTCTGGAAGAGCCGGTATCCCCACTGCCGGGACTATACGTCAACTCCTCTGTTGTGCGCATGCCGCGCTGCGCGACTCACCTCGCGCGGTGGTGGTCGGTGCTCGATGCTGTGCAGCCCACAGTCGTCAGTCATCGGATGCACAGCACCGAGCACGCGAGCACGTCGAGACATGCTAGGTCACCCGGCATGTCCAAACTTCTCCTCTCAGGAATCAGATGCCTGAGATCTCACACTGTGCCCTCTGCTATACGAGAGGGACATGCGGAGAGCGTTTCGTCGGGGGGCCGCCTTTCACCCGGTGACCCAAATTGAGGGCGAGGCCCTGTACCCGCGGGAAGTGCTCCCACGCCCATCGCAACGCATCAGCAGTGCGCTCCTGCTGGGTTGCCGAGGATAGGGAGGCAACTCCTAGGCAATCCTAATCAGGCCGCCGCGGCCGATGCCGCGACTGGCTGGCAAGACACCAGTTGCGGTTCAACTCGAGGTCCCTCTTAGCTTCAGCCCTGGATGGTCCAAGTCCAGGGCTTTCTAACCCCCCCCGCCGGTACGACAGCGGGGGGTTATTCTCATACCATACATTAAAATTGGTCAATCCATCTCAGAGGAGTTCGACCCCAAACACCGAGATTTTTATGTTAAACGACTTATTTTTACAGCATATTAATTTTGTCCTTTTAGCATATCTTAGGGGGGAAATGAAAAAATAATGAAAAATTCCGTGAATGAAATGTGAAGCATGGAACTGAGTACAATAATATCCATTGTTATGATTCAAAGAACTTCCCAGCCTCCTCTTAATAATCGTCATTATACCGAGAAATGGGTACTCCAAAACACGATTGTTATAAAATTAGAGTTTAATAAAGCCCGATTGTTTTCCGAAATATCAATTTGGAATACCCGACATAACGTCAATAAAACGAGGTGGCAGCGATTCATTGGAATGTGGCCGAAGGTATGCCGGCTCGTTTTCCATGGGAGCCATAATAATGCGTTGCCGTGACAACGCCTCTTAATTTTCGAGTACCGAGTCGAGTGGCAATTGTAAATTATGCGTTTGTTGGAGTCTGTATAAGTGGTATAGCGGCGAATTTAAGTGGTAGACTGTTTTTGGTATTTATTAATTAGTATCTGTTGAGCATTCCTTTTACCAATTCGGGTTGGTCGAATTCGAGGTTTTGGTCAAGTCGTGATTAATTGGAGATGCCGTAGTCTGTAAATAAGTATTTACATGGTCAAATGAGTGTTCCCACCCCACCGTTTGAATAAAACAGGTTCATTATCAGTCACTATCTAGAGCCTTTATCTTCGATGTTTTATTAGATCAGCGAGTGTTTATCAACTCAGCGTCCTAGGCAAAAAAATGGAGGTCACCACAGATTAAATAATTTAATGATCACTTTTCATCGTTAAAATGAAATTATAAGAAAGAGGTGTTATTTAATATCTGTCTCATTAAATACGGAAAATGCATATTAAAATAAAGAAGCATTATTTTTACAAATAATTTTCACATGGTGCCTCGTAATCTTTGTCTAATATATAAAATTTCCATGTCACAATGTTAGTTACCGTACTCCTCCGAAACGGCTTTACCGATTTTTATCAAATTTTATATGCGTATTCAGTAGGTCTGAGAATCGGCTATTATCTATTTTCCATACCCCTAAATGTTAAGGGTGGTCCACCCCAAAGCTATAACTTGAGAACGCCTGTACCGATTTTGCTAATTATTTTTTATTTGTGTTTGTTATTGTCAAGTGAAGGTTCTTGTGAAAGAAAAAAAAAGTTGCGCAATAAATAAAAAAAATAGGTATTGAAAATCCGAGAACGGGGCTACGAAGTGCGCCGGGTCAGCTAGTCTTTATATATATTAACATTTCGTGTCACAGTGTTAGTTGCCATACTCCTCCGAAACGGCTTAACCAATTTTGATGAAATTTTATATGTACACTTGGTAGGTCTGAGAATAGAGTTTTATCTATTTTTCTTACCCTTAAGTGATAAGGGTGGTCCACCCCAAAGCTATAACTTGAGAACGGCTTTACCGATTAGGCTAATTCTTTTTATGTTGTGTTTGTTATTGTCAAGTAAAGTTTCTTATGTAAGAAAAAAAAAGCTACGCGCTAAATTAAAAAAAAAATGGGTATTGAAAATCCGAGAACGGGGCGTTACGAAGTGCGCCAGGTCAGCTAGTATACATATAAAATATTGTTTGCACATAACCTTAGCTTAGGCGAGGGCGTTGCTCCGTCCTTGATTGCTGAGAAAGCTCAATACATAAATAGCAAATGTTCCCCGAACACTAAAAGCAATTGAAATTCTTATGATCTGGAATAGTTTGAACGATTGGATACATATATTTCATTTCACAGAATCTATCAATAGTTGTATTGCTTATGGTTAGCTAACGTATTTAATATTGTTTCATTACTATGTTACATTAGGAAAGAATGTTTTTTTCTTGATGCTGAGGACGATGATGTTTTATTATATCGCCTCATGGAAAACATTAGGTAAACAAGGAAAATTGGCATGAAACGAAATTACTTTTCATTTGGGCTCCCAGTTTCAACGTGTAGTAAATAACAATTTCGCTTACATTTACATAACTCTGATTATGGATAAACGTAACAAATTATTCAGCTTATATAAAATGTAATGTATTGTGTTGTCAGATTAATAATCTCTATTCACGTCAAATAAATATGTTTTGTGAAGCCGGTATTATGATTTAGTTTAAACAATAGTTTTGTTATTGTTGATAAAGTTATCTCAAGGATTCTATGGATCTCTATTTTATCGAATATATTGCGCCATTTTCTTATTAAACTATTTCTAGCACGCAATTTTCAATGTGATACATTGTAAACATGAGATAGTACCAAAGTTATATGACATATAAGCTAATGTTGTTATGAAAACTTCGCTTCAAATGTTCACTTAATTCTGTTTTGTTATCAAATTCAATCACGGTAAAGAAAGTACATAATCGTAACGTTAATGATTTTGTTAGATAATTTCATATGAAGTATATTAAAAGCAAAGTAATGATATAAGGCGCGCCCTGTTCACCAAAGGATGGGCTAGAAAACATTAGAAAAGCAACGCTACGCCACGGGCCGAGTTTTAATTAACAAATTGGTTTAATTATTTCGCGACAACGATACGACATTATGAGTGAATTAATTACTAAATGTAATTAATTACTCACATGCGAAGATAAGACAAAGGTCGGCATAATTAAGGAGGGTGTTATGACATCGGCATGGGTTATGAAAAACTAATTTAACTCCCGCGGTAAAAAGTTGCGCGTCCGGCTGCCGCGGTCGTTTGCTCCGTATTGCGAGTCCAGAGTGTTGCCAGATTAGTTTTTCCAAATATAACTGGAGGTAAATAAAAAATGGACAAAAAAGGTTTTGGTGCGTGAGTTTATTTGTGAATGTTTGTAAAAAACTCCGTATTTGCTGATTTTAAATTGTAATCTTGAATTCCTAATATTTCCATGTGAAAGTAGTTTTTAGTATTAGTAATAATACATTCGATCGGATATCTCCATACGCTCCAGAATAAAGAATATAAACTAAAAAAAAGCAATATTAAAAATAATACTTGCTCAAATTATCCAGCAATCATTACGAACTATATACATAGGTATATTAGTCTTGTGGGCGCAAACAATTTTCTTTTATCAGAATTTTGAGCACATTGGGCAAGACTATTTTGAATTCAATTTGAACTTTTATAGTAATCTGGCATTAGACTAACTCAAGTTACCAATAGATATTGTACACGGTGGGACGGTTCCTGCGAGGGCTGACGGGATATTCTGCTAAATTAAACTTAAAGGTGGCCTTGGGCAACACTAGCATTGTGCCAGCTGACAAAGTTGCCACAATCTAGAACACAGGTCTCCACGGATTTGAAGCAAATACTGACATTGGCGATGGCAGGCGATCCACTTTAGTGTTTTGGTAACAAGGTACAGAGAATTCTGGAAGCACTTGTACCGTTTGTAGAAAATTGGAAGCTTCTTCTGCCCGTGACTTTGTTGTGTTGGTTTTTGTCTTTTGTAAAATATCCCCTATTTGTATAATAAAACAACAACTACTTCACGACTTACTACACAACAGCGACAAGTTATAAAATACTATATAACATTATGTTGTTTAGAGTCCGTGTCTTCCCCTCGCTAATCCTATGGCAGCCTTCTCGCTTTATCATCAAGGTGATAGTCTACTAGTCTAGAACTGTGTATAGCCTAGTAGACTAAATACTTGAAATATGCGACCAGCTAGGACGTGAGAACTCAACCTGTCAGAGGCGAGACATCGGGTGTCTATCTTAGTACAACACACTTGACAAGTTCGATAGCGCATTCGGTAGTCACCCTGCCCCATGCGTCAAGAGTTGTGGGTTCGATCCCCACCCAGGACACATATTCGTATGATGAATACTTGTGTTTGTTCTGTATCTAGGTGTTAATATCCAATGTTTAAGTATATATTTGTAATACCACTGTTGTTTCTGATATCCGTAATACAAGTGCTTAAGCTACTAACCTCGGAGTCAGATCAATGTATGTGATGTAGTCTGATATTTATTAAATTTATTTTTTAGCTGCAACAGAGGTGGGGACTAGGTTGGGTGGGACCGGGTCAAATTAGCCACGTGTTGTGGGCTTCTGTGAAGAAGGCACACAAAATGTAAGAAATGCTTCCGCCCGGGGCCGCCCTCCCGCGTAACAGACAGTTGTTTGCCTATTCGACTCTCTCGACAAAGTCAACATTCTTATCTCGGAAATTTACGGAAATTTTCGCATTTTTGTACCCGCTCAGTTATGATTGATATTCGAAATTGTTTCGGTATTTTGTGACGCGATTGAGTTTTTACGGGAAATTTTGTTAAGTATTTTTCACTTTTTGTTAACAAATTGTGATATTCGATATTTTGAGGTTATATTAAAATTTATTTCTTTAGCGATATTGGATTTAACATAAGGATTTAAATTTAAATAACAAAATATAATTAAAATTTAGTCTTAGTATCGCAGTGTACACATTTTTGAAATTAATTAGATGTTATTAGCTTCAGCGCGGTCGAGATGCGTGCGCTGCGGAAAATCTGCGGTGTATCGCTCACAGACTGCGTTCGGAATGATGATGTAAGAAAGAGATTGTAAAGTGATGTGTATTAAAAGAAGGTGATGTTAGGAGTCATAAAAATCGTAGAGCTTGTATGAAAAGGATTATGAATGTTGAAGAGGCGAGTGAGGTGTGTAAGGATCGTGCCATATGGCGTTCGGTTCTCTCTGCCTACCCCGCTAGGGAAGTGGCGTGAAGTTTAGTTAGTTAGTTAGTTATTAGCTTCAGATTGTAATCCCATTCCGCAGTCGTATATTCTGTTTATATTCTATTAAGATCCCGCATACAAAACGGATTGTGGTTTGAAAATTCTTATTGTTTCCACCTCATAAACTGGCTAGAAATCTCTAGTCATAAAATGCATTTCTCTGAAACGAGGCTTTCCGCATGCCGGCGGCATGCAGCCATGAATTTAAAAGTAATTCCATTATAAGTTTGGAGTTGGCTGGAAATTTTCGAGTTGCAAATAATGTGAGGGGCCTAAAAGTTCTGCTTCATACACGACATAATGTGATTGGAGTGTGCTCGCCAGTAAGGATATTACAACTTTTAAGTGGCGTAAACAAGTTGACGGCAGGCATGGCATGCGCCGTTGCATCTAATCAAAATGGCGAAAATGTCGGTGAGTTGTCTCTGCTCTGACGATGGTACTTCAAATTTTTATGTACAGAGATTTGTTTTACAGACAATTTACCAAATTAAAGTGACGTAGGTAACTCAGATGTTTGTGTGATTCATTTTGACACTAAATAAATAAAATAAATAAATATCACATTACATCACATACATTGATCTGACTCCGAAGTAAGTAGCTTAAGCACTTGTGTTACGGATATCAGAAACAACAGTGGTATTACAAATATATACTTAAATATTGGATATTAACACCCAGACACAGAACAAACACAAGTATTCATCATACGAATATTTGTCCTGGGTGGGGATCGAACCCACAACTCTTGGCGCATGGGGCAGGGTCACTACCGAATGCGCCATCGAGCTTGTCATAATTAACACTAAGTATCTGTAGTTCACGCTTATATGATTAATCTGGGCTGAGATAAATATAGAGAAAATATGAAGTTACATATTACAAAACAGCTCTATTAATATAACCTCACATAAGTTTTGTATTCAATCATGATGATTGAATCATTGAATACAACGTTTTGCGTCGGTTTTACTGTCGTAGTCAACACTGTGACCTAATGCATTGCCATTTGTTATCATGTTACTTCGTCAAAATATGCTCGCGGAAAATAATTAGATTCGGTAGTAATTGATGGTAATTATGCACCGGTTTATTAGGTTGTGGGATGGAAACTATGTGTAAAATGTACTAATATATTAATGCAGGATGCAGTGTTTAATCAGCTGATCAAATTATAACAACAATGTACCTACAATTAGGCTAATCAACTGCTCTTTGACATGCGAGAGAGCTTTTTGTCTCTTGGTATCCAATATTATGAGATTCATTTAAATAATTGAAATCATGCAGAAATACTTGACACCTTCCATTTAATATTCTTTAATAAGGCGCTGAGTCAACAACATTCTTTTTTTAAATTTTAATCGCAAAAAGGTATCGGCAATATTTTGAATTTTCGTTATTCATCCCAGTTTTAATTATAAGAATAATAACTTGACATTGAAACGAAAATGAGCTTAAGCAAAATTGGCGAATGTACCACGATTTTATTTCCTGCAAAGCCCACATATTAACTTTCCTCTCGCCTAAATAAACTACTCGAAGTAACGAGTAAACTGGCCCAAGAGGGTGTCATAAAAATAGAAAATTAATGGCATCGTAACCATGGCGACGGAGGGCCCTGTAGGCGACATTTGCCTACGGCAGCCTATCAGTTCCAATTACATGCCGACTACGCGTCTCTGGAACGAATAAAGTATTTGTGTACCTCGATAATTCCGAGATAGAGGGAAAATGCTTCTGTGTGTTCAAGGCCACTGTTGTTGTTGATGAAGAAACAAGATATTCACGGTAATATTCGATATTGAAATATTATCAGAAATAAGACTTGTAGAGGCAGAGCGGATTTTTGAAATTCGAATATAAAGGAGGTACTTTTGACCCTCATTAATGGTCTCATTAGTATGCTATGCTAAAATAACAAAATAGAAAGTCTTTCTATTTTGTTATTTTAGCATAGCATATTGTGTGATAAAAAAAATATTCTTGAGTGTAGGGAATATATGCTTTAATATAAATTCAAACAGGTATAAATCAAAGGAAGGAAAAATTAAGCGGAATATTTGAGACTGTAGGCCGTTACCTATCATATAAAAATCATTGTGCATAAACATGCAACTGTACACCCAATGAATTTTTATTTTTATTTTATAAAAGTCCGAGGATTTAAAAAAAAAGAAAATATTAGACATAAATAAAATTAAATGTAATAATTTATTTTTATTCCAGTGAATCTGTTTATAAACAACTGGCAATTAACATCATGGCCCGAATGTTTATAAGGTATTTTTTTGACCTGATCCCATATAAGACCAGTTGAGCACAAAGTGACTTGTGTCAAAAGGTCTAACGGAACAAGTCCACGTAGCAAATGGGCCGTACGACAATTGGCTCGAGAGGACGCCGGACCCGTACAAGTGTCCGGCTAAACGGCCTGACCACACCTGGATTTGTCCTTTGTACTGCCCAGCCGATGTGCACTGATTGTTCTCACTATGTGTAAAATGTTCTGCGGTTGTCTGTCCAGTTAGCCAGTTTAGCTAGGCTCAGAAAAAGCAAAGAAGTAGTTTTCTTAATTAGAAATTATTTTACAACTAATTTTATTTTGTAATCGATTTCGATACTCGTAATAAATACTTTTAAAAAGTCATATGATTTTCGAGTTGAAAAATAGTAATTTTATTAAAAAGGGATCGAGTTACGCGGAATTGTTTTGCATTTTTTATGCGGTGATCTGGAACAAGAAAAATATAACAAATATCTTTGGCAGATATTTTCAAAAATCGTACTAAGCTTTTTAATATAATTTACCAGAATGCATTTTATCGTGAATGCCCATTACGTTTGCAACGTATGAGCTTTTTCCATATTTACAAACTTATCGTTTTTCATCACTTATTTAAATACATATTTCTGAAAAGGCAATTTAATTAAAATATTAACTTCAGAATATTTTATTTCAATTGCCTTTTATTTAAAAGCAAAAACGGAAAATGGATATTTATTCAATTTCAGTTTTGGCTTTTCCTCCAATTATTAAAATAAAAAATTATATCATCAAAGATATTGCATTCGGCCAGTTATAAATTCTATTGGTGCCGTTATAGCTAAAAATAAGTGAATACTAAAAAAACCTGATATAAACATCCTCTACAATCGATGTAATGTAAAATGAAAGCCTAAAGAGTTATAAATTTATCATCCAAGTAGAGCAGGAAGTAGATAGTAGTATACAAACATGTCCTCAGACTACACAACCTGGCAAGTTACGTAAGGAGACAGTTAAGTGCCAGCCAGCCTGGGCCAGCAAGTGCTCTAAGTTAAGCCAGTTTTAATCAGGGCCCGATCCTCTTAGTTACTGCTAATTACGGATACTTGCTGTGTCCACCACCAACTTAGCCGGGCTTATGCTCGATATCCAATTTGCCAGCTTAATCCTATTAACGATTTTCAAGCTCTCATTACCATTGAAGTCCGGCGAGATTTGCAGCGGGTAGTTTAGGTGACCCGTTGTTTGTCGGTCTATCGTTTTGTTGAGCGATCTATTTTTTTGGGGAACATTTAAGGGATTATCTACGGATTATAGTGTGTTTAATTAACCGTATAATATAAGTTAATTTGTTAGTTTCGGTTGTTATCCCTTATTTTTATTAGGATTATGTTACGCTAATGACGGTTAATTATATTAATGATTCTAGTTTTAACGACTCTGGTGGTTTTAAGCATCAGACCATGCTGCGTTACTAACTAATGATTTATTCTAGGAAATACTAAGTATTAATTGGTTCGTTGACCTTAATCAATTTATCAAATCAATAGTCACGTGATATTTACTCACTCAGACTTTTGGATCATAATCAACGTGCAACCTGATCTGGAGATGGAACAGATGTCATGAAACAAAAAGCCGCCGTTGCTATATTTGATATTACAGTATTCAGACAGGCTTAATGTGTAAACATTTTTAGAATGTCACACATTTTTTTGCACTAAGGAAGACATCGTTCGGTTGGCTTTATCTACGTAGGTATAGCCTCTCCTTCATTTAAAGCTCAGACTACGCTGAAGCAGGAATGGGGTACATAATGTTATGTTTTTCAAAGTAAAATCGAATATTGGGTCACGTGTGCGGGCTCGGACACTTTGAGGTCGGATCGAGGAAAGTTTGCGCTTCCTTCGAAATTGGGTCATGGTAATTCTGAGCTCTCAAGTTTCGATCTGGAAGCACTCGCAGATGGGATATTGTACTATTGAGTTCACTTTTTGCATATAGATGGTGGAATAAAGATTACCGTAACGTATTCTGTTTCTTAGTTTGTTCGGCGCGGGTGTGAGTATCGGATTTCAGTTGGCCGTTTCTTTTATTACGGTCTTAATTGAAAGGGGGAGGATGCTCTTTGTTTTTAGGCATGTTTCCAATTACAATTGGGAACTTAGCTTTGTAAAGGCTGGATTTGGCTTACAACTTTTTCTTTCTTACCATTAGGTTAAATGAGAAGTCCGAGTATTTAAACTACGATTACTAAGGCCTTGATAACGAAGCCAGAGGCATATACATATAATTGACAACGTGTTACTTTGCTCTTACTTAAATTTGTCTCTAAAATGATGTAGGTATAGAAAAATCTGCCATCGAAGGCCAGTTTAAAGTTTTAAACCTCATTACAGTACGTACATACTCAAATTTTGTATATAATTATTAACCTGCCATTCTATCACTCCATCCATGGCACGATACAAAACGACAGCTTAATTAATTGCTACATATTGAACCCTACATTTCGCTCCAAAACTTGTTAACGCACCTATTAACAATGCGAAGTAGCACCAACAATTTTAATGAAAAACGCGTTATAACTCAACACAAAAATCTATATTATAACTTCAAACATCTAGTTATGGGGGCAAAGTACGAAGCCGCGAATATAATAGTAGATTGATTAAAACTTATCGGGCCCCACGGGTCCGTTATTCGGTGTAGGTGCTCCACACTCGCGTAAGTTGAAATTAATTAATGTGAAAGCCCAATCAGAGGCAGCTGCGTCGTTAACCCTTAATTGTTAATTGAATTGCGAAACTTTTAATTGTTAGGACTCAATAATCCCGTAATTTGAGACGGCGATGGCCACCGTTTAATTATTCAGTACAATATCCACGCGATCGGCTGCTTACGGCGTATTTACGTGGCCGCCGTATTTTTGTGGGGGTTCTTAATTAATGGGGGGAGGTTTGTTTTGCGCTGTTTGTTGACCCACGTTGCAGTTAAGGGTTGTGGTTGCCCAAACAAAGAGCCGGTAGTGCGACGGACGGGTGAATGTCAAAATGGCGTATTGTAAGGCAGTAGAAGCTTGAAAAACACAAAAGGAAAGAATTTTGCAAGGAATAATAACATACTTGACATGTTTTATAAAAGGAAAACATTATACCTAAATTGGAAGGTATACAATCACGCTAATAATAGGGTTTGACGTACAATATGTTCCACAATTTTTAGTAACAGCTTTTAAGTCAATCCGTAATTATCTTATGCATATGTACTTGAGTAGTTGGGAATAGTCATGCGTCTAAAAACTTACACAAAGTTTGTTACAAAAGAAAATTCACGATTTTCTGTTATTAATTAATAGTTTATCTATCAACATAACTCCTTAACTGAAACATCTCAATTATAATGAGAATGTTATTAAATTTCAGCAATATTCACTGCTGTGTTAATAATATCGAAAATATAACAGTTTCTAGAATCTTTAAAGGTCTTTTTATGCATCAAGTTGGTTAGTGCGCTTTAATCATGATATTAGATTTATTCAGTTCCAGTCTATGGATAAACAATATTTGTGTTATACCTACTTTTTATTTTCAACCTCCGCCAGCACACCACCTCAAAACCGGAATACCGATTCGCATCGCTATCTCATAAAAACAAACGAACAAATTAATCTGAGCCCGCAAAACCGGCATTCTAAAGATAAATTAAATTGATTACGATTCATCGCTGCGTTTGTTTTAATTAAGTGGAATACCTAAGACGTCTCGATCATTCCCCCGGGCACATCGTCTACCCGCCAATACAGATTGTGGCTGATTATTTAATCAAGATATACCGGTTGGATTAAGGATATACCTATCTTTTATATATACGAGTACATCGAGTACATCGAATGCTCAACCTATAAGACTTGTATAGTTCTCAGACATGTGCGAAAAAAAATTATGTTGCATAGATTAGTATCATTATGTTTGTTTACTAAGTGGCAACCTTAATGGCAGTGGTGTAACTATACCATTCGAGGCCCGTGGCCCCATGACCCCCATCCATATAAAGATGCTAAATATATAGCTATAAAGAAGCTGGGTATCTCCTCTGACTGGGGGGCCACTTCCAGCTGGGGGCCCGTGGCATTTTGCTGACTTGCCACCCTCTAGTTACGCCACTGCTTAATTGCTTATTATAATTGTGTTAAAATTTGGTATGTCAGTTGGGAGACGTCCACTGCTTTAACAGAGATTTTTTAATAATAATACAATTGTTACGCCTATATATTGAAAACTAAGAAAGGGCATAGGTTAATTTATATCCTGTATAAAATACAAATCCCGCGGGAGTAATAATAGACTCTGTAACAGATCTGTGTCACTGTGTTAAGCATTCGACGTGTTTCAGTCTTTAATGGCCATGTTCATTACACAAAATTTGTCTCTGGGGGGATTCGAAACCGCGGTCTTTGGTTTCGTTGCCAGCTCTCTAACCAAGGGTTTGCCAATTAAAGCAAAGATTTTTTTTTTACTTTTTAAAATAATTTGAGAAATAATACTTGCTTTGCAGTGTATAAAAGCATTACTGGCCGCTACTATTTAGAAAAAAAAAACATATTTTTTATCAATCGTATTATACTTTTTCAGACTGTTTTTTTGTAATCTCATAATTGGTCTTATCAACGTATTGACGTAATAGAAGAGAGTTAAGATATTAAAGCAGTTTCTCTGATTATGTAAGCCGCACACAATATCCTATTCCCTAACAAAGGGTCTGAGAAATTGGGCCACCTCATCTGTGGGCTTATTGCTTTTATTGAATTAATACAACCTCCCACCCATATTGACGACTTACCTACGGTTCTCGACTATATATTACATCTTATGAATATTAGTATATGTATAATAAATTATATATGTTATATACCACAAGTCTTATAATATAGTTTCTGCGAGTATTTTGTAGCGCAACGATTTGGTTGCTAAGTGCATTAGGTATGCACTAGACTAGCTAAAATCTTAGTACTAATATAAAAGTACGGTGTTCCGGCAGCTTATATGAGCTGACTCAAAATGACGCCCATCAACGTCATTCAAATCAGGACGTGCTAAGTAAGCTGTCAAATCATTATCTCACGACTTACTTAGCGCCAACTTAGACATAGCATTTTTAGAAAGAAAGAAATGCCCGCCCTGCATAAAAAACTGTGCGCCAATTTTTTTAAAGAAGGTTAGTTAACCCATCTGGCGCAAAGAAAAGTATTATATTCACTATGATTATTTTCCTCTACCTGAAAGTTGTCTGGAAGAGATTGCTTTTAGCGATAAAACCGCCTAAATTGTATTGTATTTGTCTATATAATAGTATTTATACTAGTTTTTCGTGCCATAAAGAATATCTATCTATCTATATATGTAATAGAATTGTATATATAAAATAGTTACACATTGTAGCGTCCATTGATTCATACGTTTTTGTACAAGACTAAAGAGAGACACAAAGTCTATGTGCGGACCAAACGCGGTTGAGAATTGAGTTTTCCTATCTACGATGGCGGCAAACACTCGTCGCCTTTGAAGCGTGTATTACATAGTGCTCTCGTAAACACTCGTTCAGTGGCATCGAGTGCAAGGGGAACAAAATCCATCAGTATACGTACACTCGGCGGCTTTCAACTTCATCTTGCATTTCAATCGACTATCTATTCATGATCCGTTTACGCTAAGGATTTTGAATAGTAAAGGTAATATGTCTGTTTTGAGTTTAATTGCGTTTCATGGCAGAAATATCAGATTACATCATATACATTGATCTGACTCTGGGGTAAGTATGTAGCTTAAGCACTTGTGTTATGTGAAATATAAAATTTAAGCATGATTTTGTGGCGTGTTGATTATTAATTACGTTTGATTTATTTAACCATAGATAATATTTGTGTCATCCAATGTAAGATTTAACAAATTGTGCGACTGTATGTCACTTTGTAACCATTTTGTAACCATTCTCAACAAATGAAGATCAGATACGAAAGGTCTTAAAGTTACTTACACATTATAAGTTATATGGCGAGGTCAATATTTGTTGATTGTCAAACTTAACCTATTGATTTTCTTTGGTGGCGCTATCGATACGCTTAAAGTTTTCAAGATCAACACTAGTTGATCTTGAAAAAGGGATTTAAAGCACTAGGCACTAGCCCGATAAGGGTTAACATCTCTAAATCCCTCTTACATCTACTTCGTTGAATCAACTCTCAATAGTCCAGTCAATACTGACCTGTAGTACAGCAAGGAGACAAGCGCATGCAGCAGCAGGTTGACGAGGTGGTAGCCGGCCGGCTGCAGCCCGTGCACCGCATAGTTCCATCGGAAGGTCAGCACCGTCAGAGGCCGGTACGACTTATGCGACTGCTCCTGGAATACAAACGGTTTTGGTAAGGCCACAGATCATAAGTACTGTAAGGCTAAGTTGGCTTAGAGGGATAAAATTCGGACCATACGTATGCTTCAGAAATGTGTATTTTTTCATGTTACGTGTTGTGTATAACAAATGTTTTTACATATACATTATATTGTGTTCATGTCTTCATCGATCTAAGTGCTAGATTTATAAATATTCTATTCAACAGATAAATAGTTTCTATAGATACACATGTGACTCAAGTCTTTATTAATTAAATTGTGTTGCATATTAACGTATTTATTGTAATATATCTTTTGAGTATTTCTTTTATCAGCAATATTTATTAGTGTGATTAGATTACGTATTATATATAGATTACGTATATATGACTTCTATCTTCATAAGTAAAGTTATTGAATGAATAGACCGTAAAGACGATAAACTTATACACATTATTATATACTTTATAGTGTATAGTTAAAATGCATATATATAGTCAATTCCTGTCAAATGTTTTAATTTTAATGACATTCTAAAAAAAATCTTACTCATATCACGTTTTCCGCAAATTGTTAAGTGACAATTGAAAGGCCAGCCCTAAACAAACTAAAAAAGGTATCAAGCTGGCTTAGGCAGCGTGGCCGAGGTGGCCAAAGAGATATTCTGTGACACCTCTATTTCACAGTGCGGGCGTTACCTTGACGTGGGCGGCCGAGGGCGAGGTTATACTGAGATGCTTAATAGGCGATTCATGAACAAACGATTTGATATTTCTAAAGTTCGTTTTCAACGAAAAATTCTTGATTTGGAACTTAAATGAACTATTAGTTATGTAAAGATTATAGCCCAGAAATGCATAAATATGTACATACGAAGTTCTAGTAAGAAATAATTTAAGAAGCAGTAACCACTTTTAGATAAGAATTAAATTGTGTTGGGTTAATTGGCAAATTATGAAAAAATAGCAACATGTCGCTAATTATATTTATTTATTTTTTACACAGCAAACGAAGTGATTTGATAATTCATACAAATATCGATTTGTACCTACTATTGGTGCTGTAAGGGTGTATTTATAATACTTTTCGTATTTCCATCCATATTTTAAAGTAAGCTTCTCAGAAATAAAGCGGCTTCGTCTCCCAACACGTTATTACGCAGTGACAGCCTTGGGCATTAATCTCTTGAACAAATGTAAGAAGCTGCTCGCATCTGGCAGGGCTGTCAGTGCGGCCCCTCTCCTCAAATATCCGCGTTTGCGATGCATTTAGACGGGACTAATTGAGGGCACTGAGGGTGAATGTGACAAACAGATTTTATTTCATTTTTTACTGCTGATGTTGTTATTGTTCGATAAAGGCTACATACCTTTGTTAAGGCAAGACAAAAAACAATTCAGCCATTAAACATGTAAAAATAGCTTCGGCTATTCTTACAGGTATACATTAAAAATTAAACAAAAGTATAGTTATATAATTAAATACGGCTTGTTGTGAGCATAGACAATCGCTCATATAATGACACTTTATTGACCAGTAAATTTCATCCTACCTCGTTTAAAAATCGGCCGATAAAATTTTAATTTGTTATTTTTACGAATAAACGTTGGATTTAATAACCAGACGCGTGATATTTATTCGCCGTATTGTCGTGAATATGCGTTGGGCGGATGAATAGACGAGTAATAATAGTGGGAGGAGTCGCCGTCACGGTGACAACACGTGAGTGACACGTGACGTCCGTCCGCCAATTTGTCTACGAGAATTAACCTACGTATTGGCTGGGGAAACGGTTACTTTTTTATTTTTTTTCACACATTTTATTCAGCCTTGGAATTTGTAAATTCGAAATATATATCGAATACAAATGGGCGCCACGATGTCCGTTTAGGTATGTACTTTAACGCACTGTTGCATTGCTCCGAGAGGAAGTAATACTTTCGTATGTAATATTATATGAAAAGATCCTTATGTGATTATAAAGTAAGATATAAATAAATGAAATAAAAACGAAATGGCAAATTAATGATATATTGACTATTTATAAGTGCTTTCTTGAAGCCTATATAAATAAAGATATTTTAAATTTGAATTTGAATTTGAAGGATGCCAAACTATTGAAAAATTATTAAGTTTCTAATAAAACGTTGAAAAACACTTAAAAAATAGACAAGTTTAGTAGGTTCAGCGAATTCAAAATATTATTCCGAAAAAACTTTGATTCAAAATACCTGGCAGGACTTCGAAGAAAATTCGTGAAAACGCCCTGTATAACCTAATCAACGTATATTTAGTTATTATTTACTGCTTTTTAGAAAACTGAAATAACTTTTTTTTTTACCTTAGAATGTTAAATGGAACACTTAACTTGTAAGGGACAAATTTTAAAGTTAGCTACTGGTTGAAAAATACGATGGTGATGGAGTTGTATATTTTTCGTACTATATTTCATATTTTCCTAAAATACCGCCAATATTTTTTATTCTTAAATTCATTATGTGGCAAAAGGGTTATCGCAAAACACCCACCTCGCTGTAAAAAAACAATTTAATCATTTACACTATATCACAAACGCGAGTAAAGTGATACATTACGCCCAGTAAATTGGTAGAGTGATTTAATTGCGTCTGGTTATTGGAAAATTAACAATTTTAAAGGTTTTACGGCCGACGAATAAATGAGGAAAAATTGCCTTGTTTAACGAGACAGTTGTGATTTAATTCAGTGAGTGTGTTCCGTCGCACGACCGCCTCGTTGCGATAGAGTTTGAACCTTATGGAAACTATGTTGTGTAACCAGAATTCGGACCAAATACTTGGTTTTAGTCATGTGTATTATTCTCCATGCCATTTCCAATGGATGGGAATAGGAAATTATGAATAGCTAATGCTTAATTTTTTAATAAACAAATATTGATTGAATGATTAAGTCAAAATAAATCGTATTTGTGAAAATCGTAAATCAACAAAGTATTCTTGTTTGAACAACTATTTGTCTAGGTGTGGGGGCTCGAACCCGCGGCTTTGAATGCACTCAATGAATACACACAATGAACACAGGTGTGAACATTGCACCAGCGCAGCTGTACTGTAGGTAACATAAGACAACAGAAGAACCCGTCAAGTTGGATCGTTATTATACATCCATATCTATCTAAATATTTAGGTTAACTTGTGATATTGTGGATTAATATAACGGGATTGATGCTCTAAAATAATTTGCAATTTCAGGCAACAATTCTTAAGACATTATTATTAATACATTTGTATGTACCCAGTGTGGCTACAATATGTTCCATATTACCGCGTAAGTCATGTACGTGAGTCAGTTACCGTGATAATTTCGTAAAATTGCGTGTGTTTGGTAAAAAACGGCGTACGCTATCGGATGGCGACATCGACACTACATCATATCCACAAATATTGGTAGTGGACGGGCTCCCCATGCCGCACATTTGTGACGTCTTATCACGTAACACCACGTACATTAGTACCGATATGGCAAAAAAATAAATCAGTTTTATAGAGCCAAGCGGCACACGCACAAAAATTTGCCTGTCTCATAAACATGATTCATAGAGGAGTGAAATTAGCAAGTGGAACGGCGATATTACATATACACTGCTTCTTTAAATGAAATTCCATGTCAGGTGTAGGCGGTAACTAGTCGGTATGGAGCGCGTATATCATGACAACAATATGGGAGTCCTAATAAATATCACTTGTCACAACTTCTCGCCCGAACGGCCGTGCTTCCGGGTGGTATTTGGGTCCTTTGGTGTGCCAGCGCGATTTATACTGAGGTCGGCCGGAACTTGTGTTGCTAATAGTAGGTGCTTGTAATGCGCGGTTTGTGTACGAGTATGCGTTAATATTCTAATGGTAAGATTTAATGACGTGAACAGTAAACATACATACAAAAAAAAAAAATATCAGTCGAATTGAGAACCTCCTCCTTTTTTTTGAAGTCGCTTAAAACAAAGTAAACTTACGTATACCAAGTATGTCCCAGGTATTCGACTAGAACATATTATTGATAATAATACTTGTAATTTTAATATGTGATTCTAAATGTGTAAAAATGTGGCGATACGCTTGTCGGCGAGTGTTCAAGTAACCACTAAAAATACTGAATTCGGTATTTCCGAGGGTATACGATTTGGGGAACCTCAAGAAAAGAGCCTACAAATTTCTTAAAGGCCGGCAACGCACTTGCGATTCCCCTGGTATTGCAGGTGTCCATGAGCTAAGGTGATACTTACCATATAAGAGGTATCAGATACCACCAGGTGACCCTTATGCTCGTTTGCCTCCTCTTATATAAAAAATTCTAGGCTGATGAGTATGGATTGAAACATAAACGAGATTATACTTAACTATTACAAGCAATAGAGCAGGGCTGTTTTAACACAAAATAAACAGGTGAAATAACAAAAATCCCTTAATGGAAAATGTGGGCGGGTCACATGTCCTTTGTTGAATTTTTAGGGTTCGCGTGTAGGAATAAAACACAAAGAATCTTTGTTTATCCTTGTATGGTTGGGGTGATATTTTATAATTGTACAAGATTAAGATAGTTAATAAATGTATGATTATTAAAACCACTCCAATTTACTGGGGCAGATGCAATTAGTAAATTTCATGCCATTTATAAAACTAAACGATTAATATTCTCAATGCCGTCTTCGATTTATCAAACATACAGCTTTATTATTACAGTTACGGCCAACTTCCAATTGAGCAAACTATATGAGTACTCAGAAGCATCGCTCCTTATTTGTAAGGTGTACCGTTTGTTCACCAATCGATATTCGTTTCGTTACTATGGCATTAAAAAAAAAACTATTAAACTAAAATTGTATTTTCATATGGATTTGGAAAAGCTAGTAAACTAGTCTGTAAACTGAAACAAGTAAAAAAATAAAAACAAAAGCCATTATAATGCTGCGCCAAACGACACTGCGCCGTATGTAGCCCTTGCCGCGAATACGAATCCCACTTGCCTGTTCATTCCCGAAAGAGCTTCAGTCCTACGCAAGAGCTGAAAAAGCAAACGCCGCGAGCTAAAGGTCGCCTTTGAGGCAGCCCAGAGTTGCTGCCGGTATACGAGAAAAACAATTTAGCTCTCAACATAATACGCCGAGATTGAGGCAAGGCGAGTAATATCGTCCCAATTACGGAAATAAGTCCACGCTGATAAATATATTTTTTCGCAAGCCAATAAAGGAAAGTATATGGTTATCTGTATTCCCAAGGCTGTGATGTTATAACAAGAATGGCAATAAAAAATATTTGGCAAATATTTTAATAATGTACCTATCGAAAATTGACACGTGATTTATTCCTATATATTTATGATACTAAAATCAGAATAAATATTGATGTAAACATAGATGTTATTTTTTCTACCACGAACACAGCTTTTTAATGTAGATGCTGGGTCTATTGGCGTCAGTCTTCGTATTGATATCAATTGATAACTTTACAACTTTATCTCATAGTTAAAAAAGCTTTCCATATTCTTTCTCCTTTGCCATAATACGTATTACTTATATTAATAAATAATAAGAGCATGCGTATTGGAATATGCCAATACCTTCAAGTTATTTCATATGAATTATGTACAAACTTATACAAAAACTAGTCGATAAAATTAGTAAGGTTTCTACATAATTACTACTGAATATAAACTTGCTTTAGTTTAATTATGAAAACGTTTCGAAAGAGAAACTACCAAAGTTTCGAAGTTAATTGACGTTCTTGAGGTATCCCAAATACATGTCTAGTACAAGTTAGCGTATAATATATTTAATGCTCTTGAACTGTAGTAGATATATTATACTATCTACCTACTACAGTTCAAGAGCATCAAATAAAAAGGTTATGTACTTACGTTAAATACTTACTCGCATTCTTAGAGATAAAATATTGATAGATTTGCAAAATTAATTAATCAATCACTTATGGTGCATAGAAAACACTGTTCAAGTGTGAATGATTGCTAAACCTCCAAGTTAAATGATGTGAGTAAATCGTGTTTTGATAATAAACAAAGTCGCAACTAGCTTGACAATCACATCCCCACTCAGTTTCAGCATTCACACATGCTCGGAACATATAGGTACAGTAGTCCACTGGAACATTGAAACAAACGAAAACAGGCCTGCCCACGTAATCAGTTCCGGTTATCGGGGCCGAGTCCCGCATGTTGATCAGCAATTGTTTGAAATGAGAACAAGCCGGGTTAGCCAATCGGTTAAGGCTCCCCCCCACATAATATTATAATATCGGAGGTGTCAAAAGGTTCAGTCACGTAATGATGTGTCAGTCCTCTGCGAAGTGGAGCCAGGAAAATTGGATTCCTTTATTGATAACAAAAGGAAATGCCAAAGGATTAGATGGCGTTCTGTTGCTAGTGCAGAATGTACGGCGCGCGGGCGAGATTAAGTTGCGAATAGGGTTGATTCTTTAAACAGAATATCGATGCTCGTATCGATTTGAATCGAAGAAGGAAGTATATTTTAAAATTACTGAGAACATTAAAATCGATTAAAAAAAAATTAAGAACGTTGTTGTTTTATAAGGCCTTAGGTATTTTTAGGATTTTTGGCGATTTTTAAATGTTTTTCGTAGGTACAAAATGTTTGGAATTCAAAACTAGTGTTTTATATATTTGTAGCATCTAATATTTTGCATTGTGGTCTACCAGACCACAAGTATAAAAGTAAAGCACTATTGACTTGTTGAAACATTTAAATAGGTGTTGTTAATGAAAGGCACAGAATAAAACAAGTAGGATATAGTGAAAGTAGAAGTAAATGACGTATACCTAGTTACTTTTAGAATTAGAATATTGTTTGGAGGTTGCGATATTAAAAATATACATGATGAAAGAATATTCACAAATCTCAGTAGCTTACAAAGCGAGTCAGCACTTAGGTCGGATGCCGAAACACAGGGACTTAGAGTAAATAAAACTCGATGCGACCCGAAAAGTCGGGCAGTTGTTCAAATGTGGCGCCCGACGTGGGGCCGCTGGAAACTTTTTTCATTTGCCGCAGCATCAGAGAATAATATAAATAAACACTCGAAATTACAAATATTTCTTTTCACTCTGATTTTGTCGGTAGGATGGACACGGAGCGATCCGGCTTTGTTAACATCATTTCCTCGTCACTTATTTGAAAAAGTTTGTCTAATGAAAGCGGTGAAGTAGAATTATTTAATTGATATATTAAAATATGATAAGATGTGTATCAAGTCATTTAATCTGATATATATTTGAGCGAGAATTATATAAATACATAATAAATTTTAATATAAATGTTGTGAATTACGTAATATACGTAACAGACTTCCATAAAAAACGTTTTCTTAAACAACTAACGGGCATAATATCTGACAATAACAGTCGTTAACGAATTAATTTACGTATCTTAATCGGTTAGATTTAGATTGTGCACGTAGGATGTAGGATCTATTATGACGTTGCGAAATGTGAATTCTCCATATTGTACCCTCGGAATGTTTAAAGTTCCATTTGTAAAACAATAAATTTGAAAACTGTTATGATATACAGTTATGATTTGTAAGACAACATACGTTGAGTCTTCTGTTGCCAAAATCGATACAAAGTTGTAGTCAAGTAATAGATAAACTTGTGCTGTATATTTCATTTTATTATCTTTATCGCCGTAAGCTGTTATGTTATATATTGCGAACTTCTGATCTATGTATTTACTAGAAGTCTGCTTATGTACCTCTACCTATGTTTATTGTCGGTCTTATGTAAGCACTTGTTATTTCAAAGATGGGTATATAACAATTTGTCTTCGTCTGCGTCGTTGAAATTAAGAAAGACATTAAAATATTTTCCCTGTTTAGCAAAGAGAACTTTTTTGTGAAACAAGAATAATAATTCGCGTTTCTGAAGAGACTTTGATGGATGATCTAAATGAATTCAATTTGCGTTTGTACCATGGATACTTTACATCACTCATGCTAAGAATGAACGCTTTTATCGCGATCAAGAAAATTATGGAAATGTAAGCATTCATATTGCGATTGTGTATACAAGGTGATTTCGTTTTTTTATGATACGGGATTTTCTTGATTTAAGATACGAATATATTACGATTTAGATGAGTATATTGTTACAAGACAGTATTGTCATATAAATAAAACAAGTACTTTTTGTTGGTTTGTGTAACTAGATAGAATAAGCGAGATAGAATTTTTAGTTTTTTCTGGTTTAATGTAACTTCATAAAGTGCAGTATTTCCATAAATACGGCATGTAACTAATCGTAAATAATACATACAAAATTTTAATTTGATATTGAAAACAAGTGAAAACTAACAAAGTAAAGATTTAACTTAATAATCCATTTGGAGTCTGCTTAAATCTATTGCAGTTTCGATATAGACAATTACTTCATTCGAATATTGTGAGAGCCTTTATTACCCTCAGCCGCCTTGTTATTTAGATTATAAGGAAGCGCATTCCATTTTTAAAAAATGCGACGTCCTGATATCTGACACCGTTTGTCAGGACGGTCCAGGCAACACCGCGACGGTGATGACTGATCGCCGGGATTATTTATTTTGTACGATTGACGTGCAGTGCTGCCATCGTTTAAATCATATACACCCTTTGGATTGAAAATGATAATATGCTTCAACTTAAACTAACTGGCTAAGAAGGCATTAAAATACAAAGATATATATATTTTTATGTATCGATATATAGTTTTAAGAATGCTATCTGTAGACGATAATAAAAGTGATCATTTGATACTGTCTCGTGAATATGTTGGTATGTATGCATATAACCACTTAAATTTTTTTTTGGAATGTGAACTCTTTATTTGATAAAATTTAATTTTGTTACTTATGAATTTAGAGAAAATAATTGAGATTGGATAATAATAAATTTAAAGAAAATCAATGAAGATGACGCATATTAAATTTGAGTAAATTATTTAAAACTGACGCTATTAAAATTCGGGAAATATATTTAAAATTATTAAATGCATGTTAATGTTATTATTTCAGCACCGTTCGGGGAATTACAACCGAATCTCTTTCCTACAGTTCTGAATAATTACATACGTGAACAGTCACGTATTGAATTATTAATATCAGAAGTTCAGTGCCAGTGATTTTTATATAAACTTTTTATTTTACTTTATAACTGAAATTCATAAAAATACACGCAACAGGCGACACTTTTTGTAAACCGGTAGGACTGATAGGTATTTAAATGAAGCTGATTTTAAGCGTTGCAATTATGTAGCGGGCTGAAAAATAATATTGGATGTCAGTGTTGACTGATCGCTGGGGACATTTGATTCGGCCGATGCACGGGCGACGGGGCTGCATTTAAATCGCAATCAATATCGGGCGCATTCACCGGACGCAGGCTAAATTGCCGTGACAAAATTTTAACATGTATGCACAATACGAAGTGCATAGTTGCCATATAGTTTTTGGTAATAAAGAGACCTAGTAAAATCTAGTACCTAGCTCATAAATAATTAGGTTCAGTTTTGAATCCAGCAATTATGATAAAGTTTGAGAGGTGGCAGCTTAATGGCACGAAACGCACCCAGCTATGAAGCTGTAAGGTAGTTATTTCATCGATTTAATGATATCAATTTATGTCCAGTCATCTGAAATTCAATTGCATTTTTAAATTAACTTTATGTACCACCATTGGTGTGGTGAGGATGCAAAATTGAGCCAGGTTTGGTCATCATTACTACCATTTCCGTACAAAGATATCATGTTTACCACACAAAGGGTTGGTATCGGAAAGCTCGTCCATACGTGTTATTTACCGTAACACTGGTAGGAATTCCCTGAAACTTGATACCGGCCAAAATACACAATTGAACGCGTCCAGAATTTTCCGGGAAGGGATCTAAAGCCGAATGCATATATGGCCTATTTTTTGTGGTAAAGGTATCCAATTCAATAGTACTTACCTATATTAGAAATAAGAGAAATGGGACATACCTAGACTTCGTTGTTATTTATTGCATTTCTGCCAAAGCTGCCAAAGCTTGGAAGTAAATTGACAGGATAAGAAAGACTCAATAAAATTAGGATTCAAGAGGGTTGAAATTTATACCTTTACCTTACTACCTTTGTAAAAGTTTGATAAAATAATTTTATATTCTGAGTATTGGAAATGGCTTTCGTTCTTTTTTTTTATTTTAGTATCCAGACACATAAATTTCATAGTTTGATTAGAAGCATACTATAGTGAAGATGAAGCGCTATTATTGAAACATTTTCCTAAAGAACATATGTAGGGGCTTTGCCTTAATAAATTATACATACATACATAAGATCACGCCCATAATTCCCGAAAGGGTAGGCAGAGTAAATTAAGAACCAAAAAAAGTATTACTCAGAGACGTTTAATCAGATTTACGAAGACAGGCGCGGCTTAAGACTTAGCTAAAATACAATCAATAGACGCGATGATGGCGAGGGCGAAGTGGAGTGACAGAGGGTTAATTCGGTTAACGCGAAAATAACCTTACGTAGCCAGGGGCGGCTGGGCCCTGCCGGTGCCCTGGGCGACGGCATTGCCAAACAATTTTTTCCTATGCCTGTCAGTGTAATATAATAACACTGGTCAACAAAATTCAAACTTTTTCGTGCCACACGGACTTTTTTGATATTTTTTACTTTAATTGGTGATTGTAAGAAAAAATAAACAGTTAAAAAAAATTTGCTAGCCGAGGATTTTATTCTATTAAGTAATTTAAAATATTAAGAAAAAATACAGATCTCGTAAATCAAACGTTTATTTTTTTATAAATTACTTAATAATTAAAGATTTTCTTGAATGTTTAGCTTCTGGTTGGTCCCTTTTAATTGTCCAGCAGTAATCCGCTAACATATTTGGGCTCCGTTTGCCCTGGTACCGCTTTTCCATACTAGAAATGTCCTGGTGGAACCTCTCGCCGTGCTCGTCACTGACAGCCCCTACATTGTCAGGAAAAAAATCCAGGTGCGAGTCTAAAAAATGGATCTTGAGTGACATGTTGCAACCCAATGCTTGATATGACAATAAGAGCTCGCTAACCAACTCTCTGTAGCTGTCACTCTTGTGGTTGCCCAAAAAATTTGCAACAACATTTTTAAATGCGTTCCATGCACATTTTTCTAAACCGCTTAATTTTTCTTCAAATGTTGAATCTTTTATTAACTCCCTGATTTGAGGGCCAACAAAAATACCCTCTTTTATTTTTGCATCACTTATTTTAGGGAATTTTTCTTTTAGGTACAAAAATCCACTCCCACTGCGATCCATTCCCTTCACAAAATTTTTTATTTATCCTAATTTGATATGCAATGGTGGTAAAAGCACATTATTTGGCTCTACAAGGGGTAAATACTTTACATTTGTTTGGACAGGAACTAACGATGCACGCGTAGGCCATTTTTTTTTATATAGTGATTAGTTCTGTCTCGGCTATCCCATTCACATAAAAAGCAGCAAAACTTTGTATAACCCAGCTGAAGTCCAAGTAATAGTGCAACAATTTTAAGATCACCGTAGACATGAGGGGCCCAGAATTTGTCTTGATGGGCGACAGAAAAACCAAAACATTGGTGACAACACTCCAGCACAAGATTCGTAAAATTTCGTCGTTGTTTTTTGAATGTAAGTTCTCCGCAGACATAACAAAAAGAGTTAGGGTCATTATTACACTTCCTCGACATGTTCACAGGATTAATAAATCACAAAAAATATTCAGATTCAATTACAAATACTTTTATGACGATTTACTTGTGAGCGTTTCTGTTAATTTACCGCCGTAGTACTAGTTATGAGTATTACCGTATCACAACAAATATGAGGCTAACTGACAGATGACAACTGTGATTTAATGATGAGGGTAGATTGATATAACAAAATTAGCTATCAAAGTTCGTGTGGCAAAATCAGTGTTGACCAGTGTAATTAGTCTTCTACTTGTGGACAGTGAGTACAATTGACAGTGTAAACTTATTACTTCCAAAGTAGGATTGTGAAGTAGTTACACATAGGTAGGTATACCGCTGAATATCTTAAACCTATAATAATCATTAAATTATTTTAAAATTCACTCCAACTATGTAGGTCAGAAGTTTTCAGACTGATTTGTATATTTCTGTTCTTTGCCCTGTTTACTGTAGATTTAAGAGTTTATTAAAATATCGTTATTTATTTCATTAGTGTTTTATACAATAAAATTGATAGCATCAAGAACCTAACCGTAAATGGAAGAGGTAATTTCAAAGTCACAGGTGCTTCGTGACAAGAGAATTATTACGAATCGCCCTATTACGCTACGGGTCTGGAGCCGGCCCTGTACGAAACCGGCGAATTGAAGCTACGAGGAGCGTCGACTACAATGTAGGGAATTTATTTAGGCAAACTAACTCTGTTTTGGAATATAAGCGGATTTGTCTTGATTTGAATGTTAAATGGGAACGCAATTCTGAAAGTTGGGCGATTCGAAATCTATTTGTAGGGCTTGTTTGAATTCGGCCTAGCCCAGTAATTTTGGCACGACAGTACTCAGACAGTAGTTTGAATAAGTACAATGGGTAAGTAATCTGTTGCGTCCTTGAAGGGCTTTAGCGCGTGCAGATCTTGCCTGGGCCTAGGCGACTTAGGTCTCACTAACGATTAGCTAGCTAATAAATTAAAAGAAATTCTGCGCAGATAGGTACTTCTCTGTGCTACACAAAGGCCTCATTAAAACTATAAGGTACGGACCGTGTTCTATCTCTTGGGTCTCGTCCTTATTACTTAGTCTATGTAACTACGATGTACCTAACGAAATTCAGCCCGTCCCTTTACATAAGCCTATATACGGAACTGATATTGTTATATAATAATATTAACCGCACTTGTTAGTAGCATACAACACGAACTTCGAGTTAAGAATGTGTTTGTGAAGTTTATTATATCATCTCCATACATATCTTATATTAGCTATCCAATTTTTTCTATAAATCGGTACAAAATAATGCGAATTGATAAATATATACAAATATCATATAAATTGATCTGACTCCGAGGTAAGTAGCTTAAGCACTTGTGTTACGGATTTAAGATTCACCAGTGGTATTACAAATATACTTAAATATCTTGAAATATAACACCTAGACACAGAAAAAACACAAGTATTCATCACGCGAATGTTTGTCCTGGATGAGGATCCAATCCACCGCATTGAGCAGGGTCACTACCGAATGCGCCATCGAGCCAGACATGTTTGATTAGGTATATCAATTTAGGTTTATATGTGTTTACTGATTGATAAATTCTATCTATTTTTGTTATTCTTTTTGAATTACGTACCCAGTCAAGATTATTAATCTGATCTTATACAAATATTAAAATATGTATCTAAGTTAATGGACAAATTTCATAATAAAGATTAGACAATTCCAATTTCCATTATACAGCTAATACCATTGCCCGTCAGCTTCTAAGCCAGTAAATGTTTTCTATAATTGCCATATATCTCGTCCATTACAAATAATAAATCGGCGGCCAATTTATTTAATTTTTGTAATCTTTCGGCTTAACTCCCACTATTGCGGGCTCCACAGCTGAGCGCTCTTTCTTACAATATTAGCATATAAATTAAATACTCGGCAATTTTCCCTGGCTAAACGGCGACCGGTCCCGACCTCGGCGCGATTAAGTTTTTAAGATAGTGGCAAATAGCTAGATTCTATCCCCCGATATGACCTCGTAAAACAAGCAATTTGAACCTTTACGCTCACATAACAGGGGTCCTTTTCCTTTCATATACGCTGAGCGGAAAATATGAAAGCGCACGTTGCTTTATTTTATCAAATTACAAGTATTAGCCGTTAAAGAATTAACTATGGCTATTGTTATATTAATGGATGCTACTATTAGCTCTTATGGTTGGGCAATCAAGGAACTGCATCTTTAGAGTCGTAGCGTGTCGATCATAATCTTGCTGCATGGATCTTGAAATATTTTGATTAATAAAATTAATTAAAAGAAAACGTATAAATATCTTTCATGGTTTGCATAAGTTAATTAATATGTATGTACTGATATATGTATATCAGATAATAGGCTAAGATTTAAATAAATCATTATTAGGTACTTTAGTCCATAGTAAGCAATTGGTAATAAAGTTCATAACTATTGATATATTAAGTCACAGAGTGTTATGATACATCACGTTTTAATAAAGTAATTATCCGTTGATAGGTATTCGTACTTGTAATGCTATCTACGCCAAAATAGGATAAGTGCTGGTTAGGTAATATATAATGACCAACTCAAATTCCGCAGTAGGTAAACTAAACTGAAAATTACGACGTAGTTTCCCTAAATCGCTCTCATTTCAAACTCGAAACGATAAATCTTGGCAAGGCGATAGTTTCCATCGCACCCCCATCGAATCAATTCCACAAAGAATCAACATCGCCAAAAGTTGTTCGGCGCGATCAAAAACAAATTGGAGCGAAAGTTTGACGGAAAAATTGAACATTTCAGTTGCGCCGTAAACGCGAAAGAGGCTGCGTAAGACTGACTGGGGCACGGGCGATAAAGTACGAATGGCGTAATAAAACCATTAACAATAGTATTTGTGCGAGGGTTGAATGCTCAATGACTGGTTTCCGTGGTTAGCGTTTTAGAATGAAGCGGGTGAGCAAATGGGAGCAGGTATCGAAGAGTTTAAACTAAGCGTAGGGTAAGCATGCGCAATATCGTGGTTGGATGCAGGGGGATAAAGAATCGAATCCAGAAGTTAAATAGTAAAGGTCGTTGTAATGGTCACATAGGGCTGCAGCTAGAAGCTGCAAAATCTCCCATAATTCGTTTCAAAATTTAAGTTACAAAGAAGAGACCAAAAGTTAAACTAAGCGGATTTGAACAACACAGCAATTTTAAGAAATTTATTTTTTTAGTTAATGTCGAAGTAAGAAGTCAATGGGATCTAGTTTCCTTACTTACCGCAAGAGATCTTCTAAAATGCCTGTTTCTATACCAATATAATCGAAGACTTTATTTGATATTAAATCGATTATTTTCGGCCTCGGATTATTTCGGTGTTAGCTTCGATTTAACTTAAGTTTGCAGTTTAATATATAGGTATTAAATTAAAGTAATTACAGCATGAAACCAAAATTTTTTTATTTGTTTTGTAAGTCACATCAGACTTATTTAGCCACGAGATATTTGAATTCGTATTAATATGTACCATTGATTACAATCATTCTTAAAAAATAACAATAAACAGTACTATTCCGAGGCATAAATTTTTTTTGGAGGCATTTTTTTCTTTTTTCTATAAATTTTATACTTCTCCCTATGAGATCTGATGATTATGCGGAACGCATATCATCAGAGAGATACATGATGATAGTGTGATCAATACTAAATACTCTCGCGGATTTCTTTTTAGAACTAGGTCAAACAGCTTTCAGATTATTTCGCCAACGTATTGCACCATGAGATTTGCGAAAGAATTATTGTTTTATTGCCAGCGGGCGAATGGTGTATTTTATTAAGGGACAGTTCTGAACTGCGAGTGATATACGGGTTTTTTTCATTCTGTTCCGAGCAGTAAATGTAAATAAGCGAGATAAAATGTTTTACGAGAAGATAGCAATGAATAATGCCACTTTATGTAGATTTAGGAGTAACAATACGAATGGCGTCTAGGCATTTGTCTAGCTTAAACAAAAAGGATTTCCGTCAGTTTGAAATATTTTAATATTCTTTTTTTTTTTTTTTTATTCTGAAATAATGAATTTTATTGTAAAAAAAAAATACTTATATCGGATTAAGTTTTAAAAGAGCTAAAAATTAAGAACAATATTCCACCTATAAATAGATATTCGTATATAGTTTTTTAAAACCAGCCCCAAAATTAAGTTCACCATTGAATAAAAAACACTAATAGTCATAAATCCGATACTCGTTTACTCAGCCGCAGATTCCCTAAGCAATGTAAATGTTTGTTTCGTTCCGTTCCCGATCCCAAAAGAACTGCATCAATTTGTAATACTAGGTAACTATTCGACAATAAACAGAGTAGCGTACCGTCATAAAGCAACTCATAACGGAACATAATCTGGAACACCGAGATGCCCCCGAGGCGGCCCCAGGCGGCCAGGGCGCAGGAGCGGCCGGGGCAGCTCTGTATCAAATATCGAAACTAGGGCTGGGCCATCCCGCAGGAGATACCATCGGATCATTGCCTGAGAATTATTGTTTTATTGCCGCGGGCGATACCGTGTATTTTATTAAGGGACAGTTCCGAAATTAGTTGCGAGATACGAGTGCTTTTTATTGTGTTCGGTGTAGTATATGGAAATTAGTGAGATAAAATGAGTTGTAGTGTTATTAGTGAGGCGACAATTAATGATTTCTTCGTAAATATTCAGTTACGGTAGGAAAACCGGAGTATCATTTACATACGTGACAAGATAATAACAAGAAAAGACGTGTGTTCTTTTTTTTTTTTACTCTAAAAAAAAAACCTTTTGGTCACCCAATGTAACATTATTCAAGTAGAAAAATTCAGTTGCTATTTAGTCACTTTTCATTATTCTAAGTAGATACAAATAGTCGTCGTCTTGTTGTAATCCGATAATTAGTTTTGTTTTGACTGAGCTTGGAACAACATTTAATTTAGTTCGCTTCGTTTCTGTCGGAGTCAGATTGTCATTACTGCGCTCAGCTGTTCGGCCAGACAAAGGCGTCTAAATGGCTCGATTGGCAAAGCATTCCCTGTCCACGTCTGATCGCCAAGTTCCACCCACATACCTCCGTTGAGTACACACGGGCTGTCAGTCAAAGCGTGGACGCTGCGGTTTCGTTAGTTCGGTGGGTTTAGATTCAAATTGAATTAGCACCATGATACGAGATGGAGAAAATTAACCAATACTAAAAATAATAAATCAGTTGGTTGAATTAGCAGATGGTAGGGTGCATCGTGCAAAGGAATACGTTTTATTTAAACGAAGTGTAGAACAATCCGTCTATGGGGTAAGCAGGTGACTAGGGAATCGCTAGAAACCGTCTAGTATCTGCCAGTCTAAAAACATGGTAAATGTAACGCACGTCCCGTGGCTGTTACTGAGAATGACGACGACCTTGCTGAAGCATCATGAGTTCTCCTTTACAGGATACTTATCAAAGCTCCCTGTGTTTAGATATGAAAGTAACACTTCTAGACGTTTAATTGGTATATACCGTGTACTTCTATCTTGGACAGCTAGAGCTATTCTTTACATAGTCTGCCTAACTGATTTCCCTTGGGTAAAATAGTAAGATACATAAATTAGTGTCTACACTAATTTATAAAAGTATCTCATCGTAATATAACGCTTGAGAAGAGACCTAACGTCTCAGACCTAATTAGGAACATTTGATCAGACTAGGGCAACTATATTACGAAATGCCTCTTTAGGTCTGGAAAACGTTATATTTAGTCTAATTAGAAAAAAAAACCGACCTTAAAATAAGCTAAACTAAGCAATTAGGCAAAGATCTTCAAATGTACTTACTTTTTCAATTGAATAAGTTAATTGGGATGTAAGGTCATTAATTATTATTTTTGATTACCAGCTAACTACATTTTGTAATTAACAACATTGCCTTGTTAAAATGAGCATGTGGGGCTTCGCCACAAGCATGGCGTCCATTAAATGCGGTAAGTGCATAATAATGGGGACTCCATTTAAGCCGCGAGCTCACGGGGCATATTCATAAATCCTGATAACATTAACATGTTTGTTTATTCAAAATTATCACTTACTCAGACTTTAGGTAAAGTTTCTTCCTAAGTGAAACTCGCACTAAAAAAACACATCAAACATAATGTTTTACAATGGAAAGAAAGAAAGAGCATTTATTGGTAACACATACAATGATAAAACAGGAAACAGACATTAAACAATAGACAAAAAGAGAAAAAGAAAAATTAAAACAATGGTAGGTACATACTAGTCAAACAGAATATGTGCTGCCAACTAGGTCCCAGCCTCAGCTTAGTGCTGCTGCGGCGTCGGGTCAACACCGCAGATGCGCTGGTATTCTGTCGGGACCTTATGTGCAGTGGCAAAATTTAAACGGACACATAACATACATTTACAAAAAAAAAACATACATACAGATAAATAATAATAAATAATAATAAAATTAATAAATAATAGAAAAAACTGAAGACATGTACAAAATAAAAAATTGATAGAGTTAATAATGGCAATTTTTTTAAAGTGATGGAATGTGCATATTTCAATTCGCAGACGAAGCGCAAAATACGGTAACCAAGTATGTATGTAGCTTAATTTAGGATAGCCGATTTTGCGCTAAAAGCATTTATAAGCAAGCTATAAAATTCAATGCACAAAAAAACAAAGTCTAGCTGCTTTTCAGAGCTTGTTGTCTGATGAATATAACAAACGCGGCGGATGCGCCAATAATAAGATGTCGTGTTTTTCCTCACGTATCTAGTGATCGTTGAGCTCTTTAAACGCTTATTAGTAGTCTCGGTATTCCAAGCAGTTCCAATGAACGTTCCATAATTGCACTACGTAAAACAACAGACGAATTATGACATTCCTGGAAAGAAAAATATGAATTCTTAAGCGTGTGCTTTTCTAATTTCATGGAAAATCTCGGGAACGTTTGGATTCCTTCCAAATATTGGAAATATACTCGTATATTATAACTTGGGGCAGAATTTTAATGGAATTTGCGATGCTCGAAATATATTGAATGCTCGTGCATTCTTTTAAACAATAACATATAAATTAACGTAATAAACTACATGTTAGTGTATTAAGCAGGTTTTATATGGAATGACAAAAAAAATAAGATAAATTCTTTATTAAGTGTTTTATTCGACGATATGGCCACAGCATAAACGTTTGACCTTAACTAGATGAAAAAGCTGTGATGTTTGAGTGTAGATGAACAGATAAACACACTTCCGTTAAATCTATACATTACTGTATCATTACATTATTGTACAGTATGCGTAAGCATGATATACGAAGTGACGTGTATTTATTTTGGCCAATTTGTGTAATTTGTAATAGGTACTCGAAACAGGATGTGAGTAACAATAACAGCGGTCGAAACGAGGTGCAAATTTGGAACGGGAACGATTGACGAAAACGAAAAAAAAAAAAATTCCCGTTGCTATCGTAACCTTTGATAACTGTCACAAAGAGTGTCTGTTTACCAAATTAGTCTAGCGCCCAGTGATCTGTGTCGACGTAGTTTTTGCCCGAAGCTTGTTAACATAATTTGTTGTCTCTAGTTTTGTCACTGCCGTTGGCAATGGCACCCCTTGAACGGTGAATTTTTGATGATGTTATCATACCAAGTTACAAACTTTCATTGTTTACTCTTCAACAAAATATGATGTTTTTAGGGAAGTTATGAATTGTAAAGACACTTTTATAGCTTGCGTATAAAATTCATAGAAAATTAAGAATGAGTACAATGTACTATGCAGTTATGATGTGCTATATTTTCACATTACATTAATGTAATATATGTTTGAAAGAGCTTTATACAAACAGCTTAGTCACCATATTATGTGTCCTCTACTTGTGATTTGGAATTCATTATTATTCTTGAATGCAAAACTTTTTTTAATTGCAGACATGTAATTCTGAAAACCAAACTAGACTATCTAACTGATCCATTTAAAAGGCCTCCTTTCCGTGTTTGACCTCAAATGAATTTAACTAACCAACTCTATTCGAATAAAATATCAAATTATGACGTAATTAATCGGAACCTTACATTATGTGAATAGCGAGGCTGCGATCGGACACTAGAAACAGAAAAATGGCGCAAGTCATTCTCAATCGTCCAACATATATCATCGTCACCCACAAATCGTACACTCTTTCAGCCTGAAGAAGCGATATGTACATTAGATATTCAGAACGGTGTCAGTGGAGTGGGATTACTTCCCCATACCGTGCCTGCGCTGAAGCCATTAAGCATTTGGCAAGCAGAGACGGGCGTTGTTTGGACGGAAAAACCTCATTTATCACTCGTGTACGTTGTTAAATCACATTTTCGAAGCAATATGTATTGTCATTTTCAATGTGTATGATGAAGCCGTTACACAAACGCATATTTAGCGGGAGAATATAATTTTAAATTGTTTATTGCTAGTATGGTAAATGGGGTTATGGGTAGGTATGTGATTGTGTAGGCGACGAGCTAGTCGAGACGAGCTAGACACTTGTCACTACTTTTACACAATTTTCCATCTAATCCAGCCCAGTTTTGTTTTTGGCTGAATGTGATTAAGGGGGCCTGCTGCACCTTTGACTCTGCCTACCCCTTCAGGGATTATGGGTGTGATGTTATGTCGGTATGTATGTTATAATAATCACCTATATCACACTGACAATACCATAACACTGTCAAATTACAATAACCGCTTTAATACATGATACTGAACTGAATAAACTGAAAAACATCATGTACATTCTATAATGCGTTGACGAAATTTAATGACCGCTAATGATATATACGTACAAAAGAACCAAGATCGGATTATATAGTCTAACTAACTAACTATCTAACTAAACTTCACGCCACTTCCCTAGCGGGGTAGGCAGAGAAAACCGAATATAGTCTATGAAATATTTAATCTATAAAAGTTTGTACATAATACTTTCATAACAGAAATATAATTTATCATCCAATTTAAACAAGAAAGTATAACTTTGTGATGTCTACTATTATTTAGTTGAAATTTCCAAATGGATAATATAGTTGCGGTGCTCCCCAATGATATTAGTATTCAAAGCCATTTAGTTCAATGACTTCTAGAACTCCAAACGCCGCATACATATATCATACAGCTATTCCGACTCCGATGCAAAGTTTGTCATATCTGCATCTGTATCGAAACATAATACGGAACCAATTTGCGAAGTACACTAAGAGCATACACTCTCCGCAGATCTGCGCGCGTACAATTACCGTCTTTTCGATGAAAGTGGGACGGTTTATAATGGTATGCGCGATTTGGCAGAGGGTTACCATGGAACGAGGGTTGGGGTGCTTAGCCGGAGTAATGTTTCCCCGGAGGCGACACGAGCAGCCGTGGACAACTTTATCGGGATACGCATTTGAAAGTAGCGGAGACGTTTGAAGAGTGTTTAGACGGGGAAACGTGGCGAGTCGAGTAGCTGCTGGAATCCACAACTTGAACCAGTACTTATGTCTATATATATTCAATTCGAGCGCACTTATGCTTTAATAAGGTAGGGTGGTAAAGTGAGCAAAATTGTTAATTTTAATACGTTTAAAAAAGTTAATATTAAAATTTGTAATATTTGTCACAATGCAGATTCAACTGACATAATTTAAAATATCAGGCATGTAGTTTGATATTTTATAAAGTAAATAGAATTAACTTTAATATCTTTTCTGAGAACCGTCGCACTAAAATTGCTTCAAATCATAACATTAGGTCGTATGTTATTCCATTACACACGGCCTCTTCCATTACAATTGAATTATACATATACATATATGTACATTTCAGTATTTAACTATGAAACTTAATATTTGTTAACTCACCACTTTTGATTGTGCGCTGTCCATCTGCTTGTCACGCATTAAAAGGCATATAAGATTAAAGATAATAAGAAATAGCAGAATGTGATAAAACATGGAATAAATGTAACGTTTTTAGATATCTCTTATATAATTGCTGTTAGTCTCGCTAAAACTGGAGAACGGCTGGACCGATTTGGCTGATTTTGGCTTTAAAATATTGGTAATCTTCTAGGGAAGGTTTGTACGGTAAGAAAATATGGAAATATTGCGAGGAAAATAATAAAAGAAAATCCGAGAACAGGGCGTTACGAAGTGCTCCGGGACAGCTAGTTAGATATAAAAAGCGTTTGAATGCGCCTCCGCCTCGGGCCGGGGACTGCTACTGATTCGAGAGTTTCCTTCGCGGAGCCTCGGGCGGATACTTCATAATTCGGCTCTGTTTTTTAATATTATCATTGCTAAAGCAAAAACCCATTATAGACACAAAACACTCCTCAAAACGAAATGTTGTTGATGTATTTTAGTTTAATCTTGTTTTACTGGAACTGACTAAGTATTACTGGAATTTGTGTATTACATTTTCTGTATCTAGTACAGAGTTAGTTGGTATGAAATTGAAGAACCTTTTATGTATAATTTATCTTTTTTTACTGTTACATATAAAATATACTTATTTATAATTTATTATACAGAAGATGTTGTTAAACAGTATATTTTCTGGATAAGTATTCGTAGTAGGTACACACCTACGTTCTTTCATCCTGATTTTTTACATTGGTATCAAATCTAAATGTGATTGTGCCTAATATTTATTTAATTAGAATCTATATTGCGAGATTATGAGAGTGTAAGTGCTTACACCTATTGTCACAGCTATACAAGCATTTTATCTAATATTAAAACAACAACAAGGAAGGCCAATGATAACCCCGCTTGCCAATATAGACACTTATTTTTACTACTGAGGTCCGCCCCCAACCGAGGGAAATATAAATCTTATGTTTGAGGGTTGAAAATGTTACTGCCATGTGCATTTTAACTGTTAAATTGTAAAACGACCCTTTTACAATTGTGATACATTCATCTGGTCTAAGGGCCGAAACTGACGATGACTCTGTCCCTGATTATCTCTATGGTAAATTTCAACGTTTTTCCGTGTGCGTTAAAGTATAATTAAATAAATTCCTGTTGTTGTAGTGGGGTCATAAAGTGGTACATCTGAATAGGCTCTAAAGACGGGGGTTTGATAATTCCAAATTGCGCTGTCAAACAGCTCCATTGTTAAAGTTTCACATTGAATGTGGCGTAAAAAGAAAAGTGTGTATTGTGGTCGGTTTGAATGCGCCGGGGCGGACCCACGACGTCTTTATGTCTCCATTGTCTTAGCGATATTGCTTGTGTTGTTTTGATTAGCTTATTTTATTGTTTATTGAGAATAATAATTACTGCTTGGTTAATGTTTTCTGCAATAATAATTATAGCTTTTGACCGTTCTTAGTTAAAATTATTGCTTTTAACAATGCTCTGATGCCTATACTCGACTGTTCATATAAAAGCGGAATAGAAAATAAATTTCTTTAATAATTTATTATGTACGTGCTGTTGTTTTAGTATTGGTTCGAACATAATTTTTTGTGTTCCTTATATTTGTTTTAGGTTATTTGCATCAAATAAATAAGTTTTCTTTATATCTTTCTATTTCTGTTTTTTTTTTTGCATTGCGCTTGCCAATGATTGTTCAATCTACAAAACAATTACCGACGTGTGCCATCATATTAGATTTATTAAATATACGTAAAAACTCACCGTATTCTTGTGTTTGCACAAAGAAATCATCGCTATTAATTTTAATTGCACACTCCTCTCTCTCTCCTCCACCTGCAGTGGTGCATTGTTCGACCGCCAGCGCACCCATTGTTAGGCGAATCCGTAAGCTTCCAATAAGAGTTAGCGGCTCGAGATAATTCGTGCCTTACTTTAATGCATTCGTAATCTACGTATTGGACTACCTCGATGGCTCATTTGGTAGTGACCCTGCCCCATGCGCCACGAGTTCGACCCCCACCCAGGACAAACATTCGTACGATGAATACTTGTGTTTGTTCTGTGTCTGGGTGTTAATATTTCAGTATGTATTTGTAATACCACTGTTGATTCTGATATCGGTAATACAAGTGCTTGCGCTATATAACTCGGAGTCAGATTAATTTTAGGTACATTGTGATGTAGTCTGATATTTTCTATTATTATATCATGGATATTGCTTTATATTAAGAATCACATTACAGAATAATGAGTTAATGTATATTTATTGTACTGGTTAAACATAAGGACGATTTAAAACATTTCCAACACTATACGGCTTGATTGAGATCGTCAAAGCTTACTGAAAAATCTAATCAACCTAATCTCTTCATGCTAATAGTAAGTCAGACATATTCATTAATTTCCACCAAATATAAGCGTAGTCACAGTCAGCCATTATCGTCGCAGTATACATTCCTACTCAAGCCCGGCTTCAGGGCGAGCCGGGAGGCGCGGCTAGTCCTTCTGGAGCGGCTCCAAGCGCCATTGTTGGCTGAACCGACTCCGCTCTTAATGAAAATTGGCGGCCCGGGAATAAATCGCTCCTTAGCTTTAATGCATTCGGAGTTAACTTTCAACTGTATGCGATGCAGCCGATAGATGTGGATTACTATTTAATTCTGCTATTGAAATGGGGAATATATAAATGGGGTACGTATATATATAATGTGCGTACACGTACATAAATAGTACTATTGAATACTACATTTTGTTGTATAGACAATGCTTTTATATACAGATCACTTCAAAAGTCCCAGTCCCATGTCGGTCTGGGACTTTAAAAGAATGTGCCAACTGTTTTCTTTGCCTAGCATGTCGTTAAAGGCGATTAATGGTATTACGAGTTTTGGTTGGGTGATTGTTATGTAGGCGATGAGCTACACTTGTCACTACTTTTTCACAATTTACAATCTAACCCAGCCTAGTTTTATTTTTTGGCTGAAAGGGGCCGGTAGAGAAAAGAGGCAAATAGCCCCCTATTTGCCTCTTTTCTCTACCGGCCCCTTAGGGGATTACACGCGGGATGATATGTATGTCAGTTCATAGTCGAATTATGAATTACAGACAGCCTATGTATTCAGAATGTATTGTAGACATGTTTAAAACTCCTTTAAGACCTTAAAGGACTCTTAGGTCTACGATGTTAGTCTTCTATTTAACTTTGCTCTTGTCTTTAGTATAGGCAAAGTGGAAAGACCATTACTGGGATATCTGCACATGTTATTCTAAGAATTTATTAAAATAAGTACAGTATTCGTTTTATTGTTAACTAACTAACTTAACTTTACGCCACTTCCCTAGCGGGGTAGGCAGAAAGAACCGAACGCCATATGGCACGATCCTTACACACGTCACTCGCCTCTTCACCATTCATGATCCTTTTCATACAAAAACCGTTTTATTGTTGTTTTCTAATAAATCAGTTAACGAATGTAACTAATTAATTTTAGAGTAAATAGCATGTTTAATAATGTGTGCATAAATAAAAACCGGCCGCCCAGCTTTTAAATCACAATGCGTTGCCCAAAATCGTAATAGTTATTCGCGTATATGAAATTGCAGACACAGCTATGTTATAAAATATTATATGACATTTACGCCGCTATAAAGCGGCTTTGTGACGTATAAATGTGGGACGTAAAGCGTAAACACACGCAAGAAAGGTAAATTACGCCAATTCATTTCTCGCCTATTGAAAATGTTCCGGGGTATGTGCCTTTGTTTAAATAATAGGGCAATCTACTGCGTGGAATGCTCGGATGCAGCATTCTGGACGAAGAATTTTTAAAGCAATCCTGTTGAATTTGTATTTGGCGGGATCACTTAATAATGCGGGTGCCCGTGGCCCTTGGGCCGCCGCGGAAGCAGCTAAATTCACAAGGGACGGGTCGCGATGTCCCTCCACGGCTTAATTCAGAAAAACCGTGAGATTGCCGGATCTTTATGTACTGTTTGCGAATCCGACCGTCGATGTTTCAACCCTTCAACGCTTGCTAGGGTTACGCATGTATCGATATGTAGGTACTAACTTGTGTCGCGGTTTCGCTCGTGTAGAATTGGAAAAGTTTTACGTGAGACTTTTGGGAAGTATCTATCTAATGGGGAAAAACGATGTTTTTTGTTTATCGGTCAAGGCCAACGAAGTTTATTTTTCGTTAAGTAACAAACGTTTATTCTCACGCATCCATGCTCACAAACTTGCCTTATAACATTAGTAGAAAATTGTATGAATTATTATCGATATGAACAGAATAAAAAATTGTACGTTAAAGGTACCGTATAATTTAACTAAGACTAGATTAATATAGATCCATTTTGTTCATAAATTAGGTTTTACCGAAACACATCAATAGTAAGTTTTTAAATATTTATTTTACAATCAGATGTGAAAGTTAGTTTTATCAATTGATTGATATGCTTTTTGGGTGATCTCGGTTGCTTTTGTAAGATTGCAGTGCGTTGACCTTATAGGTTTTAAACACTTAAGATTAGCCCTCATAGTTGATCATACGAAGATTGGACCGTGTCACCAATTATGATCGATGATTTTTACGATCCGTATCGAGTGAAGTATCGATAATTGCGGTTTCGCAGCCCTACTCGTACCCATAATATAAAAACTTATTTGGGGTAGTGAGCCCGCCAATTTTTCACGCTTATGCCAGCTCGGAAGCTGCGCATTAGTGCCGCATCGCACTTGCGTACGTATGGCTGTGGGCCCGTAATGTGTACGTACAGGGGGATTCTTTATGTGCTATGCCAATTAATTATGAATATTAAATTAAAGAAATATATAAGGCAAGTGTAAATGGAGCCGTTGGGAGGGGAAGACCTAGACGGACTTTCCATGACCAGATTGGTTATGTATTAACAAAAGGTCAGGTTAACAGCACCCTTAACCGACGAGCGTGTATGAAAAGACTTATGAATGTAGAAGAAGCGAAAGGTGTATGTCAGGATCGTAGCAAATGGAAGTACGTGATCTCTGCCTACCCCCATGGGAAAAAGGCGTGACATTATGTATGTATGTATGTATATATCATGTATACGAATTTGAAGCTTAATGGATAAGCCCACGCGTCTCATATTCATATGAGGACACTAGCCGTTGTATTGAAAAAAATCTAAGTACGGAATCGTCTGTCAGAAGTCTGGCTGTCAGGGAATACGATCTTCGCATTGTAAGAATTACGTATGAATAAACCATTTAAAGAAAATACTAAGATCTACCTAAATTGTCTGATTCCCTGTTTAAGGCTTTGAAATTAAAATGTTCAACGAATTAGTCCATAATTTGGCAAAAAAGCAATATGATGGCACATTCAACAAACTTTTGCAAGACCACAAAGGCGCCATTGAAATATTTCGCCTAAGGCGCCGATTTCGCTCCGGCGCTCCCTGTACATGACGCATACATGTCTGTATGAATTTTCACAGCGTGAGATTAATTTAACGCTCCGATGCGTCGCTAAGCCTGGTCCGGACTGGACGGGCCCAAAAAGGCGCATCTATTTTCTCTGGCACGTTCGTTGGTTAAGTGCTGTGGCGAGCTTATTTTTTCGTAAAGTAACACTATGCAGTATCGTTGCCGGCCTAAATAGAGGTCCAAGATTCCGGTTGGGTTCTACACTAGATTAAGGCCGTGAATTCGTCTGTGTAGACTTAGGTATAGTTTTTAATACAAATATTTAGAACACATCGTATACTGATTTAATTTGAAAGTGAATAAATTAGGAAAATGATAAACAGACGGATCCAAGACAAACACCTGTTTCTCCAACAACTATTTTGTCCGCACGGGGATTGAAACCGTTCCCCTTGCGTTTGACTCCAAGTCTGGACCGTTGCACCAACGGAACTGTCAAACTTAGGAACTAACTCGGAATTTTTCGGCTTGAAATCATAAACAGATTCATGCAATTAAATATAGGGATAGCAAAAAGTGTTCCCTTGAAAGACTCAGAAAATTCCATATGTGTTTATGTAACGACTTATTATTTTTCATATTTTTATTCATTTTAGTTGCATAGACGTTGAAGTAGCAGAAAAATGAATTCTGTTGCCTGTCCATATAACCGATCTGTTTTAGACAACCTTCAAGAAGGGAAACTCTCCAACTATTGAAAAGGGTACGGCGGTGCAATAATCTATTTTTGTAGCGAACTTCCCTCGGAGTTTCTATTTGCATTCCCTGAAAAACGAGCTGTGTCGCGGACCGTAATACAGAAAGGTTTAAAAATGTCCGTAGCAATTTCTAATCCACTCATGGCGGGCCACAGTGAGATATAATCCGACAGGCCGGGATGCGTCCGGAATTCCCGACAAATCGCCTCGCCTCCAAAGTTTCGAGTTACGACTGGGGACCCTTAACGTTTTGCTTTTAGTTCTCTGAAATATTACGCGCTATTATTCGTCCGATTCCTAAATTGCTTTGGTAATTAAAACAACTTACGCTCGGTGCTTTGGCGGGCTGCCCTATTTCTGGGCGGAGGAAAAATACTCGACCCGAGACAGGTTGAGGTGATTACGTAATTAGTTAAGAAATTATATTTCGCAGCCTTTATTGTAATTAATTTATTTATCAAATGCTTTCTGTTGCTAGTGTTTCTGAAATTCATTTGGAAAAAAAAAAATTGAGAGCCTTATTGTACTGATACATAGGTATTGTACAGTTAGGCTATGTACGCGTTGTTAGTTAGATACAAAAATAACTATTCATTTAAATCAATTAATTATTAACAAACAGATTGTCTACGTACTCGCAAATAGGGTGTATAAAATATATATGTATATATATATACGAATAGAATTAGACAACCTATGTATCTTATAGTTTATGACTCTCGCTGCATTTCTTCTGTGGATGTTTAGATATTGTTGACGATTTTTTACCTGAACTGGTACAACTGAACCTGATGTTTACGCTCTTTCCATTTTCAATATCCATGCTAAGAGAGATCGTAATCTAATGGTATCTTTGTTATTTCCTTAAAGCTGACAGGAAGCCACTCATTCTTTTGAACCACAGAGAAAATAATTTTCTGACATAGCATATATTTTGGTTAGGTACAATTTTTAATAGCCTTTCTAAACGAGAAGTAATAAATCCCGCCTTTAATGTTCCCAAAGAAAAATTGATATTTACCAAAGGAGTAACGAAATGAAAATGTGCAAGTGGTTTGCGGATTGTTCAAATTATGGAAGCAGGAAAAATCCATTTGATGTTGGTAAAGTCTCGGATTTGCTGACGCGGCGCCAGGGCTGCCCTCTGGTAGATCTATTACGTTTTTGCATTTTTTGTTAATCAAATTAATGGCGACGGGGTGGCCTTTCAGATTGGAAATGCTATATATTTTCATGCGACCCGGATATGGGCCGGGGAATTTATATTAAAACACATGGGCTGGGATTTCGGTGACTTATGTGTGCTATGTGGATTGTGTGTAGGCAGCAATTTTGATTTAGGTTTGTTGCGATTGGCCTTTTTTTATGCCTTGGTGATTAAATATTGCTCTGGTTTGATTCTTATTACATTTTTATCAGAAAATAATTTTCCGCGTATTAAATCAACTATTCATGTTAAGCTCATTTTCTTCTACTCAGATTTGTAGAAAGTAAATAATGTTTCCACAATTTTTAAAAGAACATTTTGTTGTTTGCCTAAGTTTTATTCATCCTAGTAAACTTCTTTATTATCATCGTTGGCAGCCCTAGCGGGCTCGTCCGCCCTGACACGGGCTGATTACGAACTTTCCGCAGAATGATGCCGACAAAGATTTTTTAATGAATATTAATTCCTTTCAAGTAAAACAAAGTTTACTCTCGGCACGAATCGGTAATTGCCTCCCATTCGGCTTTTTGATCACTGGGAGGCTTCGGTGGCAAAATGGATTCTGTTTTTAAGACCTACATTATGTACTTAAGGGGTGAATGAGTAGGGGTCACAGAGACCGGTAGGGCTTTGTGATTTTGTTTTCGGAGTATCAGCGGGCCGCGTACCGCCAACACGAAATAGGACTGTTATTTTTTTCCGTGACAATAAATATCTTCTGTCACCTCATATTTTAAATTTGGAATAAATAAAACATTGTTTTGTTGCCTACTGGAAACACATGTTTAAATAATAGATACGTTAATAATATGTTGCCCCTAATGGATCATTTGATTGAGATATCTTGTTATTATAAGCCGTATGAAAAGTATAGCGCTTTTATGTAGCGTGAATTGAGTTTAAAAATTTTGGTCTGCTCTGGTCGGGTCAAGTTTTTGGTTGTAATTTATATTTTTTTATTTTGATACTCTACAACAGGTCCACACTAAAACGTGGTTCAAAGTTAATTATGATTCATACACCTTTTTAAATTGTATTGAAAAGAGTAACTACCGAGTTTCTTGCCGGATTCCTCTCGGTAGATACAACATTCCGAATCATATAGCTGTGGCTTTACCTGTATTTGACGATTTTTAAGTGTTTCCTTAAAACCTATATAAATAAAGAATATTTTGACTTTGACTTTGACTAAAACGTAATTTTCCAAATACATGTGTTATTTGTAAAATTACATAGTGATCGATGTTTTGTATCTTACATAAAGTGTTCTTATCTTGAAAGTATTTGTGTGTATGGTGACCAATATACTTAGTTATCCCTCAACATTTGCTATGACACCCCCATGTCCCCCATGCGATGTGAACATAGTGTTAACTGCTTATTTCAATAGTTCCACCGTACCAGCTAAAACTAATTCCTCAAACAAAATTAAATGGCTGAGTAAAATTAAACAAATCACAGCAACATCTAAAAGTCCCAGGCAAATAAATTATGAGCTGACGTTAAAGTACTGAGTACCCAATTAAGAATAGGGAGCGGTGGCTGTACTAACCCTCGAGCTCATTTTGTGTTACTTTCTTTTTAAAGTCGGCTAAGGGTGAGTGGCCGAGGGCATAGCGGGGTCCTGTACATTTATTATTTCATTTTTGAAGTTTTTGATAGAGCATTGGTAGAAATGGTACTTCCTGCTAATCAAACCACAACACACACATGACACAATCGAGTAAGCTAAGCTGGGTGGGTAACAGGTGAACAGCTTAGCGACGTTTATAATGAGCGTGACGTGCAACAATAAAAAGTTGGTTTCCTTAATCTTGATTTGCAAAAAAAGAAAGAAAAGTTGTTTGCAGCATAGTATGATATGGCTTAGTGGTTATAGACACTGAACCAAAGGATGTTCGAAAACTAATTTGTATACATGCCAGGATTTAAAAAAAAAAAAATTTCGGCACAATCTATATGTCGAGTTAATAATCGCTACTTCTCTCTGCCAACCCGTCTAGATACATTGTGTGAAGCTGTAATATGCATAAAAAAACTAACAGTTAGTTAGTTATATTAATTTTTATGCATTTTCTAGTTACGCGACACAGCTACAACAATAATTATTGCTGTACCTACTGGCATTAAAATTGTTAGTTGATCGGCTACATTTCATGGAACACAAATCAATTATAGACCTACGACAGACACACAAGTCTCATCGCGACGGTCTTTCGCATTTCAGTACAGATCCCTTTAAAGAGAAAAAGAGATGATGGTACTACAATAACGGTCGCGCAACCATAAAATGCTAGAAAATTCAATGTTATGAAAGATATTTTCAGTGCCGACTTGCAAAGCGCTTTCTACGACGCTGTATATTCATTTCTTTCTTTATAGGTATCTATTAAAAATGTATTTTGTTTTAATGTGGCCGTGTAGAATATTGTTATCTTATGATAAAATATATAAACTAATTTGTTTTCCAACTTAGATATACCTAATGGCTCGATGGCGCTATTTCGATGGCGCATTCGGTAGTGACCCTGCCCCATGCGCTAAGAGTTGTGGGTTCGATTCCCACTCAGGACAAACATTCGTATGATGAAAACTTGTGTTTGTTCTGTGTCTGGGTGTTAATATCCAATATTTATGTATATATTTCTAATACCACTGTTGATTCTGATATCCGAAACACATGTGCTTAAGCTACATACTTATCTCGGAGTCAGATCAATGTATGAGATGTAGTCGGATATTAATTTAAAAAAAAAATGCCATAATGAGCTCATATTTTTGATAATGTTATGTATATGTTTAGCCTATCTAATATCTTAATATTAAATAAGTTAAACAGTTTATCTGGTCTTAATACTAATTAGTATTCATATAGGTAATATTAGAGGAGCTACCTAAAAAATAAAATAATACAATAGTAGACTATCTCACTAAATTTATACGCGGGTAAGTAAGTGTGTTTATTATGTTCCGCCTAAATGTGGAACTCGAAGGATACGTTTGTATCTGTTAATATTTACATATACAGGCACGATAACGAGGCCGTATATGTAAATATTAACAGTCTATCACACTCAACCACGGGAAATAGCTATTATTGAATTAATATTCTAACTCAAGTTCTAGTTAAACAATCCCTATGTACTAACTCCTTCAATTGTATCAAATCATATTTGTGTAATGTATTAATGTACTATAAATAACATCGTCTGGCGTCGCACCGTCTATTAATATATCTATATCCTTATGCGAGCCACCTCGCCATACCTACTCACGTGGATCTTCATCGTCAAACAAAAACGCGCACAATAGCACTACGCAAACCATTCCCAACAATATCACGAAAGCTGACTTGCAATACTAAATCCTCAAGCGATTTAGTTGAAGATATTCTTCCCCCGGAGTCTCCGCTCAAACGGAAATGATTTTATTATCTCTTATTAGGGATGTCAAGTTGCTAATTAAAGGGAGGCGAGTTGGTGCCGACTTGTCATAACACTCACCCCATGCTTCCTCTTTGACAGATTTGATTCATTTCTTACAAACGACTTTAGCGACCTCAGATAATTGCTGAATGACAGCGGGGTGACAATTTTGTCGACTCGAAAGTTTTAACACAATCTAATATTTACAGGAGTTAGTAAGTGTGTTATCGACTTTATTGCTTTGCGCAAGTAAAATTTATATTTATTAACAGAACTTCACAATTGTGAATATTTTCGAAGTGAAGATTTTAATGTTGAATTGCGTCGAATAGATATTCGGCTTTTAAATTAAGGCAGGTTGTAAATATTCACGTACAGTATTCGACCTCAAGCCACCCCTGTGATTATTTTAATTTTAAATCTTTCTTTAACGTGAGAAGTGAGCGAGCGTCTTTGGTACAGGACTGGCTTGTCGATTACAAGATTTGCATCCAATCTGCTTCAACTTCAACGAAGTTAGTACTTGCTAGGTATTTTTAATCCGTAAAGACGTCGGCGAGTTAAGGCGAGAATGGATAAAATTTAAGAGTTTGCAGGATTTTAAAGTTTCGAGCGCAGTCTAGTTGTGATAAAAAGCAATTTTATAGACATTAAAATGTAATTCATTAAGATTCTAAGAATGTTGTATTTGTTAAGGTCTCAGAAAATAATGTAAACAATTAAAATATGAGATATTAAGACAGAATAAAAAGAAGTCAGCAGTTAACTCAGCACAAAACTATACGTAACGTACGTTACGTATAATTTATATTACGTTACGTATATATATAAAACGGAAAATATGAATCATCATAACAATTCTTTCTCTGTAGGGGATAATTCAATTTAACTTACGAGGGATTAACAATTGTATAAGCTTCAGGGTAGTAAAATTTATAGAAATTCCAGATCTCAAGCTGATGAAAATAAAAATTTGAATAATATAATGACGTTGATGTTAATAATGAGGTAAGAAAAAATGAAGCAGAAGAATTTCTATTTGATCCCAGAGCTGATTAAATCAACGTGGCAGTATAAAACTTGGCCGATAGCATTGTGTCGGATGAAAGGCCGGTCGCAGCCGCGGTGACAATGCCCACTGCCGATGCACAATGCTATTCCGCATCTCTCATCTCTGAAAACAACGGATTCCAACACTTTTATTGTGCGTTAAATTGGAGCAGGTAGGAGGCATTCATAATGAACTTCACAACAGGTCTGTGCTTTATTGTTTAGTTCTGAATTTACCGTCCGCCGGGCGACGGCGTTGTCTATCGGGCAAATCCATGCAAGTTAAACAAACAATTCGAAATGAACGCGCCGTTTTATTCTAGTTTTATGTATTGTTTGCTGCATAATAAGCACTTTAAAAGCACGAGCGTGCATATTTTACTGGACTGTAGTTCCAGTGTTTGAATTTTGATATTATTACTTTCACGGCTGGTTTTATTGGTGCTGTATTGAATGCCTGTCGTTCGTTTTGTGCCGTTATACAAATTTAACTAGGCAGCCTAACTTTGTACATTTCTTTCCTTATAACATTGAGCCGCCGCTTCATTATTCAGCGCGTAGGTGGATTCGGTTTTTTGTAGCGGGCCAACGTAATGTCTTTTGGATTTAATAAAAGCCGTTCGGAGTTTTTAGTTAATCCCACAAAGAGCCGACTAGACATCAAAGGGAAATATAATACGGCATTCTTTATGCAGAACTCGGGTAGCTGGCAAAATGTATTATCATACGTATATCTTCAGTTCGTAAATATTTTGATACGCTTTCTGAGAACTGACAATCTGACAAATCCTGGCGCATAAACAGCAGGGGTGGGAAGCAATCACGGGACGCATAACAAGTGCCCCGCTCGGGAGCGTCTAGTGCTGTGATATGAACTCCGTCAGTTTTCTCCGCATTACCACACTGTACTGGGGTTGAACTCGGTTGGGGTGAAGTTATTTGATTTATATTCTAGGTAATTTCAACTTTCGCTGCTGAGTTAGGTATCTCTCGATTTCTGCGTTCCAGGTTCGGCTATGCTCTTTATGCTATCCTATTAATCGTTTATATGTACGTTTTGGTGAGTGGAAAGAAAATATTCTTTACCATATTGGGATGTATTACATTAACCACAAAAGTATCATTTAATGAGCGAAATCGTCACTTTAAACAAAAGGGGTAACTTCTATTAGAGGACGGCTTTTGTCTGCTAATAAGGGTAGTGGTAATGGACTATGATATGTCTAATGTTTTACCAATAATACTTGTTCAAACTTGTTGTTCATTCTCCATAGGTTCTAGCTTTCATTAGCAATGGTCTGATGACCGGGTACAGACTAAACTCTTTGTAATTTACGTACTTACTTGTTTAAAATTTCAACCAACAATCCCGTCACAACAATACGTTCGAATTGAGGGGTGGAAATCGAAAAAAAATCATAATTCGTCTGGGCAGCGAACATTTCCGAGCACAACCGAAACCTTTATTTTCCTAACCCGCCATATTGGAACGTGCAAAACGTCGGCGGGCTGAATACGATTTCGTCGCCTGCCATACAGGGTTTGAAAAGAGGAAAAAAGAATTTGAAAAAAGAACAGCCGATGCACCGGTCGGCTCATAAAAGTTGCAGCCGCCGGGGCAGACCGCGCGGAATGCCGGCCCTCGCATCTCACCCAGCTTTATTTGGAACTCAGGCAATCCACAGTTGTCATATAAAATTTGTAAATATTTGAAGAAGTTCACAATAGCGCCTTTGTTACCTGTAAATTGCAAGGTCGGTAACGCACCTTTACCACCAGCCCGGCTGTATACTTATCTGTCGCCTTAAGTACTAATTATAATGAAACAATAAATAAATTGTACTTTCGAGTACAAACTATGGACTGCCAGGGATTTCAATTTGGAATACTCTGACTGCACAAAAATAACGCTTACGCGTTTAGATATCACGCACCGAGAATATAGTTACACATAATGATAAACAATTTTTTTGCAATAACGAAAAGGGCAGTGAAAGATCACTCTTAACACTCACCCGGGGTTAGCTATATACTCGTATTCATGTATGAGAAACCCATAGTATGTTGGATTGTTGGTGCTCAATTAAAATTAAAACCTCAACAATAAAGATCCCAGCCGCGTCTAAAAATTAAATATTAAAAACTACTTAGATATTTAAGACAACTCGGAAGATGTCAATCATGACCATAAGAAATCAATTTAACAACTGTTGCCGTCCAGTAATTATACACTTCTGTAGAGTGTACATACACATTACATCTATCCAGTTTTTTAAATGTAAATCACAATAGCATTATTAAAATAATTTCGTTACTGCTACTATTTTGCTGCGCGCACCCTATATTTCAACGACTGCCAGACAGGTTTCGAAAGAGGAGAATAAAAGGTTGCAAGAGGATAAAGTTACTGCACCGGTGGGTTAATAAAAGTTGCATCCCGAGTTCGAGGCAGATCGCACGGAATTCCGACTCGACACTGAGACCCTAGATTCCTGCTAGCTACAATGCGTCTGACATTCTCAAAGAGTTTTTGAGAAGTCGCAGTTATGTAGGCTCTTTATGTGCACGGAAGACTGCTGGCTGACTTTGAAGGTGATTATGAATTTAATTTTTATTGCAATCGGACCAGGTTTGAAAACAGATACTTTCACTTTTCAGCACCAGCCTACATGTATCGTATGAAGATTCTTAAAGTAAGCTAAATCCTCTAAATACATGATCACACGAAATATGTAATTTCAACCGATTTTTTTTAGATTGACATTCCCATTACCTACCTAGTTCCAAAATAAGCGTTTGCTTGTGCTATTGATACTAGGTGAACAGATAGACATACGAAAATACCTTTATAAACATCCATGGCTCGAGTACAAATGTCCATGTTCATCACACGAAAAATGTTCTCTAGCAGGATTCGAATCCGCGACCCTTGGTTTCGTGACCAGGGTCTCTAACCACTCGACCGGGCCAGTCATGGCCAGAATTCGCTGGCGTGGACTTTAATAACGGGGGAGCCGTTACCACTACTCCAAGCTAGGGTGTTATGCGTAAGCCATTTCATCATCTCTGGGAAAAAATGTGCTTAAATAAGTACCTGCATTTAATACCATTCAGCCGCTATAGCATGTTTGAGTAGAAAACATTAAAAACTCAAATATTAAACTTCCGCCTTTTTGATATTTTATTTTATTCACGTTATAACTGTAAAGTACACACTCCCAATGTCATCTAATAGATATTAAATTACATCACAAAAATTAATTAATATTTTCCTGAGACACTTCATTAAGACGTCGTCGTTGCGTGGATACCTGGCATATAAATTAATTCAATAACAATGATTTAATCAATGCCTTGTTTAAAGCGCGTAATAGATTTCTGGCCTGCAATTTAAATTAACTAGCTTTCACACGCTGGTTTCCTCGCCGATATAATTTGGTATTTGGTACAATCACCGTTAAATTGTAAATCATTTATTAAGTGAATCAGAACATTTTTATTTAATATATATTTTCGTCGCTTGTTTAAATCGAAATTTCGTTTTGAAGTATAAGTGGTAAGTGTTGCGTGTGACGTCACAAAAATGTGACAGAACAAGTAAGTAGGTAATTCACCTAAGTCCACAAAAAGCAAGTAAACTTTAAAATTTTCCTTTAAACACAGATCATTATGAAGTGGCCATTTCAATGAGGCGCCACCACTGGCAAGAAATACCCTAAAATATTTACGAAGTAAGGCCTTCCTCTCAGTATGTGTGTGAAAATAAAAGTATCAGAATAACACACTAATTTCCCATGGCTTTTGGGAAGTTCATATCTACGAGTGTAATAAAAGATAGACAGACGAATGATTAATAATACACACAGATAATAACAGTCCGACATATCGCCGTTAATTAATAAGAACTTCGCAAAACTGGGTCAGTTGGCTCATTGATCCGATCAAGTCATTTCCGTAAAGATCCGGGAAGTAAACAGGCACATAGTCCGTGATGATATGTCAATTGTGATTGCAGATTCTTCGTCAGTCGGGAAGTTTAGCTGTAATTGTTGAAACAAAAACCATCTTTTAGAATAGTTTTTTTTCAGATATCTTGATTACTCAATTATAAAAGAATCTTATTAGGATTTATAAAGTTAGGTTAACGTGTTTACCTAAAGCCTAAACATATGAATCTGTGCCCAAATGTTGATTGATTTATTGTATATGGGATTTATATTTGTGTCATGTATTCCAAAGAAGCGTACATAATGGACCACATTGCGCCAGCACAGCTACAGAAATATAGTTAAAAAGTACACGCCACAAAATCACTAGTGTGTTAAGAGCCTAAGGCACCTCTACTCAAAATGTTAGCCGAAAAATGCGAGTAAATAGGTAATTAGTTGCGTAATAAGTCCTCGAACAGGATTAATGCGGACCCTTGACCGTGTCCGAATCGACGGGTTACGTTTCTGGCCACAGATTTATAACTCGAAAGGTCGTTACACCCGCAATTATGTTCATCGGGGGTTTTTATTAGGGCCAGTTGTGTAATTATCCCACTTTGGAGTCGATGTTTCGAATTGTGCCGGTGAGTAATTTCTTAATTTTTGGCCAGCATTAATCTTTATTAACGGGTTGGGTCTTTGATGTTATATTAATAACGGTTTATTTAAACGGCTTTAGAAGTCTCAGTTACGGAATTATTGTTGTGTTTTTTTAGTTAGGGCGGCTGAAACTCGAAGGAACGAACGCAGCTTTCAAAACAAGTGAGGTTATTACCGATTGCATCAAAACCTAATAAATGTGTTATACTCGTACATGTGTATCGTATTTCAACAAAAAAAAACACCTCAATTACCTTTTAAAAGACACCTTAAATAATAACAGCACACTTAACAAAAATTAGACGAGGGACAAAATGAACCGAAATATCTTAGAATTCCTAATACATATATAATAAGGTCTAAAACTATATCCAGCAAACCATAAAACTATATTGCACCATAAACCCCACTTATGGATTAACATATATTTCAAAATGGCTCCAAGGAACTTGTGCCCTTTAGATTTTCATAATCACGTATTACGCCGAAAATCTGGAATAAGCCATAGCCATACAGAAAGCGAGCCCAAATTTATGGAAATAGTCAAAGAATAGAGGTCATAGTCGCTCGAACGGGCCCATTTCCAGTTATACCGGGAGTTCGTCGCAAGATTAATAATGGGGCCATAAACTCCATTACCTACTCTGTAATTAAGTTAAATGGATAAAATTTACCTAAGCTCCCGGGCAAATAATTAATTTTTGCGTAGAAACCTTTTATCGTGAAGCGTTTGACTTTCGACCCAGCCTCATACGACGTCATCGTCCTAAATTACGTACTATGATAATTAAAAGGCGGCAGACTTTCGGGACGTCACGGTCTGTTTCCCTAATGACGCTGGGAAACGCGATTAATGAAATAACATACCAACAACAGCGGTTTGGACTAATATTACATTTTATTTGAATTCATTACTTGAAAGAGATAGATACACACAATCATAAAATTTAAGGATCCATTTCCTGAAAATAATACATTATTCAAAAATTTAACTTACTAGTTACGAGGAGGTAAGTATAATCAGTAATTAACAAAATTACAAACCAAATAATCAACACGTCTATCGCCTATATGGTAGACAAGGAACACATTTGGTACAGAATTGAAGTCCCAGACGAATATGGGACAATAAATATGTAATTAAAATATAATTTAATAACAAGATGTAAATAGGTGTTAACCTTACTATGATTACATTTATGTTTACATTCCGAAGACCTTGTCCTGCTTTTGATAACTTCACCGGAGGCTGAGTTGTAATTGTTGTCCATGTTTACCTGTAACAAAGTTTATATTGTTAGTTAGATCGTCTCGCTCTTTATGAGGGGTTGACAAACATATTGTTTACGATTAAGGAATAATTAACCGGGGAATTTCCTTCCTCTGCTTTTGTCGGACAAATACATAAAAGGCAAGCGTCTGTTTGTGACGTTGCAGCATATTACATAGAGTATTTATGGTTTTTTTTTTTTACAGATAGCTGCTGCAGCTAATTTCCGAAGCTGAACCGATGGAACTTTCGCTAGCTTGTTGCAATTAATTAGGTTACTTCTTTTAAAAATAGAATTGATGTTCCTTGCGAAAAAGAAAATTCAAAAAATCCGATTCTCGAGACGTAAATTTGTTTTGTTCCTTTGAAATTCTGTACGCTACAATAACAACGTATAATGAGACTAATGAGAGATTTGTATAAGTAATATGACAAGGTCACCCTTTTCATATTTATTTTATGTATGTCTATTACATTGTACTTATGTTCCAGGTAAATTAATTAGGGTTTTCAAAAGTACAAAAACCGCCAGATGGCACGAGGGGTCTCGTGGTCTTACCACTGTCACTATTGGACCATTGTTGACAGCATGTCAGTTTGGTTTGGCAATTAACCAATGAGGAGGGAGACAAGATTGCAAGTCACAGTTACGCCATCTTTTAGATGTGTTAAATTAAAAAAACCTTCATTGTAAAATGATGATTTCATAAGTGTATTCGAAAATAATTTATGCGACAGTAATGTATGATACACAGGTGGTAATATTTTTGGTGTAAAATGTACATAAATACTTATTATTATGCGTGTAATCACCGGAGGGTTAACGTATTATGTATAATACGTATTTTACTCTATGTTATATAATCGCGATTATGCAAGTGAGAGAGGTTGTCACAAGTATTCATCATACGAATATTTGTCCTGGGTGGGGATTGAACCCACAACTCTTGGCGCATGGGGCAGGGTCACTACCGAATGCGCCATCAAGTTTGTCGTATATGAAAATAGTACCGATATAAATAATATGTTTTAAGATCCATTAGAGTGATCTATTCACCTTCCATTGTGACTTTGTGGAAAAGTTAGGACCTCCATTAACTTTGACTAGCACGAATTGATGGTTCTGTTTTATCTCTTTGTTTGGGTGTGAAAGTTTGTGTTTTAGAGGTCGTTTCGAATAAGTAAAGTGGTCCATAATTCTTCTAATGCGGTTAGTACTTCACATGGGTAGGTTTTTAAGCGGATATATAGCTAGTGAGTATGTGGTGGTAAGTTAATTTAAGGGATGTGCTGTATATGAATTGTATTTCATTTTGCAAACGTAGTTTATTCAGACATGTGATATTAAATGACTTTGATGAAAGTAGTCTAAATTCAATGTTGCTGTCAAGGTTGGTGCTTAGTGTTACACAAAAACAGAATGAAAGAAGCATTTCCCTTATAAGGGGACATAATAGGCTTTCAATAATAAGAAAATGGCTTCTCAGAAAATTAAATTCGCTAAAAGAAATCCGTGGCCTTATCCCTTCGGTCAGGCGGGCCGGCCCAACAAAATATTAATTACACCAACGATAAATCTCTCAGCCAATCGCATTAGTCAGCGCACTATGTGCGTGCCGGTCAGCCCTCGCTCATAGATTTATGCGGCACTAACGCGCCCGAAAATAATTGGATCGCGACCGAAAAATAAATGGGCAAGTTAGCCCGCCTTACCACTAGAAACATCCCCTAACAATTTGTTATTGAGAATCCCGAAATTACAAGCCGCTGGCTTTTAATCTGCACATTATTTTGTGGCGCTAACTACCGTATTTATTTCGGCCAAGTAATGTTGTGTTTCGGCTTTATTAATGACGTCGGATACGGTCTTGAGATTAGCAAGGATGTGAGTTATGTGTACAGGAATAGACTATGACTCAATCCATTTACGGCTTAAATTTTCGGTTGCTCGCCGTCGTCTTGAGTGGGGTGTTACGTGAAGATAGATAGTTCTTGATTCTCAAGCCTGTAGTATTAGTTGACATTAATTAAGCTCTGTAACTCCAGTGTCTTGTCTCCAGTGTCAACTCATAACTTGTAGGTTGTCTGAGAACATCGGGTGAGTTATCTGTAGTCCAGATAACAAATAAATTTACTTATTGAACAGCAATAAAAAATAATAACCACACTTGTTAAACCTAGTATGATAGACAAACCGGACATAACTCTAGCAAGTTGACCAACATCATCTTCCTAGCGTTATGACCCGTGTTTAGACGAGGTCCGCTTAGACCATGATCCAGGATTTAGTGAGTCTGGTAATTACATTGAAGCGACTGCCGATATGACCTTCGTAACCCTAAGATAGGGGAACAAGACAATTTTTGGATCATGGTTACAAATACAAAGTTGTTTGAATTTGCAGGTTTCATCACGATGTTATCCTTCACCGTCGTGCTAGTGGTATAAATACGTAAATAGACTTAAAACATCCAGAGGTACGTGCCTGGGTTTGAACCCGCACTCCTCGGTTAAGAGGCGCGTGTCCTTACCATTGAGCTACCACCGCTCCTTTATGAAGACTCTAAAAAGTTGACCATACCACCATATTATATAATTGTTCACTAATGGTAACGTAACGTTTAAGTCTTCCGCACCCTTACATCGATACTTCGATATTTTGCTTAGTAATTCATCAGTCATCATTCGTTGCCTTTGCTATATTTTTGTTTTAATCATAAAGCTATACTTAAAATAAATAATATTCTTAGTCAAATCCTTTTACATATCAACTGTCAGGTTTCTCTGGAACAATGATCTTAAGTTTAGCGAGTCCGGCAATTGTAATGAAGCGATGTCCGTCACATCCCTATTATCTGAACGTGCAATCTCCTCACGATAATTACATCACTCCGAGCTATGGTATAAAATAAAACACGGTTATAATAGTGTAGATAAATAATTATGTAAACGAGTAACTTAGCATAATATCCTTTACGAGTACACACTCTTAAGATTATGTAAATGGCGGAGCACCTACTAAGACATTGTAACGCGTACACAATATGAATATTCAAGTGCGAACGAGAATCCTTTGCTTTTCATGAAGAAGGTGCCATTTGTAATGTTTCTTTCATAATATTGCCGTTATGAGTTTTATGTCTATCAATATATATTTATATTTAGGGAACATATAAATGAAATGAAATACAAATAAACAGAAAACTGAATTTGAGGTTTTGATGTAATTGTTTTCAGGAAGTTCGGTTAAATTTCCACTGAACGCTTAATCCTCTTCAGGAAACGCATAGGTAGGCAGGAGATACATTTCTATTTTATCAAATTAACTATTTTTATTTTTCATTTAATGAAAAGAGGTCCATTTAATTTTTACAATATAAAAACACCTTTTACGAATATAAAAAAATATATATTATTTTAAGTCATGCTATCTACCACTACGTACATATTTTGGCATACAAGTATTTATTTCATCTTATTTATTGCAATACTTGAAGAACATGATTTAAATTTAGAATGATTAATTATGTACGACAGACTGATTTTTGAAGAAATTGACAGATTGAAATGTCATTAAAAAGTTAAATAAGTAATTAGTATACACTTTATTTAAATTACATTATGTAAATATTTTTAGTGTGACGATCTTTGGGGGAGGCCTATGTCCAACAGTGGACGTCTTTCGGCTGAGATGATGATGATGATGTAAATAAATGTAATACTCCTGAGATATTTTTTTTAATAAACTATCTAGTTCTGGGTAATAAGTAAATTAATTATTGTATTGGTGATCTAATATTGTTTCAATAAAACCAGACTAGATTGTGTATGTTAACGGAAACATGAAACCACGTTGCAGCAGTAATAATGTATTGATGAAATCTCTGTTTACATTTTCCCCTTGATCAATGCTGCGATATATTGCAATTCTCTCTAAAAACAATGAGGTGAAATTATTATGTTCCGCATGCATTGTATTATAAATGTATTTGCTATTCTTGGAAATTACTGTTAGCTTTTCCTTGATTGTTTGATGTTCCACGATTCGCCGTACACTGAACCAAATAATTAGGTAAATATAACATGAAGCACATTTTGGATTGCAATGCCATTATATCTAATACATATTAAATATAAAGTATACAAACAATATAAGTACTGGTATATACGGATGTACAAGAATTAAGCAGACATTGTAAATCTGACATCTGATTTATAAAAGTCCAATCACAATTTTCTGTATGATACGTGTGTTACCGAATAAATATTTTGGACTTCGATTTTTTTTATTTTGATTAGTTCTTATTTTAGAAGTACATATCAATATTTTTTTTATTCGATCGAAAGGATTATCTAAGCTGTAAAGGCATAAGGTTCTTTAATTATTGATATGAATGATCGACGATTCATCTCCTACAATTAATCAAGTGAATAAAAACTTTAATTAAGTACAACTAACGGTGCCGTTAAAAGTGCAAAAAAAAAAAAAAGATTTATAATGATCATTAGGAAAACGCTAGGAAGAAGATAAATGAGACAAACATACACACATACCATATTTCATAAAAAAAGAATGAATAAAAAAAAGAAGCAAAGGCACATAACAAAAGCGTTTAGTTAACGCTACTTTTCAAATGAAAATTGCAGCATGTACCAAATGATATGTCCTTTAGTCCACAAGCGCGCACTCTGTAATCTCCAAGTCGTACTTTAAACCGTCACGTGAATTTACATACGGGCTATTTACGCGACAAGCCGGCTGCAGTAATTCTGAGGACGGAACCCACCGAAGATTATCCAATATCGTATGCAAATAGAAGGTTAATTTTCATCAGAATGTTTTTATTACGCGCTTGGAGAGGGCTTCCCTCCAGGCTTTATGGATCATATGGAGGAAATTTATTACACCGTCATTCGACTAAATTTCGCCCACAATGTTGCTGACTGAAGGAAATGAGGGTCGGCAGATGTTACTCGATACATAAAAAAACTCGAATATAAGGATGTAAAGATGACAGTTATTAAATCTATCGCCGGTGATACAACCTTGACGATGTAGGGGATATTGGCAGGGTTGTGTTAAATGAAAAATGGTTCTTTGATGACCTTTTTATCAATTTCTATGTCGATTTTCCTGATATACTTACTTCTATATTAGGTGGCGCTAGCCCAGGGGAGGGCGCTCCGACGCTCATGAATTTTGCCGGGTTTTCCGTTGCTGAGAGAAAATGTACATACACATGTATTTTTTGGTTAGATAACGGATAGTTGAAGTATAATATATTCAGGATGTTGGAAATCCTCACGCAATTTATATAGGCACGTGATTCCTTCAGCCTTTCCGAGAATACGATGTTAAATTCATTTGTTTGCTGACGTCGTATATACTGTACTATATAATAGCATTTTATTTGCATTGCAGAGATAAATAGAATGTATTTATTAAGCGGTAATTTTTTAACAGTCGGACAACGAAGTTCGACATTGTTATTTTTTGTTGCACCGTCAATTTGTTTTCGAAATCTATATGTACTAATTGATAAGATAAATGAATAAATCTGTTACAGATGTTTAGTTCGCGGTAATTTTCTAAATTGCTTTCGTTTTTTCATTGGCTTTATTTTTAGGCTTATTGGGCCCATAACCTGATAAGATAAATGAATAAAAACTGTTTGAAAGCAACAAATCACTTATATTTTCCATTTAAAATACACACGCTAATATTGACACAGAGTAGAAGAAATGTCACAAGCGTGTGTCACAGAAAAGGCGCGAAATTCAAATGACATATTTAACACTAATATTATAAAGCTGAAGAGTTTGTTTGCTTGGACACGCTAATCTCCAAAAATACTGGTCCGATTTGAAAAAATACTTCAGTGTTAGATAGCCCATTTATAGACACATTAACCATAAACGCTGGTGAAACCGCGGGCACAGCTAGTTTAAAATAAGCAGAGGTTAATAATATCATTGCCCTATGCCGTATCTCTTAAGCTTTTCCTCCTTAGTATAAATATTAAAAAATATGAATGCAATTTGCGCATACGCATTTCTACTGCATGCTGGTCAGTCCGTTCCTATATTTAGTTTCTTATTTGCTTTTAGCAGGATGAAGTGGAATTTGAGCTCATGTGCTAGCGCAGTGAACTGTGCGTGGGAAGACCACACTATAAATGACACTTACGTTTATAGTTGACAGCTCCGTTGGTGTAATGGTTCAGACATTGCGTCGAGTCTAGTGGCACTGGTTTGATTCACGCACCGTAACAAATAATTTTTAATAAAAAAAATTCAGTCGAATTTAGAACCTCCTCCTTTTTTTGAAGTCGGTTAAAAACACATTTATAGGGTTTAGGTGTTTTTGGTACTTTCGTAGATAATGATCACCAAGATACAGATGCTTGAGACAGTTAGTGAATCAGATCAATATTTGCAATGTCTAATATTTCTATTCAAGGTGCGCTTATAAAAATATTTTTAGCAATTTCTATCTTATAGAGACGCTAAAACTAATAGGTGTAAAACTAATAGGTGTGATGACTGCATTAAAAAAACTATGATTCTATTTAGTCCGTCAGTTAGATTATATAAAAATACTAGACAAATATTTTATGCTTTATCAAATGATAAAGAGCATGCGACGTCACTATTTTGTAAAACTTTTACAAAAGCGTGACGTCACGCGCAACTTGAATGCATTGTATCTTCGTCAATGTTTGTTTGATAAAGAAATTAAAAAAATACGTGTTCAATATTTTTTTATAATCTAACTGACGGACTAAACAGATTTTTTTAGTCATCAATGTTGGCAAATTGTTTTCTCGTACAGTAGAGAAAACTATTTGCCACCATTACGTCTAGCTTTATACCAATCGAATGGGATAGGTTGAAACAAAATAAGTCAGCTTCCTTTAAGTCGGTGCGCGTCCCGTGAAGGGCGGTGTTGAAATTAAGTTGGACATATATGTGACGTCGTGACAAGGGTCGAGTCACGGGAGCTCTGCTGTCCTGTCCGCTATAGCTGTGTTGTGCACCTGAGATAGATACGCCCGAATGAGAGATTCCACGAAAGTAATGCTTTGTTTTTGGCGTGTGACGATGTTGTTGTGATTTTATTGCTTAGTTTTGGTTTGCTGTTACACACAATGAAATAAGCAAAAACATTTTTTTTTCTGTTAATCAAGCATTGGACACATTTTTCCATTCCATTTCGCATATATTTGAACCTTTGATCTTAATATCGTTGACCATCTTTAATCTCTCGAATGTTGAAGAAATACATTGTTTATGATAAATAGCATTTTGATGACATGGTACAAACGTTACATAACTAATTTCAAAGCTATATTTCAAGTGCTACATTAGATCTTGTGAAGTGAACGCCTGTATTCTATAACCTTATTTCCATCCCACCTACACCCTCCACTAAAATATATAAAGTTAAATGTATATCCTTATTTAATAGTAATGGCGCTCTAAGACTTCATAAACGAAGTGTTAACCTTATTCTTTGTTTTCTAAGTAGCAATTTATACGCAGGGACAGGAAATTAAAAGGCCTAAAGTCTTATAACCTTTATTTCTAAATACATAAGAACAATGTATTTAACTACTTCTACTTAACCTCCTTCTTAAGACATAAACATATTTAACATTTTTTTCATCGGTTCTAGCCAATTGTCTGAAATAATTCTGGTCTCTGTATTCCGTACGCCTGAAACGTCAAAAGTAAACTCGTTTAACAATTATTACAGTGACCTCTCAGAATCCTCCGAGCCCTCCGAAATTTGTGTTTGTTTTTAGGTCGTGTTGTCATCATCACACACAGGCAGGTTCAAAGGGGATGGAAAAACAACCAAGGCGCAAGGCTTATTTCACTTTTGTAACGGTTTTTTTATTAGGTTGGGATATCCGTCTAGTCAAATAATTTTTTGGTTAAATTTTATATGCAACGAGGAGACAATTCGTTGAAATAATACAATTTTTAGCCAAAATTAAGTAAGTTTAAATGGGAAATTGTAAAAAAGCGGGTCTTTCGTCGATTTGCCCCACAAGCTGTTCGTCCCACGGTACGAAAAGCACAAGGAGTATTTTTAAAGTAGATAAAACTTTGTTTGTTTGAAATGTATCTATTTACATGTACTGAATAAACATTTTTTCTTTCTTCTTTCTTTCTTTCATAAAGATAGAGATAATTTGAATAAATATTATTTCGCACCATGGCATGAATCGGTGCCATGGTGCGAAATAACCACTTCAAAAAGGCTCCTTGTGCGTTGAACTGGGGGACGAACAGTTCATGGCTCGAATTAACGAAAGACCCAAAAAAAAACAGAGGCTGGCTGCTAGCCTACGCAGTCTTAAAAGTACTTTTACACGACAGTTTTTGAGATATCTTTGATCAAGAGCATAGATGTGGTGTCCGGCCACAATATTGAAACAATCATACCTATCAGGGACGAAGGTAGCTCTTAAATAGTAAACATACACTAATAGAATTTGACAACATATGTTCGACTATGCCGGTATTTCAACTAAACTTTTCGTTTTTATTTATTATTTATAGTTAACTCAACTACAAACAGGTGGTGTACAAACTGTACAATGACTTTTAAATGGATTTCAAACCAACATCACTCACATATAAACTGTTCACTGAGTCGTTTCATTAAGTAACCATAGTCGTTGAATCTTATATCACGATCAAAGCGGATTCTGAACAGGCACTGGACAGAACTCTTAGAGAAGAATAAAAAAAGTCCAAGACGGTTTTGACCTTATATGACCTTTATGTAATATTAAAAAATAGAGCGAGTTCTTAACATCAATATGCTTGATTACAGTCTAAGCTTGAATGGCTGAGTAAGGTCAGATTACAAAGGTCTCTGAGGATATGAAGAGAAATAAAATAGCGTAGCGACAACGGCTGCGAATGACGTAGTGTTAATTAAGAAAGTTTCCTTTATGAAAACAAAGTGGCGCTAGTGTGCAGTTGTTTAGAAATTAAATTCAACTGCGTTGCTCGGCGAACGCTGTTGTATTAATATTGTACGTGTTATTTTATGAATGTTGCTGGATTAAGAATCGAGTTGTGTTGAATGAAACAATAATGGCTGCTTCTCTGCATGTGAATTATAATAAATAAAAATTTTCTAGCATTTGAGGTTTGCGTATAAATAATTTGATTTTGAATTAGGGGAGTTTGGTAAATACATCATAATCCAAAACACAGTTTAAGCGAATTTAGGATAATTCATTTTAAATAGTCTTTTTGTGGGTAGACTTTCCCACAAGGTGGTCCGACGACCTGATCAAGGCCGCGGGAATCCGCTGGAGGCAAGCAGCGCAGGACCGGTCATTTTGACGATCTTTGAGGGAGACCTATGTCCAGCAGTTGACGTCTTTCGGCTAAAATGATGATGATGATGATAGTCTTTTTGGCATTACATGTAAGCCATTCTTTCTTAGACTTCTGCAAATGTGTTAAACGCACAACAGTTCGTACGTTCAGTTTGTCGTTATTGTTCTACAGCATCAAACATCAATTGGAATGAATCAGGATTAGGAATAATTATTTTTAATGAAATACATACCCAATATTTAATTTAATATTCATTTGTACGAGTATAGTTATCAAATAATTATTATCATAATATTAAATATTGTTATTATAAATAATTTCTACTCTCATAAAAATGACAGTAATTTAAAATCAGTAACAATAAATATAGCTAACACTGGGTATTCAGTCTGTTATTAGATTGACTTAGATTTTCTATAAAAATAATAATAACTGCGCACAGTTCTTATACAGAAAGGAGAGAGTTTATCAATCTGTAAGCGTTTTTGCCGATATGCCATTACTCTTCATAAATATGAAACACTACTCAGCCAAGGAGTGTTCCGCAACACGCGGCGTGGCATGTTCCCCATTTGTCATCTATATCGCGCGAGTTGCCGCCCGCGTAATGCGCCGCTTTATCGCGCCCGGTACTTGCCGTCCGTATTGGAGTATCAACGCTTGCCAAATGCGGGTTGCTCATTATCAAACTTCAATGGCTTTTAAGAAAAAATATGCAAGTTATATACATAGTCTAAGGAATAAATAAAAATTTTTAAGATGTAGGTATGCAACCATGTATCAGAATATTGAAGAGGCGAGTGAGATGTGTAAGGATCGTGCCATATGGCATTCGGTTCTCTCTGCCTACCCCGTTTGGGAAGTGGCATGAAATTTATTTAATTAGTTAGGTATGCAACCATACCTAATGCTTATGTTTTGGATACGTAGTGACAACTTTTCAATTTGTATCTTTTTTCGCCAAAAATTTTATTCAACTGCTACCTTTTATTCTTATAATAATGCTGCCATTAACGACGCAATTAGTTCGAGTTAACATTGCAAATTATAATAAATAAATGTAATTGCTTCTACGAGTATGCGTTTTAGCGATTGCGATTTGGCGTTTACGATTAGATAGGAAAACCAGACAATTTTAATTAATTTATTATGGTTACATATCTATAACTTTCCGAATGTGCAAATTTCTATTTGTATTACATATTCCGCTATCAAGAGATATTTAATTCAACTCTCTGATCTCTTTCGATTCAACTGCTTATTTCAACTATAGCGTGTATATCTACGTTCTACAAGGCAACGCAATGCGCCCTTATTACAAGACATTTTTTTTCAACACAAGAAAAACTACCACGGAAAAGTCGTACACAAGTTATTATTGCGAGGAGCAGCATAGCATATGACCCATTTGTCATCTAAATCGTGTGACTTGCCCCTGTAATGTCGCCGACGATCCGGCCTTAACGGCTTCTATTTCGGCGGTTAGAGAATTGAACACTGCCACAACATTGTTCCCATGTAAAATCGCAATAAAACCCAACGGGACGCCGTAAAATGGCTCTAAAGTTGGACCACTTCATTTGGCGGACGATAAATATCATAGTTGATGGTGGGTAAGCTTCCGCGACGCCAACTTGGCTCCGAGACTTAACGAGATAAAAAGTGAGCACAACTATTGTAACGCAAATGAAAGATTGTTACATTTTAAATGATAGAACGTAAAAAGGGTAAAGGTCGGTTAGTTACGTAATAATAGTCGTCTCTTTTTATTTCGTTCGTGAAGGTCGTTTGTTTGACGTCAAGTCGTGCCGTTGTCGTTAATTCGTCCAAAAAGTTCATAACAATTTTATTTAATGACGATAGGGGTAAGCTTTTTAAAACATACTTATCTAAACACTTTCGGGACTATAACAGTAATGTCTTCTATAACATAGTTAATATTCCTAGCTTTTATCGTTTTAAATGTGTCAATTCAGATACTGTGTCTGAATAAACTGTGTCCGAGTCGTCAGCATGTCGTTTTATCGTAGTGCTTTTGAAATTCAAAATTATTTGAAATATTGCCGATTAGTGCCTAGGATATTATTATATATTAGCATATATATTCGGTATTTGATATGTATAGCTGTTTCTGCCTCTGTTGTAGGTATATATCGCCCATCCCTATTAACAATGTCAGTTCTGAAAAATCTCATTTTTTGTTTTATTTCATTATACGTTCCGAAATAACTAAACCTATCATCCCCGGAAATAAAAAATAATATTTTTTGGATAGTTTTTAAAATAACCACATTAAAAATGTCGAATCTTACCTAGGTAGCCCGTTAACAACGGCGTATAGTACCAACCATCGTTTTTCGCGGGGCGCGGGGCGGGGTGAGCGCGCGCGATCTCCCAGTTCGGTCTATGTTAGCGGGACAAGAGGACGTCGCGTTGCTTCTTGTTTTTTTTTATGATCAATTGTAACTAATGCCGAATTTTATACTCGACAACGATGTTTACTAGATCAGCACAATTAGTAAAACTGGCTACTGAAGGTTCCAGAGGGGAATCGAGTGATAAAAGTAAAAATCCCGATGAAGAAATTTTGACGAATCTAGAAGTATCTGAGGAAACAGGTATTTATTATTATTTAATTTATAATTTATACGATTTTTAATAGGGTAATTTATGGTTTAATATATTTTTTAATAAAATACTGAACTGCATTAGCATTACCTAACACATTATATCTACCTACAGTTAACAATGTAGGATGTGCCACATCCGACATTGTTAACCGTTTTTCTGAAAACCTTAATTGTCAGTAGTACCATATCCGACGTTGTTTAGTGTTTTCGTAAATGTGTTACTTGTCGGTAGTACCATATCGGACATTGTTTACCGTTTTCGTTAATGTGTTAAGTGTCGGTAGTACTACATCCGACGTTGTTTATCGTTTCTGTAAATGTGTTAAAGTCGGTAGTACCATATCCGACGTTGTTCAATGTTTTTATTAATGTGTTAGATGTCGGTAGTACAGACAACAACACATCAGGTTGCCACAAAATGTCGAAAGTTTATAATTATTAATAAAGTGTATAAGTGTATAAGTAAAGAATAAATAATTTGGACAGTTTTGTATAGTCTGATGTGATGTTGACTGTACCTTATCAGTAATCATTCTTTGATTTGTTCTTTCTTGGCGCATAAATTTTGATTTTTCCCTATTCATTCATTAATATTTTCATACAATGTATTCGTCGGCTTAGAGTAGTATGACCAGATCTTATAAGTAATTTACATTCTATTTTTAGGTCCTCCAGAATCTCCTGTACCGGAAAGTTTTAAAGATGATTTAATTAAAATGCAAGACTTACTCGGTGATGTATTCCACGACGATGACGACACATTAGGCAATGAAGTTTATGTTACCGACGCCGGTGCAACTGCCGTACCGTCATCACCACCATCATCACGTGACATGTGCAACAATGATGTAGGATTGTCTAGCAAAAATGAAAATATTGTAACAAATTCGCCAACTTGTGTAATTCCTTCGCAAGATACTAGTGCCATTTCAACCATCTCTCCGGTACCATCGCCACCTCCATCGTGCAATAACGGCTTAGAATTGGTTAGCAAAAATAATGAAGAATACGCATCTAGTCGTATAACTCCATCACAAGTCATTGTTCCTGGCGCGATTACAACTCCGGTACCGTCGCCACCTCCATCATGCGATTGCAACGATGAATTGGAATTGGCAAATAAATATAATGGAGGTAACGAAATTTCATCAGGCAATATTACTGGCGACGTTATAACTCCGGTGCCATCACCACATCTATCACATGATAGTAATAATATGTGCCATAACGAACTTTGCACTTGTTCTGAAAATGAAAACCCTCCAATTTTGACCAATGATGACCTATATGGAAATTTGCCTACACCTTCGGTGGCATCCATTTCAAGTGTTAACACCCCCACTTCTTCTAAATGTGTTCAAACTCGTCAATCTACTTTTAAAATAGATAAAGGGAAGAAAAGACTTTTACATAAAGAAAACTGGGTGGTAAATAAGCGAAAATGTGCAAAAAATAAAGGAAAAAGTTTTATTAATTCTAGAGGAAAACAAGTACAAGCCAAAGAGTTAAAAGAACCATGCAACGAAAAATGTCGTTTGAAATGCTCAAGTAAATTCGATGAAATCCAGCGTAGCATTATTTTCAAGAAATTTTGGGCTCTAGGGGATCGTCGAATTCAGTGGCAATTTGTTGTTCGATACACAAGGAAAGTACCAAAACGCCGTCAAACAACGGAAACTACTAAGCACGATCGCAAGAATACGTTTTTTTATTTTCTTTCCAATGCGGATGGTACAAAGATGAAGGTATGTAAAACTATGTTTTTAAACACAATATCTGCAGGTGAGCGCATTGTCACTACATCGTGGAAAAAATGTGAAGGAGAAGTTTCAGTATCAGAAGATAAACGGGGAAAATATGAGCACAAGAAGATAGTTATTGACGAAGAGATGACAAGGAGCGTCTGCGACCATGTTAAATCATTTTCATTGGTGGAATCTCATTATGTCAGAAAGAATTCAAAGAAATTATATTTAGAAAATGTGAATAGTGCATCTCGTATGTATGTGTTGTATGCTGAATGGTTTGATTCTGAAAAATATAGAAATAAGGCAAATAAAAGACAGTATAGAGACATACTTAATGCAAACTTTAATATCGGCTTTCATAAGCCAAAAAAGGATTTGTGTGACGTCTGTCATATTTACAAAAACAAAGAAATTCCTACCGAAGAGGAGAAAGAAAAGTATTTAAAACATCAGGAAGCAAAAACAGCTGCAAGGCGATTAAAGCAGCTAGATAAAGATGAGGCAAAGTCGAAAGAATATGTGTTAGCAGCTACTTTCGATTTCGAAAAGGTTTTAATAACGCCACATGGAGATGTAAGCGTATTTTATTATAAAAGGAAGTTGGCAACCTTAAACTTCACAGTATATGATTTGGCTACCAAAAGAGCAACATGTTTTATGTGGCATGAAGGTCTTGCTAAACGTGGGGCAAATGAAGTTTCCAGTTGCCTTTATCAATATATAAAAGAACACGCTCTTAAAGGTATAAAGGTTTTTAGATTTTGGTCTGACAATTGTGCGGGTCAGAACAGGAACCGCATTGTTTTTTCTTTATACTTACTTGCGGCAAAAGAATTTGGTGTCACTATAACACATCGTTTTATGGAGAAGGGTCACACCCAAAACGAAGGTGATAGTGTACACTCAACTATTGAACGCGCTAGTGACCGCAAGCTGATATATGTGCCAGAGGAATGGTATTGCCTTGTTCGCTGGGCCAAAACTGAAGGTGAACCTTATGAAGTAAAGGAGATGACAACTCCAGAAATTATGGATTTTAAAGCCCTGCTCCTTAATAAAAATTGGAATAAAAATACTCACAATGAGAAAATACAGTGGACACGTTTAAGAGAGGTAACAGTTAATGCAGAAAATTTTGACAGGATTGAATATAAATATGATTTTGAGGATATACCTAAAACTATTGTTGTTTTGCGATCTGGTAACCGGAATAGGGACCGATTGTCTCGCGAATTTACAATCAAACAGGCGTATGAGGGAGAACTTCCTATAAGTCGCAACAAACATAAGGATTTACTCGATTTATGTAAAAGTGGGATCATCCCAAATAAATATCATGATTTTTATGAACAATTAAAATCTGTAAATATAACCGAAGACATATCGGATGTAGAAGACTGATTTTAAGTTTAATAAGTAAAGTTCTAGTATTTTTTTAAATAAAACTAAGTTCTGTGATTAAAAGTGCCATTTACAATCATAAAATAGGTTAAATAGATAATAAGACTAATTTTTTTTAATTCATTTATTACTGTTACTGTCAAAGCTAAAAGAAAGCTATTAAGTTAAATTTGATCTCGATTTGAAAAGATTTCGTTAAGGTATTTATTTATTATGTACTAAGTACTTTATCATACACAATTTAAACTGCCTTGCATGTGAAAGTAAGATAAGTTATTCATCAATACAAGCAACTTTTACTAGAGGGATAACCCTGTTATTGCAATAGAAAAATCAGCTGTTTCATACATTTACGTAAATACTAGGTTACTAGGTACGTATTTTGTATAGAACAGTTGATTATTTTTATTTTTTATAACAAGATTGACCACATAGTAGAAGTTTCTTGTATTTATATCTAGTTTCTTGTTTATTGTATTAGTAAAATATCTTTGTTAACTGTAAGACAGTATTGCACGGCGCAGCTATTAATAATGAGAAGGAATTTATATTATGTTTACTTGATTTAATTTTGTTGTTTCACTAAATTTAAATAAAAATTTTGCTAATTTTCAATAAAGACAATTATTACCTACGAATATCTTTGTTTTTTTATCAATAATTGTATATACGACACATAAAATCATTACAATATTCAGTGAACAATGCCGCATATGACATTTCCAACAAATAATCATAAGCTTCGTACAAGCAACAATGTCGGATCTGGTAGTTCTGACAAATCAATGTTAGGAAAATTCCGTTAAAAATGTCACATGTGTCTTTTCTCCTATTTATATGAATAATAATAGTTATTCATAATATAGTACTAAACATAAATAACTTGTATAGCTATATCCCAAAGTTTCATAATCCTGCTCATTATAAGTAAAAAAATATAAGCATTTTTAACTTTAAATCGCTCTCGTGTAAAGTAGTCGTTTTCCACATCCGACATTGTTAATAGGGATGGGCGATATGTAAGTAGGTAGGTCAAAAGGTTTAAAAAAAATTACCTTATCTTAAAATATATTTATAAGATCCCTTTATTTGTTATATGAGTCTTGTAGCAATAAGCAATTTAAACATAACAAAAGAAATAAATTTAATAAATTGTCAAGTCGCTATATACACTTGCATGCACATTTAACAGTCCAATAATTCAATTTAATGAGCTATTGTTCTTTGACTAGACAATAAATAAATACTTAATAATCTAGTCCAAGTTTGCTTTCAAAGTGATCTAAAAGCAGTGCACTGATTCTAATTTTTAGTTATTAAATTACGAGACGAGTACACACATTAAATACGAGTAAGGCGGCATACGTATCGCATTGGCAGCTTGCGTATTCCAAGTCACGTAAACTTTATATTACTTAACTTTCAAATTGTCCATTGGATTCTTTCGTCCTTTTATTTATTGAATAAACACGACAAAACGGACGGTTCATTTGAAGATCCTCAAAGGGCTTACTGATCGACGTGGTGCTTTCGCGCTGAAGGGAAGATTTGTCGAATTTGCGAAATAAGCCAGTAACTTTTGTTATTTCTGTCTAAACGTCTGACTTTGCACTTTCAATGTTTATTTGACTAAATAATGTATTAGGGTTGAACAAGGAAGTTGGGTCCGTCTTAGAATCTGTTCTTTGAAGTATGTAACATTTGGTTGTTCTACACGTGCTTCGTAATGGAACGAGGAAACTAACTTTAAGTTTATATCAGAATATGTTACTAAAGTTTACTAACCTATTGTAATAACCACTGCCTAACCGGACTCTTGGTCTGTTTAACCTAAATTGGAGATATGTTTAAGTACTTATTATCAATCAATCTCCGAAAGTACTTAAGACCAATAGCATAATATGGCAATGTGTACGAATACTAAAAAGAAGTGGACAGATAAAAACTATCTCATGAAGCCTTTCAATCCTGTAACGGTGCTGTTAATATGGTAACTCGCGGATGGATTGCTGCGGTGAGCGGTATCGGAACCCATAACTTCTTTAACGTCATTAAGCTCGACTTCAAAGTTTCCGCCACGAAAGATAACAAGTTTCATCGCTCTATGTAAAGACAAATTACTATGTGGGTGATTTAATCAGGGAGCCCTGTCTTTTCAGTAATACAATTTAGTCGGAACTTCTGGCACTTTATTAGACCGGCAAATTTTTCTCCACTTATTATTCATGAAGAGCATTTGTTATAGAAACTGCAAATACATGTTAAGGAGTGGGCAGGGGGTGGGACCATGTACGGACAGTAAATATATCAGTCTGACAAGGGCATTCATCTTGAGGATGGAGAACGCCCAACCTTTAAACGATTTACGAGGGGCCATGGAGACTGGTAAACACTCCCGGATCGATTTACACTTCTATAAATAACTCAATTTTATTCTTACTATGACTTTATTCGCTTTGAATTTTAAAAGAAATTCAAAAGCAACATCAGCATTGGACTTTATAGCATCAAACGAAATAAGAATACAGGGACATAAATAACAACAGGGGATGAAGGAAAATAAAGATCACAAACAGATTTTACTGTGAAAAAATAATAATATCAACAGTTTATCAAAACATTTTGGTTCAATGGTCGAAGTAGATAACCAAATGAAAAAAGGTGGGTATTTAGATATAACCAATTTCCACCCTGGAAGTAAAATATCACCTTTGAATACTACCCACGTAAGGACCGTAATTGCAGTCCAAAAGCAAATATCATAAGTGGTCACAAGCCATTGCAAAACTGCCGTAGTGCCAAGTTATCAATACCCGTGGAGTATGTTATCATCTATAGTACAATAAGTATTAGTATTTATAAGTATATTGGAATTTCATTTAATAACAATTATATTGTATATCTGTACAGTATAATACAGTTCTTACAGCCCCCACCAACTAACTTGGAAGTCTTCAGTAAGATGACAAGCAAGTGCCATTCTCGCGAGTTGTAGGAGCTAAAATTTCAAACGCGATCAGAATTACCGATGCTCTCAATTCCCAATAAGTTTTCGTATACACCTCGCGTAATTTCACTTAAAGATCGGGCGCATCAAGAACACAAAGCCGCTTGCCAATACTGCACTCGGTTAAGCGATACTTGTACGAACTAGTTTTCTAATCTCGCCTCAAGCGCTGCATAATTTTAGACGCTCAATTTGTGAATACATGCAACACACGCGCTCTGAAAATGCAAATTGCTGCAACGGCGAGCATCACTTTGAAAATTTAAATTGAATGGTCAAACTCCGTGAAGATTCATGAATTAAGCATCCCTTTAAAACTTGCATTTAAGAGGTTACGCAAACAGGATCGGGCGGATGTTCTAATTTAATTTGCAATCTGAAGGGAGAACCTTTGTTGTGATGTGACGAACGGATAACGACATCGGCCCTCGTGGGTACTGGAAGGCGTCTTTGTTTAAGCATCGTAAATTAGATGTTATTAATGAAAGCGCGCAGAAAGGTTTCCCATGTCGCTTCATATTGGCGTAACAATAAATATTTCGGATATTCGTGCCACTCTTCGATATAAGGCGAGGGGCGAATACGGGAATCTGTTTGTCCCCTCATAGTGTGGGCGTTATCACGTTCTTGATTTATTTCTCCAACCAACGAATTCCCTGATTGGACTGTAAATACGATAATAACAGACGACAAAGCTGAGATAACAAATGCAGAATTGTGTTCAAATTTCGTCATGTTACAACTGGTGAACATTTCGTTATTCTTCGATCTAACGGTAAATATTGAATGAAGCAAAATACCGGTCATTGTTGGTGAAATGAAATATGAGTGAAGTCGCTACCGGCGTATTGTCTGGGGCGACAAAGCGCCTCTCGACTCGGGGGAAACTTCTCCTGAGATACAAAATTTAATTTCTCTGATTTTGAGCTGGTTCGTCCGCCGAATACGCTTTTGTCGTCGATGCCCTTTATGTGCTTCAGGTTGGATTCCACTCAATAGAATCACGATATTGTGCAGCATTTGTTCGAAATGACTAGCACATCTGCAATGTCCGCGCGCCGAGGGTGAAATATAAAGGGAATTTGTTTAGAAGTTTGCAATATCGCGAACTTTTCTATTGTACCAGCGCTGTATTAGGTTTCAACAATGGTTTCGGTCGACCATTACATTCGCAGTTGTTCACTTGCGGTTGTAGGCCATTCCGGGAGTCCGATTGATAACGATATTGACTGCTGAAGTTGATGTCAATTTGTTGGGCTTTTGTTAACTTTTCAATAAGGCATTGTAAAAATAAAATTTTATGTTGTAGTATATTAATATGGATTCGTACAAAGAAGAAGAAGAAGGTACGGCGAAGGCTCGTTTATACATCTAAAAAAATCTTTTCGACAGGTCTTTAAAAAAAAAAATACCTACGTAAGTATTTACTCACCGCTGTATACATGAATATAAAAACAAAAAATGTTTTTATTGTTCGCGTTCTTTATAATAAATTAGAAAAAAAACATTGTTTTTTGTTTTTTTTTTACATCGCCACTTTGTTTTTTTACATCGCCAGTGAAAAATATACTTCAAATTTATTGCTTAAATATCAGCTCACGCGTTTTATCTTCGGCCTTTTTACACAGACTTGGTTAATTAACATTTTATAAAGCGGTCGGGTCTGATTAGCACGTTAAACCTAATTTGCAATCAACCTGGAGCCCTATGGACTTTCGCCGAAGGAGACCGACGTTGACATGCCCACTCGAAGCAGAATTTACTTTATAAGTGATTTCCAATGAAGCCAAATTTTCAAAAGGCCTCGACTGACAATGGCCTGAATAATTAAAGGCCATTTCAATAGGTTTGTAGTTTGCTTCTTTGTTCCGAATATAATTCTGAAACAGTTGTTTGGTGAGCTCGTTTATTAGTAGACACTTTTATATTGTTTTAGTCCATTGGCATGAAAATAATATATCAGTTTTCTACTTTGCTTTCGCTTTTTGAACGAGTATTTGAGTGTTATTAGTTTTATCTAAAAATATTACACTTGAAAGCTCTATTGAAACGGGGTTGGAAAGAAAAGAAATGATTTCAGACGTCTGAAATCTCAACAGAGCGCAGTATGCAATGTATCAAAAGTAGCTCTCTCTCTGCTATTTCTTGTGGAAATAATTCTATTTATCCATTTAGAGGCAGTGGAGAAACGACTGAAGCCCCTACTCCCGAATGCAGCGAATCGAATTTAAGTTGACATGGGATTGGGTGCACAGAATTTATTGCATGGGTAGTAAAAGTTAGGTTACTAAGAAAAAAAATTAACTGAGAAAAGAAGGGGAAATCTATTTCAATTTTGAATAACAGTCTTATGTTTTATTCTAGTTACACAATGAGTTCGGAAAGAATACTAGAATAGCAGACGTTTCAATATATTAATGGAATCTTCCTTTCATTAGATCGCTTTTTCATCTAATACTATCAAAGACTTTAAAATTATTTAACAGTAGAAAAGTAATGTGTAGCTTGTACTGGTACTGAAATGGAACTTAAGTTTGTAGCAGCGGAGTTCACGTTGCCATATTTCGGATTATATTCACTGTTTTGCATAGATTTCCTTAATTTATGTAGGCACTTAGATGAATAGTGTCAGGCGGTTAGAAACTTCCTGTTGCCGTTTCTATTTCAGAGGAAGATGTACACAAGTGTAGTTGTGTTTTTATTTCTGTCTTGTCCCGAGACTAATATGTTGTCATTTGTGCTCCCGGTCCGAGCCGTTGCTGCATTTGTCTTCGGTATATCTGATTTTAGTTCAAGATAGCTTGTGGACAACAATTACATCTGTTCCGAGATTTGTTCCGAGCTAGGTACCAATGTTAGCAAAATAATCGAGGGTTCTCGAATGCGATGTAACGTAATACATTTTGAACGAGTCATTGCAAAGTAAAATTGTAATGTAGAATCAAAGATTCTAGTTTCTTTATTTTTTTTTTACTTGTTTTAGAAAACAACTCGGTATAAACTTGCCAAATATAGAATCAGATGAAATTTTTTAATTGATATAATTATTGTTACACACAAATAGGTAAAAGAAACCATTTGAAAAAGTGATTTATAACTGATTTTATCAAAAACATGTTTAATGAATGAATTTTTGAGTAAGTAGGTTAGAAGTTGTATTTCATATAAATCTAGATCCAATACCGTGTCTCAAAAATTAAGAAATACAACTCAAACTAGCCAATAATTCTAACCTTAAATATAGACAGGGTCATATATTTGTATAAACATTGTTGGTATTAAAGTTCTACTCCAACACAGACAACACTATTAAACCTAAATGTAAATGTGTTAACCAAATACATAACTTTAATCTTGGTCTATACCAAAACTTAGCAACATTATCCTGACCGAGGTAGATCTTCAGTTTGCTAATGTATGTACGTAGACCCAAACACGATTCGAGGCGTCCCTGGGCATTTTGAAATGTACGCGATACTGTGATTTACATTTGAAATTAAGTGCTAGTACCTAATCTTGGACCACGTAAATTATTGCTGAGCCCAACTTTTCCCACGGGACTAATATCAGGTGATATATCACTAACCGTATCATAATTCACGTATGACTGTATTTAGAGCGAAAAGTTTTAAGCCCGTTGTCATGGTACCGAACTTTTGTTAAAAAATTGCTTAAATCCTTTTGGCTTTAACAGACTAAGATAAAGGAAAGCAGAAAAAATAAAATGTATTGGAGTAATATAAATGCAGTATGGATGAGAGTAATGGGAAGAAGATAAGAACTAGGATTAACTGATAAAATAAGAAATTAAGGTATAAGATAATGTTGCGACGTAATATTTTCCTTCCCGCTGTTTCGGAATGTTATTGTCATTACAACACTTATTCGTTTTCATAATTAAACATCAATATGTCTCCACTTAATTTTAATCCAACTGTTAAAAGGCAACCATAAAAATATACACTTAATCCGTACGTTTCGCCCCACTCTTTTGTTGTGAGATAATTATCATTCTACAGATTGGTTAAATTCTCACCAAGTCCCATCGTTTGAATGGGAAGTTTAAGTCGTTAAGTTGGGGTTTCGAAGTTGAGAACTGCGTATTGTAAAGTTTATGATAAATGTGGTTTGAATCGCTAAAGTGTGACAACATTAGCCAATCACAATTCAGCACATTGTGCGCCAATGACGCCATTACAAACAATGCGACGGAAGCGGAAACACCCGGCAGATCCAATACGCGGCGTCGGATAAATTCCTAACAAAAATAAACCGCTAAAAAGGCCTCGTAAAGATTTCAGAGTCGTCCCCACTTTAATTCGCAACAACGTTGCCAGATTATTTTTCGGACAAATCGGGATTTTATAATCCATCAAGTGATCGGTATTCACTCTATGAAGTCTGGATAAGATTGAATTATTCATGTTACTGTATGTTAATTTACCTTCTAATAAAGATCATTTTTTTAACTGATTTAAGGAAGTTTTGTATTTAGCCGGATGTAGGTAATACTTCATCCATGGACTTTTATTTTATTTCTGACCGCAATTTTTCTAACGAATCCATTACCATAATACACCGGAAAAAATCGACAATTCGTATGTCACAATTAGATTTCAGGTTAAATTCGGGACGGCTGTCAGAACCGGTACGCTGGCAACCCTGATCCGCAACCTCTTTGTAATTCAGTTTTTTAGACTCAACCATTATTTAGCAGTTTCGAAACATTTTCGCCGGAGTTGCTGAGCCCGCAGCAGCAACCCGTGTCGCAAGCTAAGTAGGTATACTCATTTAATTTGCAGAAAAGGCAAAAGGGTGGATTGCGTCCGTAAATGTTTTCCACGTCCCTACCTATTTACAAGTCTCTATTTACCGGGGGTTTAAACGAGATTCTGTGCTATTCGGATTCAATTTACCGTCAAAATGGCCGTTAGGGCTCATTTATTCCAATTCCCAGTAGGAGCCTTCAGCTGGACATGTCTTAGTCAGTGGCTGTTTACAAGCGATGGGACTGTTCGCCCGGAATGCGTCGCAATGCGTGGAAAACTTGTGACGTGTAGAGGATGTTCTGTTCGTTACAAGTGGTCCTGTACGATTATTGTTCACGTGTGGATGCTATGAAGAATATTAATACTTTTTCGGGTAAAACGTTGTAATTGCAGTCAATAATATAAATTCAATAACTTCTCCACCAGTTTAGTCTAAGTAGGGATAAAATGCCATGGTACGATATAGTATTCGAGTATATTTACACGTAATATTGTCGACCTGTCTGACAATTATGTTACAAATAGTAGGTATATTTGATTTGCAAATTACAATGTAAACAAATGTAAATATACTATTATGACACCGAATTTGAAAAATAAAGGCATACATTTGTGGACGTGGCTAATATCATATACCTACCTAATAATACAAAAGAAAGTAAAATTGATAATAAAGAAAAAGTACCGGTTTTGTTTTATTGCAGCAACAGTGTTTATGCGTCATGAAAAAAGCATGACGAATTTTGTTTTTTGTAAAAGTCCAAAGAACTTGGTTCAACAAATATGTTAGGAATGTAGGCAGTGGGAAATGAGTAACGTAGCCGTCTTAAGGGAAATCTACATAGGCCTTAGACCGCGAAGGAATTTAATCATAAGGAAAATACAGAATGTACAAAACTTCATCACTCTTCCTGGCGAATAATACAAGTATATATTCCACTCGTAAAAAGTGAGGATTTGCTAAAATATTTCGTGAATTTGAATTTTCTTTGGGAACATTTGAACAACGAATTCATTTATTTACTCTGTTATTTTTTAATGACGACCATCTAGCAAAAATAGGTGTACGAGAAAATATTCGCTATAAAAATATAGTATTTTAATATTAATCAAATCTGTCAAGTAGTCGTTTTATTATGAGCATAGGGATGATTTACGATTCAAACATTATTATTTGACCTTTTGAGTAATATTTTTCTTTTCCAATTATTTTGAATTAAAAAATATTGCGAATTAATAGCTTTCTTTCTTGCAAGAGCAAGAAAAGTCGATTGGAGATTGTATTAGCATTTTGATATGTAATAATATTTTTGATATATATGGACTAGGATATAGTTCTAGTAAAGACATATCTGTAATCAGGGGAAGACTTACATTTAAGCCTGCTTCACCTCCAAGACCAAGTAGGTCTTGTACATGTTGAAATTAAGGTCACGTGATAGCATTTAAAGTTCAATGCATTCGTGATCACCGCTGGTCGTTTAGCCAGCAACAATATTCGACAATTAAGTAGGGCTACTAGGAACGTTTTATTTCCTGCCTTAAAGCTGGCCAGTGATAACAAGGGGCCGGCTCGCCGATAACACCGACAGTCACGCAACACCTAACCAGCCACTAGCCTGACGTTCTTTATTCATTGAGTGGGCGTCTGACAATCTAAGCTTATACCGCAAGCTACAAGTCTCATACATATTTATGTTTTATCTACATTACTTAACACGTCGGGAGGTTCGCATTAATGTCTTTGCGGGAATTTCCTTTTACCTGTTTAAATTATGACGTACATTTTAGTTTGCGAGGTAAGTTTTTCGGTAAAAGCGTAGCGCTTTGTGATTTAGATGCTGATGTTTTTGTCGTTATTCCTGTTGAAAACTGCAGAGCGTTGTGGATTAGAGAACATGAGATTTTTAGATTAGTGTTTTGTTCGCTTGCTGAGAGCTGTTGTGGTGGAATATTTTTTTCATAAAACTGAAATAGCTCGGCTTAAAAACTTCGGGATTTTCACGTGCAATAATATTTTAAATTAACGTAGCCCTAAAAGGGACTTTAACGAAGGTTATTTTATGCATTAGCTGTGGGGTTGTCCTCAAATTATCAATCTGTTCGGCACAGAGAAACAGCAAATTGACTTAGGTACCTAAGAAATTCAATTTAAGATTCAAGAGCTCGGTTGAAAGCTTTTCATGTGACTTAGTTCAATACAAATCTAAGACATTTTGTACTATTATATAACAGTTTTGTATTATGTTGTTTAAATAAAAATCCGTCTTCCACACGATTCGTTAAACAATACTTATCTACGTATGTTATTTTGAATGATGTCCTTACTGATTTAAATTAATCAGAAACCTCAGCAACAAGAATAATAGAAACAATAAAGTCTTAGAGTATTGTTCCTCCAAAGACGTTTAGAGTAGACTTTCTTGAACAACTACCTTCGACAATTTAGGAAGTAATTCACATTCGGTGTTCAGCAATATATGAGTAGCTATGTACGCAACGCCCGGGCGTGCAGCTTGAACAAGCGGCTGCCAACGCAAACACCGTCGCCCGGCTCAATTACTGTTATGTTTTGGTGTCCTTCAGGGAGCTTGCCTTGGTCCGGGTGTCTTAGTATACCTTAGATTATTCAATCTGTTTAGTTCCTTGATTGCTTGTGATTTTATACAATCGGTTTTGTAATTGAGTATATTTGTTGGAGAAAAGCAGTGCTTAAGACAGTTTTAATGAAAGATAGATTACTGATATAATTAATATTATCCAAAGCAAAAACTGTAGTAGGGTAAGCAACGACTGGTGATAAAATTATAGTTCAAGATTATATACACGGGAAATTTATAGTTGATGCATCATTTTTACATGTATAACTTTTTTATTTGTATAGCACGCTACTATGTTGCAGTCCATAATTTAATGTAACTTTATCTATAGCAATATTGGATTCGATTGGAGAACCGAGTTCTGCGAATTTCACCATAAAAACTTCACAATGTTCGTATCTATAGCCAAGAATAAAATTAACATTCAGACAACGTCCGTTCAAAATGCACTGGCTAGAACACAGCCGGCTAAACTCAGTCAAGATAACTAACTTCAGAATTGGTTGTGAGAGAACTCGGCATAGGATATCAAGTTAAGTTTAAGTGGAAGGCTGTGTTAGCAAATTGGTTAAATTCTGTAACTCGGTAAACCGGAGCTTTGAAGAGGTAAAAATAATATTGGGCGGGGGACGGACGTCGTATACTTTATTATTTCACTGCCATTTCTTGCATATCAGTTTCAAAAGAGAATATAATGTATAATACAATGTAGATATGTAAAGCTTCGTGTCATTCTTTGTTAAATCAACATTAAAGTCAATATATATATTTTTCTAACGTTTCAGCTAAAAGTAGATTTTATTTTTCCATAGACGTTTTATGGGTTAGACAGTGATGTGGGCTTCTTTTTATCTCAGATAAACACATTTTTTGTAACCAGGCAATTCTTGCTGAGAAACCCGTGAACTAAAGCTGGACTATATTATATTTTCACTTTTATCTTGTCTCGTTTACTGTTGCGATGGAAGAATAAGCGACATTAAATATTTAGTTAAATAGGTAAATATTTACATATATTCTGATATTTAAACATACTTTTTTTTTTCACAATTTTCCACCTTACCTAACTCAAAAAAATTTTAGATTGAATGTGACTCGAAAGGCTTATCGCGCCACGGACTCTGCCTACCCCTTCGGGGTTGCAGGCGTGAGGGTATGTAGGTATATTATGTTACACAGATTCCAAAGTTGCTAAGGTAGTTGCTACTTAAATAAGTGTTTTCTTTGATTAGGTATGATTGGCTAGTTTGTTATACCTACTTGTATTGAAACATCAAAATTTGGGAGGGTGCCGTACAAATTTGTCAAATGGACGGGGTTTGTGAACATCGTTAATTTCGCGCTGTCCGGTATCGACCGGCAGCCGACAGATGTCCGCATCAGCCATTGGGCTGTACTCGGGAATAATGCCGTGATTAATCTCGTATCTCAATCAATTTGTTATTACAATGGCCACTTCTGCGCGGCGATGGGAACTGATTTATAAAACAGGTGAACATTGTTTAATCCAATACCGTAAGCCATGTACTCGTACGTACATAAATTACCTGATTAAAATTCCTTATGTGCCGTCAATTTCTGGACGAGGAAATGAACAACATATTTTTGCGGGAAGCGAATTTAACATAATTACGGTGATGCGGGAACAATAGTACCTAATTCCCTGTTCAAAATTTAATATGTATTGGCAAATAAGTACGCCATTCAACAGAACGTTTAGTAAATTAAAAAAATATATATACTGTCATGTCATGTTTCATGACATGCACATTATTAAATGTTATGATTTTTGTAAATGAGTTATCTTGTGTGTGTTATTCTTCGAAATTAAAAAAGATAGCTATTCTGTCAAATATAATAAGATATTGAAGCCTTTATCTATATCTTAAGTCATTAATCACAAAGTTAAATTGTTTTATAATTGTATAGAGGACATTTCGAGGTACATGCATAATCCAAAGTATTTCGGAGGGACATCGAAAAATAATTTACATTTCATGAATACCGTCAAAAGTTAAGGGTCTGGTCCCTTAGGGCCGAAGGTACAACGGCGAATATGTTCCGGCCTGATTCTGTGGGCCAGGCGACCCTGTTTGAATTAATGGTATTTAACTCTCTTGATGACGGGTCATGATTAAAGGCTAAAGTTTTATGTAAAAGAACGGGTTATCTTGATAAAATGGATTTGACAGGCAATATTAATGAATTAATTTCGGCGGCTGAGATGGTCTTCAGCTCTTTATTGCGGAAATATGGTTTACTTTCAGAAACCCGCCTTAAGGAAAACGAGAAGACTTTTATAGATTTGGATCAAAGCAAATATATGAATATTTATTCTAGTTTAAACGTAAGCTTTAGCTAGAGTAAAAATAATATATTTATATTATAAAACAAATGTACAGCTTCGTAATTGACTTCATTTTAAGGTATCATTTAATATTGCAGCGTAATTTTTATTTCTCCAGTATACATATGAAATATGAAAATATTTTTTTGGTTTTTAAACGTATATACGATATAATACTAAGAAATCGAACGTCTAAAGTTGCTGGCAAAATAAGCGCTCAGTTACCATACCAAGTTAACACCTATTTATGTTTTCAAGGAAATTAAACCACACATTGGTGTTGGCAATTCTCAAATTCCCAACAACTCCTCTAAGTTGCTCCGACTTGCTCCTCAAGTCATGTTTTGACAAAATAATGGATGTTCAATTACTGCTGCGCGAACTTTAAATTAACTAGCGCCACAAAGGAATCGTATCTCAACTCGCTTTGGCAACTAGAGATTTAAATATCGCATCCACACGGAAACCAGCAAATCCTTGGTAGACAGAAAAATTGTTGGAGGGAAAATAATTGTGTCACAATGCGGTGTTCCTAAGTTATTTTGCGGGCGAAACCTGTTCCGGGCCCCTACAAATTAAAATATTTTAAGAACTGAAACTCTAACCGCATACTGGTCCAAGTCTACGGTTTAATATTATTACACTGCGGGGAAGTTACGGCCAATTTGCGAAGTCGCATTTCTTCCCGGTTTTTATATTGTAAAGTTAAAATGGAACGGAGTAGTTCAAATGGGGTTCCTTGTAAGTATCTCTGGTATGTAATGCTATTATTGTAATACAGTTCTTGTAATTTTACGAGGTGGGGATTATTTGGTGAGAAAAGGTAGTTTTAAAGACTAGCTCTTGCTATAGGTTAGCTCGGATAGAAATTAGGTTAAATGTGTATATTTTGGGTTATGATCAGGGCAAGACAAAAGAGATAACGAGCGATTTTTATATTGTATCTGATAAATTGTATCTGTTGACGATAATTTACTAAACAATAGTTTAGCTATTAAATCAAATCTGGCTAGGGCACAAATATATAGGATGCGATAAACGAAGAACCCCAAGGTTCTTTATTAAAATAATTTTCAAAGTTAAAGAACAATCTTTCATAACTATTACTATCATTGTAACGTTATTGCACAACACTGCAGGAAGTTAGTTTCGATGAGAGATTAAATCAACTTACATATAATATTCGCGCTAGTGTTCCTATGTTCTAAATTTAATATTACTATTATTTAGTACCTAGTACGACCGATCTGATATAAGATCTATGTCTTCACAAATAACTTCTAGCAGACGTTGGTCTCGAGAGTAAGGCAAGGCGTCCTCACTGCTAGTGGTAAGTAACAAATAGCTATATTGACATTCGCGACTACCCGGCGTCGCCCGCTCAAAGCTGTTGTTTGCCGACTCCGCACTTAGGTTTAAGTAATTTCCTCCACAACTCAAGTGTCACTTCTGTTCGCTTACTTTCCGACCCTGTTTTTTGTGTAACCAGAACTAAGTCGTCAATAGTGTATCTAACGGGAACCTTTAGAGATTTTCTGATACAATTTCAAATGCTTTTTCTGGAAATCGCAGACATTTCTCATGAAAAGTTTGTATAAACATTCATAGTTATGTTCGTATTTTGAGAAAAATATTATTGATAAATTGAGTGAGTTGTTTTTAAAAGCAAGATCCCAATCTTACAGTCAAATATGTTTTATCTAGATGCAGCAGATATCGACTGATATATTTTACCGTTATTTTATAAGTGGATGAATGTGGTTAAAGGGCCCTGCTGCCCTTTGACTCTGCCTACTTCTTCGGAGTTATGGGCGTGATGCTATGCTACGTTTATAAGTAACATTTAGTAAAAAATAGTACTAGATCTTAGCTTTTACTAATATTCACTAGAATAATAAGCGATCGAAAGTTAAATATCATCAGTCCAATTTCATCGCTAAAGAAAAAACGTAGAATATAATAAATTTTGTATTTATAGATTGGAAAACTCGTTTCTTGAGTACCTATAAATAAAACAAGCTGTCGTTAATAAACGAAGAGGCTTGTCCATTGTGCTTAGTCCAGCGACCTTTGTATTTAGAAATAAGACTACCCTCCCATTCATTATTCAAGCCGAATGATGGCTTAGCTTCGGCAAAGGCAATTTATTACCAAGCACCCTTCCTTCCTTGTGTAACCCCATAATGTTTGGCTACGATATCTAACTAGTCCACAAACTATTGATTTTTTAATAAATGCTTAGTTTCTTATTCTTCCAAGTTTTATGGCCCGTTTCCAGTCGGAGTCCGCTTGAACCAGTTACTAGATTTAGCGAGTCTGGTTATTTATATTTACGCGACTGTCAGCCTAAGTAGACAGGGAAGTCAGCAAATTGGATCATAGATAATTGAATGTGAACGTTTCGTCACAATACAAAATCGATTGAAATGCTTCAAAATAATATGGACAAAATAAATCTATGCAATGGAAATGAAATCAACGTTGATCGAAATCTTTATTCGCTGGTTTCTTACAAAAGTTAAGTAAAACTCCACAAAGGATGAAGATCGATGTTCATTATTGAACTTACTTATTTTAAAAAGTGGCTAATTAATGGTGGAATCAAAGAACCGTAAGCGAATAAGCGTGTTGGACTGAAGAGAAATGGCAGTCCTTATGCCCAATGAGACCTGGCAGTGACTAATGAAGAAACTGTTGTAACTGGTAACCTTAATGATTTATCGCTCACATTTGTTTAAGCCAAAGTCAAGTTTATTCAAATGCGTTTGCTTCTTGTTGTCAGCTAGTCACTGAATTGGGACTTAAGCCGACAGAATAGATAAAGGCTACCTTTTTGGACAGGTCCGTTGGTTGAGTGGCCAGAGACCCTGGCCACGAAACCAAGGGTTGCGGGTTTGAATCTCGCTAGGGGCAAATGTTTCGTGTGATGAACATGGAAATTTGTACTCGAGTCATGGATGTTTCTAAACGTATTTGAGTATGTCTATCCTTTCACCTAGTATCCTTAGCACAAGCTTGTAAGCTTAGTTTGGAACTAGGGAATTGGTGTGTCAGTCTGAAGAATTTTTTTTTTTTTTTCCAGAAAAAAAAAATGTAGATCACATTAGACGCACGATGATCTCTCTATTAGATAAAATTATACGCTGGTTGCACTACGAGTCAAAGTTTGTATGTCTACAAAACAATCGTCTTATTTGTAATATTCATGACGGTTTATATTAATATAAGTAATATTTGTTATTTTCTCGAATCCGTATGCAAATGCGCTTTAAGTTCTGTTGTAAAAGTATTCACAAACGCAACGCATAGAAATATTTTCCGAACGTTAATAGCATCGCTATCTAGAAGATCGGAAAGAACCGAATAACAAAACACGATCGATAACAGTGAAAACATTACAAGAGCCAATAGGCTTTTAAAAATGTTCCCTCCATTCCGAAGAAAAATTAGCAGCAAACAGGCAATCGAGTTAACCACCAGGAATTTTTCTAACCAAATGCTGGACGCTTAGGAATAATGAATAAAGGCCATGAACGCAACACTAACATTAATGAAGGTTGAGGGCCGCCTCGAAGGAGTTGCCACGATAATGGCGGCATAAAATCTAATAGGGGCCTAACAGTGGTACATTTCATATCAAAAGGGGAAGCCTTAGGCCGAATTAGGAGCATACGCGTACAGTTTGGTAGTACAATTTCGTATTAGATTAATGAAAACTTGTGTACGAAAATTATAGGGTGGTGAAAGTTTGGAGCTAGTTGGAACATTTACATGCGTGTGTTCGTGCCCTATTTTTTTTTTTGTTATGTCAAGGGTTATTATGAAACAATATTTCGTTTAGAATATAGAAGTAGATAAATATTATGGGGCGTTATAGTAACGTAACCAGTTTAACGGGACTAATGTGATATAGTTTTTTAAATTCAACTAGAGATAAAGAACAATTGAGGAGTGACAGAAAAAAAACATGATAATTCCATGATATCTAACTCTAACAAAAGGTCAAAAACCGGCAACTAATTTGCCTTTGTGCATGGAAATATCATGATTTGCACAAAACTTTTAACTCCAAAGGCTATTTACTACAGGAATAAGCACGATTTGAACCACACCAGCCTAACGAGCGACGTAATTTATGGTATTCTGTCGAATGTCATTGTTACCTTTTTCTCACAAAAAGTAGAATTATCATGTTTTGTTCTGTCTCTCTTCAATTATGAATTAAAAGGCCAGACTATACGCCCTATTCGATTGGTTAGTTACTAACTCGTCTATCTTCAAATTTAACCAATACGTCCATCGAGATCAAACAAAATTAGACTAGGGAAATCATCCCTTGTGGCATAAGGTATCACATGCCTACGCTAAGTATCAAACAATCGAGCTCATGTTTTCTGGGTCACACGATATACCCACCGCCATATTTGAATACGTACCTTCATTAACAACCCACCTCCACAGCTTTCCCAAATTATCGTAGTGAATGTGAACAACTGTCCTTTGCGATTAAAAACTTTAATTAAGTTCTAAAATATATTTTCTCGTGTTTAGTGGAAAATTTCTAAGAACCTACAGACAAGCATATAAGTATACACACATTTATGGTGTAACTAGCTGTGCCCGCAGTTTTACCCACATTTATGGTTAATATGTTGTAGCGTGATATTATATAGCCTATAGCCTTCCTCGATAAATGGGCTATTTACACAAAAATATTTTTTCAATTCGGACCAGTAGTTCCTGAGCGCGTTCAATTAAACAAAGAAACTATTCAGCTAGTATCGATTAGCACTGAGATGCATGTAGGTGTAACATAATGAGAATATTAATACTCTATTCATATTATCCTACTAAATAAGTCTCAAGGGAATCACTGATTTAGGTTTCTAAGTAACTAGAGCACTAAATCCTCTTAAGATAATATTACTACCAAGTTGAGTTCTAGTTCCAGGCTAAAACAAACTGCAAGTCCAAACAACGTGTCTCGGTGTTTTAGTGCTCAAAAAGCACTCAAATATTAAACCACTTAGTAATGCCCTAGAAGTAATTAATTAATTCAGTAATTTGCTATTGCATTATTCCATTTTTTTATTCCAAATTTGTACTTAGTCTTTTTATCATTTCCTAGATAGAGCGGAATAAAATGTGACCTGATGAGTGTTGCGTGTGTAATTAAATTTGGATGATATCTAAAAATAATGTGGTTTAAAAGTATTATTTAATTACTTAGCATTTCTAATTAGCCGTTTTTAGTTGACGTCATCGCGGCGAGCCTCACTAAATGTCCCTGTGTGCATACTACCAACAGAATTCCTCTAATCTAATTACGTTAGCAGCTGGTAGCTGCGTTTGTTGCCTTTCGCAGACAGCACAAAAATAAAGTTGCTAACATTAATGTCTCGGAATAACGTCGGTACTTCGCTGCATTCTTTCCATTGCTTTTTATTGTTGGAACTTGCTCTGTCGGTTTGTTATTGACGGACCAGCTCCGTAATGATAGAGCAAAAGTTTTTATTATCCACGTCATCTGAAAGAGACGTTGTTTTAGTAAAACGACTTGGATTTTTTGATAAAGCCATGCTGCTTTTGATTTTGTTTTTACTACGACCGCGGTCTGTCTACGATGGAGCAGGGTTTATGAAAAACATTCAGGCTTTGCCGCCATTTGCTCGGTTTTATTGTTTGTGTGAATCCGTCCGTGAATTTGTTATTTCGTTCATCATTATAATACTCGTGTGATCGTTGGTCGGATGCACAGAGCGATACCGCAGGGGTTGTTTACAACAGTTGGTAATGATTGGTTATCGCGTATTTTTAACAGTGACATCGCATTAGCGTATTCGATGTGAATATAAAAAGTGATATTGCATGTTATGAATAGCATGCCTGGTCCGATTTGTCTATTTCCGCTGTTAAGGGAAAATTGCAGTTTCAATGTAAAAACTGGACTCATTAATACGAGATCATAGTGCAAGCGCATCCATAGAGCAAGGTAAGGTACATAAAGTAAGGTATAGTCTTCTTTAGAATCATGACGTGTATTATTATGTAAGGGGCCAGCTGCCCCTTTGACTCTGCCTACCCTTTCGGGAATTATGGGCGTGATGTTATGTTATGTTGTTTATGATGTGTATTTCCAGTTTTTGTTAAAGAATTGCATATTTTTTACATTTCGTGTACATAAACACAGTTAGTTAAAATTAAAATTGAGTTGGGATAGGTGAAAATTTGAGAAGTGACTGGCTTATGGTCTATGCTATTCACCATTATCTAGTTGCCCTTTGCTACATAAGAAAAATAGTTGATATATGGTTTTTAAGTTCAAAACCGAGTTGGGATACTAAAATATATACATGACATAATTATACGTCGTTGGGTGTAGTCATGTTTTCTCCCAAAGTTGTTCAACTATTTCGTAACTGTGGCGCGTGAGTTACGTTGTTAAGTGATCAATATTATATTCGGAGAAGTAATTTGCGTTTGGAATTTTTGCCCTGACAAATTCATTATACAGAGTGCCTTCCAACATTTTGCTTTGATGATCGGGGCATTTTGCTCTTACAGAATTAGAATCGATGCTTTCATTCAATTCAATTTCATAACAACAATATAACATAACATCACGCCCACAAAGGGGTAGGCAGAGTCAAAAGGGCAGCAGGCCCTTTTAACCACATTCAGTCAAAATAAAACTGGACTGGGTCAGATGGAAAATTGGGAAAAGTAGTGACAAGTGGCTAGCATGACGCCTACACAATCACATACCCAAAACCCGATATAGTCGTCGTTGTATACATTGTCACATTTTTAAAAACTTCTACCACTCAATGCCATTAATTTGAAATAAATGTTTACCCAGTTTTGACACAGTTTGAGGTTTAGAAGAAATTTTTGTTTACGTAATTCTAGAATGGTAGAAGTTAAAATATTTTCGAAAATGTGACAATGTACATATACATATTATTGCTCGTGATTGTACACTAACACACTTTTAGTAATACGAAATGATTTTTTTAAGTAATTGGTTTTTGACCGTGTTTTATAAATCTGAATCTAAATCTCATTAATACAGTCATCTTAGAAATGACAGATAGCTAGATTTAGTCAAAATTAGGTGCTAAGCGTAAACTTAAAACAGGAAAAAGTTCTAAGAAGAAATAAGGTCACCATTTTCATCACACTCATACACATAGTTTTACCATACTGTGAATGTCTCACATCAATATTCCGTGCATACACTTACTCGCCGTCCAACTTGTGAGTGATATGCAGACTCGTTTCGCGAACAAAAACAACGCGGAATTGATAAACTTCTTTGAAGTCAAGAAAAAGCCTTCGCGGCGTCAGACGATGCACGCGATTATGTCGCTATGGCGAAATTGTCGCCATAAATTCGCCAGGCCGCTGATAGAAAAAGTTTGCAGCAAGCGACCGGAGTTCTGCCAAGTCCGCCTTGTTTTATACTTGGAAGACTTGGCATCGATTACACACGGCGCGATTAAAGGAACATGATATTCATGCTCCGACTGTGATGGAGAGAATGCGGCAGTTTCTGACTGACAGGAGTATAAATTTAGTTTTGGATCGGGTAAATCGAACTCTGGGAATATGTGATGATTATTTCACTGTAATGAAATAATAATCTGTGAAAGAGACACATACTAAATCTACCTGTGTTTATTGTAGTTCTGCTTCATTATAGTTAATATGTTTATGTGTAAAAATATTTTTTCTTAGTATTTTTTTTACTATGAAGTTCCTGCTATAATTGAGGGAAGTTAGTAAAGTACGTCAAATGGTGTCCCTAATGGAGAAGAGTGCTGAGAGTCGTGAGAAGTAAATACCTTCCTTGCCTGAAAATTTACGTATAATATACACCAAGTAACAAAGTGTCGAGTACTGCTTTCATTGTTTGTTTCTTACGTAGGTGATACATTAAAACGAGTCGACGTTCCAACTAAATGCTCCAGTGTACACTCAGCTCTAAGCTGCACTAATTTACTGTCAGCGGAGATTCTACGTCAACAGTTTCCGCTGTAAATCAAGGGCCGTGGCCCCAGTCCGTCCCTGCGAGTCAATATGTACAGAGCATACGTCAGCTCGCCGTGACAAAGTGATCCGTGACAGAGCTGTGCCCTATCGCTCAGCTCTTTTTGTCTCGCGATGATTGATGGACGGCGCTGCCGTTGCTCCGAGACAACAGAGATTGCTCGCGCTCAGCGGGGGCAGCTTCGATATCGGTCATAATAAAACTTGTATTTGTACAAACGATGCAATGTATCGCTGTTTTTCTACTGAATTTTGATGCTGTCAACACGTTATGTATCATATATGTGGAATACATTTTCTTCATGAAAAACGACTCAATGTTTTGAATAAATTATGCTAGAAGTGTAATATAGCTGGGTAGAATTTTGTATAACGTTGACATTGGAAATCCTCGTGTATAGAAAAATTACATAACGGTAGATATCGATTGTAATATTTTGGGATATGCTTACTGTAATTCCTCTTTGAATGCACAGGAAAGATCTTCATGGGCTGACATTAAGAATATCGATCAGCAAAATCTATATCCGTTGCAGAGGGGTGAATGTGATGGGTGGATATTTTTGCGGCCCCTAATATATGTATGAATAGAGTGTCATCTAGAGTCGATAACTTTTTTCTTAAGAGTTCGTCTAAGGAGATGAATAAGTATGACTCCTAAATAAAGAGCGACAATAGTAATGCGCTTTGGTAAATGAGTTGTAGCATGCAACCTTCTATTATGAATTTAGATATATCAAGAAGACGAATATGTTCTGATTTCGATGATAGTATTATATCAAAATGCAATTTTCGCTTAAAGGATAAGTCCCAAAACAAACTTTCGTCAATCAATTTTGCACTTATCAGTCAAAATCTTTTGAAAGTGTTGAAAACGTTAACCTTTCTATTTCAACACCCTTTGGAAGGCAGCGTGTCTAAACTATTGGCAAAGAAATGAACCTTGAGGAAGTTGTGTCGGATCTAATGGCGGCTGCCGATATCGCGGCCTTTGTTCAATTTTGATTGATGTGCCGATGTTTCGGCTCCTTGGCACTTGTCGCTCAAAGACAAAGAGATACAGTAATGAATCTACTGAATCGTTCGGCCGAAATTGATTGGGAACTAGTTTTCGCTCTCTATTTTTTTATTAAAGTATGTTTCTGATAAGATCCTCGGCATCGGCAAATAATTTCCAGTCCATCATTAAATATTGTTTGTAACTGGGGCGTGTCTGGTCGCCTACAATGTTCGCCCACAAGGTTTCATAGTAATTTATTCATTATTTTACATGATGCTTTAACTTTTATTTACTTATTGAGCCGTAGATATGTGATGTGATATCCGATATCCTTGAGATGAAACTTGGTTGCAATTTGAGACCTTGTGAAACACAACACAACCAGATGAAATAATGAAATTATAATCTCGACGGTAACACAACTGCTTGTATTAGAAATATTACTGCTCGAATGTTAAAGAATTTTCAGATTTCAATTTCAGAACCAGAATTCGGATCATGTGTCAGTGTCAAGAGCAGAGCTCGATATCGGAATAACTGGCCTAGTTTGGGCATTTGTGCTAACGCAACAATGTTTAATATTAACAGGTCTCTATGTGTACCCGGCCCATTACTCCAGCTCGTACAATCATGAAATTTGACGGGACTCGCGCCTGGTTCCATGCCAAATTCTGCTTAGTCGCCTGAAATAAACCACACGTGCTCAACTCAAGCTACTTTCCGGAAACTTACACCGGTTACAAATCACAAAGCGACGTTGGAATTTCTAAAGTACTCTTCTGGAGTATATTATAATCTAGTATATAACTTTTGATAGTTATAAAGTGTGTCTACTCTTTCTTTCAAACTCATCTTCCTAGCGTATGTCCCGTGCTTAGTCGAGGTTCACCTAGACTGATGGGCCAGAATCAAAGGAGTCTGTTAATTACATTGAAGCAATGTAAATATCCATCCAATTCAGCAATTTGGATCATGGTTAATAATCTTTCTAACAAAAAACAACAACGTAGCTTATTATATCCTAAACCAGTTTCGCAAAGGATTGTTTCGCGTAAATTAGAATTCAAGGGCGCTGCTGTGTTGTTACAAGTGACAATTTTGTAAAGTTATTTAAATTGATTAACGTTTTTCTTATTTGGAATGAAATACGGTGCAATTCATCCAAAATTCATTGTTAATTCGTCCACCCATTCGTTCAATCGAAGGAAAATACAAGCGATATTCACTGAATTCGGACGAATGACTGAAATTTAAATGAAACGGAATGATAATACTGCTGACGCGTCAGTACTTTAGAGTGGACGATAAGCTTTTGGACCTGGTACTGTTATATACTATCAGAATCATTATTTATTGAGTGGGAAGCTTGAATAGGAAATAAGTGTACTAAATTTGGTAATATTATAAGCAGGACGGCCAAACAAAATTCTCGTGATTGATTTATATATAAACTACAATAGCATACAATGAGTTATATGGTACATAATTACTTTTTTGTTGGCCCATGTTGGTGTGGGACTTTAAAAAAATGTGCTGTGTTCCTTGCCTAGCATGTGAAAGGCGACTTATCGGGTATTAAGTATGTGATTGTGTAGGCGACAAGCCAGTCACTTGTCACTACATTTTCACAATTTTCCATCTAACCCTACTCCTTCGGGGATTACAGGCGTCATGTCATGTATGTATTTTTTGTATTGAGAATCTTACGTTTAAATTGTGTATTCATACTATCAATTTCTAACTAGTCAGTTTGTTGGCGTTAACTGCAGAATTCATGTGCAAATTACAATTTAAAAGATGAAAAGAGTAATTTGCTAAACAATTCATTTCAACTCTTGAAAGGGCAAGTGCCTCGGCAATGCGCAAAAACTTTGCCTATTAATGGGTCGTATTGCGACAACTCAATGCAAAATGCACAAAGTATTGCCAGAGTTAATGTGCATCACGCGAATTTTACTCGGAGTCAAGTTATAAACGGAGTTGACTCAGCGGAGTTAGGTACTATTATAATAAGTGTCAAGTTCTCTTTTTTGGATAATTACCTTCAGTAAAATATGGAAACATACCTACGAAATCATGCGCATCAGATCGGATTTCTACCTTAACATGAAACGTCAAAAAAGAAAAGTAATCCGATTTGATGTGAGATAATATTTGAATGATGCGTTGTCATATGAAAACAGTTGTCAAATAAAAATGACTAAAAGTGTATCTATATAGTCTGTGTATACTATCTTATATATTAACAAAAGAGACAGGTAATTGTATATTCTATGTCCTACCTATGGCAATGCACAAGAATCAACTGTGTATAATAAAAATATTTAATTTTTTTATTTTATTTTATTTTTATTTATTTAAAAATACCATAAAATTTGTTACCATGTGTCACAATTAGGCTATATCTATCCCGCTTATATTCTCCGTGAGTCCTGAAAACTGGATTGTTGTTTTATATGTCCTTTAAATCTTATGATTATATGATCATGCGGAAATAATCGCGAACAAAAGCTAGCTAAAATATTTTTATATAAATTATTACCTTATAATATAAATATATATAGCAGACAACATCACATTAATTGATCTGACTCCGATCTAAGTAGCGCACTTGTGTTACGGATATCTTAAACAACAGTGGTATTACAAATTTATACTTAAATATTAGATATTAACACCCAGACACAAAACAAACACAAGTATTCATAATACGAATGTTTGTCCTGTGTGGGGATCGAACCTACAACTCTTGGCACACAGCACAGGGTAACTACCGAATACGTCATCGAGCCAGTCAAGAGTTATAGAATTACATTACATGTTGGTACAAGTAAAGATTTCGTGTTAAATATAAGTGGTATATCTTTATCCTTAGTAACAACGTCGAGGAATGTAAAAGGTAGCCATTTTGATATTGAAATATAAGAATTGGGAGAGTCGATCCCTTCAGAGAAGGGTCTTAGGAACGGTAGTAAATAGAGAACGTTCAGTGTATATCCAATTATGGTTCAGTATAGCTTCCTTAATAGGACCCCTGGAATTGGCAGGCAATTATTAAATAAAGCTATATTTAGTCCCAGGTAAGATACTCGGCGAATTAAAGCGACACACAATGCCAGTCAAAACACTGATTACAATGTCATTAAGCTGGTATTTTATAAGAAAAAATTTTTTTTTTGTCTTATTTACAGAATATTGAAGTATTCATTTTTTGATTTTTAGTAGACTTACTAAGCCTGAATAATTTACACTTTAATTGCTAGTGTTAAGTACACAGTATATGACTGGTGCAATTAATGTATGGCAAATTTTTGTACCTACCTACTTGGAATCTTGATGCTTTAAACTTAGTGCTTCCCAATGCACGTAGTCTTCAACATCGATAATCCAATATTATCACATTACAAGGCGTAAATATATTATCGTGCCTCTAACAACAGAACCAATTAAAACACAAGCTATGCCAACAAATAGAGGGCCTGTTAAATTTCAGACAAATTAAAGACAAACACTGATGCTTTATTTCAGTTTCGGAGCCCCCGGCGGCTGAGAACTAAACGAAGGTTATTTCAAATAATAAATGTTCGTTGCCGAAATGAGTTTTGGGAAGCCGAACTATTGATAATTTCCTTTTTGATGTTCCGTGCCCGTGAACGTGAAGAAAGAGAAGAAAATAGCAATTTGTTTCATAAATATAACCTAATGGTGCGTCTACAAAGTTGTACAACTATGTTATCCAACTCAATAAAATGATTTTGTAATATACTTAGATGTAATACATATTTACGACCATTTTCTCCTTATGGAGTATTTAATCAATAAATGAATTTCGATATTTGAAAGTTATGCTTTGGAAATGAAACATCGTTATATATCCTTTTTCTTTTCGTTGAGCCTAATGTCAAATAAAAAAAGCCACGACAGCCATTAAGGTTTGTACACCTACTATGTAAACGCGCCATCTTTTTTACAAATTACACAACTTGAATGTTTCTGATCCATTGTACATTCACGTATGTAACCTTAAAATTAGAAGTCACTAAATACGCGCTTATAACTTTTTTGTCGCACTCTATAGAATTTTTTATTTACGTCTGGGAAGTATTAATAATTGACGTGTTCGTCTGGCGTTTTAAGAAGTATTTCCAATATTAATCAAAAAACATGCTATTCAAAATTTTGAGTGCCTAAAGCATGTTTAATTTTTTTTTTGCGAATATCATGTACAAAGTAACCGCAAGCGTAATATAAACCAGAATCGGGTTTCAAGATTCATACATTGACAAATTTAATATTTTTTCATATTTCAACCAGGCTAAAACATGTTACCTAAACTCGCCTACAGTCCCCGGCTATAAATTCTCTTTTATCTCAGCAAAGACCCTAATCACTAATAAAACGATATTGACTAAGGTTTTAAAATTAAAAACTTAAGCGGCAATTCATCTCGTCTCAGGAGGCATGCGCTACGGCTCGGCTTCGATCATATCGCTGTGAGGCTGACTGGGCCGGGAATTTAATCTTCTTGAAAAGCTTCGGTTATGTGCCTTTTATTATGCTTGTCGATTTCTACGGCGCACCGGGAAGACTTACGGCGAATAGAAAGAGTGAAAACAATCTTCAACTTTAGGTACCGAAAAAAAAACAAAGAACAAACGTTCTGACAATTTAAGAAAATATTTAGTTACCTGATCAAATAATACTGTCATGAAAATGAATAGTAAAATAAGAAAATTGGTAGATGCTGTACAAAAGGCAAAAAATAATTGGCATACAAGCATTATCCGTTAAATGCTTCTAATAAAATACACTCATCATCATCCTAGCGTTATGTCCCGTGTTTAGACGGGGTCCGCTTAAACCATGATCCGGGATTTAGCGAGTTTGGTAATTACATTGAAGCGACTGCCGATCTTACCTTCGTATTCCTAAGATAGGGGAACCAGACAATTTTTGGATCATGGTTACAAATCCAAAGTTGATTGAATTTGCAGGTTTCATCACGATGTTTTCCTTCACCGTCGAGCTAGTGGTATAAATACGTACATAGACTTGAAAAATCCAGAGGTACGTGCCCGGGTTTGAACCCGCTCCCCTCGGTTAAGAGGCGCGTGTCCTTACCATTGAGCTCTCGCGCTCTAATAAAATACACTGTACCACTACAATAAAGCATTCACGCACTGTTGGCGATGATTTGAAATGTTTTTGATTATTTTTTGTTTTAATAGCTGCCATAGTGTCAATAGGGACGCAATTAATTCCGTCAATTTACACTAAAACTGATTAAAATAAACTGAGTAAAATACGTTTTATTAAAATATTAACTCGGGATGTGACTCAATTTTCTCAATTATTAACAGTTATTATCCCACTGCAAACGAGACAATAGTATCGATAGCATCAATTATTTTAGTATACTGATTCATATTATTTTTATTTTATACTAGCTGTGCCAGCGGTGTCACCCGCGTTTATGGTTAATATTATAAAGACTATTTCCGTCATACATGATTTCTATGTAACTTTAACCATTAAGGCTGCACACGCGACGGAAGCTTAAAAAATGGAGTAACTTCTCCCGTTTTCCCAACATTTCCCTTCACTACTCTGCTCCTATTAATTGTAGCGTGATGAAAAGTATACTATAACCTGCCCAGGAGTATGAAGAATAATTGTACCAAGTTTCGTTAAAATCCGTCGAGTAGTTTTTGTTTCTATTAGGAACATACAGACAGACAGACCAAAATTTTACTGATTGCATTTTTGGCATCAGTATCGATCACTAATCACCCCCTGATAGTTATTTAGAATATATAGAATTGACCTCTCTACAGATTTATTATAAGTATAGATTATTTTCTGTAATCTTAGTACCTTTTTAAAATATTGTTTAAGTTAAAAAACATTTGTCTGGATGTGAAAGATCAAAACTAAAATTGATATTGAAGATAAAATGTTTTGATTTTTTTTTACAAGGAAACTACATTACTAAACTATTGTTAAACGACTTTATATGACACAACAGTGGAGCTCAAATCTTCAATAGGTGCTTTCATATCCAATAATTGATATTTAATTAATACTGCACTAAATATAATACTGTTTAATTAATAACAGGGTTACTACAGAAATTAAAAGAACGTTATAGAATAATAAATCAAGGTAATTATGGCATAGTGAATTTATTATTTAGTCAAGGATTATCCAGTTAAGTTTTGAATAAAAGTCGAAACAGAAATGCTGTTTTTAGAATAAAGTAGTTATATTTTTAATAATACGTAATTTCGAAATATAATACCGGCAATTCACGTTATCTACACGAACATCAATTAAAAAATTGACATTGTTCCGTGACGATTTTAAGTAGTTTATGGAACTACCTGTAAATAACTTGTATTAATAGAAGTTGGCAAATCCATTCGCTTTATTTTCGTTTTAAAGGAATTGTAATAAAAATACATACAATTTGTATATGTGCCGGTATGCAGCGGGGTGCCGATAATATTGATGCAAGGGTATGAGCCGACCCGGAATTTAATCTCCTTGAAAGGTTCCAACTATATGCCGTTTATTATACTTGTTCGATTTCTTATTGGCGAGAAATTGACTTTGAGCGGTGGTGGGACTCCCTGGAATTCGGGTTGGGATAACATTGGAGTGTATTAGGGATTGAATAGGAATCGAAGAGAATAAGTGGTGTTTAAACGGATGAATGGACTATTCGCGGATGGGTAGCTAATCGGCCGTAATAGGAACTTGTTATACGTTTTCAGGTTTTGTTGGAGCGTCAGGAATAATGCCAGTAAGGACTTTTATTTGGAAAATGGTAGTAGAAGCGAGTTAGCTAGAGCTAGATGATGAATATGCTCACATAATCATAAGAGGCTAATATTGAAGAGAGAATATATAATTGAGAATTATAGCAGAATAATAACTAATATTGTAATGGTTCCGGGTCTATTATCAGCAACGTATCTATCTTTTTATCATGGTAAAATACTTAAAAAAAGCTCAAAACTAAAACTGCTTCTACAACAGACAGTTACCTACCGATGTTTTACCAAAATATAGTTACTCAATACCATTAAGTAAGGAAAAGCCCCAAAAGCTAAGCAGCGTCTATAGAAAAAGCATTATACAAATAGATATACAACATATCCTTGTATAAGTAAACGAATCTGATTTGTTTTCGGCATCATACATAACTTACTATCACACGAAAGACAGAAGAGACCTCTTAACATACGTTACCATAATCTCCTCAACTTACGTTAACTTCGTCTCATTCCCAAAGCGTACCTGCAAATAAAAAAGCTAAGTTAAAAAAAACTGCTCACTTTGTCCTTCCCTAAACACACGGACGCCTCTAAGGGGTTGCAAAGTCGGAAAATGATGTTGGAACGTCAAAGCCGAACCTCGGCTAGGTAAATATTTGCATGTGGTGCAAACAACCCCGCTTAGACAAGGCGGATGCTGTGCACCCAAGAAACAAAGGGCAAAACATTGCGAACGGGCGGTAAGGGTTGGCGTACTACTAACGAATGTTTTGTGGTTTTTGGTGGAGGATGAAAGATGGAATTGGAAGGGAGTCCACTTACTTGATCGATTTGCAAATATTTTTTTTCAATCTATTCTAATTAGCTCAATTTTGCTTCTAAAATAAAGCTTTTTGTTGTAATTTGCATGACAAACTAACAGAAAAGTAAAATTTGGCTTTTTTTTCATAAGTGTGTACACGGACATTTAATGTTGCGTCGGTTATCAAAGAACAATGCAAAATGAATGCGCTACGATGACGACATCAAGAAACATGTTTCCATCGTACTTTATCCAGGCGACTTTTAAAACAAGGCCACATCTAAAGACAATTCTTCAGTATCAAGCCAACCTCTAAAGACGGCATACCAACACGGTCTCCTAGCTTACGGAGTCGTGTTCACCAAGGCTCAAATGAAATATAAAGACGTGTTTGGGAGATCTAAGTCTTTCTAGCGTTTAAATGAACAATGTTTTCTATTTGCGCAAGACTGCTAGGGACCGACTCAGAAAATTTCCGCTGATGTTTCGCTGTAAATGTGGCGACGGCTGTTGTTACTGTTAATTGTATAACCTATTGTAGTTTCGGATTAATAGTTTGTTTGGCAAAAGTGATATCGCGTTGGGGTATTGAAATCTCGTGTTTATGTTTTACTAAAGCGGATTGAATTTGTGTTGTAATTTAAATAGATTAAAGTATTTGAAATTGGAATAATCGCTATATTTATGATAATGGAAATTTTATTACAATCCATCGCGCTAAATTTGTGTACACTTGGGCTCAGAAAGTACAGTACTGGAGTAAAGAAAATTAATTAAATCGTAATTTTATTTGGTAATGTTAGTAGGCTATTTTCTAAGCTAAACAGGAGGAATTGCAGTTCATTGGGTAATACAATGATAAACTCAGTGCAATAGCTGAATCGTTGATTAAGCAATCACTGTAAAGATAATGTTTCAGAAATGCGAATCTTATTTTCAAAAATGTAAGCTTAAAAAGCTACTTTATTCGCCAACAGTAATGTTGCCTGGTACATAAGCTGACATTTCAGCCTAGATGTATTAATAGGACCTTATATTACCACACCAAGACCAGGCAAAGAACTCACGAAAAATAACATTATTTATTACAGAGATTAGTGCCTACAAGAAAACATCCACGAATGGGCAACGCACAAACGTCAGTAAAACAAGAGTTTCTACATCAAAGACCTTTGTTACAAGCCTCGTGTTTCGTCCCACCTAAATATACCAGGGAATTGTTTGATTCACAATTTTATTCCGCTCTGTGTTTGGTTATTTAAAAAGAAAGGAAATGAGATGAGTAGATGTTGTGTGTTATGTTAAAAGTTAAAATATATTTTGTAAGGTCTGTGTTTCTATTATTAGAAATGTACGAGGCAGTACGTAATATCAGTCGTTCTATGGTTTCCTTGTACTTATATGCTATCAATACAATATATAATATGTACAATTTAAGTTATATTTATATGTTAATATTTAAATTTCTTTGTTAGTGTGTAACTTGTTTGTATACATTTTGTAACTGCACTGCTAAATATAAGTAGCAACTTATATTTATATATTTTATCTAGACACGAGGCCCCACTTCTAATTAATACGGTGTCACTGAAAATCAGCGTCATGTCGCTCCGTCGTCATGGCAAATACTGAGTGGGAACCATTTTGGCTGCACAACTTACCTTATTATTTATATTAAGTGGAATTACTGTTTGATTTTGTTATAAAAGGTTAAGTATTGCACCAAATAAATTTTATTTTTTTTATTTCTAATACGTCTGTTTATATCTTGGCTATGCATATGGTTTATTGAAATACCATTGAAAGAGTATTAAAGGAAAGATACTGTCTAAGGAGAATAAATTAGGTCCTAAAAACTCAGATACAGGTATAATTAGTATTTCCAAGGTAACAGCATACGGTTCGTACCGAAAGAGGACTAACCTTTCTCCGAGCTAGGTGTAGTGTGCTTTACCAAGGTTCAATTAACCGTCTAGCTTACTGTACATATGCTTAGCGGCTAGAATAACTTCGTCAGCGCGTTACAACGTATAATGTATAGCGTGTAGTCGACAGCTCAATCAACGTCATTTGTTGACACGCTTATTGGTATCTTGTCCTGTCTCGTGGCGTAGTAGTAGACAAACGTCTAAAGCCAGTATCTATATATACTCGATATACAACTACATATAATATATAAAGTGAACAACTTTAAGTATCATCCACTAGCAGCGCTCTGCGGTTTCACCCGCACAGTTCCCGTTCCCGTGGGAATATAGGGATAAAATATAGCGTATGTTACTTACTGATAATGTAGCTTTCCATTGGTGAAAGTATTATTCAAATCAGTTCAGTAGTTTCGGAGCCTATTTGATACAAACAAACAATGAAATCTTTCCTCTTTATAATATTAGTATACAAAACACTAAATCACACAACGTGTTTAATTAAAGTGATATTCAATTTATATGTACATACACTGTTAAAAATAATGAAGTTTAATTTTATGCCAAGTATTATAACCCACAAATCCTTAATCTAATACACAATTTCTACGATAATAGATAATATAAAATATACCTAATTAAAATGATAAACGAACCTCAGTACATGTTGAAACAACAGTTTTCTAATTTGAACGCTACAGTTAAAAAATATATAAATCACTGAATTGACCTTGAATTTGGGAGTAATAGAATATGACGTAATGTTTATTTCATACCCGTAATTACTCAAAGGTTTCATGAAACCATATTACAACAGGTGGAGGGGTGTAAATAATCCATAATATTCGGGAATATATTCCACAGTTAAATACCTACATGTAATTATTACTAGCTAGTAGGTATGTTTTAATTACAATAAACTACCCTAGGAAAATAGTATTAAGAGCTTACACGCCCATGAGCATGAAACTTGAGCCAGGAAGGTTTATTTAGGTCGCTCTAATTATGGAATTACATTATCTTACCGTAAGCAATAGTTGTTATGTACTGTAGACATTGGGTCGTAAGATACTTTTGTTATCCAACTTATTCCTTATGAATAAATAAATTGTTCAGACTGACACACCAATTTCTTAGTTCCAAACTAAGCTTTTATGCTTGTGCTATGGATACTAGGTGAACGGATAGACATACTTAAATACGTTTTATAAACATCCTAAACATAAATCAATTAAAAGTATTTTCTTCTACTGATTAGTAAGATGTGGGATATTTTTTTTTCTTTTTATGTCCACTAAAAATCTCATACTTTATACGCACAATTTCACGATTCTCTCAAAAATGTATAATAACAATAGTCTAAAATGTTTTTTTTTTAAAGTTGATAGGATAAAAGGCGTATAGAAAATACATATTAGCTTTAAATTCTAAATTCTCAAGACTGACACACCAATTCCCTAGTTCCAAACTAAGCTTATGCTTGTACTATGGATACTAGGCGAACGGATAGACCTACTTAAATACGTTTATAAACATCCATGACTCGAGTATAAATGTCCTAGTTCATCACACTAAACATTTTCCCCTAGCGGAATTCGAACCCGCGACTCTTGGTTTCGTGGCTAGGGTCTCTGACCACACGACCAACGGGCCTGTCCTGTTTCTTAATTAAAGAAATAATATGTTAACGAGTACTAATCGTTCTGTGTTCAAAGCTTGTACACTTATATGGGGCTTTAAAATCGGACTTAAACTAAAAACTCAAGAGGAACCGTTAAATTAGTCATTAAAGAAGTGTAAAATGTAATAGGATTCCATTTCGCCTGTTTTCATTAATAACATTTTTTGCTGCAAGTAATTTTCTGCAGTTAGCAGGGAAGTTAAGTGTTATTAAACTTGAGATTTCTTTAACGGCCATTTTACCATAGACCATAGCCGCTACGCAGGTTAATTTATGGAAAAGTTGTTTCTAATGGTCATAATCAAAAGTACCAAATTTTCGAAGTTATATTAGAATTTTGTTATCATGATTTTTGATTCGCTCATTATAGATTACTAACCTTTGCCCGTGGCACCGACCCTGTGAATTTCGGTTACAAAAATTTTGTTGGTATAAAAGTACCATTTCATTTTGTGTTCAAGAAGTAAAATTTATTTGCTTCTAGCACTCCTGCTATCTGCTATCGGTAGCCCAATCATCTACGGTTAGTATGTACATAAAGAACCAGTAGTAACCAGTTTTGCTAAATATAGGATCTTAGTTTGAGCAGGGCGGAATGGGATAAATTGCACAGAAGAAGAACAACGTTTGTGTCGATTAAACACAAGCTAATACTCGTGTGTAACCGCTCGCAGGACCATTACACGCTCGCATTCGCGCCACTGCCTGTAGCATAGGGATGTCCACCGAACTACAATATATCCAAGTCTTAGGTAATGCGGGCTGACTTAAAAGAGAAATTTGTGGGAAATAAATTAGGAAGGCATAAAGCGTAGAGTAGCGAGTTGTAATTACCGGAATCTCTAATGGTTCCATTTCATACTAAGGGTATAGTCTAGTCTTGTTCATTGCGGTTTTTTTGGTATATTGTTGGGAACCGCTAGAACTAAATTCGGTCATCTAAAAATTGGTACATATCGATGTTTAGGTATACCAAATAATATAGACAATGTTTTATGATTTAATTATAGCAGACCAGTTCCCAAAAGTGGCATTTGTTGCCATAGACACTCAAACATATAAGAGGGAATTTAACGACCCGCTAAATATCACATTCCTCTCCGCTAGTATCGCATCTAAATTTTCATAAAGTACTATAAAATAACATACATACATAATGTCATGCCTTTTTCCTATGGGGGTAGGCCGAGACTACATCCTTCCATTTGATACGATCCTGACACACACCTTTCGCTTCTTCTAGATTCATAAGTCTTTTCATCGCTCATCGGTTCAGGTTGCTCTTTACCTGACCTTTTGTTAACACTTAGCCAATCTGGTTATGGAAAGTCTGTCTAGGTCTACCCCTCTCGACGGCCCCCTTAACACTTTCCTTATATATTTATTTTACCAATCTTCTTTCATCAATTCTCTCAGCATGCCCAAACCATCCAGGCATGCTTTTCTTAATTTTAGTCACTACATCTTCTTTCACTTGACATTGTTCTCTTATTTCTTCTTCTACAAAATAAGCACTAATAATAAAAGAAAATTTAATTACCGCCCAAAACATAGTAAATAGAAAAAAACATGTTGAACTATAATTTAAACTGGACTTGACACTTCGTGCGAAGTTTAAAAAACCATAGCTAAGACAACACAAAGTAGGACGGGTCAGTTGGTTCAAAGATAAAAAAAAAATCGATGAATCGTCGACAAGCGACCCTGCAGCACCGCTGCAGCTGCAGAGGCAGTTAGTTCCCGTAATCCTCGCGGTATTGCACGATCGGTAATTCATTTGCTAATCCGGTTGTTACTGCTTTATTGCCTATTGGGTTCCGCCTTTTTTAAAACTCGCGCAAAAAGGGCGGCTAAGTCCATTGTCGATTGTAACTGCCTAGCGATGGAATAGCTTTATAGATTGTATAACCTCGAGGAAGTAATCTGTACAAATGAGATGTCCTGGAAATTCTTGGTTTATTTTTCTTGACAGTTTTACATTACCAATATTATCTATATTTCCAATGAATAAAATAATCCATGTATGTACGTCAAGATTCATCAATGAATATGATTACTTTATATGCTGAGCCTACTCTGATCATTATTTACATTACCGCGAAACTACTTTGAACCGAACCCTGGTATTTTATAAAGAAAGTATAATTAGATTCATTCTTTTATTTCTTGTTTACGAGAGAACTTTTTACATTATCGCTCGATTATTTATCTACTATCTCTATTTCACTTTTTGGGTTGTGTTTTGTTCATCCTACACAGTGTTGTGTTTGTGACCCGCGAAAATTTTGAGCACCATTAATCCCTGCAAACAACAGTCGCTAGTTCCCCGTCGCATTTGATCCCGACTTCCTGCCGAAACGCAAAAAGGTTAGACAAATGCCACGAAATTAGTCAGGGGGTGGGAGTTCCTGGTAATCCGACAAGGACACATCCCGGTGTCATTAACCTCATACAGTTTTTGCCTCGGCTTATGAGCGCCGAGCGCTCTTTTGTTCGCAGAATAAATTTACATTTTAACCAATATCAACTCGGATGCAGGACCTTTTTGCTATACGAGTACGGGTAACAAGTTCCTAATCGGCGAGTGGAACTTTAAAACAATTCTCTTCCATTGCTAATGAATCGCATTGCATTATTGAGGAGATTTGACTCGGGTATGGAGTGGCCTAAAAACTGGAGGGCTGGATTTTACATCGGAATTGCAAGTGGGCTATTTGTGTGAGACTTGGTAACACCGTATATCTTAACTGCTTTTTGTTTATATGTAGTAATTATGGGAAGGTTGTGTGTCTCCTTTTTATTTTAACTACTTCTTTTGTCTTTGTAAGGTTTCTCAAATAGCCGTTATAATGAAAAATATAATTTCCTTTATATAAAAGAGGTGTGCTATTATACCTTTGCGATGGAACTTTGTGTAAGTTATTATTGTTATTAACCAAGTTACCACCCAGAAGCTGTTATTCTTCGCTTCTTGTAACATAAGTATTTCCTAGGTCAAATATAACGAAAATTTCAAACAATGGTCCCCTCCATACATTTATCAAGTATTTTAATAAAAACACGAATGGGCAGGAAGGGAGGCTAGTTAAACCCCCTGTGTACGCATTTTGATAAGATTATTCTTAATCTCGTTGTCTGCTCTAGCTATTCACGGAATATATTTACATAAGTAATGTCTGAGCTTGTTTCGGGAAAGTATGGGAGTCGCGTAAACACGCTCGCAATGCTTTAGAGAAAAAATCTTATTTGTAAATGAAAAGTACGTAGATTATGTGGTCTGTGGGTGGATTACAATAAATATCAAGAATAAGACAATTCATAAGTCCAATATACAAATAAGAATGTGTAGAAATTACGAACTAAAGAAATTCCAGGTACCTACGGTTAGTCTATTAGTATGATTTTAAATTAATTTAATAAGCTTTCGCTCTTGTTCAGTATCCGAACAAAAATTCCGTATATATTATTTCCTTTTTTTCTTTAAAACTGGAGTTCTAATAAATTCAATTTCATATATAGCATTTGAGAACTTTAGTATTGAAATAGCAGCTTGAACTAATTTTGCTTGGCCATTAATTATTCTGAAAGTCTGCACGTTATCCGTAAATCCTATTTAAATTGGTGACAAAACTTATATTAGTTTCATCGGTTTAACGCGTATGACGAAAAAGATCAGTATGTTCCCATTTAAAACCATAAGCATGATATATTAATATTGATTTTTACTGGAGTACCTATTCAAAGTGAATAGGCATTTGTATCCCTAATTTTATATGTTTCCTCGTAATAGATTAGGAAGCATAAAAAAACTGTTTTGATATATTATCAATAGGCTGTTTTACAATTCTTTTTTATAGTCCACTATTGAGATTATAAAAAAATATTACTTAACTATTTTTTATTATGTTCAGCAAACTAAAAATTATGAAGATACAGCGCGTTAAGTACTGCGTCAGTTAAGGTGTAAAATTTTGACGTGACGTAAAAAATCGTTTTAATTTTTCAAGTATTAGATAAATAAAAAAATACATATTCAATATTTTTTAACAATTTAACTTACGGACTAAATTAAAATGACAATACATTATATAAGCTACTATCAATAAAAATTAAAATAAATAATACTTAAAAGCTAATTTACCAAGTACTTGACATCATCACCCCAAAAAAGGTTAAGGCACTCTATTTCTAAAAGAAGTAAGAGGGTCTAAGCCTCAGTAGACACGGTGTGACTAATCTGCATTAAGGGACGTAATTAGTATTCGTCACTTGTTACTTGATACGCCTTATAAAGAACAGGGCAGACACGTTAATCATGTATCGAATGCGCTTATATCTTCTACATTATGTAAAAATGCCTACTTCACTTTAATTTCTATGATGGGTCGCTAAGATTTGTTCGCACAAATATATATTGTAAACCTAAATAAGAGCATATGACACTATAGAAATACATCTTCGGACAGTATTTTCAAAAGTCAGAAGTAGAACACAGGAAACAGAACAGACAACAGTAAACAAAGTGGAATGCATAGTTGAAATATTCAGAAGCGTTCTCCTTACATTCGAAAATCTTATTGTTCATTGCCCCGCCGAATTTGTGCCCCAGTTTCGAGTTACCCGCTTCTCGATGCAAAGCAAATTTGTCTTGATTCAACTTGTTTGGTAGTTTGCCCACAGAACTCACGATTATTTCGTCAAAAGATTAATTTGACGAGAAAGGCTGAGAGTTCCAACATGGCAAGTCGGTTATTGTCTCTGGAGCGGAAAAAGTGGGGCGGCTCATAAATATTCATGTCAATTTGTGGCCCGAAAAGTCACCGTTAAGTCTATTTCCGATAAAACGCCAAAGAGGATCGCGACCTAATGGTGATTCCATTTCGCCCCACCTGCCCCTGGATGATGAAAATATTTTTAAATTAGTTTCGAGGCAGGTCCCGAGTGTGTCACCTTTAATTTTGTTTGTAATATTCTTGTAAGCCGGGATTATTTATGCTAATAGCAGCGAGAGTAACTTTTAATTGATTATACTTATAGATAAGTAACAATGGCAAAAATAATAACAGTTCAGGCTTTTAACTTATAGTATAAAAAGAAAAATATAGTAAATATATTATTAATGATGCTTTTAATATATATTTTTTCTCACATGCTCCATAAATAACAGTGATTTACGATGCAATTGAAAAAAAGATCGATACCAACATTTTATCAGGAATCGAATTTGAATACTTTTATGTTTTAACTATATTCTTTGACACTTCTAATACTAGTAAGTACTAACATTTTGTTAATCAACGAACAATCTGAGTTTATTAGGTAAAATTGGAATGTGTTAACTTGTTTTATGCAACCAAAACTACGAAACAATACATTTTGATTAAATTAAATAATAGCTGTCTTATTTTATTTAATGTTAGTAATTACAAGAGCAACAGCCTTCATTTGCAACATAGACGAACTGAGAAGTCGTTTATTAAACAAATTGATAGGTATTAGGTTCGAAGTGTAAAAAGCTCCTGAATATTAATCTGTTTAAACTCGGCTTGCCGTTGGAACAAGAGCCTTATTCAGATGTAGATTAGGTTTGAAATGGATCATTAATGAGATGAGTTCCGTGATCTGGGAGTTTTGGTTGAGGAAACAAGGTATGTAGGTCAACAGGGGGTGAGTGCACCAGTAATTGGAACCGCCTCCATAAAAACATTCGATTACGCGAATGACGGGAGCGTGACGTATGTCGACTAGCTTTGGATTTCCGAGCCCGACTTACGATTGAGTCGATACCCTGAACCGAACTCATGTGGATGTTTGATATATATATTATACTAGTTGTACCCGCGCTTTAATGGTTAAAGTCATCATCTTCCTTGCGTTATGTCCCGTGCTTAGTCGGGGTCCGCTTAGACCATGATCCAGGATTTAGCGAGTCTGGTAATTATATTGAAGCGACTGCCAATCTGACCTTCGTAACCCTAAGATAGGGGAACCAGATAATTTTTGGATCATGGTTACAAATCCAAAGTGTGTAGGGTTTGAACCCGCATTCCTCGGTTAAGAGGCGCGTGTCCTTACCATTGAGCTACCACCGCTAATGGTCAAAGTGTCGCAGCGTAAAGTTATATAACCTATAGTCTTCCTCGATAAATGGACTTTTCAACACAAAAATATTTTTTTAATTCGGACCAGTAGTCCCCGAGATTAGCGCCAACCAAGCAAAGAAACAAACATTTCAGCTTTATATATTAGTATGAACTAGCTTCTGTCCAGGGCTTTGCTCGCGTGGTACATCGATAAAACATAGTCTACGTGTTGCTCGAATGTTTGACCTATATTATTGTAAAGTTTTATTTAAAATCATTGGTAGTTTTTGTGTGAAACAGTAACAAAGACATACATCCATCCATCCATACAAACTCTCGTTATTTTTTAATAGGCTGAAAAGATAGTTCCTACATGTCATAAGCGTGGAATTAGCAAAGTTAATCACTAGTAACCAAGTAAATCTGAAAAAAAAAAAATGGTTTTATGTCACAAACCAAATTGACGACGACCTAACCAGAAACAATTAGTTTGTGCGGAACGGCGAAAGACTTATCTACTCGAAATATTATATTTTTTTGTAAACCGATAAATAGATTTACGTTCCTGTCAGACAATCCAGTAGTTATAAATAATAAGACAACACCTTTTATCTTACCTAAACATCACGGTTCCTTAAATCGAATGTAATTTTATTTGCCCGCCCAGTATTTATTTAGGCCGCTTAAAGAATCCCCGTTAATATTTAGCAGAGAGCAAATTCCGTGTTCTTTTATAATGAACCGGGGAAAATTAATCAATTCTTTTGTGAGTTTTCTTTTACCTTCGATTAAACATTCGTCTATTTTTTATGTGCAAATGAGGTCCGAGTTCTTTCACAATAAAGGACTACGATTTTTTTTTATTGTTCATTATTGTTCTAATTAGTTAATGTTCAATCGTTAACTTTTATACTCGGGTCAAAAGACGTTTTTTTTTTCAGTGTTCATCAGACAATACACTTTGAGGGATTAAATAATTGGGCCTTCGATCATGAGCATAATCTTTTGTATTGATAAAATATATATTTTACATCCTGTGGGTAAATGAAAGGTGATTCTGAAAGAATATTATTTTAAGATCATCATTAAGAATCTAAAATTTTTACTCTTAACATACAAACATACATAATGTCACGCCTTTTTTCAATGGGGGTAGGCAGAGATCACGTACTTCCATTTGCTACGATCCTGACATATACCTTTACCCTTATAACCTTGCTAAATTTACAGAAAATATATGTTGATAAAGTACTCACATGATTTTTTTTATTTCTAAATAGTTAAGTAAAGCATTTTTCATCTCAAAAGAAAAATAAATCGGTGCCACACTCAATTCAAGGTTCAAACTTAACGAAACGGTGTCAATTAGTGGTCAAACAAACAGTGGAAGTTTTCGCCAATTTTAATCTACATACCCATTACCGCTCCATGAATATCAATTAAAGTTTACGACTTAAACTGGCATCCCGCCGATATTTAATGCTATTTGCATGTTGTGGGGGCATTAACTTACTCAGCTATTAACAGAGCATAATTGAGTTTCGTTCGCTTTCGATGTTACGAATACACCAGCCTACCTGATATCGGTTTATGCAAAATGTGTTATTACAAAATAAAGGACTACGAACAACGCTTTTAGCGAGCGGAATTGGTGCCTATTTGGATTGTACCGTTAAACATTTAATTACTGAAGCTTAACAAGTTCGTTGTTATTATAAAGGTAATTTTAAAACGTTTTGAACGAATTCGAACGTATTTAGTAAATTTAATTTATGCCAGCTAGTATTTATAGAAAAAAACTATGATTCAGTTAGTTCGGTTCCCTGTTTTATGGGTTAGATGTTTCAATGTACCTTATTCGCTAAATTGAAGACCTTGGTCCAACCAGACGTCGATTAGGAACGGGAAACCGCTTGTTTTATGTAATTAGTACAATATAAGTAAGCTTCCAACTCTTAAATACACGCGGGATGATAGATATCGTGATTTTGAAATGCGGGAGAATATTTATATTGTAGAACAGTATATCATATAAATACTTTGAAGGAGGCCGTTTCGCCTAATATTTAATCTGTTAACTGAAAGTTTTGCTGCGGGTAACGAATACTGAGAGGGACTGCGTTTTAATCTTACTAATATTATAAACGCAAAAGTTTGTTTGGATGGATGGATGTGTGGATGTTTGTCACTTTTCCACGCAAAAAGTAATGCATGGATTTTAATGAAACTTTACAATAGTATAGCTTATACATTAGAGTAACATATAAGCTATATTTCATCGATGTACCACATGAGCAACGCCGCAGGCAGAAGCTAGTCCGATATAAAATATTTCATCGGCAAACGGGTCATGATATCCCACGTTAAATTGATTACATGCGCGTACAATGAAAAGTATGATTCAAGTGTGTCGTTTAGAATTTGGTGGTACGGTCAGCAATAAAGTAGTTTGACATTTCCACCCTTAGTTCTAAATTACATAAGAGCACTATATAATTCAGCAATTAACCCAAATATATTGTTTACTAGATTTTGACTGCGGTTCTGCCCGCGTGAAATCGTGCCTTCTCTAGAGACTCCATCGTATATCCTGGGAAATCTATTAATTTCTCCGATAAAATAGAATGAAAAAAAAAACAGATTAAATCGCAATCAGTTAAGAAGTTCCAAGTAAAGACGTAACAGACAGACATAGTTACTTTTGCATTGATAATATTACTAAGCTTAATCGCGTTGTGAACTGAATTTCAACTAGAACGTAAATCTAGGTACATAGGGAACAGTTCAAATATGAAACAGATATATTATTGTCAAATTGAGGAAGCTTAATGAATAAAGATACGGACGGTGAAGGAGTGATGGTTTAACTTCGGGCACGTACTTTACGTGTGTCGTCCTTAATCCCGTTTTTCAATTGAGCAGACAATTTGTTGAGGTAGGTACGTTAACAGAACGTTTAATATTACAGACCGCTTGCTGAATTAGGTTGCTCCACTATAGTATAGTTTAGAACATCCCGATTTTTCCGTACGTTTTTAAAATCAGATAATACTGATGTTTAGACTCGATGAAGGAATTCAATTTATAACATTTGTAGAGCATATCCAAACATTGTAATGTTTATTTATATAGGAAACTACGAGTAATAGAATGCACTCCAAACGTTCTTGGTAGTTAGTTTGTAAATATTGGACCGAGTTATAACTAGTTTTTTTTTTATTTAAGTATTTGACGGTGCAAATGTCATTGGAAAAACAATTGATGAACTAAAACTAGTTTAATAGTGTCAATGGCACGCATGCATGCATATGTGTGTGTGTGTGTTAAGATATGTAGTAATAATAGTAAGCTTACTAGGTACACGTACATAAGAATAAGCATAAATCAACCTTAAATATGCGTATATTTTGTCGATGTACAATTCAATTTGTACATTAATTAAGTCACAAAAGAATGTAATATTTTTTCGTTTTCTTGTATTTGTTCATTCTTATTATTAACGAAAAAGTCATTCTGCGTTACTAAGACGGTTGTAACTACATTTTCGGAGAGAAATACGTTCTTAAGGGTCTAGAGGGAAAATTAATGAACTGTGATTATTTTTAACATCAAAAATCGCTGTCCTCTGGCAAATTAGATATTTGTATAATAATATTTAATTTAGTTCTCTTAGGATCATTTCAGTAACTGTGCTAATGGCCTATTATTTGGGATAAGGCGACCTTTTTTAGATTTTGAACTCAAATACGTCATATCGTCCTAAAACGGTGATAACAAGCGTTCAGAGTAGTAGTAAAAAGTCAGATCCGAGATAAAGTAAGATCAAAAATAAAAAAATTATATTGTTTGGAAGAAAAATTATATATAAAAAAACGCAAACTTTACACATAGAAGTTCATTCTGTCTAATATTTTTTTTTTTATTTCTTTCAATCTTTTGTAATAGTATATAGCTTTTTATAACTCCACTCCACAACGAGCTCGTAATGTTTTCCTATAAAAAGTCAATGAGGTGAAAAATTATCGGCTTGCGAGTTGACACTTCAAGATGCGTGATTAATGTGAATTTTATAATCATCGACGTTTAATCTAAGCGCGCAACTCAACAGACGTAAATTACCGTTCACCGCCCTAGGACTAATTGATGTTTCAAATTAAGCCAATTGGACTTCATTACACTGTCATTGTATTTTACTAGTCATTAATATTGTATTGTAATTATGATGGAATGAAGGCAAAGCAAACGCTGTAGTAATTATATTAAGAGGTCGTTTTAATGTTTGCTTTGGGGTAATCTATGTGGAGATTATTCGATTTCCAGCTTAATGACATCCTTGCTGTTGTCATTCATGACGGATAGGATAGGAAATTAAGTTAAACAATTATTAATCAACTCTGATGGAGTTTTCATTAGTAGCCTAGCCACTGGTAGGTAATAACGTTGATTTGATTAAAAGTTGTAACCTACTTTTGTAACTAAGTATTTAAACTATGTTGCTTAAGGTAAAATAAGCGTAATTTTTTACTTTGAATCCCTTGATTTTTTGATTAGAAAGAAGCCACGGAACCAAACGCGGGTTTGAATTTGATCATTTATTTGATACTTTATTGTGCGAGTTAACCATCAAATTTCAAATGAAATACAATTTAAATATCACTCAAGTTACATTTGTAATACGTTCACGTACGACCGCAACAAATGCACTGCACAAAATGTTTCTACATTCGGCGGATCATGCTCCAAATTAATTTATATTGCAAACAATAGCTGCCCGGCTGGCCCATGATAATGTGTTTGAATGTTTGCCAATGCTGATATTGATGCCTATAATTCAGCACACGCTAGTTCCTGTTTCCTATTTAAAATTTAGTACTGGTTAAGGTTTACCATGTTTATGACATTCGGAAGGTACAATATGTTAGGATAATTTCTTCCGTTACTCTTTTTACAATATAGGTAACAGTGCTAACTAAATGGACACAAAATGTTTAGTAATCAAGTTTTACGTTCTAAATGGGTAAGAACTTCTAATATCTATCAAACATACCTTAGCGCATATATTTATGGGAAATGTACAGAACTTAATGGTTAATTGGATTTTTTAAACAATTAAAGTTTGTTTCATCTGCTGTCGAATGAGTGTAGTATATGTGTTTGGATTCAATTCGCGCATCTACAATGTGGTTATTTTTTTTTAAAGCTCGCGATTATGATAGTTAATCGTTCAGAATCGTCGATGTCACTGCAAAACATATGACGAGCTTCGCGAGAATCAGTCGAGTGGAGGAAACGGCATCGTTAAAACCGTGGGTGAGGCATGAATAATTATGGGCAGACCCCGGGCGGAGGCTGTGCTATCAATAAAGCCTCGGGCACGGAGCGGCCCGAACACTCCATCTCCGGATTACAGCGCGACACGGATTCTTGCGGCCTTTAGATTTAGATTCCGATCTTTAACGTAATCGCTCGCATTCGGCACATTAATCTAGGCTTAAGAAAACCCGTGTGCTCGCCGTCCGTGAAATGGATGTTGACTATTTCGCAGCAAACAAAGAGCCTGGCCTTTATCAGTGTCAATATGTGTAAACTTTGATTTGGAGCTGTGTAAACAACGCTCAAGGTTAGTTTCTTGACTTTAATGCTTGCTGTGAGATTTATTCTTGCTTGCTTTTTATTTGTTTTATCGGTCTGCTAACCAGAAAATATTGATTTATAAAGTGTTTGGAGTTGTGTTAAATATGACAACGCTCTTGGTGCTTTCAGAGTCTCAATTCTTAATATTCAATTGATATTTAAAACAACTGTTTGTTTTTGGAATTGGAAACAGTATGTTCCAGTTTCTTTGCCAAAATTGCAGCTATCGATCGATTCAAGTCACTTCATTGATTTTAGTCAGGAAAATGTAGAAACACTCTTTAATTGATCTGGTTCCACTTTCTATTAGAGTCTGCATGTTATAGAAATCTGAATCACTCCAATATCAAGAAGACTCCTTGCCACAGGAACACGGCAAAGCATCCCCGCCTAATTACGGGACAAAGCGACTGAAAAACCTGAAAGCAACAATCCCCTGGAAAGCAGTTCGAGTGGTTGATTTCGTAATTTATCGCATTTTTCGAGGCAGACAGACGTACTGTAGTGTGGCCCTGGTAATCCGCGGATTATGCGGCAGGGCCCGCGACGGACCATCAATAAAGTGCCTCGATCCGACCTCGAGCTCTGCCCTAAATGAAGGCCCACGGGATATGAGTATGTGTTTTTGCAAGGTTCCGCAGGTTAACTGGGAAGCCTTATAAATTGTACCGTTCAATGACCTCAGCATTTAACACATGTTTACAAAATGAAAACATGAGCATGTCAAAATAATGGTTTATTTAGGCATGTCGGGTAAAGCGACTGATGGCATAATGGGTATTGGGTTTGTGGATATGTGGGCGACACTTTAAATTTTTTCATCTAACCCAACTTAATTATATTTTTGCCTAAATTAAATTTACGCTTCTCGGACTCTGCCTACTTTTAAATACATTTGAAACTAAATATATTTTATTAAATTCATCAGCTGACTTTAATCAAGTATATTTTTTTGTAATTTCTCGTCTACAGGATACACAGAAGCCAGTATTCACGGTACATGATTTCGCTGTTAATTTGTAAACCAAAAGAGGCTTGTAGTTAACAAATTAAATACACCCCAGAATTAACTCTAATTTGATGGTGATTCACTGAGCGTGTCCAATGAAAAGTAAATGAGATATGGCGATAATCTGTCAATACATTAACTAAATAGAGTAGCCATTAATTGCACTCAGCGGCGATTTATTACGGATGGTAACGTTTGAACAATGTTTAAATGTGGGAACGCGTAAAGTTTAAATATATTTTAAAACTTAGCGGGCGTAAAGTGTTAAGGAATTTGGTATTTATCGATGAAATATCTCGACTGAAAATAAATTTTATTGGACGTAATTTAATTTAACGTTTCTGGTTCGCCACTCCAGTATCAGAAGCTACGTCTGGGCTTTTGCTCCAAAAGTTGTCAGTTATACAATATTAGTCTGATTGGCCTTTTTACTTCCATTTTAACATAGGTACTATTATATATTACCATGCAAAAGCATCTGCTTTTTCACTTACTTAAAAATTAGTACTTACTTAAAGAATAATATAATTTTGTGTTATTCTTGGTAACAACTTAAATTGAAAAAGTCTTAGAGACTTTAAAGAAGGGACCAAAATCTTAGATTTAGAACGGTAATGTAATTTTCTACCGCTACTTCAGAATGCTAATTCAATAGATGGCGGAAAGAAGTTATTTTCGACGGTTGTTTTACATAACCAACCGTTTGTCTTTTGTCTTATTACAGATAACACATTAAATTAATAACTCAAAATGTTACAAATTCTATGGCCGCAAAAAGTCAGAGTTACATTATTGAAAACAAAACTAAATACACACAGTCCTACTCTGTTACTGCAAATATATTGAACTAAATGCACTCTAATATATTTGTAAACCGACTTTCATATATAAAATCGACCAGTAATTTTGGAAGAAATCCAAGAAACCCGATGCAATAAAATCGTGCACATTGAAATCGCATTTAGCGTTGTCGCACAACACGAAGTGCATAAGTTTCGCTCCGTGATTTATGTCGGCGAATCGCTCCAAGTTCGTTCCGAAACCACAACAAACACGTTCGGGCGATTCCGCGTGGCGACTCGTGGCGATAAACTTTGTTGACAATGACTGATTCGGCGAGTGGCCGCGCGGTCCAAATGTGCAATTTTTGAACGTGCCTCGGAGAGGACGGAAGGAGTTCGCCGTAGTATTGTAACTCAATTTTGAGACATTCACACAATGCGCGCGGCCCACTTTAACTTCGCTATTGAACATTCCGGCGCGAAACACAGTAGAGTGAGGGTTGCAAGGGCTTCAGTAAGCTAATTTACGGTACAAATTTTTTAATGGATTGGATTTGAACAGCACCAAAGGCCGTCCGTGCTTGAAATTTTATATGTAAAGGAAAGTATACGACGAGCGTCTTCTTTGGGTAATTAACTAGGCGTGATGTTATTATGTAGGTACTATTAACTATTTGTTTGTGTGTATGCAGATACCTACTACAATTATCTGAACTAAGTTGTAATTAGCATAAACGTATGGTAAGGGTAAATATGACAAAAGACCATGAAAATGTTGTAATGTATTTTTTTTTATTTTCGCTTGAAAATAAAAGTATATATATGTACATCATTCACTACTGTAATATGTGGTACAAATCTGTTCGGTTTCCTCACTGAGATTACGCCTTCATTCCGTGTCCCTAGAGAACTATTCATTTTTCCGGATTATATGAATCCTACGTACTTTCATAAATCCACGCTGTTTCAATTTAGCGAGCTTGTAGAAACTTTAAGTATTAAGTAAAAAACATATTAAAGGAATACCATTTAAAGTTTTTATTCAATCAAAACGTAGTTCTTCGAATTCAGAAATTTCAAAATGCCATTCTTTAGAACTGAGTTAAGTCTTAAAAAGAATATATAAGTTATTATATTACTAGACATGCGATAAATCACAATATTTGAAGAGCAAATCCCTAAAAACTAGCAGTAATTAGTTTTACACAAGACGCCTTAATCACGAACGATTAAAAGCGCAAACTTTATGCAGAACAGTTTATCACGTTTCAGAAATTCCATCAGCATTAACGCTAGCTGGATGCTCACAAGGGATTAATTAAGATCGCGTAATATCGTGTACATGTCTATTACCAAGATTGATGGGCCGGCGCTCGCGACTGGACGACTCATTACCTGAAACAAAAACAAACGAGGATTTATTCATGCGCTCGCTTTATAAATGAAGAAGGAGAGGCAAGGATTCTGCGGCGGAGTCGAAGAATGCCTAATTGAACTATTTATTGCCTTTTCCTTCGAATCTTAACGGTGAGCTCGTCGCGCTGCGTATGGGTCAGGTCAGGTCAGTTGTTTGTTTTTGACATTGAAGATTTGCTTATAACGTACAAGTTTACTGCTGGTAATGTAAGTGGTTTGAAATTTTGTTATTGATATATTTGTTCCTAGCACACTATATGTAGTCACATCCAAATTCGATTATAAAAGAACAACACATAGCTTCTTTTTCAACCTGAATAACGGCTTCATATTCAAAATATTCAATTATTAAAATAAATTTGACTTTGCTGTCGGTATGAATTGAAATATATATATTATTGTGATATTATGATTTTGGTAAAAATAATGATTTTTCTTATACCTGGACGAACAACTCGTCATTCCACAAATGACGAAAGTGAAGTTACCTGACCCGGTCAAAATAAATCCCTCACGACGGAGGCGAGAATGAGAAACGATGAAGGATATTTTTTCATAAGGGGAGCGCGGGAGGCGGCTGTGCCCTCAGCAAAACTTGCTTGGCACAGCGCCTTGGCTCTACTACCTATTTTATTGTGATTCGGCGCCAACAACTGGGAGATTTACCCCGTCTGTGTTTTAATGGCACGCCCTGTATATTAATAGCTACGAATGTTGTGGCGGGATAATGTTTTCGGTGGTTAACGAGCGAATCGTGATGTAGATAAATCTGGACTTTTCTGCTTACGGTAATGTCGCTCGCTATTGTTTTTAGAACATAAATACTGACGGAAGAATTTGTTGCGCCGTTTGGTGGGTAAGAGATTGTTCAATGACGATTAGTCGTTTTGATAAAACTGCTATAAAGTTTACTCCTTCATTATTTTATTGGTGTTCTAACAATGTACGTGTACATGGGTACGTATCGATGAGACGATATGATCTACTAATGAATGATTTCGAATTTTCAGGTAACAGGCAATGTGCTTTTAAAAATATAACCCAAAAAAGAAATTAAATTTAAATAAATATATATAAACCCATAAACATTTTAAAAGAGCACTATAAAAAGATTTGCAACTGAAATTACAAGGGTTGAGAAGAAATATGGTTCACATTTTTTTTTATATCTGCAACCTCAAAATTGAATAAGTGTTCGCAAACTCGACTGAAAGTAACCAGTTTTTTCACATTTTCTTTTCCTCATCATCAAACCGCATCAAACCGCTGGATCTCTAATTCGCTTTTGTAATGAAAAAGCCAACACAACATGCTACAAATAAAATGAATGTTTATTTTACCTTAAGTTGAATGACCCCTTAAAGGGCAATATTTTAATTGGCTTCATGTACAATTGCAACCACATCAAACGCACTCGGTCTGCTATTACCATACAATGTTTACGTATTGAGTAAATAATTTTAATAAAATGCCTACTTACATAATAATATGTCAAATGATTTGTGATGACCGCCTGCAAAGGACAGTTCAGAATAGTTTAATATTAAAGGACGTGCAATTGATTCAAGATGCCGGGTGATATGTTTTTTTCTATTAGAAATACAAAAAAGAGATGAATACTGGATCAAGAAAACTATCATTCTATTTAGTCCGTCAGTTAGATTATACAAAAAACAAGACACATATTTTTTGCTTTATCAAGTTCACAAAAAATTACAAACATAAAGAGCATCAAAGTTTAGGAGAGGGCGTTTGTGATGTCACTTTAAGTAAAATTGGACCTTGGTGTGACGTCACGCGCAACTTTAATGCACTGTACCTTCGTCAGCGTTTGTTTGACAAATAAATGAAGAAATACGTGTTCAATGTTTTTTACAATCTAACTGACGGACTAAACAGAACTTTATAGTCGCCTCGCCTATTTTGTTGTCATCGTCAATAACCAGTATTATTAACTGTAATGTTATTATAAATAATAATAAAACATATATGAACATATAGAACAAGTGAAATGAATTAGCGTCAATGGTACTTCTATGGAACTATTTAACAGAATTATCCGAAAACATAGTTGAACAACATAAAGGTAGTTTAAGTTTACAGCACAATTTTTAATTCACCTCATCCAGTGCAATGTTCGACCGTAGTTCCTTTCGGAGCAAAATAGTGTGTTTGCTCGACAGCCATAAATCGCAAACATTCGCTCTGGCTATGGCTGGCGGAAACAAAACTACGGAATGAACTTATAGTTTCAACAGCCGCTATGTGCATTGGAAAAGCTAACAAATATCGTGATTGAACGTGAATCGTACAAATAACATCGACGCGTCAAAACAGTTGTGGACATACTAGGTATATCAAATCAATCATCGGTAAAAAAATCGAGCAAAATAGTGGTATCATTAAATAGTAACATATTTCATTGAAGGATAAATCTTAGTTGCATCAATTAAAAGTCACATAAAAACAAGAGTGCGATGAAGTGTTATTATTATTTGTTGCACTGATTTTTTTACCATTTATATGAAATAACATTAACAAAATAAATGGTAAAAATATTGTAGTTTGTTAACTCCGCCTATGCAGAAATGAAGGGTATTGCAACTTAGCACTGACATACTTATGATAGCTGTACCTGCGTTTTCACCCGCGTTTATGGTTAATGTTATATAGCTTTCGTAGATAAATGGGCTACCTAACACTGAAATAATGTTTCTAATCGAACCAGTAGTTCCTAAGATTAGCGCATTCAAGCAAACTAACAAACAAAAAAGCTTCAGCTTTATAATATTAGCATTTCGAGTGCTGTCACAATATCATTTTCATAAGCCAATTTTTAAACATTCTAAAGTCAGTTGTTTCATAGTTCATCGAGGAATGCATTTGTGTAATAAATTTGTCAATTGCTTACATAATTTGTAATTAGAGTATTGACTTTGATTAAAAATACCATTTACATCGTTATAATAATAGAAAATGTACGATACGAAGTGTGTAAAAAAATATGTTTGGTCTGTTCCACACTGTATATTTACTCAACGAAGTTGTATTCGGTTAAACAGTGGTACTAATAGTTTAAATAATAAAAATAAATGTGTGTACAATAGAAATGCTAAGCAAACAACACCATAGTACCTACATAGCCCGTGTTGACCAATACCGTGACAGTTGTTCAAACAATACTTAATAGTACAATACGCATAACAAAACGAAGTAGAATTGTTTGGACAACTCTGTCTATGTCGAATCAGTTGGTTGTGGATTGTCTAATGAAGATTTATGTAGATGCGTCCCTGATCAGATTAGTTTGTATGCTTATTTAAATCACATTGATTAATATTATATCACGGTATGTATAGATGAATGATGGGTAGAATGAATGAATTGAGAGTTGTCGAAATTGAGAGTTAGGTAGAAAAGACTTATGCAATGGTCGTTCAATAGCGAAGGTAAACATTCTAGCGTTGTTGAGGTATAGACGAATTTAAAAATACAATAACTACAAAAACAGCCATCTATACTAATATCTATATGAAAGTACCAAGTGACGTGCTTAAAGTTTGAACCTAGAGATAAATCCCATAGGAAACACGAGAGAGTGTCTGTTACAGACCGAACTTCAATTTAGCGAAGCCGCGGTCAAACGCTTACTTCTTCTGTAAAACAGCCATTGTTCCGTACAAACATCTCATCATCGCCAACAACGGCACTATTGCAGAGAAGAAAACTTCTCTTTGTCTCTTACAATAGAATGCTAAGGTAGGCAAAAAGACTCAAGTTCACAAGTATAGACGCGCTAACTTTATGTAAGACAACCCCGATGGAGCGGAGTCGTACCCCTACATTGGGAACCTACTTAGGTGCTTCGCGCTGAATCTCAACTTTCCAACTTTCCTTTGTTCTCGAAAAATTCTCCCCAGCAACTTTATGGAAAGTAAACAAATTCGCACAATAGACGTCTTCTAAGATTGCTAGCCTTGGCGGAAGTGGGGATAGAAACTGCGAAGGGAAAGTTCGGTTATTGGGAGATCTACTTATTATAAATCAAATTGAATGGAGGGATTGGGAAGTACGGCCGCGTAGCGGCTGGTGCAGACTTTTGATTGTGTGTCCAGCGACTTTTGACCTAGGGGAAAAAAAAAACATTGAGTTGATTTTCGAACAAAATATATTTTTTTATGCTTGTAACATATCGAATTTTGATTACATAAGAGTTATTAAAGGTAAATAGTTAAAATTATTACAAAATGTGCAAAGCAAGTATTAAAAAAGAAGTTAAGAGTTAACTTCATCTATGTAGAAACGAAAGGCAAGTATTTAAACTTAAAACTTTATTATTATCTTCCTAGCGTTATGTCCCGTGCTTGGACGGGGTCCGCTTAGACCATGATCCAGGATGTAGCGAGTCTGGTAATTACATTGAAGCGACTGCCGATCTGACCTTCGTAACCCTAAGATAGGGGAACCAGACCATTTTTGGATCATGGTTAGAAATCCAAAGTTGTTTGGATTTGCAGGTTTCATCACGATGTTTTCCCTCACCGTCGGGCTAGTGGTATAAATACGTACATAGATTTGAAAAATCCAGAGGTACGTGCCCGTGTTTGAACCCACACTCCTCTGTTAAGAGGTCCTTACCGTTGAGCTACCACCGCTCTTCTCATTTGAACTTAACACTAACATACCTATCTAAAATTCAAGTGGAATGTTGTTAAAACCATAATGAAAACCGTTTTAAAAGTTCCCCTTGTTTAGTATGGGTAGACTAAGCCCTGTTCGGAGTGAGACGAATGCTACTTGATTATGATGAAAAATTACTCATCACATTTTTTATCTCCGGCCCACGCAATGTTTCCTTGCAAAAGCTCCAATTTCCCCACTAATTATGCGGCCGCGGAAAAGTTTCCCCCAAAATAAAATATTGTTTTCTGATGAAAGTATTAATTTTCCTTGAATTTCAATTACGTATATCTCAACTTTAATTTATCGTTTACCATGAAACCACAAAACCTCATGTCTGATATTGGAATTATTGCTATGAACCAAGTAATTAAGGAAAGCAACAAAAACTTTCTTGAAAGTTATTTATTCGCCGGCAAGAAGCGTTCTTGTTTAAAAACTTCATCTCATATTGGGAGATGGATAAATATTTCTTTAAGTACCTTAATTAAGAAATTATGTTTAACTTTGATGAGTCAATATTGATGATATTATAAGCAAGATGCTCAATTTACTTTGGTCTTAAAAAGAATGTGCCAACTGTGTTTCTTCCTTGCCTAGTATGTCGTAAAAGGCGACTAGGATATCGGGTTTTGGGTATGTCATTGTGTAGGCGACCCCCATTCGGGGATTACGTGCGTGAAGTTATGTGTGTATGTATGTACCTAATAACAGTAACCCTGATTTAATCTCGCTGTAGTACCTAGTAGAACTAGTAGTAGAGATTTCTTTAAACATTACATTGCATATTTCACGCCTTTTTCCCACGGGAATAATCAGAGATCACATAAAGACCTGACTAAAACTTTAGCTGTTTCTATGCTATTAAAATGATAACATTAAAAAACAACAATAAGTTTCAACAGTCGCGTCTCATAATTTAAGATGACGTAGCAAATGACATTTCATAATGATTCAGAATTGAGAACCTCTTCACTTCACGATTAAAAAGAAAACCACAAATGTTCTTATAGTTAACCACTTAACGCTGAGATAATGTTTATAACGACTTACTGCTAAGCTACTGACTTATCTTACAAGAGCAAAACATTCAGCCGCATCTTCGTAGCTAGAACAAAGTCAGTTATCGGCGCAGAAGTAAAGTGCAACTTTTTCCGGAACAAACACATTAAAGAGTCCGTGCATCGCCGGCCGAGGCGCGATAAACCGCTGACGTTGATTTATGTCCCGCTTGGCCGGGAGACGGCCGGCCGGCTCCGAGTCCCGTCTCCTGAACGTCCGCTCAGATAACCGTAATGTTGATTGCGAATTGCGGGATCCGCGTGTTTGTTCTGGATGCTGGACATTGCTGCAACATATTGCTTGGTCTAGATCTACATCTGGGTATCTTGATTCGAGGTACCACTAAGGGGTCGCGACATCAGTTTTAGGGTCTACGTCAAGTCGGTTATGCCATGTTTGCTATCTCTGTGTTCGGTGTTTATTGATTGACAATTTTATCAAATGTCGTTTTAGTGGTTTTTCTCAATCAATATTTCTTTTGTAGGTAATGTTAGTATATCAGTCGCTGGCAATTGAGTGAAAAATCTGGTTCTGCCGTTTCTTGCGTCAAAAACTAGTATTTAAATTCTTAGTTTTGTTTTATTATCGCCATTTATAAACCACTATCACACCCGCAATCCCTGTTGAGGTAGACAGAGTCAAATTAGGACGAGCCTTTTTAACCACTTTCAGCCATCAAGTTTTGATATAAAATAACCGCAACTACACACTCATTTATAATACAAATACACATGCGAGTAATTTCAGCGCGTTAATAAAATGTTAAACGTATAAGTTTCCCCAAATTATCTCCGGTGTACCTTCGCGGAATATTCACGTAGATAATTTCACTCCCCTGGGAGCACGGGACGTCAGAAACCGGGAAGGTTCCATCGAAGTCGGGACGCGTGGTTACGTCACCCGCCCGTAACTTCGCTTACGTCACACGTGCCCGCGACAGACATTATTTGGGGGCACCCTTTCTGTAACAGCGTTTGTAGTAACTTGATAAACGGGAAAATTGGGCGTGCATTAGCCGTGTTATAGGATGTAATTTCACGCTGTAATTAATAGCTCTAGATAAAACACTGGCAGATTATTTTTGTAAGAAAAAGAGAGACTACACATAAGTAGTTTCTCTTTAGACACAACAGTGGGATGTTTCGAGCTAGGTATTGTATGTGTACTCTTGTACAAATAACCAAGTAACCATATTGATTTATATTACTGCACATGTACTTGGCGGTAAAAAGTACTTCGTCAGTGCGTTATATAATATAATGGCGTGACATCGACAATCGTCGTCGTCATCTGTTGACACACCTATTAGCATTACTGTCACAGATTACTATCTTGACTATTTTGTGGCGCAGTAAAGAAATGTCAGTGGATAAATCCTTGTATACAGAAATTATTGTAAGTTAGTTATAAAGTTAGCTTTGTAGACATGTATGGAAAAGTCGGATGTGTATGTAACAAAATGAACGCAAATACTAATTTTAAGGATAATGGTCCAACTGAGTTTCTTGCCTAGCATGTCGTAAAAGGCGTCTAATGGTATATCAGGTTTTGGGTGTGTGATTGTGCAGGCGACGAGTTAGCCACGTCAATACTTTTTCACATTTTTCCATTTAACCCAGCCGAGTTAAATTTTTTGGCTGAATGTGGTTAAAGGAACAAGCTGCCTCTTTGACTCTGCCTACCCCTGTGGGGATTACGGGCGTGATGATATGTATGTATATAACTAATTTTAGAACTAATATGGGCGTTTCAATTAACATAATTATCACAATGTTACCAGATACATTTAACGTTGAAAATGGTTCCAATTAAAACTAAATTGAAGCTCAGTTAATTATGCACACAGGATTACCTACAGGTTCTCAGATTAGTCTGATTTACCTATGTGCATATATTACTAGAAACAACATAGAGATGTAGGTATATTACATTATTGAGCAATAGTTCTACCTTTGACCAAATTACTGTAATTACAAAGATGTGACTTTGGTAAACGATTAAACCGCAGCCGGAAATAGGACGTTATACAAATATTAAGGACAATATAACGGTTCTAACCAAATGAAGTATTTACTATTTTTCTCTGCTTCAAAGAAATAAATAAGGTTCATATGTTCATGTTCTCATGAGGTTCATACATGACAAATAAAAAAAAAAAACTAACTGCACGCCAAATCCCAATATCGCAATTATTATTACATAATATATATAACTTCACGCCCATAATCCCCGAAGGGGTAGGCAGAGTCAAAGGGGCAGCAGGCCCCTTTAACCACATTCAGCCAAATTAATATTACTATTGCGCATATACTATATACTATATTAGAGCGGTGGTAGTTCAATGGTAAGGACACGCGCCTCTTAACCGAGGAGTGCGGGTTCAAGCCCGGCATATACCTCTGGATTTTTCAAATCTATGTACGTATTTATACCACTAGGTCAGCGGTGAGGGAAAACATCGTGATGAAACCTGCAAATTCTAACCACTTTGGATTTGTAACCATGATCCAAAAATTGTCTGGTTCCCCTATCTTAGGGTTACGAAGGTCAGACCGGCAGTCGCATCAATGTAATTACCAGACTCGCTAAATCCTGGATCATGGTCTAAGCGGACCCCGTCTAAACACGGGACATAACGCTAGGAAGATGATGATGCGCATATACTAAATCTAATATAAAGAAAATAGAAAATAATATTTCTAGCTATATTTTCTTTGTTATATAGATAGGGAAAAAGACCAATTCAGTATTACTAAGATGCTTTCTAATCTTAAAATATGCGCGCCTTGTGAGGATTTTCCCTCGCAAATGCAAATTGTCGATTGATCTTCCTTCGGAGGTTTTCCCATTGCGTGACTACATAGCTATACCTATATACTTAGATATATGATACTCTTCTCTGTGTGTACAAATTCCTGAAAGATCGGCAACGTCGCTTTTGAATGTCGATACGATAACGGGTTTCTACCAAGGTACAATATTTAGGTCTTTGTAAACCTTATTAAAAGGTTAAATAGATCATTCCTATTGTAAGTATTTAGTTTAAATCGACGTAAAATGTTTAATAGATATATCAACGTTTACTTTGATCTACCCAAATGAGCATCAAAAAAGTAATTATTGCTTACGTTAAGTCCTTTAAAATATGGATATAATTTGCAGATGATAATAAACCATTTTTCTGCCTACTAGATATTGTTACCCTATCAGTGCTTCTCAAACTTTTTATGCTATGGAACCCTTTTAGGACGCGGAGTATTTGACGGGACCCTAGAACAACGCGGGCGGCAGTGCGGGGGGGGGGGGGGGGGGGTAATAATCGACTTTTAACGGATTTTCCCCCAGGAGTTATGACATTTATGATCAGTACCAATTTTCGTGGAACCCCCAGAAAGGCTTCACGGAACCCCAGGGTTCCGCGGAACACACATTGAGTATAGCTGCCCTAGATAGTAGTAATGCTATCAATCACTGGCAATCATCAAATGATAGTCCCTTTCAATCACACCATGTCTGGCGCTCATCGAAATACTTAATAAAAAACGAATATCTGAAATTTAGCGCTTTACGTCACTTGGACGGTAAAATTTTACACACTTAGTGACGTCACGCGGTACTATAACTCGCTGTGTCTTCATGACTTTTAGTTTGTTGAACAACAGAAAAAATACGTAAGCAATATTTTTTTGTAATCTATAAAAATTTTTTGAGGAATATATAGCCTTATAAGTTAATATTACAAATTTCCATCACATGTTGGTATGGGACTTAAAAATAAGGTGCCAACTGTGTTCCTTACCTAGCATGTCGTAAAAGGCGCTTAACGATATAAAAGGTTTTGAGTATGAGATTGGGCAGGGGACGAGCTAGCCACTTGTCACAATTTTTGTACAATTTTCTATCTAACCAAGACCAGTATTTTTGGCTAAATGTGGTTAAAGGGACTTGCTGCCCCTTTGACTGTTTGAGGATTAGGCACGATGTTATGTATTTTGAGACATCGCCTGCATTGCATTTAGGCTCTATGCGGATGTAAGCCTTGTTTGTGATTTAAAATACAATTCACAATACATGTTGACTGGAACTCATCTGATATGCTACAATAATACGTTGCTTCAATCGTTTCCGCGCCTGCAATGTTCATAACGGGCATTTAATAGCTTCAAAAGGTTCCATTGTCCGCTTCAGTGCAGCCGCAGCATATGTTAAACATAGCGGAACATTTTAAATGTTCGTTGCAAATGTTTACATGGCTTAAATAATTCGCACATTGCGCCATCGGTCGTTCGCTATTCAAAATATTTTAGTACTTCGTTCGGTCTAAATTGACGTTCAGGTAAGTGTTAACATTGTTTCTTTTAATAAAAGAGTGAAGTAATTTGTCCCCTATCGTCGTTGTCTTTTGTTGCAGAGCATAAGCCTGTCTTGATGTACCATGGTACGAGTACAACTGGCTTACTAGATTAGTTCCTATGAGGCAGAGTAGGTCTCTATGCTATGTTGGTTCATATAAGCGTCTAAATTAAAAATGGTAGGTAAAGTAAATAATACGTGACATGGATTTTTCGTTATTCGCATCTGGATGACTTTATTTGGCTATTTTTCAGCTGATATTGTAATCTAACTTTGACTGGCTCGATGGCGCATTCGGTAGTGACCCTGCCCCGTGCGCCAAGAGTTGTGGGTTCGATCCCCACCCAGGACAAACATTCGTATGATAATTACTTGTGTTTGTTCTGTGTCTGGGTGTTAATATCCAATATTCAAGTATATATTTGTAATACCACTGTTGATTCTGATATCCGTAACACAAGTGCTTAAGCTACTTACCTCGGAGTCAGATCAGTGTTTGTGATGTAGTGTGATATTTATTATTATATTTATTTATTTATATTTATATAAGGATATACTTTGGTTTAAACTGGATAGATTCAACCTTGAATTAAATTCTAGTGCCAAAGTCATATCTCTATTTAATCATAATGATCCTAATAAACGTGAATAACGAATTATAGGGGAAAAAAGATATTTGTTTTAAAATGCTAACTAAAAAAAACAAAAAACTTTGGCAGAATATAGTATTTTGTAATGTTCTGATTATTTCTTGATGTAAGCATAGTAAAGTATAGTTAGTTAGTTAAACATAGTCGCTCGTGCCCATCTTACTTCAATATAAAATTAGAAATAGTTAACATTTCTTTCACTAAACAGAGTCAAATTCACTAAATAGTGTAACAGTTAGTTAAACACTAAAAACAAGAATTTTAAATACAATCTCCGCTAGTTTGGTGTTCTTAATTAAGAACTCAGTAAAATTTATTATAAATGCCGTCTAGTGCTAATCAACTCAATAATAAATTAAAATACTTTTAAAATTAACCTTTACTTTACTAGCTTTGTATTTGTTTGTATATACTATTTAATATTTACACAATTACGCAGTTGTATATATGTTTGTATGTATAAGTATAATTATTTAAGTATTGTATCATCCTTTCTTTTGTATCCCCTTTTATAATTATCAAAGTAATATGTTTACTGCACGGCCCTACCCCTCTCTTTTCGATAGCTTATTTTCCTCTACCTGAAGGTTGTCTGGAAGAGATTGCTTCTAGCGATAAGACCGCCTAAATTGTATTGTATTTGTTTGTATCCTTATTTCTGTATCTGTTTTTCGTGCAATAAAGAATATATCTATCTATCTATCTATCTACTTTATTTTCCAATGTCGTTAACTTGTTTTGTGGAAAAAAATAACTATGTTAAGCGATTTGCGCAACGACTTAGTACGTGTATTGTTTGCCTAATTAGCATCAAAAGTCATTGATCTCTGGTGTATATAGAATGCTAATAACAAGCCTTTTGATTAGCATAAATAGTTCGGTTTATGTTCTCCGTTAGACGAATCACTTGGTGTGGGATTAGAGTTGCCGAAAAATCGATAGTTTTGCAATCGATAGGTTAACGGCCAAATCATCTATACGATTGATAGGAAAATCGATACTAACGATAGTATCGATGTCTCTGTTAGTACAATACTGCCGATAGTATCGATAGTAGCGATGTCTCTGTTGGTGCAATACTATCAATAGTATTGCTTTTGAATATCGTATAGACTATCGATAGTATCGTTGAAATCGATAGTATCGATACAATCAATAGTATCGATACAATCGATAGTTGTGTATTAGGTATTGAAGAGTAATACTATCAATGGTATCGATACTATCGATAGTTCATTAGTAAGCAGCGATCGAAACTATCGATAGTATTGCTCTTCACCGATAGTTTTGAGTATCGATAGACTATCGATACTATCGAAGTCTTCAACTATCGATAGGCGATCAATAGACAGTATATTAAATAGGTTTGAATTGAAAAATAATAAAACAGTTCGTTTGGACACAATTATATGTGTAGCGTTAAGCATTCTTCTATTTATAAACTAGCTTTTGCCTCGACTTCATCCGCGTAGAAGTCAATTCTGTCAAATAATGTTTATAAAAATGTATAAGTAGATTGGACCAAAGAATCACGTTGTCCCATACATACTTTGCCCCCCTTTTTCACCCCCTTAGGGATAGAATTTCTGAATTCTTTCTTATCGGATACTACGTCATACAAATAACGTACCCTCCAAGTTTCAGGGTCCTACGATCAACGGTTTAGGCTGTGCGTTTATCCGTCAGTCAGTCATTGAGGACAAGGTATTTTTTGTTTGTCTTATAGCAAAATATCATGTCTAAATCCTCAAAATATCTATAGTCCCCGTCAAAGAGAGTATACTGCTTTGCTTGTTGAGACCTCTTAACGTGTACGTATGAGCTATTATAGAAGATCAAGACTTCTGGATGTTTTTTCTTCGCTGGAACATATTTCAGCCTTAATCGGGGCGGAACTTTGGTCACGATGCTCTGTTTAGCAGTTAGATTAATAATATTATTTTGTATTTTAAACGATTCCCTGTTTATCCAATAGCGAATAGAGTGTTTTTATTGTGTGCTTGCCACTTGAACAAGGGGAACCCCCTTTCTAATTCCGAATGTGTTATCGCGATAACCATCGGTGGACATTCGTCTGTTTAATTCTGTTATTTCATTACGCAAACGCCCTAACTACTTTATCGCGGTGGTCGTTTCACGCGATCTCATAAATAACTTGTGTACAAACGAATTTCTTGAAAAGGTCGTAGAAATTACAAGTTCACGTGAGGGCTGTCACGCAAACTGAAACCGGACTCGGTAGTATTTAGTTTTAGTATTTACCCGTGAGTTATTAAAGACCTGTCGGCCGTAATGGTTAGGTCGGAGGATTGAAATCGGTACTAGAAGCAGTGGTTCCGTATCGTTACTGAGGTTCCTGGCTTCGATGTGCGCACGTGCTTGTTGTTGTGCATCCGACGCTCCCGTAGGGTGCACAACAGCGACCACCGCTGTGAGCCGCGCATTGCGTCACACAGCTACAGGGAGTTAGTCCTAATAGTGGGGATACCGGCGCCTCCAGTACCGCGCAGAAATAAGCCATGTTGGTTATATTCAGTATTGTTTCCTCGAGGAGAGGGCGCCGGCTCGTCGGAGTTTCCCCCTTACAGAAAAAATAATAATTAAAAAGGTTCCTGGCATTGCGTTAAAATTACTATTTTATAATTAATTACAGTTTATTGCTAAATGAATATGCATTGTATAAAATATAATGATTTTTTTCGTGTATTTTATACTTTACCTAGGTAATGTATAGAATACCCAGGGATTGTATAGAATACCTATTGAAGCGCGGGCTACGTATGCAATAGGATTATAGGCTAGAATCTAGGTTAGTATTTAGCCAAAACGAGTTAGGTTAGGTTAGTTTAAGGTTAGGTTCCCCCCCGCCGGGGTCCTCGGTTTGTCGTACCGGGGGGGCTTAGTAGGCCCTGACGTGGCAGGGCTGAAGCGAAGAGGGACCCCCGGGTGAGCCGCAACTGCACGACTAGCCAACGAGCAGCTGCGGCGGTCCGGCCGTATTCAGGCTCCCTGCGGCCGGACCAGGGTTGGTCGCCGGGCAGAAGGCGGCCCCTTCGACGAGACGCTCTCCGCGTGCCCCTCTGGCTTAGCAGAGGGCACAGCGCGAAAGTGGGCCCACGACGCCGGTCACAGGGATGATTGGCGTCTGAATCCTGGGCGGAGTGGTTGAGACATGCTGGGTGGCCTGGCATGTCTCGACGCGCGCGCGTGCTCAGTGCTGTGCATCCGACGACTGTTGTCGTGGGCTGCACAGCATCGACCACCGCCGCGCGAGGTGGGCCGCGTTGCGCGGCATGCGCACCACCGGAGGAGTAGTCGTATAGTGCCGACAGTGGGGATACAGGCTCCTCCGGAACTGCGCCGCTGGAGGCCACCTTGGGGTTTAGTCGGTTCGAGTCCGACACACCGCCCTCTGGATCCCCGTCCAGAGGGTGACGGCTCGTGGGAGTTCCCGAAGTAAAAAAAAAAAAACCTAAACTTTTTTTCTTCAAAAATAGTTGAGTTTTTTTTTTTACTTTTTTTGGATTATTATCCAATTTAACGAAATGATGAATTAGCATGCCATCAAAAGTTAATTTTGTTACTAGCTATTTTGTCACTTCATAATGTTCCATCTTACCTAAATCAATTTGATTTGACAACAGTGTTTAAAGAGCGTACTGGACTTTGCTTTATACTATTACAGTAAGATTCCAGGAGCCTACTGACAAAGAATGTCGCTTATGTACACAAACTATTATATATATTACCTGACGTAGGAACTTTCGGTATTATATACAATACCTAGGCAAATTATGAAATAAAATATATTTTATAAATTACCTGAACTCTTATAGACATTCTATAGAATGTCTAGGTACTCTATACAATACTGGATTAAACAGATTGCCGGTAACATATGTATATAATGATATATTTAGCACCCGGCTCTATCACGTGCTATAAGAAGTAAATTATTATTTTTTTTTTTTCAAGAAAAATGCTTTTATTCTAAGGTTCTTTCTAACTTTTGTTAAATTTTGCAAAGGCAGAATCGCGGTCTCTAAGATTTTATATGAAGAAAGACTTCACTCCGCTGAGCCCTACTCCATTAAAACTTTGCTGAGAAATATGAGATGTTCCTCTCAGTGAACTTCTTACACGCGCATCGATTAACTACCTCGCTCGGTCTAGTAGACTTACAGCCTAACATTTGTTTGCGATTTTCAGGCGTAAATCAGTTCTACTGCGTATTTTTAAACACACTTTAATAATACTTTTTCAGAATTTTCACTTGACACTACTTTTCACAATTTTCCATCTAACCCAGCCCAGTTTTGTTTTTGACTGAATGTGGTTAAAGGGGCCTGCTTTGACTCTGCCTACCTACCCCTTCGGGGATTATGGGCGTGATGTTATGTTTATGTTTGTTTACTGTAATAATAGCTTCATACTATTTGAAAGGGTGAGCTAGGATAAGGTATATCTAAACATACAAAGAGTTTGCTAAAATATAATACCTACCTACTAATATTATTAATGTGAAAGTAGCTCTGTTTGTCCGTCTGTTACGTTTTAAAATTTAAATAAACTTAACCAATTGAAATTTATTTTTGACTTAAAGTGGTTAAGAGGCTTGCTGCCCCCTTGACTCTGTTTACCCCTTTGAGGATTACGGGCGTGATGATAATTAAGATTAATTTTACTACGCCGAAAGTTTGATTCGTAAGAAATAGATAATTTTCATCCCAGATAAATTAATATACGCGAACGCAGCCATGTACAAAAGTTAGCATATGAAATTGATTTTATAGGTAGGCACGGGAAGGATGCAGGAGGATTGGATATCTCCTAGAAAAACAGTATTATGAAGTAACATATGAATTGACAAATACCTTTAGGAACTCGAGTTTTCAATTAATCACAATTCTATTATGACCTCTGTACTGCGCACGTATTGTGTAAGCCTTGTTTACACGTCCATTAATAACTTATAGGCGGTACGGTTACGATACAATCGTTATTTTCTAGCAGTTAGTTGTTAATTACGGACACCCATAGGTCATTCACCTAGTAAGCTTAATTACTGAATAGTTGATTGGATTTTGCACGTAATCAGGGTTAGTTGTGTAGTCCCGTTTGTACTTCCGGCAACCTTAATAATGATTCACTTGTGAAAGGTGAATAATGGTTATCTATAAATTTTTTTAACCTTAAATATAATCTTATTAATACTACCGTAACTATGATACAAAGACGGTTTGTGAAATATACATAAGTTCTTCAAGAGATTCTGTTTATTTTACATACAATTTTATCGATTGTCACAAGCTACGTCAATTTCAAATCTATATTGGTACCAAGTTAATCTTTAGACACTACAGCACAAAGTGCTTCTGAAGAATAAATATAAAACAACACCAGTATAAGCCCGGTTCGCTTCTATTCTATTTTATTCAAGACGTCGCTTTGAGAGTTCAAACGTGTGCACTTAGAAGGTTATATGATGAAAATATCTCAATAAAACACAGCTTCAGAAATACTATACAAACTTATGTTTACTAAATAATCTCAGTGCCTACCTAAGTATTTTGTAGTTTCTTTAAGCTTAGCACACAATCTTATTTAAAAACTAACTTTGAAACAAGACACATTTTATGATAATAAGAAAGCGAATGGAATTTCATTTAAAATCAACAACAAGTCAGATTTTGCCAAAACGAATAACTACAACGTGTCTGCAAAAGATTGAATTCTATTTTTAGCATTCGTATATTATTTTATGGTAGTTTTATTTCGTACATCCTCAGTGAATGAATGTATTTCCAGTGATGAATGACAAGAATTTGAAACACGAAATTTCACAAGCCCACATTGGAGCATGGTAAACAAAATCCAGACTAAATTGATAGATTTTTTAAACTTAATTGAGGAAACTACCATTTTGTAACCTTCGTAATCCTTAGACATAAATACCACATGTATAGTTTTGAATCTGGGTACTAGCGATTCAACCATTTGTCTATAGTATTGTTGGTAGTATTCATAGGGTAGCAGACCCGCTGTACCGTAAATTTATAAATATAGGTAAATATCAGACTACATCACATACACTGATCTGACTCCGAGATAAGTAGCTTAAACACTTGTGTTACGTCACGTTGTATATCAGAATCAATAGTGGTATTACAAATATATTCTTTAATATGGAATATTAACACTGAATTTATCACTGTTTATCTTAGGTGGGGATCGAATCCACAACTCTTGGCGTTTAGGGCAGGGCTACTACCGAGTGCGCGATCGATCCAGTCAAATAAATCCATCATATCCTTCCAATCAAAGTACGTCCAGAATTATTCGGACGCAACCATGCGGCGTCGGGACCGCGGCTCGAAGCCAGTAATTAATAAAAGGCTGACACGAATACGACTCGAATGAAACAAAAGCTGGCGTACAGAAAACACGCGCGACCTCATAAATCGGTGGTTGCCGAATAATCGACTGACAAACATGGTACGAACGATCCGCGCCGCCGATCCCTGATTTTTCATGCATAAGCAATATGAAATATATTCTGCGTTGGTGAATAATTTATTCTCGATTGTCACCCGAGAATCGAACTTTGTTCGCAGGTGTTCAATGAAACAATTACCTACATACTTTTTGCGAGGCGATATTCGGCCGACGGTTATTTCAGTGTTCATAATTGACTTTATTCGGTGGGTGTATGTTACGTTATGAGTATCTGGGGTAACAAGGGCTTGGTCGAGACTTAATTAGGGCGTGTAATGAGTAATGTTGGTAATAAATTATGTTTTATTTTGTAATATTGTTAAGTACTTCTATTGATGAGCCTTCTTTCCTTATAAAAAAAACCCATATAAGCAAAAAAGCAAAAAGCAAAGCAAATCTTATTAGTAACATTTTGTTTCAAATTGTACATGGTATTATACTTAAATCCTTATTAATGTTACTAACACAAATAAATTCCGTCCATTTGTCAGGTTTGCGCAAAAACAACGTTAGTTTGACGAAATGTATATGATAGAAACTCGTATTACTTATGCGTATCCGGTTACATACTATATCAAATTCCACGTAGCTAAGAGCTATAGATCATATCTATATAGATATCAACAATAATATTATTATAACCATGCGTTTACTAGTAAAGAAAAAGAAACCATACAATCTAGTTTGTCCCATGTTGATCTGGGACTTGGCCCATGTTAATCTGGGACAAAAAAAAAAGAATGTGCCAACTGTGATTCTTGCCTAGCATGTCGTAAAAGGCAACTAATGGTTTTACGGGTTTTTGGGTATGTGTCTGAGTAGGCGACGAGCTAGCCACTTGTCACTACTTTTTCACAGCTTTCCATCCAATCCAGCCCACTGTCCCGTGTTGGTCTGGGACTTAAAAAGTATATGCCAACTTTGGTTCTTGCCTAGCATGTCGTAAAAGGTGACTAATGGTATATCGGGTTTTGGGTGTGTGATTGTGTAGGCGACAGGTTAGCCGCTTGTCACTGCTTTTTCACAATTTTCCATCTAACCCAGCCCAGCTTAATTTTTGGCAGAATGTGGTTGAAGGGGCATGCTGCCCCTCTGACTCTCCCTACCCCTTCGGAGATTATGGGCGTGATGTTATGTATGTATGTGTGTACAATCTGGCATTTCCGTTAAAAGACAATTACTTACATCTGGTAAATTAGAAATAACTTGAACTTTCTTGTCCCATGTTGGTCTGGGACTTAAAAAGAATGTGCCAACTGTGTTCCTTGCCTAGCATCTCGTAAAAGGCGATTAATCAGGTTTTGGGTGTGTGATTATGAAGGCGACACGCAAGCCACTTGTCACAACGTTTTCACAATTTTCCATCTAAGTAACCCAGCCAGCCCAGTTTTCTTTTTGGATGAATATAGTTAAAGGAGCTTTTTGCCCCTTTAACTCTGCCTACCCCTTCGTGGATGCGGGCGTGATACTGCATGTATGTAAGTTGAACTTTATTTAAGTCTTTTTCTCAATATAAATGTTATATTTAATTTAATTCATGATGTTGCAACAAATATAGCCACATTTTCAAGAGGAAATAAGTGTAATGTTAAAGTTACATCGGTAACAAGGTTAAACCGAACCACGGCTACAGAGTATAAGAGAAAACCCATTTATTTCACGGAATCAGTGACAGGTCTATTTTGGCGATGTGCGATGCAGTGCTGTGAAAGTTAAAATCGAATCCATATTTCCCATGACATTGTTTCAAATATAGAAATATGTTGAACAAAAGAAATATGGTACTAGTGAGCTGGACTTTTTGATTGAATTTGTGCAATTCGATGTACCAGCTGGTGTTTAGATTGAATTTAGTTTAGTGCTTAAATTGATAAGGATTTACGAAAAAGGGTTGTTCACCTTGTTATTAAATAAGTAGGTACTACGATTTTTATTTTACATGTTTTTTTTTATGTTACAACTAGTACAAAAAGGATAATTAGTTTACCGGAATGCATGGTCGATTAATTATTATATTTTTACTATTACTTAACGAACTGATTTAAGACGAAGTATTTTATGTTAAAGCGATGTGAAGTTATTAAGACTACTGGTACTAAGCATGGACAACATGGTTTTGAGATGTCATCTTGATGGTTATATTACGAGGACGATATACTCGGCGGATTTCGTAAAATAACAATAAAACTTGAAATGTCCCAGTTTTATTTATGAAATTCTTATTTCACTATTACTAGGCAATGCGACTTGGCAAAAATAAACCTCTTAAGAGGTTTGGTGGCCATTGATCAAATATCATATTTAATTTTATAGCGAGCATGTTGATAATACGGCTATAAACTGGCTTTATTAAAGCTTCAAAATACCGTATAATAAAGAAAATTATCTGTTTGCTGCTCTCCCATATTCTGTAACTTGTAGGTTGAATCTATAATCATGCTTTACGGGAACAGCTACTCAAAGATTCATTGAATGTGGGATGCTATAATATTTACTAGTAACAGAGGTATATATTTAGTTGTCTGAAAAATCAAAGCATTTTTTTATTCAATTTATGTAAGTACCTAATAATAATGTCCTCGTAACCGATATTGGTCACGGCGGCCAATCTCAACGAGGATTAGCCAATTGCGCAGGATATATTATAGTGCACAAGTGTGTGCGCAAACACATGTCCACTCTCTATTTCTTCACTCTCCTAGCCCGGTGGGACGGCAATTTGACATGACCGGAGAGAGGTCAGGCGCAGGACCGCCGGCTTAACGTGCATTCCGAGGCACGGGGCTGATTAAACCGCCAGCTTCCTGACTCCGAGCTGTTACTGAGTAATTTCAATATTGAAATACCCAGCCACAAATTTTTGGCCCGACCCGGGATTTGAACCCGGGACCTCTTGGTCCTTTGACGGGGTATGACGTACGACCAACAAGGCAGTCAGTTCTTATGTACCTGTTAATTTTATAGATAATTATTATTTTACGTAAAACTGGTAAAGCTATATTGAAGTCAAGTCGTGGGAACAAAACAAATTTAATTGTACCATAAAAATAGTAGTAGCCTTTGATTTCAAGAAGAGTATTTTGGTGAAATTATTTGCGCACGAATTGCCAACGTCATCTGGACGGAGCGTTAAAATCCAATAAATAACAACAGACTGAAGTGTCCAAATCACCGCGCTAATCTAAGTTAAGAAAGCCAATATTTAAAGTGACACTGGATGAAAGTTTGTAAACGAAAACAGGGAGCCAACACTTCAACGAAGACCAAAGAAAAACTTGCTCAGTTGACATTGATGGATGCGAGCTGCTACGCGGAGTACCCGGCGACCGTTTTGCAAGCCAAAGGTAAACTCTGGACTAAGTACTGTGTTTTAACGGAAAGTGGAAATAAAACTGAATGATTAATACCTCTCTGGGAAGTTGAAAATAGTTTTTGGATCAGATTCAATATTCTTCACTATCTCTTTGCCGCGGTTCATTTTGTATTCACCGTTCTAAACTTACTGGCACTTCCAACTTAAACAGTCTATCAATACGTTTACTTGTAAAACTGTTCGCCTGTATTTATTCTAAGTTGCTAGACTTATTAAAAAATTCTGTGTAGATTATATAATCTTCTACAGTAAAAAAAATAGCAGAGAGCAAAGTAAACGTAAAAATAAATAAGACATTTTCTAGTTCTCCGTAGGGATTAAATATATTCGTAGCAATCTTTGCAACGTGCATTGGCAAAGCTGGTGTCGCAATGTTGACCGTTTGCGTCAGTTGCGTCACCGTTTCCATTGCAAATACTATCGCCACAAACGTTTTTATCCCGGAACGTTCGCAAATAAATACTCTGCCGTGTCCCGTTGTCGTATTTGCATTCTGGATATACTGGCAGTCAGCATTCGACTAAGCTGACATGTGAAATGGTGCTAATCTCTTATTTAAACTCTCTGTAATCCTGTCGACCCCATCCATTCTGAATGTGTGCAGTCTAAGGATTAATTTGCACATTTAACTAGTGCTGAGATATTTAAACAAAGCACATTATTCCGGCAGTTCGCGACAGTGCCAAAACGGCCTGAAAGTTTAGTTTAACGAACAAATTTGTTTGGTTATATATATATCAAGCCGATAATGATCGTTTATGATGGATAATGAATGAATATTTTTTCCCTTTATTTATAGACGGGAATGGACACGACGCACCCCACGTTAGAAGGGGAGTTGGTTTTAACCCAGCAATGTATATGTACTATCTGTTTTTTTTCTAAGAACGAATTCAGATCGATTAAACTTGCACATTCATATTCTATCGTTTTGTAACCACAGGACAGAAAAAATCCGTGTTTGTAACCATAATCTTATTATAACAAGGGATCTATGTTGATACTTGTTATGCGCACTACGACTACAAAGGTCAGTTGGCAGTGGCTTCTCAATAATCTGAATCGTTGTTTAAAGCCGGGACATAACGAGAGGAAGTAAGATGATGTAAGTAATTTTGTATATATATAAGGATGTCACATAACAAAGCAGGCTTCTAGGATTCGGTACACATATACAAACGATATTTTGCTATTTTAACGATAAAGACCAAACAATATTTAATTAACATTCTGTATAAAAGAAACTGGATTGAATTGAATTTAATTAATTAATTAATAACACAATTTTATCCTTAATAACAATAACACGAAAAAAATTAACATAGTGGATAATTCTCTTACATCAAAGCAGTAAATACAAAATTACCGGGTAAAATATTGATTATAATATCTGAATCCCAATTTATAGAAATATCCCGATTCTGTCAGGAACGGAAAAAAGGGATTCGATATTACGCAATTTGAATTCTATGAAAAAAATGATAAAACAATATTGCCTGAGTAGGTTGAAATAGCAGCTTTCTCAATACAAGGACCCCTCATCCTTTCTTTTCTTAATCTACAGGATTGGGTCCCGACAGGCATGTTATCTGAATAATCACACTGCCGACCGGGTCGGGAAAAACAATCAGTAAACTCTTTCGCTCAAAGTTTACCCAGAAATAAGTAGTCTGTTTACGAAGGGAAAGTTCCAATTTTGGAGATTTGATTGTTTACGATGCTACTGACAGAATTGAAACTTGGAATCTTTTTGGGAGTGGATACCTACTGTTTGGTTACCAAAGGAGTTTCGTTGAGTGGAAAGTTTTACGGTAAATACACTTTAAGATATGGTTGTTGTCTTATCGAATTATGAGGGAACAGTATTGCTTGCTTGCACGTACGTTTGGTGTGCTATATTTTCATAGATAACTTATAGCCTTATTACAAGAAAGAAAGTAGTAGTAGTCATGCTCACTATAACGTCGCTGGGGTGGTGACGTTATGTGACGGGTCGTTACATTCCCTAAAATATGGTTGAGTGAAGCGATGGCTGACACATACGTCATGCTTGGGAACAGGTGCCACCTTTGGGGACTGGTCTGCTCTGGTTTCGTTAATTTATGCTTAAATTTTGTAAACATCGTTATTTTATATTTTGGTGTCTGACAAGCCGACTTCACGACATGGTTCAAATGCAAATATGATCTATACACCCCTGTAAAATATGTTGTTGAAAAGAGTACCTACCGAGTTTCTTGCCGGTTTCTTCAGGAACCGGTGGTAGATTCATATTATTAGCTGATTTTCCTATTGAATTGACGATTTATAAGTGTTTGTTTCAAACCTATATAAATAAAGAGTATTTTGACTTTGACTTTGACTTTTTCATGACAGTAAATTAATATATCTTTTTAAAAAATATATAAGTATATTTTCTAGTTAGATCACGTACTGGGACAAAATTATAAAAATATTATAATTTTTTTCACTGCTGGTTATAATCTAGACTTTCGTCTTATGAGACAAGCCTAACCTTGTCTCATTACTCTTGTAATAAAGGTCAGTAGGACTTACATAGAAGCGACTTGCTAATAATATCTATTCTCTCTATTGGTAAAAGAATACAACTAAATTGTAATTTCGTAAGAGTATGCCATAGAGTATGGCAAAGGTCAGAAGATATATCCTGACTGTTCATTTAATAATGCTTACACATACTAAATAAAGCTAAACTTTTATACAAAGATTCTGCCATCGAACAATTTTGGTCACTTGTTGAGCAATAAATAGATTCTTTACGTTAGAAGTTGTAATGAATAGTTACTGGAACTAAAAAAACAAATACACACTAAGGCCGCTCCCTCACTTAATCATATCAAGTTATTCTATATTCATTTTGTGAATATAAATGTGGATATTTTCTTTTTACAACTACCTCCGCAGTTGGTTTAATCTCTTTCCTTAACGATGTAATCACGAACTAGTGCCATTCACAAGTAAAATGGAGTCGGCTAGGGTACATATTTGAATAAGCATAAAGATATTAGAATACACTGCCGGCTTAGTGATATATCATTTCTACTGGGCTTTTATATCGAAGCTATGATAGTACGAAAAGCAAGAATTGCAAGTTCATATTCTTGGGCAGTTGATTTCCGAGTCGTTTGTATGTTTAAGGAGAAATAAATTTGTATTTGAGGATTCTAGTCTCACTTTTAAGGCCACAATCGATGTAGTTAGATCGGAGTATTACTATAGTATGATTTTATATTGTTTTAATTATTTTGTATGCTTTCCTAATATTATCATAAATAAAAATCTCATGTAAAAGGTTTTTACTTACTTTCGTTGTTTTGTATCAAAGTTGTTAATTAGTTAGTTAATTTGGTAGGTGTCATATAACCACTGTTATCTTCATTATTAAGTAACATATTCAATTTGCTTTAATACAGTTAAGTGATAAAATAAGCAAACAATCCTTACACTGTCAGACATAAACGCCTCGAATATAGATTGATGGCGATATAAGGAAAAAAACATTTCTGCACATCACACAGCTAAGTCAGAGTAAGTCATTTGTAAGCACTCCTCCCCGCATTCGCGTCAGTCAGAATACATTTGAATGAAAGAAGGAGCGATTACTCTGATTATGCCTTCCGTTACAATGGCCCGGCCGGAGTGCGTCCCCATTGTGTCCTTGCGCATTATGCTGACGCATTAAAGGATTGAGATTAAAACATTTTAGCGAATGTCAACAACGTTGCTGTGTTAATTGCCAGTTGGGGATTTTTTTCGGAGTGAACTTTAATGCGATCGGGCGTGAGGGTCATTATTGTGTTTACGAGCGTTTCGGTGCAATGGCGTGGTTTAGGGAACCGGGGCGGCTTCAAATTTGCAACGATTTGATTAGTGGCGTTGAGTTATATGGCCTAGCTACTGTTTATTTCCGTTTGTATGATTTGGTTAACTGTTAAATTTAAAATAGCGGGATAAAATAAAATACTTAATTACACATATTCAATGATTTACACATCATTTATTGGAAAAAAAATATCAGGAATTTAATAAAAATCACTTTTAATGCTTATTCTTTTGGGTATGTGACTGAGTAGGCGACGAGCTAGCCCCTTATCACTCCTTTTTCACAGCTTTTCATCCAACCCAGCCGACTGTCCCATGTTGGTCTGGGACTTGAAAAGAATATGCCAACTGTGGTTCTTGCCTAGCATGTCGTAAAAGGCGACTAATGGTTTATCGGGTTTTAGGTGTGTGATTGTGTAGGCGACAGGTTAGCCGCTTGTCACTGCTTTTTCACAATTTTCCATCTAACCCAGCCCGGCTTTATTTTTGGCTAAATGAGGTTGAAGGGGCCTGCTGCCCCTTTGACTCTGCCTACCCCTTCGGGGATTATGGGCGTGATGTTATATATAATATATATGTTGAATATGTTTTATTCGTGAGAAATAGTAGCAAATAAGAGACCTACAATTGTTAAAATTTAAAAAAGCAGCACTATGCTAGTCAGGAAGAAAAAGCGACACACAGAACTACATTCAATGTTGCGTAAGTTTCAAAGTAGCAACAGTTGATTCATATTCAGTTAACAGTCTCCACGTTACAGGTAGGTATCCGTTACCACAATAATCTGGGCGTAAAATATTTTTAGCGACCAATAATACGGTGTGTATATTGTCTCTCATTTGCTGGGACCCCGATACGTGACTATAACAAACGCAATGACGTTTCACAGTTGAAATGTTGCCCAGTAAAGTAGTAAATCCACACGGACGGGTAATGCACACGGCTGAAACATTCATGATGATTACATCCATAAATTTCCCGGCTACCAACACGTAAATGGTTGATTTATGACACCTACAAAGAGGAAATGTGTCGTCGCATTTTCGACCTCAAAGGTCCTTTGAACTTTGTCACGGAAGAGTGCATTAAAAGAATATTTAATGTAGGATGAAAGAATGGCCTGCGGTATAAAAAATAAATGCTTATGAATGGGATAAATTATTTTCCACGATAGCAGGGCTACATGTAATTTTTAACATTTAATATTATGAAAAAGACTACACTTCAGTTATTTATTAAATGATAAATAATCAAAAACCCAGTTTCCTGTTAGGTTTTACTTCATTCACATTCATAAATATATGAATTTGTTGGAATTTATCTTATGTGAAGTATTCTTCTCTTGTGCGAAGTATTTATTATAATTTATTAATTACATTACATAATTTTGGCCTCCAAAAAACGAAGGCGTAAGCTACGCTTTGTTTATTGGAAAAAGAAAACAATATCTTTTGATGTTAAGTCTAATAAAAAAACCAGTTCCTCAAACATAACTCTTTATCTTTTTAATAACGTCTGAATTGAGAAACAATAATGTAACGTTAGAACATAAAGGAACATGAAATATTGTGTTGCGGACGTTCTTATTAAGAGAACGTCTCTTTTAACAAATAAAAAGAAATGGGTAAGGAAACGTCATAAACAGGGAAGTCTATTATTTTCGTTAAAGGAATACTCGAACAATAATATTTAAGATCGAGAACTGAAAATGGCTTTGAATTGTATCGTAGGAGTTCGAAAAGATGAAGGGCCATTTGCACTGGTGTATATCACATTTGATCATCATCATTTTACACATGCACAAGCGATTTTAATTTTCTATTAACTGTGTGTGGTGTAGGTACAATTTCTCCAGACTGAGCTTAGCGAGGCGAGATAATTTCCAGATAGATATATTCCTTATTAGAAACGTCTTCCTTCGTAAGCAGCTTCGTCAGGGCTACCGAGTTTATTGTATTCAGACAATTGAAGAAATAAGTATACGGATTTCAATTAATTGTGTTTTAGGATTAATATTATAGCAACATTTTCATCGTGGATAAATATTACACGATGTTGTATTTATTGATCTGATTCCAAAAAAGGTAAGCTTAAGAAGATAACGTTTAAGAGAAAAAAAAAAAATAATCTCCTGTTTATAATAATTACTCCTTTTATAAAACTGGCATATTTAATTATCTATCTATAATATAAAAATGAACTCAAATTGTTCCTGTTTACGCTATAACTTGAGAACCGCTTTACCGATTTCATTCATTTTATTTTAAATGTTTTCCAATACTTTGTGGAAGGTTCTTATATATAAGAAAAAAAGAAAGAAGCGCAGAAAAATTAAATATAAGAATGGAAAATCCTACAATAGGGCGTTACGAAGTTCGGCGGGTAAGCTAAGAATAATATAATAAAATACACTCTTAGACTCAGTACGACAAATATAAGTAAGCGCTCTGTGTAAGAAATATGTGAAGTCATTAAAAAGTTTTAAACGAGAAATCCAATCAGAAATTGTATTCATATTAGAATTTCGAATACACCAGAAAATAATAAAACCAAGTCGTTGAAAAGAGTGATGGACTTATGTTAGCTCAAAACGTTGGCGTGTTTTGAAAAGAAGCCTGCATAATTAATTAGGAATCAGTGGCGGACTTAATCATGTCAAATTGTGTTGTTAACAGGACGTTGCTAAGCAGGTTGTGGGTAATTATGAAAGTTAGTAAAAAGTTAGTAATATCTATCTCTTATTGGATGTTTTTAATTTATTTCTATGTAAAAATGTGATGTTATGTACAGTCTCGTTTCAAATATGTTTGTAATTAATAAACCTAACAAGCACTGTTAAAAACGTTATTTGAGTAGGAAGTTTTCACAAATTTTCTAGGGCTTAATGCCCTCACCTTATGAATCGGAGTTCCCCAGAAGTCGTTGAGGAAGATGTTGGAAATGGGCGTCTGAGGTCGCAAGTCTCTGTTCTCCTTAATGGCACTGATGTCGTCGAATACGAAGCCGCAGTAAAGGCAGTTGTGGTAGACGAGGATGCAGGCAAGGACGAGGATGGCTCCGAGACCACGCCGCGGAGGCTCTGGTAAGTGCTCCGGCGCCTGGCTATGACCACCGAGACGCCGTCGGCTCCGACCAGTCCTTGTCCTCACCGCCGACACCACTCCTCCAAACCTACACACGCCACTTACGCGGTCCATTGTAACTTATACCGGCATTCTACCAAAAATCCAAATCACACAACACTTCCATCATTTTTATGTCAAAAATCTCAGTCACAGCGCATATGGACCTCAAGTCACCTGAAATGTTTTATGAGTAGCTAGCGAAAACACGATCACGAACAGAACCGGGACTATAAATTTCGCTACAGAATATCAACGAGTAAAAAAGGCAAATACGCAAAAAAACCACCGTCGAACACTAAAAACGCAACCGCGAAACGTTTGTTTAGGTTACTGAAAAGCACATGTCACTGTTTTTTTTCGAAATCATCTCATTTGACATTTATGTAGTGGTTTTATTACGACGCGCGCGGACACACTCGCTCACTGGGCCGACTCGCCGACGACTGCCGAGGGGCGACGAGCGAATGCCGCGGCAAGTCACGTGACCCGTCGTTTTACTGCGGGTCGTTTTGGGATAGCGCATGCGTGTGTGCGGGGATGGCTGGCGGCAAAATATTTTGTCACACTATTATACAAAACGAATTGGACTGTTTCAATTTCTATACACAAAAGTTCGGACAGTGGACACGACTTTTTCGCACGTGTGGTTTTGATAATAGTTTCTTCCTGCTCGTGTGCGTTTCGTTTGCTTTTTTACTCACTATTGTTGTTTTAGGTATAGATCGTGAATCGGAAGAGGGTGTGAGGAGACTATCAAAAATATGTTTGATATCGAATCATAAACGGTTTGAGTACAGGGGATATTATCGCAATTTGATTACGTCGCGTCCTACGGGCGCATGCCCGCGGGGGCAGGGGGAAGGGTAAATGTTGATGACGACATTTGGTCGGGTTCAGGGGAGATCGAGACGGGAGAGCGAACGACGGGGTAGGTACGTCGACTCCTCATACAGTTGTTTCTCGTAAATATATTTGAGACGACGCTGGAGTTTCAAGCTTGGCTGGAGGCTGAACTCGATTGATACACTTCTCGATCCTCGAGTGCCCATTCGGATTCATTTTTTCTCGCGCCGCCGACGTCGGATGATGAACACCGATAAAAGGTTTTCGATGTCGCCCCGGTCTTTCGCCTTTTAAACGCAAAAGTTATTAGTTACGTGACTTTCACAAATTTACATTCTGAGATACGTACGTCTTTGAGGAAGAAGAATTATTAAATATTTAGCTGAAGGAATATTGATATTTTAATAAAATCCATCGTATTGTCACGTGAAACTAAGGTAGGTACAGTATTTTTAGCTAACGGACTTGTTTTAATTATGGAACTCATGATATCAAAGTTATTTACTTATTTAATTACATTTGTATTTTATTGATAAAGGAAGTGTCCAATTAACTTCATTTCAATACATGTATGTATATATATCTTTGTATTTAAACTACACATATAATAATGTTTTATACCGTATATCTTGTAAATACTTAGAATACAATTCAATTCATAAATATATACGAATACCCCAATCGTCACAAATACATTTATATACTTATCACCTAGGTATATTAATATAAATATATATATTACTATAGACCCTGACATAAACTAAAAAATTTACCAAGATAGATTATTTAGAAAAGTTCCAAACTTTTTAATAGTTGTCATCAGGGTAAGATAACAATCTGAAGAATTGACTGGTCCAGACAGGTACCTATTTCCGAGCTTTCGGGCAGGTAATTAAGTATTATGTTATACGAAGTTTGGAGGGCTTATAGTAGTTTTATAAGCCACCATACCGTAGGGACCTTATAAAGGACAAACAAGCCAAGGGGATTCAAATTTCGGTCACCCATCCAGAACATTACGAAACAAACGTTGATTGACTAACTACTCAAAACACACTGTACCAGCAATTTTACTTCTGAAATACAAAACTCTTTACAACACTAACCGCTGCTCACGAATCGAATAAGCCACGGTCGATACCCCATCAACTGAATAATACAGAGATAAAATTGCCCAAAAGTGAACAAGGAATCGAAACCGACGGTTACACGTCGTAACAAAACGTGAAAATAATAAAAAACTGTGTCCATTTGTAGTACTTTCGGTGACACGGTGTTTTTGGCGATCCGTAACACGATTGGAAAAACAGGAAAAGTGTCCGACAGGAAAACGGGCATCGCCGTGCTCGGGGACGGGGCGGCGGGCACGTCAATTGAATTAAGTGCTTCTGGCCAGTTATCAAAACGAAATAGGCCCTTTTGTATTAATTTTTCACATAGTGTACATAAGAATGGAAGATGAGAACTGACTAAGCCGATATGCTCTGCGAAAGTAGAAGTGCGCAGGCATCTCAACTATCACGACCAAATTTTGTAATGTGCCAAATAAACATTTATTCTATTCTATTCTATTCTATTCTATTCTATTAACAGATGTTAGGAGTATAAATAACCCTGGAGCAGGTATTAAAAACGCTTAAAAATATTTTTTTGAGAATTCGTATACCGTTGTATGCTAAATTACTTACGTCACAATTCTTTTTCAACCTTCGCAATTGTTAGCAATTGTTTCTACGAAAGGCTTTATGTGATGGTGGCCCCCCTCCCACAAACTCTTGCCACCATTAAGCTGTGCTGTAATTGGCTAAGAGCACGTAACGTTTGTTTGTTTTAACTGTGTGTATTCGTAAGTGTGAAATGCATTTTCACATTATGAATATCGGTTTGTTGGTACGGCCATGCTGTAGCTAATCGGTTGGTACGCCGCGTGATGCAGAATACATTTGTTTAGCATCGGAGCTTATATCGAGCCTAAATTATGATTACATACAAACATTTTACATCCTACATACCACATATACATTTTACATACAAACACAGACAAGCTCGATGGCGCATTCGGTAGTGACCCTACCCTTTCGTTGTGGGTTCGATCCCCACCCAGGACAAACATTCGTGTGATGAATACTTGTGTTTGTTCTGTGTCTGGGTGTTAATATTCAATATTTAAGTATACATTTGTAATACCACTGTTGTTTCTGATATCCGTAACACAAGTGCTTAAGCTACTTACCTCGGAGTCAAATCAATGTATGTGATGTAGTCTGATATTTATTCATTACTTATTATTTGACAGGCCCGCTGGTTTAGTGGTCAAGGGTCACGGGTTCGAATCCCGCTAGGGGCAAATGTTTGGTGTGATGAACATGGACATTTGTAATCGAGTCATGGATGTTTATAAAATGTACCTATTAAGGTATGTATGTCTATCCGTTCACAAAGTATTCATAACACAAGCTTATATTGGAACTAGGGAATGAGTGTGTCAGTCCGGAATTTATATAGCTGTAAGAATTTACAGCCGAATCTATAACAAAGATTCTTTGCAATGCTGGCAGATCATGTCAGTATTAGTATTTACATTGATATAAGTTGGTATCAACTATTTAGGTAACATAGGAAGTCACTTTGCTATGTAAAATATTTTTATCCGGCCAATCAACTAGTTATATTGGAATTTTTATCTTCTCTTTCAAAAATAATGTAGTATGATTAAAGTGCGAACCGTATTTTAAAACAAAACTACATAATGATGCGAATATTTTTTGGTGTAGGACTCTCGATGCAAAAGGTCGATCTTCGCTTGACCGGTTTTTATAATCGCCCGGCACAGAAATGTGTTAGCGCGCTGTCTTTTGAACTCTCCTCTTGTCGCTCGAATGATTGCTACTTTTTGTGTGCGTCTCTTTTATGAATATTACTATCAAAATATTAATATAACAGTGGTAATAAACCTAGTACTCAAGCTGTAATAGATTGTAATTAATTAGTTACCTACTTTTATAATTTTTTATACCCTTTTCGAAAAAAGGGTAATATTCTCTATCTGCTAAATAGTTGAAAGAAAACATGGTTCACGTTTTTATGCATATTGCATGCTCGAAGAAGTGTGTATTTTGTATCGCCAAAGGTCAAATTGCTTTGGATTCAATGTAGGTACATATGATACTGTCGAATATTTATATGATTTTATTTGTTACAATTATTCAAGCTGGTTGTAACTGACAACGATACAGGCATTGTAAATAACGAGAACAATCTCGGTGTCACAATATAGCAGTTAGTGAGGAATTAAGTAAATTGAAACTGTTTGATGATTGATAGGCTCAATAGCCGTAACTGTGTATAATTTTAAATGTTCCTTTTTAATAATTAAGCGATCACTATATCAATTCAAGTGCGTAGGTATATTATACGGAACGTTTCCATGCTCTAAATGTGCTCTTGTTTCTTTTTTACCACAGACTACTCGCCCTCGTATTTATTCGGCAAATTTGACAATATCGTCACCGGGCGAGTGGGCTGTTAACAATGACCGCCCTTGCTTACTTTTTCAATATGAACGACTTTTTTTTTCAATTACAATAACGATTTTCGGTGGACTCTTAGACCCTTTGTGCTCGTCAGTTAGTTGGGGATCCTCGCTCAATCGTGTTAATTATTTCCTTTCATGAATGCTCCTTAAGAAACCCTCAGACATTTCTTAGCAGGTATTGTTATACGCACTCCTTTAATAATGGAGAACTCTGTTAAAGAAAATTTACAGCTACTTAAACTTTATTTAGTTAATGAATCAATTGTTGGTAATGGACTTGGCGAAATTCGCTGGACAAAATTAGGTGAAAGTCTGCAAACTATAAATCAAAGTTAATTGAGTTTTCTTATTTTAAGCACATCATTTTGTTAGATTAAACTATAAACGAAAGTTCTAAACATTTTATCGCTTGAATTCGGCTTAGAAAAGATTTGAATTTTAATCTTTAAAACCCTTTATAACTTCGTTTTTCTTTGCTTTGTGATTTTAAAACTAGACATCTTAATATTGAGAAAAGTTTTGATTTTAGCCTATTTTACAAGCTTATATTAAATACTACAAAAAAGTCTTTTAAAATAATTTTGTCTAATCTTTAGTGGTCTATTTACAGAATAGTAAATGTTTGTGTTTAAAGCAATAGGATTTTTCAGACTAGGTCAAAAGTTACATTTCTAAAGAAAAACAAATTACGAATACAACATGTACTTAAAAATAATCCTTTAACCGGACTGTTTAAAGTATAAAAAAATCAAACGGCAAAATCATATTTCGAAATCAATCTTAACCGTAATATTAAACTAAAACTATACTATCTCACATCATTTCCCTAACGCGGTAGGCACCCTAACATTAGTAACATAAAAATGTCATACACCACAACCCACGTATAAACATATCTGATTGAGCAACAAGGGCCAACAAGCACATACATAGCTGTGTCTTCAAATATGTACACCCAAACTTATTTAGGGCGAACCTTGCCGTAAGCATTGTGACATTAACAAAACATTACCCTTTTACTACGGCAAAAGTTCATCTCTTTTAAGGGGGCCAAATTAATTGCCCACCTTTTCGGGCGGACCTTTAATTTGTCCCTTATAGTATTATACTATCACATGCAACGTTGTAGCCAAATGAAATTGTAATTTGAAAATTGTAGGCAAAAGTGGTTTCATGCTTTTCATTTGGCGTGTTTCGTTAAACGCCAAAGGGTAAAGCGGTTTATTTTATTGTTGTGTAAATGGAAAACAAGATAATTGTTGGATAAAAACGATTTTGTAATAGTCACTAAAGTAATTTATCTGTTTACGTAATAAAGTGTGTCAACTCAACTTAACACTTTTGAGTTCATTCAGACACTATAGTTAAAATCTGTTGTACTGCAAAAAAATAATCTATGGAATCGTTTTCTTAATCTGCTTTAAAATGCACTATATAATTTATAGTTCATAGTAACAATCTGAATTCATATCTAGCAAGATCTATTATCTGCCATATGGTGACGTCACAATGTATATACTTAATGAAGGATAACCAGCAAACTATCTTACTATTCATATATATATATATATATATATATATATATATATATATATATATATATATATATATATATATGTACTATACGGGAAGTTTCATCAGTGGCCAGTTGACGTTTATTGCAACGTTTAGTGGTGATAATTTGACATATTTAGTCGTCATCAAAATGCTACCCCAATATTATGTAATGTTAATGTTAATTTGACTTTGTTGTAACGGATTTTGTACTTCGAAGTGCTTGAGATGTTAATTTATTTAAATGTTTTAGTTTTTCAATAGCGTCAAAATGTTACGACGGTCAAAGTTTGTTTATGCACTGTCAGAATTTCGTTTTGTCTGAGGTGAACCTGCGGCCAGAATACCTTAAATGTCAACTGAGGAGATACAGCCTCAAAGCCTTAGTAAGTACAAAAAGGGCCGTCAAGTGGCAACTGTGAAGAAAATACAGTCACAGAGGCAGTAGGTACGTAATAACTGTGCAAAATATAAACCAGAGAACATAAAAATGGGAGAATGTAAGGAAATACGATGGAATGGAACTGACTGGCATCACATGTTGCTCGGCGATCTGTCTCCAACGCTCAGGGCACGCCGTGATTGATGGACGGCATATTAAATAAACCGCCCCGATATTACATTTCAAATATATCGTTTGCTATTACATTCAAGATTGATCGATGCGTATTCATGAAGTACTGTATTATGTCTGTGTCTTTGTCTGTTGAAATCTAGTTTTGTAAGGCTAAGGGCTTTTCTGGGGTATTCTAGTGTGTTTATCTATTCGACAACGCATCAATACGATGGGATTGGTTGAACGGAAATTATTCTTTAATGTCATTGGTCAAACGGAATATATTGAATGATATCACCAATCCAACACAGTTTACCGCTGGATCTGATTGGTAGAATTTTATCAAGACTACATACCTAAGTCATGTTGTTGGTTATAGTAAAAAATTTCAAAGTATAGATAACAATTGCGTACTAATACATTATCTAATATTCTTCTTCATTTTATCCATTTATTTTCCTTTGGTAAAAATAAAGTGTTGCTTTCTAGAAAATCATTCCCCATCAATCAACTGTTTTAAAAACCCATTACCCATTTGAGTAATGAAGGCATTAAAGACACATTGCTGGGTGAGTTGGGAAGCGGCTGGAATGTGTTTAACCCGTAACGCCAACGGGGTCTTATCGGACCCTGAAAATAAATTCAACAGACTATCCCGAACATTAACGTGTTAAAATTTTAATACAAATGGTGCTTAAACATGTATTTGATAACTAAGTATAAAGAAAACAATGAATTTGACTTTAAAAAATTAAGAACTTATGCATATTACTGCTTACCTATTTTTGTGCGTGGAAGAAACAAAGACAAAAAAGAAAGTATTCTTAAAGAAAACCTTGAGCAAAAGATTGCAACGTGGTTTATTAGATGACTCGTTGGTCAATTGCTACCGAGATTAATCGAATTACTTAGGTTAAATATTTGCAAAACCGAAAGGACTCTCTTTAAATTGGTTGGAATAATAAAAAAATTAACATTTTCGCAGAGGCCATGTAAGTGAAAAAACGCTGCAAAAAACGGGAGTATACTTTAGGGTTAATTACAGCAAACCCTGTGGTAAATGCTAAACTTCTGATTTGTAAGGTCGTGTCCTCCACAACGGAGCCAGAAAACAAAGAAATATTTCACTCGTGTAATGGATTGAAGTGAGCTCCAAACTTTTCACATTCAGCAAGTTTTCGAACAAATTTATCTCTAGAGGAGCGAGCGCAAATACATCAAACTTGAAGCAATTTCAGACACTTGTTTCATGTGAACGTTTACAAGTCGCCGGAATTAATCCCATTGTTGTAGTTCGCCGCGAGTTCGGTAGCAGGAATAGCTAAGTTTGCCTACTGCTAATCAGGTCCGTTATACTCGCGCGATTAGTATCACGGATCAGGGAACCTAGCCTAATGTTGAGACTGTGTCAAGCTATGTTCAGTTTACATAATGCTTTTGGATTTATAATGAGAAGTAATACTACATTTCAACTAGACTTGACATTACACTTTGGAATAAGATTTCTGCTAACATTTCAAATGTGTGATTTAGTAAAGATTCTTTTATTTATAGTTTTCGAAAAGGATTGATCGTCACACTTACTCAATTCCAGAAGGATCTAGTATACCCTTATATCGCAGTCATGTAGTAAATTCAGTGAATGAGCAAGGAAATGACGTCTACAGGCGGTGTCTCCTTAATCCCAGATCGCTTCCGATTTACTAAAATTTGTTTCTTAATTAGATCGTATACAGTGTCAACCTTCAGCGTTGCTTAACTTGCTACTCAATATAGTCTCAATACAGTACTTACACGAGAAATTAATTCGCCGAAGGATTTCTTATTATTTATACCTGTTGTTCTATCCCTTAGAATGCTTTTTTCTACTTGAAAAGTACTCTAATATATCAAACAATCTGCAAAAAAAAAAATTAATGATCAAATATTTGATTTGATATAGGTATAAAAGTGTAATAAAAAACTAACTTTCCCATATAAAATATTAGACTATGATTCATAAATCAAAATTAAAAATTCCAACCATATAACAAACTTCGTCGCTCACTCATTCAATTATTTCATACTCGTATACGCGTCTCCTATTCATCTTTCAAAGGGAACTTTCTGCTATAGACTCGGATCCCTGAAAACTTAAAGTTCAGAAGTCAGATATGAAACAAATATATCTTTTCCCGTAGATAGGTGGGGCAAGGGTTGGTTAGAGACTTAAGTCATAAAACTTTCAAGACAATAAAGTTGGCCAAAGAAGTGAAGTTGGGATAGTTGATCCTGATGTGTCGCGGCCCACGTTGCTCTAATGGGGAAGTTTTGATTTATCGCTTGCCCGCGTCTCCTCGCCATGGATCACGTGGACACAATTACTCTAATGCTTTTAATCGAATTAAATATTCGCTCGAACAACTTCTGCCTGTTAATTGGGAAGTAATGTTTTGCCAGAACTCGGGACGTAATTCTTTGCTAGCGGTCTGCTTACTTTAATACTTTGCGGTTGTGTTTGTGTCCTTTTTATTTAATTTTCAGGATTTTTCATCGGTTAATATCAGATATGTTTTGTAATATCATGCTCTAGTTCTGTCACCGTTTATCAGTAGATAGTAATTGTCGCTTGCATATAATAATTATTGCGTTACCCAGCTGAGCGATAAAAAAGGATTACATACACTCGACTACTACTTGCCAATATATTTCTAATATTCATACCTTTGATTAATCATAAATTACATAAAGCATAATTAAAGCTTAGTTTTAATAAACTGCAACAATTTGAACAAAAAATGCTCGCTTTTAATTAACAAAATACAGTCTTCCGCCGCGTCTGTGTGATTGCCTAAATAAAAAAAACTATTTAACTCATTATTACTTATTAACCGGTACTATAATAAAACTACTATAAAACAAACATTAATAGTAGTTTTTTTTATAGTACATTTATCACCTACAAAACATCTAATGTTTAAACAAAAATACTATAGCAAACTGCTAATTGGTGCTACGCTGAACAACTTCGTTTCGCAGAAACCTTTTCGTTCGTACAAACTCATACTAAAATACGAGTAAGGATCAGTTAATTCACTGGCATTCGATTCCCCATTCAAAACCCCCTCTTTCGTCACCGTATAGTAGTAACAGAAAGGCGAGGTAGGTCTCAATATACTGGCTAGTTCTTCCTTATCGACCCACTGAACTGAACTTAAGGAATTATTCTGCGATTCTAATTGTGTTAACTAACCTGCTCCCATGAAGATTAAGGTTTTAATGAGCTAGGTATTTTAATGGAATATAGATAGTCATAGTCGTTAGTGTAACTGTATACATCATATAGTAAAATTTTAAATAAAGTGGAATATACCAGCTTAAAAAAGGTCATGTGATTGGATAGGGCTGATGTTATTTTATTTTAACATAAATAATTAACATCACACCCGTAATCACCGAAGAGGTAGGCAGAGTCAAAGTTCCCTTAACCACATTTAGCCAAAAATAAAACTGAGAAGATGATAGATGGAAAATTGTAAAAAAAGTAGTGACAAGTGGCTAGGTTGTCGCCCACTCAATCACACACCCAAAACTCGATATACCATTAGTGGCCTTTTACGACATGCTATGAAAAAATTGTACTATCGATACCAGTGAAATAGAAGAGCGGGCAGTTCTAGGATAATAACCTGGGACAATTTAGAGACTTATTTTTTAGTTCTATTTTTAGCTGAATGTGGTTAAAGGGGCCTGCTTCCCATTTGACTCATCCTACCCCTTCGGGGATAATAGGCGTAATGGTATGTATACAATACAATTAAGGGATTTGTCTTTTAAAATATGAGTCAATTGAATTGTCTAGTATGTGAGCGGTGGTAACTCAACACACACCTCGTATGCGAGGGGTCCGGGTTCAAATTCGATCAATACTACTTATTTGTACCACATGTTAGGCGGTGAGGGCACACATCGTGATCAAACTTATTTAAACAACTATAGTTGTGAATCTAACATGATCTGAACTGTCACTGACTAAGCAGGGGACATGATGGAAGGAAGATGATGATGTATTGTCTAGCATCTAAGTATATATGTGTGTACTGATTTAGTTAGATATAACTAACTAACAGTCTAAATAATAATTTTTCCGTGATATATTATAATCATTACAAATGAATCCATTTCATAAATCTGGATAAATTCGTATGAGTTTAAAAAAATATGGACAGGGAAATATTTGTCGCAAATATTTTCCTGTCCATATTTAAAACTTGAAAAACCAGTTACCATGAATGGAAATCTATAAATAAACGCCACCCATTTATATGCAGTTAAACATTGCATTGTGTGCCGAGCAAACACGGCAAAGATTAAGTCCACAGACCGGGGCTGAGTCACGACCCAGCGTATTATCCATTGCAGATTCAAAACAAAAAACTGGACCACCTGAGGGTCAACGGAGGGACGTGAGGGTTTGTTTATACGGCGCTTACGCCCGTTTCCCCATCAATCACAGGACCCCAGTTTTTCGGGGCTATATCTCCCCGGGGTCCTTGCAAGCGACAGCGGCGTCCCCTGACAGAATGCGTCGGAAAAAGGCGCGTATGACATCCATTTCCCTTGGGCGGGATTAGCATGTTTTGCGGGTGTTTTGCCGCTTATTAATGAAGACGCGATGGCATGTGAAATGTGGCCCCTGGGCCAGTCGCCAGGGTCATGCTCTCGGACTCTACTAGAGAGCCTTCGAGGCTACGTCGCAGAGAAAGGGTTAAGTCTAATGTTGTGTGTTGACATGAGCGGCTGACGTGCGTGGGTTAAGTCTATTGGTGACAAGTTGAAAAAATTTCTGGTGATTTTTAACAGGCTTGTGATTGGCTTTACTTTTTGCAAACTAAATGTTATCATAATTTGGAACTTATTCAAGAATAGTGGAATTATTTAATGGATAAAGGCATCGACTTTTTGATTATATTTAAAGGGTTACATATAAAATTGGATTACCAACTTGGATCTGATGATGAGGTTAGGAAATCCAACTTTGAATTAGACGGAGTTTTGTGTACCAGATTCATCCCACACTTTAGTCAAAATAGAGTACTTTATAATCACATTTTTTTACCTTTTATTTTATAGATAATTTTTGGAAATTTCTTAGAAACACATTAAATTTTGAGTGGGATCTGGTTCATAAAACTTCATTAAATTGAAGCAAAATTAAGAGGCAGTAATTTAATAATCAGTATTTAATAGATTTAAACGAAATTTGCGCGCGTGGAGCCACATAACTCGACTGCTCCCTACTTATCATTTCAAGACCAAACAAACGTATTTGCACTTTACATTTTCAATATGTGCAAATTACTCGGTTGACCGAAAACGCTTTTGCATTAATTTGGCCCATATCACATCTATTTGGTGAAACTAAATTTTAATTAATGTAACACTGTGTTGCCGAGTACACGATCTGCATAATTATTAGCTTGCATTCGGAATTCCCAAAAGCCTGCAATTTTACTGCATTTCAATTCTGTTGGTCTAGTGGATATGCTGTTCATTTAATGACAGTTAATAGTGGGTCATAGTTTGACTTTGGTCAAACTTATAATTAGAATTTTTGACGAAATTTGTTTAACATTAGTTACTTATTTATGATAGTAAACTTCGTTTTCAATTTTACTTGTATTTTTTTTTGTGTTTTAAATTATTAAATGGCTACTCATTTGAATGTGGCGCGCTGTGACATCACAACGGGTAATTGTCATAAATCTACAAAATCATTTCACTTGGAAAGTATATAAATATAAATTTATTAAACATATATATGATATGCCACGCCATACACACAGGTAATGAAGTTTGTGTGCGGATAATTCGATGGCGGATGTCGTCCGCTAATGAGGCCGCCAAGAACAGCTGATTGTAGCTGATAATAAAGTATAGAACACTGGTCAGGGTTAATTTATACTTCAATCGTTTATTTGTAGTCAACTACATAAAAAACACATATACCTGCAATGAAGGTTACTAAAAGACGTTCATGTCACGTCCAATAGCAAAGTAGCATACACGCAAACTGACTGACGCGATCGCGTAACTGCTTCGTTAGTCTAGTAACAGCATGCGCCGTCTATGGACCAATAGGTCCCGGGTTCAAATTCCGGCTCGGGCCAAAAATTTGTGGCTGGTTATTTCAATATTAAAATTACTCAGTCCGGAGTCAGAAAGTTAGCGGTATAATCACCCCTGTGCCTCGGAAAGCACGTTAAGCCGTTGGTCTGAGTCTGCCCTTTCTCCGGTCATGTTGAATTGCCGTCTCACCGGACTGTGAGAGTAAAGGAATAGAGGGTGCATTTATGTTTTCGCACACACTATAATATCTCCAGCGCAGATGGCTTATTCTCGTTGAGATTACCCGCCGTGACCAATATCGGTTAGGAGGGCATTATTATTATTTCCATACACGCAACTAGTAAAATAGCTGTGCGGATAATAATTCGCTGGCGGATGTCGTCCTGCTGCCCCTTTGACTCTGCCTACCTCTTCGGGGATTATGGGCGTGATGTTATGTATGTATGTATGTATGTCGTCCACTAATAAGGTCGCTGATGGCTGTCGATTGTAACCAATCATGGAGTATTATTATACTCTGTTTATAATCTGTCAGTGAAGGTTACCAAAAGGCGCACATGTCACGTCAAATCCAATAGCGAAGCATCATACACGAGAGTAGTGAAGTTGGTGTGCGGATAATTCACTGGCGGATGTCGTCCGCTAATGAGGCCGCTGAGTGCTGCCGATCGTAACCAACAATGCAGTATAGTATTTCGGCTATGCTTACTTTATATGCGCAATCAAGTACATAAAAGCAAAACACTACACGCAAGTAGTAAAGTAGGTGCGCGGATAATTCGATGGCGGATGTCGTCCGCTAATGAGGGCGCTGAGGGCTGCGCCGCGCCACTGTTAATTGACAAAGGGACCGACAGTGTGCCTGTCGCTTATTGATAGCCCGTCAATACCATTAGGGCATTATTTGGGAATTATTCGGCCGGTTGTAGATATTGTGTTAAGGGTTGCCGATCTTGATTGATAATAAAGTATTGGCCTTTGTTTCTTTTTGTTTTTACATTGCTAGATACCTATGCGAATTTATTGACAGCAATAGAGTCTATATATATTATATATTACTACAGCTAAATTTTTCTATATATTTGACGTATAACGACGTACAATTTGTGTTAGAATGCAAATGTTTCATTAACGCATTGCTATTCAGCACAATGTACAGAATGCATATGGATTTTTTGTTGCAAACGACTATACAATATTACGTATTTTTCCGAACTAGTGTGCAACTGGCCTTTCGGATTATTTAAAAAATCTATGGTTCGTTGAAAATCCATAGTTGTTCCCGAAACAACAGTATTTTTAATGAAAACGAAAAACCAAAAAATCTCACCCGTACTTCTTCCTATCTACTATTAATTAAAACAACAAAATCACAAAGTAGAGGAATCAACATTTTTTCCGTAAATTTAATAGAAATTGATGTCCAGTTTTTTACCCATATACCTAGAGTAAAACCTCTATTACATTGGCGTATTCATCGAAACAAAGAAAAATAACCTGTTCTTACTTGGCCTTTCCTTGATAAAATTCTGAATTTATGATATGACATTATAAGAGCATATTTGGTATTCAGTAATGCTAGGACAGCTGAAAAGGAATAAGTAATACCTGAATGTATTTTAGAGTAAGGTAGATTCCAGAAGGAGAAATGTTCAGTTACGAACTGAATAAGATTCAGGAGATTTAGAACAATGCATCAAACAGATAGACAATATTATGAATGCGAATATAATTTACTGTCTCTGTGTCATGTTTTACGGTTTGAGCGGACCCCGAGAAAGGGACATAACACTAAGATGATGCTGTGTGTCTTGTTTTCTTAGGCGTGAAAACACCTATGACGTCATTACTATTGACAGTTGCGTAACTATGCCGTTTGAGGCCCGTGGCAATTTCAACGGTTGGGGGCCACGCTCTAAGACTATATTTGATTTCAATCAATATCAGACTACATCACATACATTGATCTGACTCTGAGGTAAGTAGCTTAAGCACTTGTGTTACGGATATCAGAAACAACAGTGGTATTACAAATATATACTTAAATATTGGATATTAACACCCAGACACAGAACAAACACAAGTATTCATCACACATGTTTGTCCTGGGTGGGGATCGAACCCACAACTCTTGGCGCATGGGGCAGGGTCACTACCGAATGCGCCATCGAGCTTGTCATGTCATATTGAGTATGTCAATTGATTGATACAGGGCTAAGTCGAACTAGCTACGTCACTGTATTTGCTTGGAAATTCATTTAAATGCATATAGGTACATCTCATCACACTGGTATAGGTAGAGTCTGCCTGCCTCGTTGGTCTAGTGTGGTAGCATGCGCCGCCTAAGGACCTAGAGGTCCCGGGTCCAATCCCGGGTCAGGCCAAAAAATTGTGGCTGGGTATTTCAATATTGAAATTACTCAGTAACAGCCCGGAATCAGGAAGTTGGCGGTGTAATCGCTCTCGTGCCTCGGAAAGCACGTTAAGCCGTTAGTCCTGTACCTGACCTCTCTTCGGTTATATCGAATTGTCGTCTCACCGGACTATGAGAGCGAAAGAATAGAGAGTGCACCTTTGTTTACGCACACACATGTAATATCTCCTGCGCAGATGGCTAATCCTCGATGAGATTAGCTGCCGTGACCGATATCGGTTAGGAGGATATTATAGGTAGATTCCTTGGATAAATAAATTCTTTAAAACACTTAACAGAAAATTAAATTGAGTTGCGTTAGATGGGAAATTGCGTAGTGGAGTGTTAGTGTAATCTAGTGTGCTTTGACACGTGGTTAGGTTGGCGCATTACCTTACCTTTAATACATATCAAAATCAAAAATAAAAAAAATCAAAAATATCTTTATTTCACTACACGTAGTTATTATATATATCATATACAATGAATACAGTTATCTATATTATTTTTGAAAACTAATATAAAACGAAAATTTAATAACATTAAAGAGGTGATTATTGAAATGTTACGGGCAAATTTGCATTTACCTACATTAATAGGAATGTACAGCAACATCATATAAAAAATCGTTGATACATGGCAGTTGCTCGAATAGGCAAATCTACCACAAGAAATGTAAACATGTTAACCACCATTGCGGTGTTTCGGAACAAAAACCGCATGGAATGATGTAGTACCTATCGTGTAACATGCTGAAACGTATTTTGTGTTCATGGTCGATTATAAAGGCTTTGGGGGGCTAAGTATCTTATAGTTTGCAATGTATGGAAAGTTTGAAGTTTAATGTATATTAACATGTAAAAATACTTCACGGTCACACATTTCTTCAGAATTCTGTCCTTTCATGATCAAATTTTTACTGTACTAGAAGGATCTGAAAATCTATGTTTTCGTAATTTTTGATAGAAAAACATAGATTGTTAATTAATTTGTTCAGAATATTAAATTTTACTTGATACAAATATAACTAAATAAAACCTTTCCCACTGTGTTGAAAAAACGTTAAGGTCTACACCTAATCGGAACCAGCTACCCTGAATGTTTTTGTAAGATTGCAATCATTTAGCAAAGCCACGCAAATGTTTGAAACACTAAATCCCTAAAAATTTAGGCGCTAAAAGAAAACTTGTATGAATTTGTAGAATATAGCTATACTAGCTTCTGCCCACGGCTTCGCTCGCCTGGTACATCGATGAAACATTGCCTATAATTTATTCGGGTGTATGAGCTATATTATTCTAAAGTTTCATTAAAATCCATTCAGTAGTTTTTTTGTGAAAGAGTAACAAACATCCATCCATACATACAAACTTTCGCATTTATAATATTAGTAGGATTCAAATAGTAAGTTATTTTGAAGGCGAATTCCCGCTCAAAAAAACAAAAGCTCCAAGGTCCTTTCTAAAAAACCCTCTGCTGCTATATATTTCTATAAAAAAGAAGCACATCTACCTAACAAAGCGCAAATACGGAAAGGTAAAGACGAAACAATAGAATAAGTAACGGATGTAACAATAGAAGATCGCAATCGTGGCGAATAAAACGCTAATGACGATGGTCTATCTTATCCCGGACAGTTTATGGCAGCAATTTGGGCTGGACGGACGAGATCTTTTTGTATTCTGCATGTATTTCGCCTAGCTTGCACAGATATTACAAAGTATAAATATTATTCTAAAAATACTTTTTAAAAATTTTGACAGGCCCGTTGGTCAAGTGGTCAGAGACCCTGGCTACGAAACCAAGGGTCGCCGGTTCGAACCCGCTAGGGGAAAATGTTTCGTGTTATGAGCATGGACATTTGTACTCGAGTCATGGATGTTTATAAACGTATTTAAGTATCTCTATCCGTTCACCTAGTCTAGTATCTACAGCACAAGCATAAGCTTTAGTTTGGGACTAGGGAATTGGTGTGTCAATATGGTGAATTTATTTTTATTATTTTTAAAGTTCTTTACCTAGTAAGTCGTACATGGCAACTAATAGTTTACTGGTTGGTCTGACTGTGTAGGTGATGAGCTAGCCACTTGTCCCTGCTTTTTATTTAATTTTACCGAACTAAATTTTATCTTTGGCGAACTTTAACCTTTTTACTCTTTGGACTTTGTCTACCACCTAGGGCATATGGTGGAAACGCCTCGACAAATACTTAATTATTTTGTAATGGTAACAATTGCTTTCTAATTGTATCAGGCGGTAAAATTTTAGTTGTTGTTCATCCAGCTGCTATTATATTGAGGCGGTCATCGAACTTTGAAGTTTAACGAAAAAAAAGTTACGTAAGTATGTATACATATATACACGTAGGTATATATATCCGTAAATTTAAAAATAGTTTATAGAAAAGGCCCGTAAAAACAATGATTCGTCTTATTATAGCATCACTGAGCAAAAAAAATACTATTTATCTTAAACATGATTTCATTTTAATTAAACATATATTTTTTCCATCGTCCTATTTTACTTCCAAAGGTCACGCAATTCAAACGCCCCATTCTGCCCAATTCAAACCGGCCCGAATGAAAGATAAATCATTCTTCACAAACCATCCGAAATTTCGCATTTACAAAGCAAAACTTGAAATCAAAACAAGCGCTCACCTCTCGTTTCTATGGAACGGACAATTCGGTCCGTTTATCCGACCGTATTCACAGAAACCAGTGGAGGGGCGAATCCGGCAAAGTTTTGATTTAGTGCTTATAGCTGTCGCACTCGGAGGCTCTTTAAAGTTTTAGCCGTGTAATGGAATAAAACTGTTCGAACAATGCTGCTCTCCTATTCATAACGGTATCATAGAAATGCCCGAAGTTATTGCCCGCGCTTGCACGTAAAATCAAATGTTGCCATCAAATGAATATTCTAAGCTGGTCCCGGAGTTGTAACTTGGCGGCGACCGTAACAGGATTCTGGTCAGCGTTTTAACTTTCGCTGCGGTGAGACATTCAAGTCTGCAGAAACGGCTCATTAAAACAGAATGGTTTTGTATTGCACTGTCAAATATTATCGTTATTGAAATATACCTTTGGATATCCAATACCTATCTGCCATATGAAAATAAGAAAAAATTATAAAGTCTAATTAAAGAATGTGAAATATGATGCTATTAAGAAATGTTTCTTGTTTATTGTAAAGGAGATTTTTCTTTATGTACATATAGTACATAAAGAAAAATCTCCTTTACAATAAACAAGAAACATTTCTTAATAGCTATCTGCCATATGAAAATAAGAAAAAATTATAAAGTCTAATTAAAGAATGTGAAATATGATGCTATTAAGAAATGTTTCTTGTTTATTGTAAAGGAGATTTTTCTTTATGTACATATAGTTTAATTTAAAACTTGATGCTGCTTAACAATGTAATATAGTATAATTTTACAATTTATCTTATACTTATTCGAAGAATTGAGATTTTAGGTGTTTCTTGTTCCAGCATTAACTTGTGGAATTTCTAATTTTAATATTTTGATTATTTATACGGATTCTTATTGCGTAGGTTATTTATTACTCATTTCACTCAATTTATATTATCTTCAAATAATAAAAATTAATGGAACTTTATTTGTATCATACCTTTCATAGATTTTCAGTACAATTTGCTTTCATTAATAGCAATTAGGTAGGTTTCTTCGAGTATTTGCCATTGGATATGGCCATGCAGTTTATGGAAACTAATATTATTATACGTGTGTTTTAAAAAGCTATACTAATAACCTTTGGATTTACGTGCCACAGCTAACTAAATATCAATATTTATATATTTAAATGTGATAGCAACCACTAGTTGTGTTTGTTTCTCGGTGTTTAGAGCTTGGTAACCGCCGCTCAGGGTTCCGACTAAAACTTAGCAATACTGGAAAGCAACTTACTAAAATTTTGGGAGCGGCTTATCTGGGTTTGAAAGCGGTCGTCTAAATTACAAGTTCGATTGCCAAGTTTGCTAGCAGAGATTAGGAGGGGAGATTAGTCTAATGATTAAATCATTTGGTCATTTGCTACGTTTTGAGAGGACCTCTAAGTACCTACCTACTTCGGATAGTTAATGGGAAAGTTTGACTGAGGAACGACTAATATTGGGTAGTTTTGCTAAAACCAAGTGCTTTAGTTCAGTTTGACGGTTTTGACCTACATATATTTTGCAGCTGAAATACGAGAGAGCTCTGAAGGCAAAGTAGCTATATAGAGAGATGATGATTATTATATATTTTAATATGCCATGATAACTAAGTTAAAGACAGCCCACTGTCCCATGTTGGTCTGGGACTTAAAAAGAATGTGCCAACTGTGGCACATTCTTTTCGGTGACAAATGGTGTATCGGTGTTTTGGGTGTGTGATTGTGTGGGCGACGGGTTGGCCGCTTGTCACTGCTTTTTCACAATTTTCCATCTAACCCAGCCCGGCTTTATTTTTGGCTGAATGTGGTTGAGGGGGCTTGCTGCCCCTTCGACTCTGCCTGCCCCTTCGTGGATTGTGGGCGTGATGTTATATAACTAAGTTAAAAATAATTTGTCAAGTGATATGAGATAAATATAGTGAAGATTTAATTTCAAAAACATCCTTGACTGTAATAATCCTAGGGTCTAGATTATTGGCTAGTGTCCGCTCCGAGTATTCCATGATTGAGTGAGTCGAGGGAATGGCGTAACTGCCACGTGAAACATTCGAAACCTTGGACAGAGTAACCAATAAATTGGATCCTGGTTACGTATCCTTGGTTTCTTCTTGATGTCTTTTCTCATCGAATAAATATATTAAAAATCCAAAAACACGTGGCTGTATTAAACTTAAACATACACATGCTTTAAAAGATATTTGACTACTGTGGGGTACTACACTACGGTACATGTTTAGGGTAAAAACGGGACCCTATTACTAAGACTCTTTGTCCGTCCGTCCGTTTGTCTGTCACCAGGCTGCATCTCATGAGATACCACAGATCATGATCTGTGATAGCTAGACAGTAGTAGTTTAAATTTAACAAATGATTTATTTCTGTTGCCCCTATAAGAACAAATACTAAAAACCGGATAAAATAAGTATTAAAGGAGGGCTCCCATATAACAAACGTGTTTTTTTGCCGTTTTTTGCTCAATAACGGCAACAGATAAAAGCTTGAAATTTTCACGAAATATTTAGTTGTATATTCACTTTAAAATAAAAAATAACAAACGTATTTTTAACGTTGTTTTTTGGCTTAGTAGTTGATTCGCACGAAATTCATTGCTCGATATTGGTACTCAACCCTTCGCGCGTTAGTCCAACTCGCACTTGGCCGGTCGCAGCATTAAGTCTGTAAAAAAAGCTTCGTTTAACATTTAACAACTAATTAGGCAACGTCTAAGTTCCATAATATAATTTATAAGTTACTCCATGTTTCCCAATCTCGGAGTATCGACCCGGGCATGTCTTTATTACAAGAGCTAGTACGCTGTTCTCTTGATACTTCTAACAAGTTTCGTAAGTATGAACAAATTGTTCTGCCGTACAAGTTATAACGATCGTATTGACTTGTCGCCTGCCCTTACACTTTCGACATTCTTAAATAAGGCTCAGCGAGGTAACTTATATTGCGTACTGAACTTTCCATACTTTGATAGTTTTTCAAAACTTCAAATAGGTAGTGGCTTAAACTTAAATGCACTAAGTGATAAACGAGAAATTGAGTTTGTTCTAATCTTTCCCGTCGTAACTACTTGAGTTATCGTCGTGATAATACAAGGTTAATTTTAGTATAATGCGAAACCTCATATCTACTTATGTAACTCATTAATCTATGGAACCAATTTTTTTTAAATTAGAATAGAGCAAAAAATTTATTTCACTTCTTATAAAAAATAGCCAAGCAGCATGTTTTGTATGGAAAGTAAAAAAAAAATTTTTTCCTCATTTTTATAAAATTCTTATAATTAGTTCCTTGGAATAATGAGTGAAGTAAGTAGGTTTTGGATAAGCTAAAAGTAACAATGTTTAGGTAGGTGCACATGTTATCCACGAACAAGCGACTGACTTCGTAATCCTAAGATAGGGGAACCAAACAATTTTTGGATCATTGTTAAAAATTCAAAGTTGTTTTTAATTTGCAGGTTTCATCACAATGTTTTCCTTCACCGTCGAGCTAGTGATAAATACGTACATAAATTTAAAAATCCAGAGGTACGTGCCCGGGTTTGAACCCGCTCTCCTCGGTTAAGAGGCGCGTCTTACCATTGAGCTACCACCGCTACAAAAATAATTAACTTACTCACAAAATATAAACGAAATCCGTTTATGCGGCACATTCATCTACAGTGAAACACAATTTCCTGGCTTTAGATATTGTTACAACATTTTGCGAGCCTAGACAGAGTACGGTCCGTCTGTCTGGACCGTACTGGACTGTCTGCTACATAAAGTTGGTGATAAAAACCCTATAAATATAGGACAATTGTCCCACGTTGGTCTGGGACTTATAAAGAATGTGCCAACTGTGTTTCTTGACTAGCATGTCGTAAAAGGCGACTAATGGTATACGGGGTTTTAGGTATGGGATTTTGTCACAGTTTTCCATCTAACCCAGCCCAGGCTTATTTTTGGCTGAATGTGGTTAAAGGGGCCTGCTGTCCCTTTGACTCTGACTACCCCTTCGGGGATTATGGGCGTGATGTTATGTATGTATGTATGTAAATATAGGACAACGCACGGTGTATATCAACGTGAACCTTTTAGCGCAACTATAATGACGTCCTTTCGCCTAAATACAAAAGCATAGAATAAACGCGTGAATGGTGTTTCATTCTATCAAATCGCAATATTTTCTCTACAACAGGAAATACGGGTAGGTACCGCTAGAAAAGGGGCAGGTATTAATACAGATTAGTTTCGACATTTGACTCCTGAAGCCAAGTTAATGCGGCCGGCGTATCTGGGTTTTTGTTACGTCCGTAGCCAGCTAAATATAGCTCTAACTATATTTACCTGGCCAGGGACGTTTATGCTTTTAGTTACGGCTTCATCTCGTAGACCATATTATAGGTTTTCTTATTTAAGCCAACGAGAAATTAATAAGATACCGCAAATTCTCTTTTTTAATATTTAAGAAATAGTAAGTATAGGTACATTACCTAAAATATACTTATTGGATGAACTTTTAACTATGTAATATAAGATAAGGTCTAATTTAAAAATAATATAGATACCAACCGTATTCCTTACCTAGCGTGTCGTAAAATTGACAATGTATTGGGTATTTGGCATGTGATTAGATTAAATTTTCCATCCATTCCATTTAAATTTCTAGAGGGGATTTTTTCATCTAAACCTTGGACTCCGGCTGCCTTTTTGTAACTGTAGGCGGAAGATATGTAAATAAATATTAGATAATATTTTATAATTTGATCTGATTTCATTTTGAGTAGCTTAAACACTTCTATAGTACTAGGTAAAATCATCCAGAGCTGTGCCTTTCAACAAGTATGTTTAAATAAATAATAAATAAGTCTCCAGACTTACACACCAATTTCCTGGTCTCATACTGAGCTCGTGCTTGTACTATGGGTAGTAGGTAAAAGGATAGACATACTTAAATATGTTTTTTAAACATATGACTCGGGTACAAATGTCCATGTTTATCACACGAAACATTTGCCCCTATTCGAACCCGCGACACTCGGTTCCGAAGCCAGTCCTTTGACCACTCAACAAACGGGCCAGTCAAAATAAGTTGATAAAGCTATTACCGATTTAGTTTGTAATAAAAAAAAATTTTTTCCTATAAAACGTTTCGTCTGAAAAGCGACAAGGAAATCTTCCGTGATAGTCATTCCATTACACCATTCCCCACAAAACCTTACTTATAATTATGTAGATAATTGTTCTTACAAATGAATTACGTACGCATCAAGCAAGTCTTAGCAATCACGTGACATTGTTTCCTGAATATTAAATATTCCACGAACTTGCATGGTAAAATAGTGTGAACCTATTCACCTATTTCAGTCCGTATACAAAACCAAGTTTCAAATTTAATATTTATCGCAACACAAAGGGCGGAATATCTACAAGCTGTGAACCATCGTTTCTCAAACCAAGTAAGAGTGACAAACGTTACAAATATTACAAAAATAATGTGTTTTCACGCATAAGATACCTACAGAATGGATTTTACTTAAATATCACATATATATAAATATAAATACATAGTATTTACATATACTGTTTTGAGATTCTTTGAAAATATCAAAGAATCACAAAAAAGTCTATCTACCTATGTAAATAATATTTCATGTATTTTTTAATCTTTCTAGGTACGTTTGTACATAATTGTGTCTTATGATAAATAACGATGAATGGCAAACACCACAAAACTAACTAAAAATCTTTTGCGTCTCAAACGAGATACCTCGCAGTTTCAGAAACAACACCGCAAGCTATAAATAATATAACTTGTATTCGTGTCACGTCCTCCGACCTACTCCCCTTTCGTGTCATCTTGCTGTCAAATTATTGAATCTTTGTGACAAACACACCTGGGCACGTGACGTGGCCAGCTCACTGACAGAAAGAAAAATTGCCTGCTAAAGATATGCGCGAGCGAAGGTCTGGGGACCTCGATGCTTGCGGTTCCCTGTAAAGAGCAAGGGGAATCACCCAGTCATGCGTAAGAACAAAGGGTAGCAAATTGAAAGTAGTATTTTCCAACCGGGGCATGTTGCATCTGATTTATTGCTGTTATTGACGACCGATTTGGTCCGGAGGTAGTGAATTCTGCCGCTGCCATTGCATCAGAAGTCTAGGGTTTTGTATTGGTCTGAGTATTTTAAAGCGTACATATATACTTAGTAAACAAATCCGTACAAGGTTTAGTTAGTTGTCTAGCAAAAATGTCCTAAAAGAGTCCGGAAATTGAATTATGTCTACCTTCGAACATTTTTTTGGCATGTATTCTTTCTTATTCAAGCCTCTTCCCTGTATGGTCTAGTTATTTTTCCGGGCGCTTGGCTTTAGTATTAGCAGCGGGATTAATAGTTACTTCTGAAACGTTATTTGTCATGTGTCCAGGTTAATGATACAGTCGGATTTTTGTAACACACCTAATGAATTTGACGCACGTGGATTCACAAGTGCGAGATATAAATAATCCATTTCCTTCCGCTTCAAAATAAACAAGAACAGGTAAAGGTTATCCCTTGAGGCACTTAGCGGCATGGTAAACAAAATAAATATAAACGGTGTTATTATAATAAACATGTTTCCACAAAACCTTAAAAATATATAAGCAAAATAAACATGGTAAGATGGCGGATACTCCCCGTTTGTGGAACTAAGGCAAGCTTTACAGATTTATTCAGCTGTGTACTCCCAGCCCAGCAAATATTTTCTTTCATCCAATTCTCACTTACCTTTTAATAACAAATGGAATTGCTTAATGTGTTAGTAAATATTTTTACTTAAACATTACGTTGCCGTGCTAATAACGTTTAAAATCAAAATTCTTCGTATGTTTCTTGGAAATGTGTTGTCTGCTGGTGCAATTTTGAATTTGTGAGAAGATATATACGTCTTTTATTCTGTGGTGAACGGAGCAAAGTACTTAAGACATATACCATATCTTCTTACCATGTATTTTGTCCTGTTCCAGCTTAATATATGTATATATTTAGGTCAATGGAATCATTTATATATACAAGAAGTATGCGTGATGATGTAGTTGATGGAGCTAGTAAATCTAAAAGATTGACGCGAAAAGACTACTGTCACTATAATGTTAATTTAAACATTTTAATGGAGAAATATCCTGATTATAATATATATCCCAACCAATGGCGCTGTTAACATTTCGGTATCTTCATACCCCGCGGCGAGAAAATGAAAACGCGACCGTTGATCAAATTTACACATTTGATTATTCAGGTAAATTAAATCTCTTCGGTATTTGAGTACATCGTAAAATGGGGGTTAAGTATCCGTCGAACAATTTAATAACATTAAAATGGCCGGTGAGAATATTCGGGCGTTATATTTAATTAAGCCGTGGGCCTTTTGTACCCGGTACATAACCCGAAGAGTTTTATTACATGTTATTATTTCGAGACAGTGTTCGGAATTACCGAAAGATGAGGTCAACCGTAAATTTTAATTATCTGCTCCGATATTATGTTGATGATGGGCTGATGTTGAGTTGTTTGTGTTGAACATTGTTGGAGCACGTGTTTTCTTGGAACCTCCCCGCCGGGGTCCTCGGTTTGTCGTACCGGGGGGGCTTAGTAGGCCCTGCCATGGCAGAGCTGAAGCGAAGAGGGACCCCGAGGTGAGCCGCGACTGCACGACTTGCATCCGGGCAGTTGCGGCGGTCCGGTCGTATACAGGCCCATTGCGACCGGACCAGGGTTGCCGAGGAAGAGGAGGAGCTGAGTATTGTCGTTGCTCGCCTCCCTATCCTCGGCGACCCGACAGGGGCGCGCTGGGTCGCGTCGTGGTGGGTCGCGGAGGGATTGAGCGTCTCGATGCTCTCCCTCCGTGACGACAGGGCTCTGCCCTCAATTTGGGTCGCCGGGCGGAAGGCGGCCCCCCCCCTGACGAGACGCTCTCCGCGAGAGTGGGCCCACGACGCCGGTAACGGGGACGATCGGCGTCTGAATCCTGGGCGGAGTAGTTGAGACATGCTGGGTGGCCTGGCATGTCTCGACGCGCGCGCGTGCTCGGTGCTGTGCATCCGACGACTGATGGCGTAGGCTGCACAGCATCGACCACCGCCGCGCGAGGTGAGCCGCGCAACGCGGCACGCGCACTACCGGAGGAGCTGTCTTATAGTCCCGACAGTGGGGATACCGGCTCCTCCGGAACTGCGCCGATGGAAACCACCTTGGGGTATAGTCGGTTCGAGTCCGACACACCGCCCTCTGGATCCCCTTCCGGAGGGTGACGGCTCGTTGGAGTTACCCAAGTAAAAAAAAAAAAAAAAACGTGTTTTCTTGGAAGGCGTTTAGTCTATTGGTTTGTGTCAACGTGCTTGATAAAACCATTTACAATTAACTTTTTGATTTTATTTGAAGATATTGTATTATTAATATCAAACTTTAACTGATGGTAGATGATGAAGTCAAAAAGAGGCAGATTGCTAGGCGACCATATCCTTATTAACGGCCAACCTGGCCTGTTAGTCGAGTGGTTAGAGACCCTGGCCACGAAACCAAGGGTCGCGGGTTCGAATCCCGCTAAGGGGCAAATATTTCGTGTGATGAATATAGACATTTGTACTCGAGTCATGGATGTTTATAAAACGTATTTAAGTATGTCTATCTGTTCAACTAGTATCCATAGAACAAGCATAAGCTTAGTTTGGAACTAGGGAATTGGTGTGTCAGTCTGAGAATTTATTTATTTATTTATTATTATTTTTTTTTGCGGTTGAGGTAAAAGGAGAATTTAATATTTAGTATGGATATGTAGGGGGGAAAATGATTAGTGATTGATATAATTAGTGGCATGCGAAGAGCAATGTGTGAATTTGTTTTTATTTACAAGGGACGTCGCAAGCCCCCACTCCTAAACTTTGATGCTTTTTATCTTTGTAATTGTTTGTTATCTTGATGAAGCAAAAAATATGTGTCTTGTATTTTTGTATAATTATATTATACAAATACACGTCATATTTTTGGCGGACTATATAGAATGATGGTTTTTAGACCCAGTATGTATACCTATCTTTATTTTTACCCTATTGGTAATCTATATTTTTACCCTTTTGGTAAAAATAAAAATAAATTGGTATCTTTATTTTTACCCTATTGGTAAAAATAAAGATTTTTTACCATTTTCTTGTGCGTGACATTCATCACAACAAGTCCACAAATAGACGTGGATAGAATATATTTTCCCACAAATGTAGTAATCGAGTCATTCAATTTCAACTGTAGTATATTTCGTGTTTCTGTTTCTTACATTTGTAAATACGCCTGAAACTGGGTTTTATTTTTAGATTGTTAATGAACTTTACATCTCATACATAATATTAGGAACCTGATGTGTTTACGTTCCTAATGCACGATGTACGTACAATTTCCTGGCTAACAAAGTTATCATGTATCGCGGGATACTTGTATTAATGGGTCCCTGACAGGGTAGGGCGAGATTGAGGGAGGATGCAATTACACCAGGCCCCGAGGGGCTCCTTAAATATTTGGAAATAAAGGGTTATCGGGAACCTTGAACGTTGATGGTATGAATATATATAAAACCTATAATACTCTTAGTTATCTATTTTGGTAGATCGAGTTTCAGATTAAACTTGTAGTACATCTCAAACTATATCCTATTTCATTTCGTTTATGTACGTACTATGTTTAGGTAACCTTGTAATATAAGTTACTCATAGGATTAATTTTGTGTAAAGTCTTAGGTAACATTTTCGAGATAATGTAAAAATTAAATAACATGATAACTTATCTACAAGTTAAGGGTGTGAATTTGAATAATACATATTTAGGTACAATACCTAATAAATTTAATAACTCATACGGGCTCAAGTCACTTCGACTGATCAAACGTGTATGACTTAGGACAGTTTCAAGACTTTGGAGCTATAAAAGTGAAGGTTTTTTATTTTTTTTCTAATGCGTTGGAAGTTGCCAGTTTCAAAACCTTGATCCCAAAAAAATTTAAAAATAAAACCGGGTCTGTACTAACCATAATCTACTTAACCAGAAAAGTATATCCGCCGAGTCTATTTATTATGGAATCGGTCTTGTCTCTAATTGTTTATCTTTCCGTGGAATTGTTTCTGTTGTTTGTCTTGCGAAGGATTCTTGAATTTGAATAATCAGAGGGAATCCGCTGGGACGTCAAGTGTTTGCATTGATCGTATTATTTGCCGGAAAATAATGCGTAGCTACCGATCTTTGTCTCATTAATAATAAATCCGTAACGAGGAAATGCTTGAGGCATTAAAATCAAAGCTTCATTGATGGGGGATTTATGTAATTCTTTACACAAGATTGTATTCAGGCGAATCTCCGAAAGGGGTAATATTGAAAATGCGGTGGCACAGTGGAATGTAAAATTTGATCGATATTAAAATAAGCTCGCTCGTCACGAAGAAAAAGTGCAAAATTAACTACAATATTTTTAAAGTAGTGTCCTCCGCTCTGTATATTAATATTTACAATACATTTTATTAACTAACTTCGAATTCGTTCATTATTTTGTGCTTGCAAAAACATCACTAAGATATCTATAGTTATCGTATGCATTGGATAGTTAAGGAAGAGTGGTTCCCTCTGCCACAGCTGCTATTTTTAACCGACTTCAAAAAAAAGGAGGAGGTTCTCAATTCGACTGATTTTTTATTTTTTTTTTATATTTTTTTTATATCTCTGAGAATTGTTAACCGATTTCCAAATTTTTTTTTATTCGAAAGGGTTTACTCCCGAGATGGTCCTATTGCCACCAAGTCAGGATCTGATGAAGGGATCCCAGGGAAATCGAGGGAAACCTTCAAATTTTATAGGCACGTACAATGTGTTTTAGACATTTTCTAAGATTGTTCAAGTATTTACGCATGGTACTTATCATCTTACGTTGGTGAGCTGATGATGGAAGGTACAACTCCTTAAAGATTAGGAATTAGTTTATGATTCTTTAAACATTGATATCTTCGAGAATCGTAAGACGATTTTTAAAGTTCTTTTTTATATTCAAAAGGGTATATCCTGGAGTTGGTCCTATTGGCACCAAATCTGGATCTGATGAAGGAATCTTTGACAAATCGAGGGAAACCCTCAAGTATTATAGGCGCGTACAATCTATTTTAGTTATTTCTAAAACAATTCAAGTATTTACGTCTGTTATTCATAATCTCATATTGCTGAGCTGATGATGGAAGGTATAACTCCCTAAGGATTAGGAGTTCGTGAATAATTCTTTCAATATTATAGGGTCATATCGAGTGTTATTCTCGAGATAATCTCAATTTCACCAAGTCTTGGTCTAGTGATGGGATTTCACGAGGGCCACACTTAAATTTTAACGGTATGTTAAGTGTTTCATTTATTTTTCTAAAACGATTCCAGTATTTGCGTCTGGTATTCATCATGTTATGTTGCTTAGTTGAAGATTAGTAGTTTTAAGTAATTCTTTAAATATATTAAGGGCTCGTTATACCTTTTCATCTTTAGTCTCATTAGACCGGCACTGTCTCATTAAAGCAGCTCGTTTTGATGGTCTACCTACCTATTAATAAATTTCACTAAAAGGTAACAAATAAGTTTATTTTAACAAAAATAAAAACCGACTTCAAAAAACCCCGCAAAAAGTGTTTATGAAAAAAAAACACAATTAAGAACCTGCCTTAATAGCTAATTAAATGTCCAAACACTAAAAAGTATAAAATAAATTATTCCGACTGCTTCGATGAAAGTAATAATCTTTAACACGTATTTAAATATTTACAATGATCAGTTAGTTTTGGAGTTTGCTCCAGATAGCCTTGATCGAAATGTCGTTAAGTTTCTAAAGCGGAGTTTCTATTCGCCGGAGATTTGCCCGATACAAACGAACGAACAACTTTTTATTATTTGCTCGGATGAACTTTATTATCGATTTTGAAAATAATGACGCTTCTAGCTATACGTATTTTTGCGGTCAATACGTAAATTTTATGATAACATGTATTTTGTAAAATGAAAACATTTGTAATTAACCGATTTTTACGACGGATTCAGAGAACGAATTAGGCGCGACTTGGGAACATTTGACATGCAAATCCTTGACAAAAACAATTCCTAGAAGATGTTAATTTTAGGCTGGCGCCTCTTGCCATTTTGCACTAGCATTAAAAGCATGCAACCTGGAAGTCATTTTACTATTTCTGCATTTTAATTGTATGTATTTGAAACATGCAACTCCGCATATGTGTACGCAGGTATATATATGTACCACAGAACAGAAAAAACGAGTAGAAATATCATGTCATCATTTTTATGAGTATCAATAAAGCCAAACTCACACAAATACGCCACTCATCACATATTGTAGATAAGCAATGAGCTGAATTAGCCGTTCTTATTTTGCTCAAAAACAGCTTTTCTCATTAGTACATACATACATACATACATAATATCACGCCCATAATCCCCGAAGGGGTAGGCAGAGTCAAAGGGGCAGCAAGCCCCTTCAACCACATTCAGCCAAAAATAGAGCCAGGCTGGGTTAGATGGAAAATTGTGAAAAAGCAGTGACAAGCGGCTAACCTGTCGCCTACACAATCACACACCCAAAACCCGATATACCATTAGTCGCCTTTTACGACATGCTAGGCAAGAACCACAGTTGGCACATACTTTTTAAGTCCCAGATCAACATGGGACAGTGGGCTGGGTTGGATGGAAAGCTGTGAAAAAGGAGTGACAAGTGGCTAGCTCGTCGCCTACTTAGACACATACCTACCCAAAAGCCCGTAAACCGTTAGTCGCCTTTTACGACATGCTAGGCAAGAAGTGGTTCTTGCCTAGCATAATATAAAAAAAGAATGTGCCAACTCCACAGTTGGCACATTCTTTTTTTTGTCCCAGATCAACATGGGCCAAGTCCCAGACCAACATGGGACAATTCTCATGATGATTGATGCATATCAATATTAAAAATCTTAATTGTTTTATATAAATATATTGACTTGGCCATCGCATTCAATAATTTAATTTAGACGTGTTTTCATGCGATGGCCGAGTCTCAATATATTTATATAAAACATTAAAGATTTTTAATATTGATATGCATCACTTTAAGATGCTGTTAATTATTACGTAACAACTTAATGCTTCGAGTACCTACGGAGATTCCAGACACATTTGATTTTTAATTGTTATGGACCACGATCGTGGTCTTAGGGACTGGACGTATTAAGACAGAAAGTCACTTAAGTAGAGACTAAATATATTAATAACCGACTTGGTATTACATGGATCTCACAACTTTTTACCCTAGAACAACTGAGTTGCGAGACTTGGTTTTTTGAGAAGTATTGTTTTTGATGGAATTAGTCTTACCTACATCAAAAAACATACCTTCATTCATTTGAAAAATAAAAAGGTTTAATATTTTAATCTAAAGAAGCAATTAAGACCTTTCGTATTCCTAGTTCAAACCGAACACAAATGTTGAGATTTTTTTCTTCTGAACAATAGATGACGTGTTTTTGGAGCCATTACAACCCTTATACTTGCAGGAATAAGGTGTTAAAATTAACACCACAGCAGTGCCAGACTGGCAGTCTGGCACTGCTGTGGTGTCACTGACAAGCTTACGTAACGACGCAGGATTGTGGCTTCACTACCACGCCGACTTGGCACTTCCACCGAACAAATGTTAATTGTTCGATGGCGAGCACGGCAGCGCAATATTGACGCGCAGTGCACAAACACGCTGCTCCGTCAGCTATTGGCGTAAGCCTTTACGTTTCCGAATGTTGACCCCAAACAGAATCTCGGCCGACGGGAAATATACGCAGTCAATCTAGAACCAAAACTTGAATTAGACTGCATAAGCTCTGGCGTTGTGTACGTTGTGCTACTTTGACATATCAGGCTTTGCATAGTGACGGATTTGCCAATAGTTAAGGGCGGCTGATTTTAGATGCGGCAAATTTGAGGGTAAATATAAAAGTTATTCCAATGAGAGTTTTTAAAAATACAAAATCCGCTAGGTGACACGATGGAGTGTCGTGGTCTTATCACTGTCACTATTGGCTCATTGTTGACAGAATGTCAGTTTGTTCTGACAACTAACCAATGAGAAGGGTGACAAGACCGCACGTCACAGTTACGCCATCTTTTGGATGTTTTAATTCAAAAAATCCTCATTGATATTAGCGTCTCACTCAAGTGAGGACCATAAATGCTTAGTGGGGGTATGTACCCCACAAGGTATTGTGGACAGTTAGGGTGGCAAAATTTAAATAGCCAGACAAGTGTGTGAATCTGCCACTGTTTGGACACATGTTTAGTAACGTTAGAGATTTCGGTAGACGGTACCCGGTAACGCGTAGAATCATGGAGCATACTTGTTAACATAAATATTATATGTGGACTTCTCTTTTACTAATTTATTTTGGGGTAAACCTTTTTTTGTCACTGTCACTATTTGAGTTTTTTAATATCAGTACCGTCTTTTACTGTTACTTCTCTTGTGCATTCTTATTTAATTATTAATTAGTTCAAAAATACGTACATACGTGAATATATCCGGATTCTTTATTTGAACTAAATTAAAAGGCATTTAATTTATTAAACTCAACTTTAAAGTACTTTAAAGTCAGCGTGAAAATGTTACTGTGTATTTAGTCTTTAAACTACAGTTTACATGAAAAACTTGGATGAATATTTAAGTTTTTCATGTAAACTGTAACCGCATGCAAATTTCGTACCTACAAGTTGTACTATTCATGCTCTATAGTATTTGTTTGATCCACCTGCCCCAAAACTCCCAATTCGAGTTGTAGTAATAACATTCAACAACCAGTTTGATCCTATCACAACAATTTGGTTTCAGAACGGAAATCGGTAGGTGCCCAAAGTATCTAGATATACGTACTTATTAACATTTATTTATTAGAAATTTCAATACGCTTAGTTTTTAGTCATAAGTTTAACTTCACTGTATTAAAAATATTTATTAATTACCTTCATATTATCATATCATCATTCCCGGGATCTTCGAAGGGGCAGGCAGTCAAAGGGGCATAATAAAAACTGGGTTATGTTAGATGGAAATTACTTATCGACTATAGAAAATATTTAAACAAACTCCACTTTAAACATGAAATGGTTTCCTTTCGTTTGACAACTCATGTTGCGTTCGTCACTTTAAAGAACGTAAATATCATAGCCCAATAATATTTTTCCAAGTCTTTGCGAGTCGATGGTGAATAAAATGATTTGATTTGTTCCGGTATTCCATTTCGATGCGCAAACTGCATTTCCTATGGCACCTATGAACGATAGCAAGGAGCTACCTATGTAAGCAGGTGAGATTTTGGTGCGAATATTTAGATTTGCATTGAAGGAATATATTGATGCATTCGTACTACAATTTTATCTTCCACTGAATGTGACTATTCACTGTTAAAATCTTGCAATTCAAAACCCACTGTGATCATGTAGGAAACCATTATCACACGATAAGTTCTGAGTGAGAGTCACAGAGATACAAATTAATTATGATACATACATATCATCAATCAAGCACCATTAAGCGCGGGACATAATGGATGATGAAGTCACACATACCAACAAGCACACATCACCGAAGTGACAAACAGAGTCTAAAAAGCAAAAGCTCCTTAAACCACACTTAGCCAAAAATATAATGTACTTAGATCTGATGGAAAAATGTGAAAAAGTTGTGACAACTGGCTAACTCATCAACTGACCTATACTAGTTCACACAATTTCCAATCATTAGTCACCTATTAAAAGAGGTAGGTAGTACATTAATTTAGAGTTTTAGGCCCAGGGCAACATTATGGTACATCTGTTTACATAAACTATTTGTGAGTGAACACACAGTGCGTGCAGTTAGAACCCATACTTGGCGTACACTGTAGCGTGCAATATGCCGCTGATGGAAACAAAATTTCCTGCTATTTCGTGAACAAACAAACGAATCCGGCCCGTTGGCCCTGGGATCCTATGTGCTATGTTGCTCGGCCACATTGTCAATCAGCGTGGAGCGTGCCATAGCACAATAATCGATGGCTGAGAGTCAGCTATTACGTATGGCGTATTGTCGGCTCAGTGCGAACGAAAGTTTAATATGGAAGCAATAAAATGCCTACCGCTCGCTCACAGTAGGCAGCTGACATCGCGATTGGTGTGGACGCGGCCTAAATGGAAACAGGCCTTTATAAGAGCGCCTATTGAAAATAAGACTTGCACGTTCAATTCCTGTGCCGTCATAAATACATATCTATTTATAAAATAGATTATTGTTTTTGGATTCACGCGATTCGCCTATGGGTTTTGTGTTCGACTTAATTTTTTTTAAGTCGACTACAAAAACCATACCATATAACCAGCTGAGGCTCTTTACGTATGGTTTAGATCAAAAAGTGTCACTATGTATATCATTTAAGTTATGTTAATAGGTTCATATTTTACTGATATTTCTTATTTTTTTACCTTAAGGGAACTTAACTAAGTCGCAGAGACAAGCATATCAAAGTTTCATATCTCCACTTGAAATTATTTCATCATATACATACCTACGTTCTTTCTGGAATACATAGTGTAACACCTTTTTCGCATGGGGTTAGACAGAGATCACATCCTTCCATTTGCTATCGGACCTTCTGGAATAGTTTTTCGTAATACGTATTAGGAGTAAATAAAAGTTAAGACAAACCTTCAGTAGTTATTCTCGCGTAGTTTACCGATGAAAACGAATAAGCCATATATGAGCTTCTCTATACCAATTTACTCCTGGGTTCGCCACATTAATAAATAACATAAAAAAAAAAATTACTTCTAAAATTCGCATTTTCACAAAGTTTATTTCTGTTTTCGCAGTAAATCACTTCGCACATTAATATGAAGATAATCTTTATTGCACAGAGCATTTACAGAAATTTGCATTACAAACACATTACTGTACTTGTTAAGGTGATATTATCTTTAGTAGTGATCTTTTCCAAAATACCAGGACTAAGATTGGAGAAATCTTTCACTTTTTTACCAAAATAGCGGCAGTGATATTTAATATTATGTGATCATTTATCGCATGAAAATGTATTCTATGTTAGCCCCACAGAATACATTTTCTTATCGCGTTTACATAAGACTTATAAAAAAACCATTTTAACCTACCGTGATGCAAATAATCCATAGGTAGATCAATTCTCAGTATCTTAACTGTGTAAAATAACTTTTTAAGTTTAAAACATGGGAATAATATTTGTCAACATACCAAAACGTTCGGAACTAAATATGTTAAAGGCTAACTAAACTAATTAAACTTCACGCTACCTCTTCAGCGGGGAAGGCAGAGAGAATCTTAAAGGCTATTTGGTTGTTAATAAAAAGTGGTCTGTCTTAATAAACGTGTAAGAAATCAGAACGTGGGCAGTTATTTACTGCGTACATTTGCTTCGACAGCCGATACAGTCCATAGAACTTCATTAGTCTGAAAGGCATAGGTGATAAATCTCAATCCGCCGCGTCGCTTCAATAAACAAGCACATTAGGGTGGCGTCTGTTTTAAAGCCACTAGTGTCTAATTCACTTAGGAGTGTTTTTACCTTTGAAGGTGGATTTCTTTAAAGGTAAAAACACTCGTGTTCTTTCTTTTATACGAGCGCGAATTCTAAATGTTTTGGACCGATGCTGCTTTTGATTTAAATAGCTTTGGGAATAACTGGTGCGATTTGCTATGACTATAAAAAAATTGTTAGCTATAAAATTAAGTAGCATGGAGCATTGATGCGTTTAGATACTTTTAAAAAAATTTCATAAATTATGAGGAAGATTACGTAACGTTTAAAGTAAATAACGTTTTAGGGTGACGATGGTAATTTTGAAAAATACTTCCATCTGGTAGATCCAGAACCTACGAGAGAAAAATATAAAAATAATTAAACTTTTTACATGTCTTATTTTTATAGAATGCTTATTATTGAAACAGCAATCTGTGTCTTGCTCACCATTAACTGTCGTAGAGAAACAAGCCATAGTTTACTTTAGGTCTCCGTTTTCAGAAAACAGCCTAGAGGTGTCACGTTGTTTTCTCAGCCCGCCAGAGACCTAGCTTAGATAAACAACTTTAAACTTATTATGTCCTTGTTAGAACTAGTTTGTTAGCCACGCTGATTTATTGCCCCACGCGGTCTCTAACTTTCGGTGACAAATTCCGAAAGTAAATTTAAGAATGTTCCCATTCGTCAGCGATAATTAAAAACGTGGTTTCATTAATAACCATTAGGTTCAGCCTTGGAAACTTAAAAAAAGGGTCAATAGGAGAGATCTGGCAAGTCTGTTTTTTTTTAATTTCGCTTGTTTTCCTTAAGTGTTTTTTAAGACATTTTCCTCAAAATAATCTTTTTCTGTTTTGTCAATTCGTATTAAAAGCACTATTACAAGCATTTTCTACAAGGTTACTGGGCATATAGGGGGCATATTATATGGCACTGATACCGACAACTTTCTATACTTACTGTAAAAGTGGTTTCGAAAGTTAGTAAAATACACTATTCCTTACTCTTAAAGTTTACGCAAACGAAGTTTGTTTTTCCGGCAGGACATGCGTAACTATACGTATGTAATTGCAACAATTAGCATTGCAGCTTGTCAGGTGCTAAATGAGTCGATCTCCTGTGGCGGGGTTCCAGGTCATCGTGTTACGTGGGATATCGAACAATTTCCTTAGCGGCACGCGTAATCGCTCCAATTTCACGAATGTGTACGTAGTACCTACGTAGGGTGCAGATAATCGCTTTCAGACACTGCACTAAATGGGTTGGAGTGTACTTGCGATAAATGCAATACGGCTGGTTAATGTACTTACTTTACGAGCTGTCGTAAAGTAAACGCCTATCACTTATCGCATTTTGTGGGATTGAACAATTTCCTAGAAATTGACTTAATAGGCAATGTGTATGAAATTTGTATTATTTATTTTTTTAAGTTCTGCTCTGGCATAGGTAAATTAATATTAAAGTTTTTTTTAATATTTTGAGTAGGTACATATATACTGCGTTATTGATTAGTTGTAGAGTGCTTTGGTAAACCCTGTATGACACCGCTTAATGTTCGGTATCAAACAATTTTTATGGCAGCATTAGCATTATTTGACGAAAATGTTCAGCTCCAATCCAGAGGTAGAGTCACTTCTATTGTGTGCTGACCATTTATAACTGCTTATGTGAAGTCAATATAAATTTACAGCGCCCAATGTTCAGTATCAACAAGGTCCTTGGCAGCGCGCGTAACTGCCGCAATTCCATGCAAGCGTTTGTAGGGCCGACCCTATGAACATTCGCATTGGCTCTGGTCTAATCGGCATGCAGTAATGCATTGGCTGAATGCACTCGGTGTAGCTTCAGTGCACAATGGACTGAGGGCTACAACCGTCGATTGCGGAGCAGTTAAGTTAACGCTGCCTTAATTGCGTCGTAACGTCTTCGGGAATGGCCGTTAGTTTCTTTGTATTGGGGGGCGGGAACGAATTATAGTACACGTGAAAGGGGATTTCGCATGTAGATTTCTTTGTACAGATAATTTAAATTTGTCGTTTGTTTTCTACGCAGATTGTTGTGGAGGGTGAAATACGGTTAGTTTATTATATTTATATACCTACCTAACCAAGTATTAAATTAGCACTATTTTCGATCTAACCCAACCCATTGTCCCATGTTGGTCGTAAAAGGTGACTAATAGTATATCAGGTTTTGGGTATGTGATTCTGTAGGCGACAAACTAGCAACTTGTCACAAATTATTAACCGTTTTCCACCTAATCCAGTCAAATTTTATTTTTGGCTGCATGTGGTTGATGTGGGCCTGCTGCCCCTTTGACTCTGTCTACCCCTTCGAGGATTATGGGCGTGATGTTATGTATGTATTTATATTAGCATTATTCATTATTAATAGATTATACTCTAAACAAATATTAATAGAATCATAACAAAGACACTGAAAGTATATTTTACACGGAATTCCAGTCTATAGATCTATATCTAAATATATAGATTGGGCCATAAGGCTCTCCTAATATTTGCCACCGGGCCTGATCTAAAGCTCAGCTAATACAGGTCATCTCTTATATAGTCGTTTTAATTAGTTATTCGTTTTACGACATACGCCATCTCATCACTATTCACTAATGAAATTTTTAACAGCAGAAGTATTGAGAGTTTTTTATATAGTTAAATGTAAGATTACTCTCAAGGCACAGTGCTGAAGTTGTGATCAAACTATGTAACAAATAACAACATTTCCTTAAACCAAAAGCGAAGTAACGTTTATATGTAGTGTATCGTAGAATGGATTGGAGCAATTCTGGGGTGATTGCTTCGGCAGCTAAGCTAAACACAATTTAATTGCGTCATAAGGTCCTCGTCGGGCTCGGTTCGGCGAACACCACTAGCGGTTTGCTTCTTTGTATTTTATGGCTTTTGAATGTTGTTGTGACTTGCAGTTTCTGTCTAACGCGCGATCCTGTTACTTAGTTTATTGTGGTTTGAATTATGATCGTTCAATATAACTAAAGACAATATGGATGTTGACACCATTTATATTTAATTTTGAAATATCAATTCCGTAAAAGAAAGTATCGTAGTAGGTATGTGGTAAAACCAGTTTTTGTAAAATAAAAAATACGATTTTATATTTTACATAAACTGCTTAATATTTAGTCAGTTGAATATACAAATGAGTGACGTCATAAACCGACAGGTCTATACAAAATCTACGAAGTGATTGCGTTTTGACAGCTTTTAAATCTCAATTGACATGCCAGTCACTATACCTATTTGTCTGGTAGAGCCATGTTATTGCTATTTACCAGTATCTAAATAAGCTAAGTATCTAATGGTAAGAAATTAATTTTTGTTTTTGAAGTCAGTCAATTTATTGCACACTGTCCGATGGTGAGAATTTTTCATATGATTTAATTGAATTTTGTGTATTTTAATTGTATCTAGTATACAATAATAATATACTGCTAAATTTACATTGCAATCGTTAGGAACCTATTAAAATGGACAGTTACGCACAAACTGTCCTAGAGGGTTGATAAATTCACCGATCTGATTATTTTTTTTGTCAACATTATGTTACTACATGTGCTCATTGGATTTTACTACAGTAAGCACATTAGTAGTAAAATAAAATTGATACGGCGACCAACAAAGTCCTATAATGTACCTTTTTCGTTTGTGTTATTTGCATTTTATATACCAAGATTTAAATGTTAGTATATTACTTTATCAGTGCTACAATACTTGAAAGGTGCGACTAATTGAATAAGTGCGGTAAAAACATTATTAAACCACCTTTTAGACCACTAAGTACCAGTAAAATATTTGAATTTCAATATATCAAACTTACGATGACATAGTCAAAACTAGTACGCCACTTTGCTAATTTATTTGCTCGGCTGACCTACATATGGGCCAAAACTAGCTAGTTTGTAAACAATAGTTTTGGACATATTTGTAAATTAAACCGCACAATACCTAAAACGGTTGATGTTCCGCTCATTATTATTTCTATGGCCAAACACCACATAAATAATAACGCGCTTAAAACAGACATTAATGCCGATGGACTAGCGTGAAATCAAGCCTTTTCTGTTGTTAGTCTATTCAACTACCGAACAATGTAGTGAGCTTAACTAAGTCCAATTTATCGACACGATATGGCCTAACATTTCGCTTACAGGGTAAAGCAGTACATGAGATATATGCAGAATCTATGCCGGTACCGTACCGTGTACTCCTGACCACAACTGAAGGTAAAGCCGTATACACATATGGTATAACTATAAATACTTGTGTACATTGTAATGTGCATACAAACGGTTATAAATTTCCAAATTGATATGTTATCAAGGTACATTGTACCTACCTACCGACGATCGTGAAATGCGGACATCCCGAATACTTCACCTGTCATCCCCTTCACATTCCTCTGAGTATTATCATATGCTCAATCCATTACTATCAAATCCACTCGCCTCTGGAACTCTCTTCCTCTTTCTATCAGGTTATCTGATAGTCTTCCAATTTTTAAGTCCCGAGTCGAATCCTATGTTTTTTTTCCCTTTAAGTTATACAGATAGAGTACATTAGATCTCCTTTGTTTGGTGCTCTTCCCATGATACAGATTTGATATAAGTATAAGTTAAGTATGTATTGTAGCTATGTATTTATTTGTATTGTATATTTACACAATTACGCATTTGTATTTATGTTAGTATGTATAAGTATAATTATTTAAGTATTAAATTATTAAAGTACCTTTCTTTTGTATCCGTTTTATTATCGAAGTAGTATGATTTACTGCACGGCCCTACCCCTCTCTTTTCGATAGCTTATTTTCCTCTACCTTAAGGTTATCTGGAAGAGATTGCTTCTAGCGATAAGACCACCTAAATTGTATTGATTTGTTTGTATCCTTATTTCTGTATCTGTTTTTCGTGCAATAAAGAATATATCTATCTATACAATAGATATATTCTTTATACTAGGGTTTTGTTTGTGTCGATTTGGGAATAAATTAATATTTCATCGACAACAATCGTGTTTTCTAGTAAGCCTTATTCTTCGTCACTCATCAAATTGCGTCACGGTGGCCAATAACAAAGGATTATAGCACAACTGTCTGCGCAAACACATTCGTCATTAGAGTGAAGGAACAGAGGTGCATTCCCTGTACCTTCACTCTCCTAGTCCGGTAAGTCGGCAACCCGATATGACCGGAGAGAGGATAGGACTAATGGATTAACGTGCTTTCCGAGGCAGGAGGGTGATTAAACCGCCAAGTTCCTGACTCCGGGCTAGTGATGACTAATTTCAACATTGAACTATACAGCCAGCCATTTTTGGCCCAATCTGGGATTTGAAGTGGGGACCTCTTAGGGAAGCTGTCCGAAGGGTAGGGTCACAAGGGACATGATCCCCCCCCCCCCCAAATCGTACACGTCAAATTGAAAAATCTTTTGAATAATTACAAAACAAAAAGAAGCAATGAATTTTGTGGTTTGCTGACATCTAACGGTGCTTTTATGCAAAAATCTGGACACACAGAAGAAGAACTTCTTAATTTGAAGAAAGTATTAGAATATTATTCCTATTTCTAGAACTTGCTTGAGAGCAAACATGTTAGAAGAGAGGCTGACAGGTTTAGCTCTTCTAAATATTCATCCAGACGTCTCAAATATTATTAACAGATTTGCCAATAAAATATAAGACTTCCATTTGTCGTATAATGTGTGGAATACTATTGTGTATTGTCCAATAAAGTCTTTACTCGACATATTGTATTAATATCAGTGACCCCCTCCAAAATTTCAGGCTGCGACCGCGCCTGTACTTAAGTGACTGAAGTAGTACTGGTATAACCTCTATTAGACTATTAACAATTGATACTACTTTTAGTGCAGTGAATTGGCAGTTTTGTCTTGGATACCTAGTACAAGCATTCATGATATTTGAGTTTTTAATTTTACAAACTAAAAATGTATTAAAGAAACATCAACGCATTTAACATAAATCGTTAAGCAAATATTGAACAACAGACCCGAGTCACGACTATATTCATTCATATTATTTATCGTATAAAACGTCGCGACGAAGAGGTTCTAATTTCCTCCAATAAGTAATCTATCAAACGTCGACGGACGTCTTATTACGGAATAAATGAAACGATAATAGCGGATTTATCTTCCTAATAACTAAACCAGAATAAACAGACCCCCAGACTGCTATGTTGGATTACATCACGCAAACAAGTTTCTTAGTAACCCCACGGGTGGAGGGATCTCGATTCAATGGTGTGCGGAATGTAGGGGAATTCATACAAAGCAGGCGTGGCTTCCTTTGCTAGTTGTTATGTCAAGGAAATGGACCCGGGCTCTAGTGTTGTAAAGCTATAGTGTGTCTATTGATGGTATCGAATGGTTTAGGTATAGTATAATAGTAGGGCGACGATTTTATCGATAAATAGACTCACTAATAGAATATATCTACAATATATGGTAATAGTTTCTGTTTTTTCTAAGTTAGTATAGCATCACGCTAATAATGCCCGAAGGGGTAAGCAGAGTCAAAGGGGTAGCAGGCCCCTTTAACCGCATTCAGCCAAAAGCAAAACTGGGCTGGGTTAGATGAAAAATTGTGAAAAAGTAGTGACAAGTGGCTAGCTCGTCGCATACCTACAACCCCATATACCAAACCATTAGTCGCCTTTTACGACATGCTAGGCAAGAAACACAGTTGGCACATTCTTTTTTAAGTCCCAAACCAACATCGGACGATTTTTTCTATGTTTTGGGAAGTTTTAGCCTGAATTGCAGTAGAATAGGTTTAGAGACTTATTTCAAACGATAGTCCTCATACCAACAACCGCATTAATCATATCGTGCTTACATTCATGAATGTATTTTAGTATATTCTTATTTATTATCCATAAAACCAAATGTTTCAAAGTGAACTCTCCATCATTTTCGCGTAATGTTCTGTTTCTAACCTATTACCTATACCGTGAATTTACACGGCTGCTTATTACATCGGCGCGTCTGATATCTCGCCCTCGATTCTTGGAAAAGTAAACCGGAGATAACCCGCACCTCTTAGTTATGAGGCGAGTGTCCTTACCATTCAGCTACCACTGATCCAAAAGACAACTATCGATATTGAATCCATGGACACTGTCGCAACACTACCGGGCGCCGAACGGAAAAGTCAAAGTGAAGACGCACTGTTAGTATTGTTTTCATTGTGGTGGATGTGCAAACAAGCGGCCTAGAGACAGATTACCGTTGGAAAACAACTTTCTGTCTGTACGCCCGAGCATAATAGAACTGGACGTGCTGCTAAAAGCATTTTAGTGCGTTGTTTGCCGTAGAAAAGTTTTCCTAGTTATAAAACTGTTTCCTAGTTATAAATCCATTCGTTCGGGTATTATTATGCAGACGTTGATGTTACTTTGGTTTAGCCGAAAATTTTTGTTTAATGGCGACCAAACTGTTTGCAAAGTTTTAGGATTTATTGAAAATAGTATTTATTGTTAGGGGTGAGAGTTTCCCGCTCCCCCGCCAGCCCGGTAGGTAGTAAAAGCCGCCCTTGGCCAACTACCGTTGTCCTCTCAAAAAAAAAAGTATTTATTGAACAAAAGACGCAGCTAATTTTAGATAATTCCGTTGAGACGTAAGTGTGGTTGAATAACAAAGTCTAAATATACAAACTCTCTCATATAAAATATAAAATAGCTGATCCGGCGCACTTCGTAACGCCCCGTTTACGTAATTTCAATACCCATTTTTTTATTTACTGCGCAACTTTTTAATTTTTCTCCTTCATAAGAACCTTTACTTGACAATAACAAACACAACTTAAAAAGAATGAGCTTTGGGATGGACCACCCTAATCACTTAGGGGTATGAAAAATAGATAAGAACCTATTCTCAGACCTACCATGTGTACATATGAAATTTCATCAAAATCGCTTAAGTCGTTTCGAAGGAGTATGGCAACTAACACTGTGACAAGAAATTTTTATATATATAACTAACTAACTAAACTTCACGCCACTTCCCTAGCGAGGTAGGCAGAGAGAACCGAACGCCTCTTCAACATTCATAATCCTTTTCATACAAGACTCCTAACATCACCTTCTGTTAATATATATCTATAGATAGGATAAATAGTTATGTAGGTATCTTCATCTTATTGGGACTGCTAAGCAACTCAACTAATAAGAAAATCAATAAAATCCAAATTCATATGTATTCATGTAATAGGAAGAACAGTCTTAAAACACAACTGATAATATTACCGCCGAAAAAAGCCGCCGATCCAAACGCTTCCAAGAAAACTTCGGGAAAAATATTATTTCCAATGAAAACCCTTCAGTAGTGTACACATTAATTACGGGCCTATCAGCGTCGGGCAAACGTTACGGGAGATTCTATTAAGGATCGCTTACCGCCTACCCCGGGGACTGGATAAATCGGCCCATTATAAACCAATAATAGCCCGGCATCCACTGCAGATGCGGGCTTAGCTATTTTTGCCGCGCACATCCTCCGTAATTACGCCTCCTTGTTATAAGACCTTATTTTAAGTATATACGAAACGTGAAAACTGTTTGTATAGAATTGATAACAGAATTGATCGCAATAGTTTTTATACCATGTTATGTTTTCACCAATTTTTTTGTTTCCATAATCTCCATTATCCCTTTTCTCCATTGAATGCTATATACAGTGGCGGATTTACGGTCTTGGCCGCCCTAGGCCCCAGGCCATATAGTAAATACCCGCCGCCTCTTCTCAGTACTAAAGCATCATCAGTTAATTTTTTATCACGACTAGCCGCCTCTAATATCTGGCCGCCCTAGGCCCGGGCCTACTGGGCCGTAGGGTAAATCCGCCGCTGGCTATATAACTGGAAAAATAAGGGCTATTTACAATCATTTTGTAATTATGGAATGAAACTCTTTTTAAGACATTCCTACTAATATTATAAAGGCGAAAGATTGTAAGTATGGATAGATGTTTGTTACTCTTTCACGCAAAAACTACTGAATGGATTTTAATGAAACTTACAATAATATAGCTTATACACCCGAATAAAATATAGGCTATGATTTATCGATGTACCACGCGAGCAAAGTCGCGGGCAGAAGCTAGTTTTTTATAATTGCCTACACAAAGTGGCATGTCTAATTACGTGCCTGATTTTTATCGTTTAATCCACGCCTATTCAAAACGGGTATTTGCTTCAAATTTATATTGACAAATAAATTAATCCCGGGCAATAAATAAAACCTCATACTTTTACAAACATTTTGAAAGAACGCAATATTTTTTTGAGTAATGAGGATTCCCTATCTCTATTAATAGATGGGTTCGGACTAGAGATGTTAAGAACTCGAGTCTTTTGAGTCCTAAATTTTGAGCTCGAGTGACAAATTGCACGACTCGACTCGTTACAATAAGACTCCCAAGACTAGAGAACTAAAGTCTATATGAGCTCTTGAGCGCAACATGGAACTCGAGTCATTTTAAGCGCTCGAGTCGTTTTTACGGGTCGAGTCGAGCTCGAGTTCTTTTCCGTTTGGAGTTCCTTTTTAAATCAGGATATAAAATGTTACTTTTGTGAGATATATTCGTAATCAGAAGCGTATTTTGAAAAAATAAAAGCGTTAATTGATAGGAAAAATCATTTTAATCATCATGAAAAATATTTTAATATTCAAAATATAATAAGAAAATACAATAATTATAAATAAGCCGCAGAAGAAAATACAGAAATCAAATAAAATCACAAGCAATCAAAATTGATCTGATGACGCACATATAAGTATGTATAAAGGCCAGAATAATTTGCATCTATTAACATTATTAAACCTTAATACGCTCAAGACTTGAGACTCAAGCTTTTTTAAGACTCGAGCTCTATTTAAGACTCGAGCTCTTTTTAAGACTCGAGCTCTTTTTAAGACTCGAGTTCTATTGTAGCGCTCGAAAGACTGAAGCTCGGTTGGACTCAAGACTCGGAGATTAGTTAGTTCACTGAGTCGTGTAAAATTGAGCCGAGTCTAAGAATTAGGACTCAAAAGACTCGAGTTCTTAACATCTCTAGTTCGGACACACCCCTTATATCCCGCAACCGCCTATACTAGGAATGGTCTGTTAAATAACGGAACTAACAGAGAAACAGAAGCAGCACTCTTCTACACATCCGGACTACCGTTAATATCCGGCTGCGATGTTGATAAGCAACAAACAGGGACTTAGAGCAAACAGATCCGGGCCCCGGCCTAACTTCGGCTAATTGTTTGCCGGCCAACTTTGTTACAAATTGCCACTGATATAATTTGCCACTAATCTGAGATGTGCGTTAAATCTAATTGTCCTGTTCGTGAGCACCTAAACTGTTCGCGATTTGTTACCTCTGTGACTTAATTTGTCCAGAACAAGTTAGCCGAATATACATATTTAACTAAATTGTATATTTGTGTCGACCGTAAGCTTAAGCTTTCGTGACACGATTAAATTAATCAAAAAGGATCTCTGTGGCGGAGTGAAATGTTATATTAGCTTAAACAGAAAAGTTTGTTTATGAGGAAAAACAGATACACCAAAAAAAGTTACTTAACAGTTTAAAATCATTTTGGTATACAGAACTGCGTCATATACAGAGATTGTGATATATGTAAAAGTTTATTTTTCACAGAAAATCCAAAATTAATGAAACGATCTAATTGATATCTTGAGACTGTCTCACTGTTAACGTCATCAATATTTTGTAGTCATTATCAATACCGACTAGATTATTACTACTATAAAATAAAAAAAAGGATCAATCAAGCACTTGATTAACATCTGTATTATCCATTAAAGTGTTAATACAGTGTACGCATCCGGGGCAAAGCAATCAGTTAACGTATTTACGTAGGCAAGTGGTGCTCCTGCACGCATTACATCATCCAATGCCGGATATTGCCACGTGGATCGCTCCACACTCCGCCAACTAATTGGATGCCTCGTCCACATTCATATACTACCCACTTAATATCGAAAGATCGTCGCCCGAGCAGCCGTGATTTACGGAACCTCGCAATCGGATAAAGAACGCACGCTTTGTCGATTCCAATCCGGAGTTTTTATGAATACAGCGAAATACGGACGTGTTTGCTAAGCCGACCGATTACAGGGGAGTCGTTTTGATTGCTTTGATGTTTAAACTACTTCTGTACGGATGTCGAAGGAAGGGAGGAGGAAAATGGCCGTGAAATCAATACGGGAAATCTGAATGCCAATCGATTTTTCTGGAACATTTAAAATAACACTTGAAGAAGTGGTAGCTCAATGGTAAGGACACGCGCCTCTTAGCCGAGGAGTGCGGGTTCAAACCCGGGCATGTACCTCTAGATTTTTCAAATCTATGTACATATTTATACCACTAGCTCGACGGTGAGGGAAAACATCGTGATGAAACCTGCAAATTCTAACAACTTTGAATTTAAAACCATGATCAAAAAAAAAATATTGTCTGGTTCCCCTATCTTAGGGTTACGAAGGTCAGATCGACAGTCGCTTCAATGTAATTACCAGACTCGCTAAATCCTGGATCATGGTCTGAGCGGACCCTATCCAAGCACGGGACATAACGCTAGGAAGATGATGATTTCAAATAACCCCTGTGAATTGGTTCACAGACTAATTTATGAAGCACAAGTTGGCAGAGTATGAATGAAAAATATGTATAATGTAAGTTAGGGATTTTTTACTATATTCCCAAAATCGCAGACGCTGACAATGCTGCGGCCGGTGCCGCGACTGTTTGGTAAGACAAAAGCTGCGGCCCACTGGATGGTCTAAGTCCAGGCCTACTAAGCTCCCCCCGGTACGATATACCGACAACCTCAGCGGGAGAGATGCTATCAATCGTACTAATGCAACCTTATTTTTAGTATTAACGAAACGAAATCTGAAAACTGCTTGTGCAGAAATAGTTAATAGAATGAATTGCAATATTTCTTTTACTATGTTATATTTTGTCCAAATAATATTTGCAAAACCTAAATTATGATAAACCCTACTAAAAACAGGGACGCGCGTGCGCATCGCTTCACGTGGTACAAGTCGGCGGACGCGAGACACGCGCGCTGTACGGTGACCATACTCGCGGGAGAAAAACGAGACAACACCAAATGCTTGTAACTTCATGAGTTTTTAAGATACCATGATAAACTTTTTATACTGATTTTTTTAATTAAAATATTGGCCGGTGTGTCGGTTTTCGTAAAACAATCTTGTATGTTATGAAACAATAGGATATTTAACTCAAAAATTTTTTGAAGTCCACTACACAAAATTACAAAAAAAATTGCTTACATATTTTTTCTTATGTTGCAAACTAAAAATGATGAAGATACAGCACGTTGAACTACCGCGTAACGTTGTGTTTAAATGTTACTAACTACTACTAACTCTAAGTGACGTAAAGCGCTAAATTTCAGATCTTTGAAGCGCTGTAACTATGTGATTTTTTGAGTATTAGACAAAGCAAAAAATACGGTACTCAACATTTTTTGATATTCTAACTTACAGACATATTTTTTTTTGAGTAAATTGCTTTATTGATTTTATCAATAAAAAAGCGATTTTCAAACTAGAGATCCAAAATGCCTTATGTATTTGGGTTAGTTCGTAGGTTTATTTAGATTGTTAAAGAAAAAGCCTAAAATAACTTTGTAAAAGCGTAATCTTTTTATGCACTCAAATAGCTAAGTATAACTGCTTTGAGTGAAAGAGAAGTCAAATAGTTATTGAATAAGAACTGATTTTCGGTTAGTATATCGCAGTTATAGGCTAAGGTAGATAGATATATTCAATCGCGCAATTTTTAAAAGAAATTGTATCATTAATATTACTATAAATACTTCGGATTAGATTATATACCGACAGTAAGTAAGAAACCGTTTTTAGAATGGAGGGGGAACACACAATTAGGATATATATTCCGAATGTACTCAATACAAAAATAGAATACAAAGGCTTTGTAGATTAGGTACCGAAAATAGGGCTATATTGTGATTTAGGCCCGTTGATGTGAGGAGATGGGGTCTTGTTTCTGGTGCCATTTAATATTTACATTACATTTAATATTACACACACACACACACACATATAACATCACGCCCATAATCCCCGAAGGGGTAGGCAGAGTCGAAAGGGCAGCAAGCCCTTTCAACCACATTCAGCCAAAAATAAAGCCGGGCTAGATGGAGAATTGTGAAAACGCAGTGACAAGCGGCTAACCTGTCGCCTAAACACCCAAAACCCGATATACCGATACCGATATTAGTCACCTTTTACGATATGCTAGGCAAGAACCACAGTTGGCATATTCTTTTTAAGTCTCAGACCAACATGGGACAGTGGGCTGGGTTGGATGGAAAGCTGTGAAAAAGGAGTGACAAGTGGCTAGTTCGTCGCCTACTCAGTCACATACCCAAAAGCCCATACCGAAAACATTTAATATTAGCAAACCAATTTTTTTTACAACTCGTCTACCTAAGTGCTTCAATATCCAGACTCTGTAAATCTAGAATCATAGTCCAAGTGAACACTGATGGAATATAGGATTAAGCAGACAGTGACTTTAGTAAGCAAAATTAAAATACGATGAAGGCCCTATATACGCAGATTAAACATAAAAAGACCCAATAAGACCGCAGCCCAAACGGATCTGCTAAATCGCAGTATTAATTTCAACGGGACAGCCGTAGCTTTGAATTCGCTTCTTTAGAATTTGCAAAATCGTTCGTAATTCGAAGCCGATTGGCTACAATAAAATCTGTGCCCAATTCGTGGTTCAAGAGTTTGCGGCCGCCAGTTTATTTTTTCGAGAAGTTTCTCCTCTTTTTTGGACCATACCTATTTTTAATGAAGACCACCAATTTGTGCTTTTACCTGAGGGTTTGCCTTTTCACGATCTGAGGACCCAATTTATGAAAATACGTACCCGAATGAAAAAAAGACTCTTTGAAACCGAATATTGAAAGACGTGAGCTGATTTAATGACACATGTTTAGATGTTGTTATTCAAACACAAATTGATTTATCTTTTAAAACGGCCATATTGCAACTTAACATAACATTTTAAAACTATTTAAAGAATATAATTTAACGTTATTTTTTTGCTGTATACAGAACTTATTAACTAATATTGAAAAATATGAGATAGTTAAGTATCAGACAGTCCGGGAACTAGGTTACATTTTCCAAGAAAAGATCATTATCTCAAGTTCATAACACACTTAATAGACACATTTCTTTTTTACTCGCAGTAAATAGTATGGAAAGTATATTTGGTATATTTGCTACCAGCCCAATAAGCAAGAAATATTATTACATATTTAATTTTCCCATTCTTAGAATCTAGGCGGGCAATCTCAATCAAACCTGTGAGTTATTTACATATAAGAAAATCAGAGAGACATTTAGAACGTCTCTCTTAATGATTGGCGTTCTATTGAATTTGTGTTCTAATTAAGACATCTAAGAATGGAATTTGGAATAAAGTCGGAATTATAAGTTATATAGTAGCAGTTGAATCATATTTGAATTCTGAAGATTTTGAAATTTTCCTTAAAGGTTATATTAAGGCTAGCCTTAATATCCGTAGTAGGTATTACATACATACTCGTACATCTTTGAGTCATAACTGTTTTAAGATGAGTCGAAATATGTATTTTAAAAATGTTTTTTGTATTCTTTTAATATATTAATTTGGTTATGTTAGTCCTATGTTTATAAACATAAGCTGTACCTATTTAAATTTAAGCTAAGCGATTAATTTGCATGCCACGATCAATAATGATAAAATGTACGGTACGGATTTATACCTATTTTAAAAACTTTTGTAACCACTTTTTCGGCAAATAAAATTTCATTTTTATCTATGAATATTAACGAATTTTATTCAATACTACCTACCATTTTACTCTAGCAAGTTTTCCAGGAAATCATTGTAATGTTTTGGATAAAAGTTACAGGGAAGAAAAAATACATACAAAGCTGTGTGAAATAGAAAAGAGGATTTCTGGCTATCCACTTAATACGATCTGTAAGTATGAAATAAAAAAAAAAACACATATAAATTTTGTTATTTAACGTTTATTATCTAATAAAAGTACTTACATTCAAAACGGTGGTTGTTAACACTGTGTCATATTTGTTTATTTTGTTTAAAACTTAATTTAAATTTTAAATATACCAAAAATATACTATCAAAATTAATGCACTAGCTTTCAAAGCTCTTTTTGGTATAAAAACAGATGTGAGTTAACTAGTGAATATTTCAAATTTTGACTTCTTTATACGGTCTTACTTAAACCTACATTTAACAAAAATCTCTTTACAAAACATTATTGTTTCGTAACTATTATATAATTAATTTATACGTCAGAAAGCTTATTTAAAATTTCGTTTATTTATAATTGATTGCTTCGTCTTCTTCTTTTTTAACAGCATGGACCAGAACCAGTGATATGACGGCGTTGATCACCTGTAACAACAGAGCATCAGAACTATTTATATTAATAAACAATTACTGAATTTAGTCAGCAGTTACCTTCACTGATATTTAATCTAAAAGAGTAATATTTAACTTGAGACTTGACAATGGGTGTTTACTTAAACTTAATGATAAAGGAGCATATCAAGTTGGAGCATAAACAGGTTAGCACTCAGTTCCACTATCTCCCTATTAATAAACCCCACTAAAAATTGCTTCATAGTCTTTCAAGTAGATCTTCAAGAGACCCAATTAAGTAAGTTATGACTCCTTTGTTACTTAACGACATATAAAAAGCAAAGCCATTAGCATAATAGAAGCTAATGAAGCAAAAAATAGTGGAACATTTTTACCAACAGATTTTTATTCCATGTTGATCTGGGACTTAAAAATAATGAATTAACCGTGTTCTTTGCCTAGCATGTCGTAAAAGGCGGCTAATAGTATATCGGTGATGTTATATATGTAGAAATAGAAAAGCATACAGAAAAAATAAAATAGAATGCATATATTAAAATAGAGTTGTATACAAATGTGAGGTGTGTAATGATCGTGCTATATGGCGTTCGGATTTCTCTGATTCCTACCCCGATAGTGAAGTGGCGTAAAGTTTGGCTAATTACTTAATTAGAATACAGATTTTGGATACTTACGGCAATCATGCAAGATGCAAGGACGATACCGGCAAGCCACCCGGTCTTCCCTTCGAGGTACCAGGTGAGCTCGTCGACGCAGCCTTGGAAGTAAGCGTTCCCGGTCACAGAGTCCCTGCACTCAGCTGGGAAGGGCTTGTTCAAGCTGATGTAGTCCATGGGCCCATCGGCGCCGCAGCAACCGATCTAGAAGTTTTACAAAGTTATTTTATTAACTCGAGATTTTGTTGGTTTCATGATGTTGATTTGCATACCAACTGGGTCAAAATTTGTTCGTGATCAGAAAACATGAGAACACTCTGTTGAGGTCAAGACAATTAAATATCTTTGCTTTGAATTGTTAATTTTTCGAAGTAAATATGTTTGGAATATATTTAGAATCTGATATCAGATTTTTTTTCACCATATCTACAAAAATATTTTGATGTTGAAGGATCGATCTAATTGATGTACTATTTGATTATTGCACAAGTTGGTAGAATGTGGAAGTTCCATGTTCCGTTCATGTTAAAAGGTTCACTGATTGAATTTCCATCGAATGGTTAGTATAGAGACTTCCTAATTTCTGCCTGTCGTTTAAAGATCTTGGCACACGGTTGAAGTTTTAACTATTATCAAGGACCCGAAACATCTCGATGCTTTATTTTGAAAGTTGGCGAGCATCTATGATGGACTTCCTCCGCAAAAAACGTGCGGAGTGCGAGCTAACTGCTTTAACTTGAATGCGGATATGCGCTTCCTAGTTTTAAGAGCACTTCGTTTGTTTGACTACCATACCATAAATCCGCACGATGCGTGCTATTTGCTCAAACTTGAACTATAAAAATAGGATGGAGTACGGTAAACGGCAAACACACTGCTAAAATCTGACCAGCTCTTTTTGAACTGTTACTGTTTGAGGAGAAAACACAAACGACTTCAATGATACTTATGTGAATATGCAGTTTTATATGGTATTTTATATTTGATAGTTAATATTTGACTAGATATTAAATATGATAAATGACATATTTGTTTACTACATCTAGTAGGTATATATATATATATATATATACTACATATATAGTAGGTCCACGCAAACAAGCACTAAATTAAATTAGATTAGATTTCACGCAACTAAGGTACTTTCAATCAACCTTGTTTCGTCTAATAAGATTTCACATGTTCTGTCTTTGTATGAGATAATAAAGATTATTATTATTTATTGAATAAGAAACGACCATCTAATCTAGAGCAAGCATCTTAATCATCACATATAATTTACTGTACCTAAGCCCACCGTGACTAACTTTCCTATCCGAAAATATTAGTTTTCCTATTTCCGACTACATTAGATCTCAATCTATGATTGGTTTGGCTTCACCTAATCCGTTTCATTCGTGCTACTATTTCGTCCAATCCCACAAGGCCTAACTTCAGCATCTGGCTCTACGCGAACCATCAATGTTCCATTCGGCAAATGCGTTTCAGTGTTTGCTTCGTTAGAACTAGCTTTTCACCCCTTTTTTCCCATGCGTGGCTTGACGAACGGACAAGGTACCAACTGAATGTGATGTAACCTTTTTTTTTTCTATTGCTTTAAAGCGAAAAATACTGGAAGGATTCGATTTGTTATTTTTGGGTCAAACGGTTTTTACTGACGAAAAATTATTTAGGCGTTTGTTGAGACAAAAGAGACCTGTTTAGAAATACATAAATAATAAATATATTTTCAAAGATAAGCATGTAATTAAAACAGAGGAAGGACACATTATTATTATGAAGTGAAACTTATATTATTAATATTTAATCTATTTGTCGGAGTTTTTTTTTCAGGATATCAAAATTCAATATTACAACTAAGAGTTAAGAAAACAGTCCATAAATATTCATTCCAAATAAGTTTTTTTTGATCATATCAAACATATGATGATTCCAATTATATAAATATTTGTTATATGTTATTAATACAGGAAACATCTTTTCAAGCTTGAACAGAGGCTAAAATTGTAGCATACACGAAATCTTCCACGGCAGCGGTTTCTAGTCCATAGCTTTTAAAATGACAAAGGAATTTGCATATTGTTGCATGTATTACTGCTAAACTGCCCTTAAAATCTATAACTTTTAACGAGTCCAAAACGAAAATTCATAATAACTTAGCAACAAAAACATATGTTTCTGGTTGTCATATGCATAGCAAGTGTTTTTTTTTTTTGTTAATGAGCCTTGAGATCGAAAAAACTTAACTATGGTTTATGAGAAACTGGTGGCACTTTTACTGGTTAGTATGTCAGTGTAATGTATCTTGAAAACAAAAATTATTATGTTAGCCATCCGAATGATACGGATGGAATCCCAATAGTGGGAGAATTATCCTAAATTCTTTTATTTTAGACGTGCTACTCGAAATTTCCATTTTTTGTACTCACCCCTTCCTGAACCATTCGTAGAATGGTCCGGCTGCCGTCATGCTGAGGGTTGTGTATCAGATTCAAGATGGAGTTTTTGATTAGAGGTTGGATGCTGGAGTCGTAGGTGGAGAAGTCTAGCACCACCGATGCGCCCACCAAACCGAATACGAATGTTGCTATCTGTGTGGCTATGTACTGCAATTCATCAACAACATTTAAAACATTAAGAAATGTCTAATTTACAGTGTTCTTTATTTTCATATTAAGAAACACTAAATGCAATTTCTGAATTTTGATATTTTTTTTACATTTAAGAACATACTAGATTTATTCCAGTATTCAACAGTTAACTCTTAAATATGTCAGAGAATGAGTTTCAGGTAGAAAACACATATGAATCAGTCGATCATTTTAAAGTGATCATATATCATTTGAAATTGTCGCGGTGGTAGCTCAATGGTAAGGACACGCGCCTCTTAACCGAGGAATGCGGGTTCAAACCCTGGCACGTACCTCTGGATTTTTCAAATCTATGTACGTATTTATATCACTAACTCGACGGTGAGAGAAAACATCGTGATGAAACCTGCAAATTCAAACAACGAATTTGTAACCATGATCCAAAAATTGTCTGGTTCCCCTATCTCAGGGTTACGAAGATCAGATCGGCAGTCGCTTCAATGTAATTACTAGACTCGCTAAATCCTGGATCATGGTCTAAACGGATCCCGTCTAAGCTCGGGACATAACGTTAGGAAGATGATGATATATCATTTGAAATTATATCAAGCTATAAAAGAGCATACCTGAGTGTAGCTATTGAATTAGTTTGAAGCATTACAATGAAGACCAACATTGAAATAAAACTTTAACTTACAGCATAAAGTAGTACAACATTTTCCATAAGAGCAGAGCCGCATCCAAGGAAAGCTACCACCATGATGACCAGAGACGCGATAAGGATGATGTAGATGCCGATGAAATACTTCTGCAGGTCGAGTAAGGTCATGAACTCGTTGAAACCTGGCTCGATGCATATCCATAGACAAAGAGCGAATATGGATAGACCGAATAGCTGAAAAGACATAAAACGTATTAGTTCTACGCAAATGTGTTAAAGGTAGCTGTTTGATTGGATGTGGAGCCACATTTCAAATGCGAATGATGTTACTAAATAAGGAACTTGTTCTTATGTTCTTAGAAATACAAGTTATAGCTTTATCCAGTATTCAGATTTTAATTTCTATACTCTTTATGCTGACTTCAATAATAATAATCTTTAAATCTCTTCATCTCACATGCTGAATGAAATTCTTATAGTGTTGGATATCACGCTGAAGGAGTATTCAATTATGAATTTTAATGTAAGTGATAATAACCACCTTATCATATCCAAACGAATGGAATAAATGATTTCATTTTGCAAATCTTATTGGAATCACAAAACTTTTAAAACTAAAACAAATTGAAGTTCAAAGTTTGTGGGAAAATAAACCATAGCTTGACATGACCAATTATCGTCTAGTTGAACGAAACTGCGTTTAGTCAGGAGCGCGGTTGTTGGAAATACATTTTTGATTTTCTTTTGACTTAAATGACAATAAAAGTAACGAAGCGCGATGGCATTTGGCGATTCACTGAGTTTTAATTAATTGATTGCTTTCATTTAATGTAAACTGATATAATGAAGCATTTAATATTTGTGCTTTAGCTCCTATACTTAGTAATGCATTTCAACTAGAAAATTAACACAAAAGCTCGTTCATTAATCAAGTGAGGATTTTTAAGCAATTTTTGAACCCTACTGCTACCTGGTAAGGTTTTAGAGCACCCTTTGCCTCATACCACGTGTATTTATTTGGTATGGTAAAATAAAAAATTGTATATAATAATATATTTTCATATATAATTTCTAGACAACTGGAGCTCTTTTTTTCAAATTGTTTTCCAAAAGCCGCTTACAAACATTTTGTTTTAAATTCAATTATAATCACAAAGAAATCGCGCTTTTATCGATTATGCTCCGAATAAATGTTTCTTATCAAAAGTATAATTTGAAGACGCCGAATCGCCCTCACTAAGAAGCTGGGTTACAAGATCTATCAAAGTTTTCAAGTTCAAATTTTAATATCTTGTTATAACACTCGTCGTAAACTCGAACGAGCTTAGTTTGTCTTCCAAGTTTAGCGAAGCTAAGCTATCTTTACGATTCGAGTGAACCCTAAAGGCCATAAAACTATTCCGATGATGAAAACACGAGTAATAGTGACGCTCGGATCTAAAAGTTTTATAATCTCATTAATGTCGTAAGTGTGTCGCCTACTTTTATTCGGCAAGAAATGAGATGTCCCAAGATCGCTATGTTCATTATAATAGCTTTGTTTTTGCCTCCCAAACAGCTAGAGATAAAAGTAGAGGCCGTTGCGACGGTGATATATCCAAGTAAGGTAATATATTTAGGTACAGGATGTTCCCGAGATGCTTTTGTATGTGTTCCCGATGGAAACACGACGGTATTTTGTTGTTACATCCATTTATAATGTAATAGCCTTAATTGGACGTGACGAAAGTTTCCTGCCTACACTATATTTAGGTAATGGATAGATCGAGACCTTTTGAAAAGTTTTCGTTAAGTTGATAGAAATGAATATGTGGATATTTAAATTAAAATCCATACATATTCATTTCTAAATATATATATTTTTTATATTGGATGCGAATAAATGTAGATCTTACTAGCTAAAAGTATTTTGTATTTTGAAGGTTTTAGAACTATTGTATGTAGATCGAACGTTTAAATTATTAAAAAAATAATTATCATAGAATTAACGAACATGGAACATAATAATATGTAGAATATTTATTTTAATTATACTTATGTTTGGTGCGTAATAATCAATTTTGGTTATACTTATATCATTATAAGTTCCTTGGGAGTTACTTGGGAGCAGTAACTTAAATAATAACGTAAATTCATTAAATTTTGCACACCCTGTATGTGTAACAAATTATACGACATCTATTCAGGAGAAAACTTCCGTTTCTTATTCAAACTTTAACAATATTTAACCTTTCATGCCAGTTCTTGTTTGAAATAGACTTTTGTTTGTTGGCTCAAGGGAGTCCATGGAAATAGTCCAATGTGTTTGAGTTTGTGCCTTTCGAGTATCTAGGTACTACTTAGTAAATTAAAGGATACCAATGCTTACTTTTAATAAATATAATTTGGCCGGCATTAAAAAAGGAAAAAGAGGAATGGTATAAACAAAATAACATCATTTAAGCCTTAATAACCTCAAAACCTTCAATGACATAAGTAAAACTAATTTACATACATAACATTACGCCCATAATGCCCCTTCAACCACATTCAGCCAAAAATAATTAGATGGAAAATTCAAATTTGTCCTTAAGTTTAAAATAGAATTTGTCCGTTAGTTTAAGTTTATATTCATCATTTAGGTTTACAATGATTTGTAACGTATAATTTGCTATTTCCCTTCCAATGGAAATAACATGGTATAAAGTACCTATTATAAGTTTAAAACTTACATAACTTTCGCAGAATGCCCTATCACAGTATCATAAAACGTTATCTATAACAGTCATTACTTCAAGAGCCTTTGTAACTTTCCCTCACTACTATTCGATGAATGCCCTACTTACCTTTAGTTACAATAAGACGCCGAACAGTCTATAAGCAGGCTTTTATTCCCGAAATCAATATGAATTATCCGAACGACAATTGGGGCATATCTGGCGTCGTTATGTTTTGCAAAAACGTTCGAGACAACAACTCTGTAATCCATTACTGTTCCACCAAATGATGCGGAAAGTTGACTCATACGGTCAAATCCATTCGGGGAGTACCAAGCGATTTTGGACTTTGCACCTGCAAGCATAAGGGTGGAAAGGCCTTTCTACCTGGTTGGGCGTTGGAAAAATCATATAATGTCCAGCTTGGTCTGCTGTGGTCGCCCATTAATGCTTGGATACACCCAGATACACGCTCTCATGATGATGAATGGGCACTCTGCGAGCGATGTTGACTAACTAGTGAATTTACAGAAACCATTGTCCATGTCAAACCGCAAATCGGTTGTTTTGAAACGCTTATTACTGGAGGGAATGTTCGAGAAAATTAAAGTGCTTGCTTTTGGCATGTACAGAATCATTTTGGTAACCATTACGGAACTAGCTATTCCGCTGCGGATAGCAAAGTGCAATTTCCTAATGAACAATATTAAGTAGCTTTTATCGGAGTCCATGAGCTATTCTGCGCATAATAAAGTTGGTTAGTCAAAGTCAAAGTCAAAACACTCTTTATTTATATAGGTTTGAAATAAACACTTATAAATCGTCAATTCAACAAGAAAATCAACTAATAATATGAATCTACCACCGGTTCGGAATGTTGCTTCTACTGAGAAGAAAACGGCAAGAAACTCGGTAGTTACTCTTTTCAACAACATATTTTACAAAAGTGTATAGATCATATTTGCCTCTGAACCATGTCATGAAGTTGGCTTGTCAGACACTAAAATATAAAATAACGATGTTTACAAAATAAAAGCATAAATTAACTAGACCAGTTAGATAGATCTAATAACAAATAAGTAACATGGCTAATTTTCTGTACAGTTTTTTTTCAATCTCTCACTTAAAATGTCAATATATTTTAGATAAAACATTTAGAACAATCTGGATGTGGTTTTCTGTGAATTATTTATTATTATATATAAGGAAAAAGGCAAAGTTCTGCATACTCTCAATGGGATTCTATTTTGTGTATAGCTCAAGGGGGTGGCACTCATTTTTTAGCCTGTAAAGCGGTCGCGTATTCAAATAGATTGATAAATACTGTTATAGATAATAGGAAAGTAACACAGTTGATACCTAAATTTTGAGTAAACAAAATGGGATGCAAGTAACCTCCTGCTGTATTTTACCGTGAATGTATGAAAATACGACTCACTCATTCAGTAGGTAGCTCTTTTTTGTACGTTAAAAATTTATCGTGTCGTAAAGATCGCGACACTCGTTTGCTTCGGCTCCGCGAATATGACATTACTGTGTTGACGCCGGTAATGGGACAAGGGTTGAAACTGGGCCCTTTGTTGTTTATCCTATTAAAGGAAGATTTTATTGTCTTAAACAGCCCTATGGAACGACGCGAGGTGAACGATACCGCACGCGTGTATTTGGTTTGAGTTGTTTTCAGTTTTCTTTTTATGGTAATGTTGCATAAGTTTCTAGGAATTCCAGAAATCAATTATTGTGTGGAGATTAATTCCATTATATTATAATTTAACAGGATTTCTACTAATGCATACCTATAAGGTCACAATACGCAATACTATTCAATTAAGGCATTACATTAATACATGCAAATTGCCACTGTATTATAATAGAAAAACTGAAGTCCAGATGCATTATCTACAACAAAATACATAATATTCATTTTATTTTTAATTAATCAGATATCAACATAACTTTCCTGTAGAAATTGTATATATATATATAGCTAAATTATATAGTTAAATTAAGTCTAAACATCAATTTAAAACGTTGTTATTTTTAATGTAATTTTGAAATGAGTCAGCAGTTGGATATAGATTTGTTGAGTACTATATCCTTACAACTATTATCACAACTAGGACTCAAATTTAAACGTCAATCATGCTTTAACCAAAGCTGCGGTTAGGGGAATTGTTTCAAAACTTAAAATACGTCTCCGCATTCATCCTGCCGAGAGTTGCGTTGAATAGATAAAACCTTCCATATAAGATATTCAAATCCCTTAAGTGCACGTTGCGGTTGGATTGTGCGAAAAAGTCCCATTTTGAAGCGTTGTAAAACTCTTTATTATTCTAGCCTCCCAGGTGTCTCGGGGGATACAATGGGGGTTGACGCTTGCCGCCGATATAATAGTATTTCCTAAAAGGTTTGAGGGCTGTTGATTTTTATTTGATAGCTCTTGATTTGATACTTTTCAGCTAGATTAAATAAAGTGCGTTTGTTTTTTGGTGAAAGCGATGCCAGCATGCATGGCGCATTAACAATACTTTCGGCATTAAACTATTTCAAAGCTGTCCAACTGAATAGTATGGTAATTATAATATTCATAAAATCACACCCGTAATACCCGAAGGGGTAGGCAGAGTCAAAGGGGCAGCAAGCCACTTAAACCACATTGGCTGGCTCGACGGCGCATTCGCTAGTGACCCTGCCACATGCGCTACGAGTTGTGGGTTCGATCCCCACCCAGGACAAACATTGGTATGATGATTACTTGTGTTTGAGTGTGACTGTGTCTGGGTGTTGATATCCAATATTTAAGTATATATTTGTAATACCACTGTTGATTCCGATTCCGATTTAGTAACACAAGTGCTTAAGCTATTTACCTCGGAATCAGATCAATGTATGTGATATCGTCGGATATTAACTTATTTAGTTATTTATTCATACATAAAAAGTAGGCTGGGTTAGATGGGAATTTGAAAGAGTAGTGTCGGCTAGCTCGGCGCCTACACAAAACATATCACACACATTACTAATACGTCTATACTATACTAATATTATAAAGCTGAAGAATTTGTTTATTTGTTTGTACTTAAATCTCAAAAACTATTTATTGCTCCGATTTGAAAAATTCTTTCAGTGTTAGATAGCCCATTTATCGAGGAAGGCTATAAGTTATATTACATTTACCATTAACACCGGTAAAACCGTTTAGTTTAGCTAGTTTAAAATATAATGATTTTATTTAGTGCTGAGACTAACTTAGCTCCAGCATATTGATCCTGTCTTCTAGTGCTATAGATTACTTAGGAGTTACACTGTTAAAATACCGGAAAAATACTAGCTTTGGCTAACTGTCCAGATAAGATATGAACCTTAATCACTATTGCTTCTGTGACTGACCCAATTGGTGTACACATCGCCTTAACTTCTATATGTTGTGCAGCACAATTTAGTGAACAGCTTATCTTATAAATCTGTACTGTTAAAGACATAGGAATAGGATAAAAGTAATATCCATATACTCCTGTCACTTGCTATTCATTTACAATTATGTATTCAAGATAGAACAACTTATAGGTATACATATGTATCTTTTAAATAAATATAACTATCTTACACGATTGCATGTTTGTATATTAGTAAAATATTTTACTTACTCGATTGAACCACTTAACTAATAATAATTGCCCAGCTAAAAGGCAATGCCATACTAAAGACGATCAATATATTTGTAGCAATTAAATTCCTCATAATACACGTCTTCGCCTATCCCTCTTTATAATCCATTATCCAGTTAATATCCTACAATTTGATTCGAAAATCAGTATGAAGGCAATTTCGAACGCAGATATTAAACGTGAAGCGAACTCGATGTGAGGATTTTGAATTTCCTGCAGTTGAAAACATAATTTAATGCCGTCGAGTTATTTCAATTTCATATAAATCGCAATCGCATGGGTAGGGAGAATTCTTTACGGGACTGCCTCCCGACTTAGCCCCGTTTACGGTGAAGATTGTGGGAAAATAAATTTCGTAAATGGAATGAGACGGAGTCAGCGAATAAGCAAGAATTCGAGAGCCATGCCTTGTTTCAACGGACGAGGGTTTTCCTTTGATGTCGTTTGGCGTGCATGTTGTGTGTACATACATATTTATGAGTAGCACAAAAAATGACTTTGGTAATTACGCTTTTGATTGTCTTCAAACGGGTAATGTAAGCATTTTTGCCAACGTGTAAACCATTGAAGCCCTCGAGCGTGTAATTAGTTAAATGAAAGTGCAACGGAGGGTATTCTGAACTCTTTTTGTGTCGCTCAAGTTCGTTGGGTTCAAAGAAAAAGTTTTAATTTTCGTCTTCTGCTTCGTCGATAGGTTTTAATTTATTAATTTTTTATTTATTTCGACTTGTTTGCATGAAAATTGGAAGAGCGGTGGTAGCGCAATGGTAAGGACCCTTGCCTCTTAACCGAGGAGTGCGGGTTCAAACCCGGGCACGTATCTCTGGATTTTTCAAATCTATGTACGTATTTATACCACTAGCTTGACGGTGAAGGTAACATCGTGATGAAACCTGCAAATTCAAACAACTTTGGATTTGTAACCATGATCCAAAAATTGTCTGGTTCCCCTTTCTTAGGGTTACGATGGTCAGATCGGCAGTCGCTTCACTGTGATTACCAGACTTGCTAAATCCTGGATCATGGTCTAAGCGGATCCCGTCTAAACACGGGACATAACGCTAGGAAGATGATGTTTGCATGAAAATTGGACCTTGGTGGCTTGTTGTAGACATCATGGCCACACTTACGTATTTGTATTACGCATATGGACGAACTACTGAAGTAATCTCGTTTTTATCGTGTCTATTTACTATTCCGTTGCTTCAATAAGAGTTAATTAGACACTAACTTACCTATGTTTTGTTATAAAGCTTGCTTTATGTTTGAGTAGAGCTTAGTTTATTAGTTTCCTTTAGAATACTTTAGTTTATGATAGTTCTGATCATGCTATGAAATGCAAGTAATATTTCACGAGGGCCGAAGGCTTTTAACTGAACATTAAATGATTTCTTTTCGCATCAATCAACAATAAAAACAGCTACTTCAAATATAACAAGATGTCTATAATTATCAATTTTTATACAGTCTGCCTTTTTCTTAACTGTTACTGATTTTATTTTTTTAAAGATGAAAAATAATATTTGCTCCAGATATGAATAGACTAAGTTATGGATTGTTACGATATCATAAATATATGGTCGGTTCATCCGAGACACAATCGCTCGCATCGGTATCGGGGTCACACGTCTGGGCTTTTGTCTTGTCCCCGCCATGCTTTTATTTCCTTTTAGTTAGCGATGACAACTTGACAAGTTTAATAATAACGTCGTACATTGTTCAATTCGCAAAGATACGCAGTGACGTCTATGATACGACACAATGGAGTTCCCATCTTTTACGAATTTGCGCATTTTCGTATATGGAACACATCTATAGTTTGTTCAAACTTCAATCATTGACTAGAGTATCTATTAACATTCTCTTAGTATCAACAATACCAATATCACTGATTAATCTCTGATTTTAATTGTAGATAAATGGTGATATCAATCATGTCAGATCTGTGGAAGACATACACCGTTTTCAAAACGGTCTACCGAATTATCAAAAGGGGTGCATGAGACGTTGCACCATAAATTGATTATTATAGATGTAGAAACCATATTTAACATATATTTTACTGCCGTGTGACTCAACAACTCTGCTATCAGTTCATACGACAAAATAAAACATTAATAATAATTGCGAAAACGATGATTCAAAAAAAAAAAAAGAAAACACCTATCTTTGACGTCTGTTTAGAGATTTTCTACGTAAAATGTAACGAAGGCATTCGAGTTGCCGAAAACGCCATTTCAAATAACACAACACCGTAGTAAATCGAAAAACGTGACAACATTTCACGAACCCAACGAGACAAATGAAACTCGTTTATTTTAAACAACGAGATTTCTGAAGGAGCATCTGGAGCGGCCTGCATCGCGAGCGAACTGCAAATTGAATCGCCGACGCGACGCCAAAAACGTCGGCGTCGTCAAGTGTCATTCAACCACCTGAACACTCGTTAAGGTGTTCCAGCTCAAATGAGAAATAATTGCCGAAGTTATCCACCCGAAGCCAGCCCCAATAATTGACTTTTGGATTTAAGCCAACACGGCCGTTCCATTACGCAGGCATTATGGAAGACCTGAAACCTCGGCTAGGCAAATTTGATTGCGGACTAAAAATTGGACGGAGAACTTCGTTAGAATACTTTATGACTTATCTGCTTCACGTGGTTTTAGAAAGGTTTTCGCTAATGAATTCTTTACGCTTAATATTGAGTTCGGTCTTATTATATTACTCGACTACTTTACATTCGAACGACTAATATAATAAGGAAGGTTGTCTTTTGTCATAAAACGGTTGTCTCAAATGTTGAAGACTGGGAAAAGTCTATTCTTCCTTTAGGATCAATGTACATATCTATTGTCTAACTTTATAATTTTCTAGAGTGATAGTCCAAATAAAGTTACCTATCTTGCTAACAAATTTTAGCGAATACAAAGTAGAATAAAGGTGGCCTAGAAATTAACAGAAGTAATTGGACTAAATTAATAAACTGTTAATAATTATTTTGTATTAGCGTAAAGTTATATTAAGGTATTCAAAATTAGACGGCGTTTCTATGAAAAACAAGTCTAACAAATGTCTCGTTTACAACGAATTTCGATCCCGGAACTCATAATGGATGAGAGAGACAAACTGATTGTGTAACGTTTGGAACGAACGTTACCAAACCAAACGAAACTTGTGGGTTGCATTAAGTAACGAATAGTAACGGCAGTAGTATCGCGTAGTTACCTCATAATAATATGTGCATTGCTTGGCTTGCAATCTGCTCAGTGTATTTCGAATAAAAAATAATTTTGTAATTGAATCCATTACATGGGTCTTTTGTTTTACTACTATATATTCTACAGATCTTTTTTGCAATTAGGTATAGCAGATATTTTCGATCATTGTCTCGTCTTGTTCCAGTTTTTAGAGGTTTAGGTATTTGTTAATTTTTCATGATGATTTTTTATTATAATTATACTTATATCAATCGTATATATCATGCAGTGGACTATTGATGATGATATATCTTAAGTCAATGTTCAGTTTGAAACCATTAATTCCTTTGTCATATCTACTACTAGGCAGAAGTAGCTGCAACGTTTCTACATACCTCTATAGTACAGTTTGTATCTTATCAGCTCTAAACTTTCACGATACGTGTGTGGTAAACAGAACATTCAGCAATCGCACCTCGTCTCGCGCAAGCGATCGAAACTCCATTGTGCAAGTTACATTCTAAGTTACTAAGAAGTTCGTCTTAATACGGCGCTTAGTTAACGACTCAATCAAACGATCGCGCAGCAAATTTACGTTTGCCTTCAAATAGCTGAGACTATGAATGCTAGATACTGTAGAATTCATTACAGGTGGCGCAGATGTTGTTACTAGAAATTACTAGGTTTAATAGCATTCTGTCTTCATTCGACTGGCTCGATAGCACATTCAGTAGGGACTAGTTTGACTCCCACCCAGGACAAACTTTCGTGTAATGAATACTTAAATTTATTATTTATTTACATATTTGTAGTAATATCAGATCAGTCAGTCATCAGTAGATTCTGATATCCGTAGCACAGGTGCTTAAGCGAATTAGCTCGGAGTCTGATATTAGTTTATTTTTATTACCGCATTCGATTTGTTACATAAGAGTGGTGGTAGCTCAATGGTAAATGGCAAATGGTAAGGACACGCGCCTCTTAACCGAGGTGTGCCGGTTCAAACCCGGGCACGTACTTCTGGATTTTTCAAATCAATGTACGTATTCATACCACTAGCTCGACGGTGAGGGAAAACATCGTGATGAAACCTGCAAATTCAAACAACTTTGGATTTGTAACCATGATCCAAAAATTGTCTGGTTCCCCTTTTTTAGGGTTACGAAGGTCAGATCGGCAGTCGCTTCATTGTGATTACCACACTTGCTAAATCCTGGATCATGGTCTAAACGGACCCCGTCTAAACACGGGACATAACGCTAGGAAGATGATGATTCGATTTGTGCATAAACTCTATCGTGCATAGGTAAAAAGTAAACCATCTTTGGGTCAAAAATTTGGCGTATCTTTCATTACAATGAGTTAAATACTTAATTTAAAAATAGCTTTAGACACAACCGCTTTTGAATGGAGACTTTTCGGTATCTTGAAAACAAGTATTAAATATTTTTATGTTTTTATTCAAGTAAATTCAGGTTAACATTGGATGCAGTTGAAGCTTTTCCTCAAGTTTGAATAATGGATTACCAGATAAAGCTGTGGTTTAAAATCGTTCCAATACTAACGAAGAATTCATTATTAATTAAACACTAGAACCATTTAAATAACTAATCTACATTCAATAGCCTAAATTAGCTTAAAGTGAATGATTTTGAAACAATAAAAATTCACAATACAGGCTAAACCTGACTTTATTTTGCTGATGGAGAATATAAAACGCAGTCTAGAGTGTAAACGCTTAAGTAAAGGACTGGTCTGAAGTGGCAAAAATAAATAATTGGAGTAGGGTAGAGAGGATCACTTGTCTTAATTTGACATACAGCATCGAAACGTTTTACATAAAATTAAAAAAATAGATCTTCTTAAAGGTTAAATTTCCCCTAATATACTCATCACAAGTTTTTTCGGAGAATTAATATAAGGCGTAATTATAGTAAATATGATTTTAAAGCTTTGCTATTTATTGATATAACATACTAGCTGTTCCGGCGAACTTCTTATGCCCAGTTCTCGAGATAAAAATGGGGATGATGTTGAGGGGGAAACATACTTTATGATCTATTCCCATACAGTAAATATACCAAAAAATATTCATTCAAATGGGTCGAGCCGTTTCAAAGGAGTTTGACTACAAACACCTTGACATGAATTTTATATATTGAATATTTTATATTGTTCTGTCAAAATGTTGTTATTTTTTTTATTAATTATGTATTAATTAAGGTGGACGACCACTTTAACTTTTATATTAAAGTTCATGCATACTGCGTACACATAAGTAAAGCGTTATGCTATTTTTAGAAAAAAATAACTGTCATCGAACTCTCATAACCCACTTTACTTTAACCACAAATTATGCAGCGATTAGCTAAGTCAACTCGCATTCATAATAGGGCATACAGACTAAAGCCAACTACTAGATCAGTACCGCACAAGTGTAACTTGTAGAATCCACAACAAGTTACTAATTGTAATTTGTAGTTGATGGCGCAGCTCACGCCATAGATCACGCGCGGCAAAGTTGCCGTCAAGGCAAGCGGCATTAGCGGCATTAGCGGCATATGGCGGCGGCAGTAAATCCAAGCTGAGTCGCAACTCACTGGACGATACCTCTAGATATATTAATTAGGGAATTCGGATGATTTACTATCATTTCTATAACTGTGTTACGAGATCAGTGATGACTGGTGGGATAATATCGTTAGTTAGTTTGGATAAAAACGACAGCAAAATTAATATACAGGCACATTATTATTTTAAAAGACTTTTTGGTTAGTCATTTTAGCAAATTAACATTTATAGAAATAAAAATAAAAACAATCAAAGATCTGCGTGTATTTTATACTCGGAGAAAAATTAATAACGGTAAGCACTAGGTGTATAGGATAAACTTCATTAGTTATGTAGAAAAGATAGAAAAAAATGCGTCATGTTGCGTTCCCCACACGCCATAGACGCGCGGCAAAGTTGTCGTCACATCAAGCATTAGCGACATATGACGGCGGCAGTAAATCCTCGCTGAGCCGCAACTCACTGGACGATACGCAGATATATTAATTAGGGACATCAGGATGATTTATCATCATTTCTATAACTGTATCAGATCGTCATCTGAGACTATAATACCGATGGTTAGTGCGGTTGAAAAGGCTGTTTGGTCATTGGTCAGACAAAAGAAAAAGATAAAAACATTGCGTCAGCAATGCCGCGTTCAGCAGACGCTTGGCTAAATTGTCGTCAAAGGCAAGCATTAGCAGCATATACCGACGGTAGTAAATTCAGGTGCAAGCTGCAGGTATGAGCGATAATCAGATAGCATTTTTAACCGACTTCAAAAAAAGGAGGAGGTTCTCAATTCGACTGAATGTTTTTTTTTTTTTTTTTTTTTTTTTTTTTTTTTGTATGTATGTTACTCGATATCTCTGAGAATTGTTAACTGATTTCCAAAATTTTTTTTTTAATCGAAAGGGTTTACTCCCGAGTTGGTCCCATTGCCACCAAGTCAGGATCTGATGAAGGGATCCCAGGAAAATCGAGGGCAACCCTCAAACTTTATAGGCACGTACAATGTGTTTTAGACATTTTCTAAGATTTTTCAAGTATTTACGTATGGTACTTATCATCTTATGATGGTGAGCTGATGATGGAAGGTACAAATCCTTAACGATTAGGAATTAGTTTATGATTCTTTAAATATTGATATCTTCGAGAATTGTAAGACGATTTTTAGAGTTCTTTTTTTTATTCAAAAGGGTACATCCTGGAGTTGGTCCTATTGGTACCACATCTGGATCTGATGAAGGAATCTTAGGCAAATCGAGGGAAACCCTCAAGTATTATAGGCGCGTACAATCTATTTTAGTTATTTTCTAAAACAATTCAAGTATTTACGTCTGGTATTCATAATCTCATGTTGCTGAGCTGATGATGGAAGGTGCAACTCCTTAACGATTAGGAGTTTGTGGATAATTCTTTCAATATTATAGGGCCATATTGAGTGTTATTCTCGAGATAGTCTCAATTTCACCAAGTCTTGGTCTAGTGATGGGGTTCCATGAAAACGAGGGCCACTCTTAAATTTTTCTAAAACGATTCCAGTATTTGCGTCTCGTACTCATCATGTTATGTTGCTTAGCTGATGATGAAAGGTATAACTCTTAAGGGTAACTCTTTGAAGATTAGAAGTTTCAAGTAATTCTTTAAACATGAAAGGCTCGTTATACCTTTTCGTCTTTAGTCTCATAAGACCGGCACTGTTTCATTAAAGCAGCTCGTTTTGATTTGGTCTACCTACCTATTAATAAATTTCACTAAAACGTAACAAATAAGTTACATTTTAACAAAAATAAAAACCGACTTCAAAAAACCCCGCAAAAAATGTTTATAAAAAACACAAGTAAAAACTGCCTTAATAGCTATTTAAATGTCCAAACACTAAAAAGTATAAAATAAATTCTATCGACTGCTTCGATGAAAGTATTAATCTTTAACACGTATTTAAATATTTACAATAATCAGTTAGTTTTGGAGTCGGTGCCAGCCAAACTAAAAAAAAAGTAGACACTTAATAACAAATTACCTTACTAATAACAATATGAAACAAATTAGTTAAAATATGAGTATATTAACTTACTATTGATTTTGTATATTCAAAACCTATTTTACCACCCTTCACCAAGAAACAAATAATTGCAAATTCCGAAATGATGATATAATTACGCGGGCTGGCACCGACTCCAAAACTAACTGATTATTGTAAATATTTAAATACGTGTTAAAGATTAATACTTTCATCGAAGCAGTCGATAGAATTTATTTTATACTTTTTAGTGTTTGGACATTTAAATAGCTATTAAGGCAGTTTTTACTTGTGTTTTTTATAAACATTTTTTGCGGGGTTTTTTGAAGTCGGTTTTTTTATGGGATATTTCATGATTGATTGTTATCTTAAATATCATTCTTGGCTTTTATTGTAATGTTAAAAAAATGTGATTTTAAGTAAACTTCAAAAAGTGTCCGTAATAAATTCTTTAAAAACCTGACGCATTAATAAATCGTAATTCATTAATTCAGTTTTTAAAAAAAAAACCACAGGATATATCGATGCGTTGCACATTTTAATTGATAATTTATATTATCTATCAAATATGTTCAAGAGGTAAATTTAATAAAAAATAAACAAATTGATATTGCAAGTCGTGTAGTTGTGGAACAAATTCCACTCCAAGATTCCCAAGTAATAAAATTCACTAATGACAAGCTGACACTAAAAAGCAAACTTACTGGGATAAACTGTTGAAACGGTAATTTGATAAAACTCAACTTAATAAGGACAATAAAGTTTAAAACTTTAAATTAGAAACTGCTAAAGAATTTATTTAGTTCAGGTCTTAACAAACCGGGGTCAATGTCTTTTATAATAAAGAGAGAGGAGCTGTCTTTTATAAGGGACAGGAACTGAGGAGTTTTCTTAAAGTTGTGGATTGTAAAATGTTTTATTAAGTCATAAGTGTGGTGCTAGTTTAATGGTAAAAGTACGCGTCTATCATCATACCATTTTTAAATATATTGTTGCAAAATTAACAAGTTTTTGCAACGACCATTTGCAAACACCAAAAACACCAAGAGAAAACCTGCAATTTCAAACTATAGATATTATGTTACCATGATCAAATGTGTCTGGTTTACCTTTTTATGGGTTCTATAGGCAGATGGTAGTTGCTTCTAACCCAGCCCAGTTGCTACCCCTTTGACTCTGTTTTCCCCTTTGGAGATCACACGCGTGATGGTATCTGGCGGCTGCTTCCATGTAATGATGGCTGACACATACGTCATACTTGTGAAAAAGTATCACCTTCAGAGGCTGGTCTGCCCTGGTTTACCTTTTAATTGTAATAATACTCGGCTGAATCTTCAACGAACATTAATTGTATGGCTTGGAATAAATATTAATTTAATCTGTAAAATTTATTTTTTATATTCAATCTGGCATTAAAAAGAGTAACCATCGAGTTTCTTGCCGGTTTCTTCTCGGTCGACATTCCAAACCGGTGGTAGATTCAAATTGTTCTATTTTGTACCTATTAGGGACTTGACGATTTACATAGGTAAGTGCTTTTTTGAGGCCTACGAATTTGAGTAATAAGTTTTAATAATATAACCAAACTAAATAAACCTAAAATCATAGTAAACGACTAGACTAAGATCGGGAAATAGCTATTGTTAAAAGGTAATAGTTTATTAAATCAATATAAATAATAATATGTAGATCTATTTATTAAAACTAACTAACTGAACTTCACGCCACTTCCCTAGCGGGGTAGGCAGAGAGAACCGAACGCCATATGGCACGATCCTTACACACCTCACTCGCCTCTTCAACATTCATGATCCTTTTAATATAAGCTCTTTTTATAAAATCTATATATATAAAACCAATACAGCGTATTAAGTAGAATCATGCTCAAAAAAGTTTCCCTAGTGTTTTTTGCCATTGGCGACTTAATAACAATGACTTAGGGCTTAATCAAATTTGTATGGCAAAAAACGGAACTTTACTTTTAGAAAAAACTTAATAAAACTAAACCCAGTGCAGTGCCCTTGAAGTCTAACACTAAATACTTGATAGTTTAGAAAGCTTGTAGGAATCACTCGTAAACGGATATCCGAGAATTCGTAATGCATTAGACATTCGCTTTATTTTCATATTAAATGAGTCACGCCATGATTGTACTTGCCTTCCTCGGAAAACAGGACAAGTGTTATCAGTTGGTGATAACGCGTTCTTTATGCTTCGCCCTTTTATTTTAGGTTATTTCAGCGAGAATGATAATGATTATTTTTGTTATTATGGGTTTAATGAAGGCAAAATTAGAGTTTGTGCTAGCTGGTAGGTACATTCTTCTGTAGATAAGGCCTTAGTGTATCTTAAATGCCTTACTAGTGTGACTTTAAACTAAGCACGTGTACCTGAATTTGTTATCTAATAAATCATTATTAAGAAGTATGGATTTAGGTAATTAGGTGGGCAGTAAAGGAAAATGTTATGAGGAAACTTGCGTGCAACCATAAACCCAATCGTCTGATTTCCCTCCATAAAATATACTAGGTTTGATGCCAGTTCATTCAACGTAATTTACCAAAGACACTCAAACTGTGATCATAGTTCAAACAGATCTCTATTAGGTAAGGGAAGACTGGAAGCCATAGAGTTACACTCAATAATAAATTAAAATACACTGTAGATAATAGTTCTGTACACGAAATTAAGAATCTGCCCTTAATTAAGATTAATCCACTAATTTTAATAATAATACACGCATTAGTGCTGTGAAAGCTGTATTATCAGTTCAGTATATTAAAAAGTGCATACAATGTAGATATTGTTATATTAAATAGAAAATGATTTATTGTTGCAACATATTTACTGAGTTATAATGAGTCATTAAATGCATTCAGTAAACATACTTCAGAAATCGTCTAATATAACAGTTTCTTTTTATTAATACCTATGAAACGTATGTACATATGTGTGTACAATATTGAACATAGTACACCACTGATGTGTGTAACATAATATAAAATCGTATTAGTAATATTACAGGGACATATTTTGGCGCTTATATTAAATACATAACGTTTATAATTAGTATATATTTTTATGTATTTAATGTACAAAGTATTACGTGATATATTACCTAAATTGTATATTCCATTAACATTTTATACAAAACAGACGAAAAGTACATGACATGACTTATATTATTCGGTCACGTATTACACTTTTCGTTAAAGATTAAACTGTAAGAACGACTTCCTTAACTTTGTCACAGAAGTTTTCAACATGTCAACAACACTACTAGAACTTTACACTTAACGAAACAAGAACGCCCAACAACTCCGAGAATTATAAACTTGAAAGCCTTATTTGGCTCATCAATAATAAACTCGATGATGTCATTCAACTATTAAGTAGGTACTTTGTGTTATATTGAGACGTAATAATGGGCGTTTAACTTTGAAGTTGCCAAAAATATTGCATTTAGACTGAATATTACTTATCCTAGCATATACTACTTATATCTTACCTACTACTACATATGTACTATGTTAAGATTATACATGTTTGAGTACGATTTATAGACAGGTAAAACGAGTGGAAGGGACCATGTTTATCACAAAGTTTTTATCCTTGGCGGTATTTGTTAACTGTGACCGGGCTACTACTAATAAAATTAGGCTATAAGAAAGACTAACGGGTAGACATGATTAACAAGAAGAGCGTTTATCAGTCAAATACACTTTACATTCAAATTTCCATCAACAAAGGATTCGATGATGTCATTAATCCAAGTACTTACCCACAGAACTACATTAAAGCAGAACAATGTATATTTTATGCAGTAAATTTGAGACTCCAGTTTCCCCACTGCTGGGCCTTTCCCATCCCCTCTTCCGCCAGCCATCACTAGTTCACTAGTTTTACACTTCACAAATAGTTTCAATAATAGGGCTGTCCACTCGCGATGTGGATCGGAACGTAACTGGTTGGTTATCGCGAGATAAGACACATAGCTAGGTTATCAGTGTTTGCCCAGATAAAAAAGGTACGAAAAGATAGTGACTTATGAATTGCCACACCTGTTTATTGTTTTAGTTGACGCCACGCTTGTGATTATAGTTATTGGGGACTCTTTTGTCTTGTACAGCAAATAAGGCTGTAGTAATAGCATTTATACATATGAGGTTAGCAGAATTTAGGCACCGTTTTATTAAAAATAAAACTCTTCTAACAAAATGTCGTTAGAAGAGTTTTATTTTTAATAAAACGGTGTGTCTGAAGTTTTTATTTATTTATTAAAAGTCTGTATGAGCTATTTCATTAAATAGCTATATATAGCTATTTATTAAAAGTCTAATAAATAAATAAAAACTACAGACACAGCAATTCCCTAGTCCCAAAATAAGTTTATGCTTATGCTGTGGATACTAGTTGAACGGATAGGACATACTTAAATACGTTTATAAACATCCATGACTCGAGTACAATGTCCATGTTCATCACACGCAACATTTGCCCCTAGCAGGATTCGAATCCGCGACGCTTGTTTTCGTGGCCAGGGTCTCTGACCACTCCACCAACGGGCTTGTCAAGTTACACAAGATTTGTATTTTGATTTTGTTTTAATTTTCGTTCAATATTCAATATGGTCTATTATACTACATATTTTAATATATCGGGCTTTTCAGAATTTTAAAATTTTTCAACACCTAAACTACAAGAATCACGTTTTTGGTTTTCTAACCTTCGAGACCTACCTAACACAGGCGGCGCTTTTAGAGTTTTAGTAAATTCCTTGTTAAAAAAAATATTTAGAATTACTTGCTTTATTATTTAGAGGCATGCCGAATTGCTGGCATTAAAATATATATGTGTATGTATGAAAAATTACATTACAAATAAGTCCCCACCAAAACGAAACATTCTACTAATATTTTTTATACCCAATGGTAAAAGAAACTCACGACATCCGTCGGCCTCGCCATGCTTACAACTTGGCTCGGTCTACTTTCCAACACAATGTCACGCCTGCCCAACATTTCTAAAATCCACTGCAGTTTTTAGCAAAGGGAAAGCATAAAATACAAGTATGCAGCTAAACCTTGACGAAGTTGTGCCAAAGAGCGCGCTGGGAAATTTTATTCATTTGTTTCAAACAAGTCTCTCTACCATGAAATCATCTGCAGCTGATAAATTATTGAGATGTTTTCTCCATTGTTTCTGCTCGGATCGAGTTCACTGCAGAATACGGCTATATTGAATTGAAAAGGAACGTTATGAAATATCAAATGTTTCTTATTCAGATTTATACTGCCCACTGTGTGCTATGTAGCTCTTGGATATATTTCTACGGAACTATATAGATGTGTTATGCGGCACCTACTAGATACATCTGTTTAAATTATGTATGAATTAAATAAATATTTTATTCAGGTATGGGCATAAATGTATAAAATAACACAAATTTATATTCATAATCTTTTTCAACCAAAACCATTGTCCCATGTTGGTCTGGGACTTAAAAATTATGTGCCAACTGTGGTTCTTGTCTAGCATGTCGTAGAAGACGACTAATGGTGTATCGGGTTTTGGGTATGTAATTGTGTGGGCGAAAGACTAGCAACTTGTCATTACTTTTTTTTAAATTTCTAACTATGGGTTAGTTGAAAATTTTAAAGTCTTTTAAAGCCCACTTCTGTTTCTGGCTGAATGTGGTTATAGGGGCCTGCTGCCTCTTTGATTCTTACCCATTCGGGGATCATGTGCGTAATGATGTGTTTGTTTGTTTGTTTATTTAAAAAAAATTACATTATAAACCGCAATGAAGTATAACTTATATTTCATTGAGGTCATTTCTGTAAAATATAATAGTTTATTAGTAAACTGGAGTAGCTTGCTATACTACTATAATGCTACAAGTTGGCTTGTAACTCGTCGCCCCTCCACACTCAATAAATTGATCTCCGACCGTAATTGGCGACCTATTTGTTGAGTTAACGTCTTGCACACTCTACTACTGGTCACTCACACGTTGCCAAATATTCGGTTCGTTTCAGCAACATATATACACAGAGTTGCCAAGCACAGTCTGCCAAAAGAACGGGCGGAAGGTTAGAATAATTGGAAATTTGCCTTTTAAATCGGCGAATCTACAACGACTGTAAAATAAGATTCAGTATTGAAATGAACTACTAATACATGTTAGTAATGCAAAGTTACTCTGTTTAATTGTCTGTCTATTACGATTTCACACTAACCTCTAAACCGATTGTAAAGTAATTCGGTACGGTGAAAGTTTTAACTAAAGATATAGTAAAAAGTTGTTGCGTTATATTGAATACTAGCCGTGCCAGCGGTGTCACCCGTGTGTTTATGGTTAATTTTATAAAGACTATTTCCGTCATACATGATTTCTATGTAACTTTAACCATTAAGGCTCACACGCGACGGAAGCTTAAAAGATGGAGTAACTTCTCCCGTTTTTCCAACATTTCCCTTCACTACTCTGCTCCTATTGATTGTAGCGTGATGAAAAGTATACTATAACCTGCCCAGGAGTATGAAGATTAATTGTACCAAGTTTTGTTAAAATTCGTCGAGTAGTTTTTGTTTCTATAAGGAACATACAGACAGACAAAAGTTTTACTGATTGCATTTTTGACATCAGTATCGATCCTTATCACCCCCTGATAGTAATTTTGAAAATATATTTCATGTACAGGATTGACCTCTCTACAGATTTATTATATCTAAGTATAGATTTAAGTTTGTATGCAAAACCAGGACGTATCATTTGTAAATAGTAGCAAACGTTTGTGTAAAATTGCAACATTCGGTACAGTAATCTCTGAATCGGGACATGGTTTCTAGTTCCTTGAAAACTGTGACGTTGGTTTCATATTAGACTGGGACACCTGACTGCGTATGGAATATTAAATGACTATAGATTTAAGTGAAAACAAGTGTTGTAATGCCAACCTGTAATTGGACATTAGGAATCCAGGTAAGTATTATGCAGTAAGCATATCTACATATGTCTAGAAAAACTATCATCGTTATAAATTTCCATAAAAAGGTATTTCGTATTTTTTGATAATAATATCCAAAGTTTTGGTATGCAATTCAAAGTGATATGATACGTAAAAAGCATATAAAACCATATGGGACATTTTCGCGTCCCATAACCATACAGACCCGTAACCATACAGAATATTGAGATATAAACCATATATAAAAACTTCACGGACGACAATAAGTATATATGTCGCAGGGAAATTACGAAAACAAGGATTTCCCGAAATCCCTAAGAAAACCACAAAATCTCGACAGATGAATATTGAAATTTATTTCCTCATCTTATTAAAAAGTGTTGTGATCAGTAGCGCAATAAAGGGTGGCTGGATAGGCCTAATGCCATGGAGTCCCGCTCGAAGGGGCCTCTGGAGCCATGTGAGCCCGGGAGCCCTATTCTCTAACATTTAAACCGAATGCTGTCAATGAGCGAGAACCGTACCGATAAAATTTCCACAGACCCCAAACGGTTTACTTACGTTACTGGCAATGACTGTCAATACATATACTATATTTGTTATCTCTGATTGCTAGACACAATTTAGAAAGATGCAGAATGCACCAGGGACACTTATCAATGGATAAATCAATGAGATATACGATATTAAAAATTTACGTTGCACTATCACTAGAAATAATACTAACGGGGCTATAGTCACAGTCGCTGACGAGACTATATTTCTAAATCAATGAGACTTTGCAAATACTTTCATACTTAAACCAATGAACGGATGTTGAGTGAACGCTTTAGAGTCCCACTCGCCGCGAATACTAAAATTTATGCCGCTGCAAGTGTTCGATTTACGGCGAACGCTTCGTGCGTGGGGATTTTCTAAAACGTCGTACATCTTCCTTATTTATGTTTACAGCTTATACCGGCCGCATCCATTTCCTATATAGTTTGAATCCGTTTATCGGATTTCGAACACGTTTCGGTCGAATCCCATATCGTTGGACTTGATATATTATAAGCGGAGTCGGGTGCCCTTACAAAATTAATGCCCGCCAGAAGAATTGGAATGATGCCGCAAAAAATGGGGATACAATAAGAATGCGCACTCCAGACAGCTAGGATTGTTCTTTGGATGTATGTACGAAGTTTCTACACGATGTGACCGCTATATGCTCTTTTAATGTAAATATATGTGCCGAACTTTATTAATAATTCAGCTCTTTTGTGTTATCTTGCATCTGCTATTGACAACTGTATTTTCACCTGGAACGGTAAACCTGAATCTTGGATCAGCATCATCTTCCTAGCGTTCTTACATGTGTTCATCTTAAACTATGATCCTGGATTTAGGAAGTCTGGTATATGTATGCACTTTAGCGACCGTTCACTGCCGAGTATGTGGTATAAATCAGTAGTTGGATTAAAAATTCAGAAGTAGGTATTTTTATTAGTTCAACAACTTTTTATGTAAGGTTCATGTCCTGTTGATAACAATCATCCATAACAAAAAAAAAACTACGCTGATTTCTCGCTTTCTCGAAAACGTCACCAATGGTAAATTTTACAAAATATTCATGACTTATTTTCGTATTTCTTCTTCATTTCTTATTTGTAGTGCATTCGAGCGAGCGAGCGAGCGGAGCGGAGTCACCTCACCGCACAATGAGCAGGATCCGGAATAGGTAACGGAAAATCAATTTGTTCGAGTAATATCTGCCGGTGCCAAAGTTAAAAGTTGTCGTGGTGTCGCGAAACCGGGGTTTAGAGGGGTTATTCTGACTAGGGCAGTGAATTTATTTAGGCATGCTTTGTAAACTTTGTGACTGAAATTAGTAGCTACATCTCTTGATACATTTGCGGATTTAAGTAGGTACTATTTAATTCCAAATGCAAATGGAGAGATTGACCACTTAATATGAGGTTTCGTAAATTACACTATTTCGTTTAAGAATTCAAGTAGAATTTTGATTGGAAGTTAAAAAAAGTTATATCAGTTTGACAAGGTCAAAAGAGTTTGCCAAGCATTTAGAGATATCTGTACATAAACAGTTGTCGCGTTAACAGAGTTAACCTAGCATCTTTGTTTTGCAGCTATCAATCAAATTTCTAAAGTGGTTTATTATATAAAAGTACTCAAAACTTACAGTTTAATGTAATAGCTAAAGTATAATTAAGTCTGTTATATCAATATTGCCCATGAGGTGTTTCTATGGTCGGTTTTTATTAATTTTTATTTTCGATCATGCTTTTATTTGACTTAGCATTTAAAAGTGTTAGTGAGTAGCGTACTTATCGTCACCAAGAAACGGACGGGAAGCTCCTCCTTTTAATAAAACATCAAACCACAATTCATGACATAATTTGCTCCTCGTAACCCCAAAATAGCTATTTAAATTTATCCAATCCAGAATAGTGCAGCCCCGACTACTCTCGGTACCAGCATCTGAATACTGCGTTTAATATTTTTGTCGGGGTCGAGTCGACAACTCGCTCGGCACGAAGACGGCGCACGGTAATCAGGAAAATTATTTACTCATGTCTGCGGGTCTCGTTGTGAGCGTCAGGGATGTGGCGGGCTCGCTGCCGACAGGTTTATTGGAAGACGGCTGTTTAGAATAACATGTTAGAAGTTGCCTTTAACTGGTAACTTTTTGATTCTCAAAAACTACTGACTAGACGTTGTTTTAGGCTGTCTAACTAGCAGGCGCAGCTAGCTCAGATCAGATTCTATGAGTGACCATAATCTTAATAATCTCATAATGAATTAATTCTCCTGTGCGTATGTTTGTACGCCTTTAAATTTGACTTACAAGTAAGTTTGTAAGTTTGAACAAGACACCATGAAACTTAACACTGGAAAAAAGCATAACTTAACGATAATTTCAGTCAAAAATAATTAATAATAATAATAATAAAGGCGTAGGGACGTGACGCCCCCATCGCCCGCTGGCGAGAGTTGGTGAGCTTCGCACCATGAAGAGCAACAACTCCCGTCAGTGCAGTCAGTCTCCGCAGGGCGGCTTGTGGCGAGCCGTTGGTGGGTGGCGACACCACGGACCCTACCTCCAGGGGGACCATACAGACATGCGCGATACACACACTTACAGACAGTTACACACCCCCCGCCTCTGCGCTTGCCTTGACCGGCCGGCCAGAGTGGATTCGCAAGAGCGGAACCTATGCTCCAGGTTGGAAGTGTAAAATGTCATAACGCCGGGGGCACTTGACTGTATAAGGATCTTGCGCCCCGCAGTCTCACCTCTCCACAACCTTAGCTGCTTTCTAGTGTTGCCCCCTTGCCGCCCGTATGGCAGCTAGTTGGGGGGCCCACAATTTGGATTAACAAGCGGCGAGTCACCGTCTGCCAACTTAATATATTTGTGAGAAATTTTCGAGGCAGATGTCCGGTATCTCACTCCATAGCCCAATTTCCTGTCCATAGTAGAACCTCCCTCCATAGCCCCGGTTTTTAGTTTCCCTTTTTCGCAATAGTCCTGCATCAGCCGGATGTCGCCTTTGAGTGTATGTTTTATACTGCAACTAAGGGCAACACCCGGCCGGTGTTCCATCACACATTTAGATCGAACTCTCAAAAGGCCTCTACATGTTGGACCCATGTCCCCATGCAAGCCTCAAAGGCCCGGGCTTGTCCCGTGATTGTGCTGAGAGACATAATAATAATAATAATAAATTCTTCAGACTGACACACCAATTCCCTAGTCCCAAACTAAGCTTATAAGCTTGTGCTATGGATACTAGGTGAACGAATAGAAATACTTAAATACGTTTATAAACATCCATGACTCGAGTACAAATATCCATGTTCATCACACGAAATATTTGCCCCTAGCGGGATTCGAACCCGCGACCCTTGGTTTCGTGGCCAGGGTCTCTGACCACTCGACCAACGGGCCAGTCATTCAAGGGAAAAGTCTGGTACTAATACTAGATTTAATCTAGTTATCTAAAAAAGTTACATTTTAAGAACATGACCCTTAACCATTCGACAGCTATGCTGAAGGCATAGCCTAGTTAAAGCAACTTATTCCGCACCAAGTAAATAAATAAATGCATCAAAACTCTGCGACTGAGTACCAGATGACGACTGCTGGAGCCGTATGAATAAATATGAATAAATCGGTATAAAGCGATAACCCTAGTACATTTCGCTAGCAGAATGAGGAGCCAAGGGGGAATGCGCTCCGGGCCGCTCTGTAAATAGTCACCGCAATGGCTTCTTGCAGATTAATTTCAAGTGAGAGTGCATCGCGGCCGGTATTGAGAACGACGCAGCCAGATTGCGTTTTGTGTGACGTTGTGCTTCGTCGAGATTTGTTTCGAGTACGGATTGCAATTCCGCGTTGTTAAGAATTTTAAGGAACGTTAAAACAAAATTGTGTTCTTTAAAAAAAATCTTGTTTGCCAGATGCTGTCAAACGCTTTCAAATTTTTAACAGTAGTTCTTAAATTTTGAAAATACTGAGATACCTATTTTATTGACGACGCCATAAATGCTCCTACGTTAGTCTAAGACTTAAAAATAATGTATCTAGTAACTGTGTGTTCTTTGCTTAGCATGTCGTAAAAGGCGACCAGTGGTGAACGACCCCGGTGTGGTGGCTACTGTATCAGTTAATTTTTTGGCTGAAAGTGGTTATAGCGGCTTTCTGTCCCTTCGACTGTGCCTACTTCTTCGAGGATTACGTGCATAATAATATGTATGTCACAGATGTAATCCGTTTAGTGTTATCGCTCTTTCGCAGGCTAAAAAAATCGGATTATCATTCGTTTCCTAGCACAGCAGGTTTAATACCCCGCCGATGAAGCAACGCAAGCGCAATTTCCAAACCAATAAACAGCGCCACCCGAGCCGGATTTGCATTGGCCGGGCGAGCGGAGCCGTCCTTAAGACCTCGCCGTTGCGTCTCGAGTTTATTGTAAACACGACGGAATCGATTGTCGCTGACCTGAAGCCGCACTATATTCGCGGCTTGCTGACTTAGATTATACGTTAAAACTGTAATTTGATCATCGTTACTTTTAGGAGTAGCTGAATAGTTAGATTATAAGCATTACTAACTATTCAGCCACGTATATTATCTATCCGTCAAGTTATAATAGCTCATACACAAACAAAATTGCATTTGGACAAATTCAGATTATGATTCGTTTCTAAGCAAAGCTGGCTTAGTACCCCGCTGATGAAGCAACGCGAGCGCAATTTCCAAACCAATAAACAGTGCCACCCTAGCCAGATTTGCATTGGCCGGGCGGAGTAGTCCTTAAGACCTTGCCGTTGCGTCTCGCGTTTATTGTAAACACGGGCGGGATCGATTGTCGCTGACCTGAAGCCGCACTATATTCGCGGCTTGTTGACTTAGATCATACTTCAGGACTTCAGTTTGGGCAGCCAATTTTTTTGGAATAGCTGAAAAACTTAGTCATATGTAACCGATTTATGTAGACTTAGAGGTTATTCCATAGCAAAGAGTTAGTATAATTCTCAATGCGGTGTAGAATATATGATGTGACGTCATCGTCATCTGTTAGTAAGACTATTATTACTCGTGTTTTAATTCTGTCTAGTAGTATAATAAGCAGATGTCACCACAGAACTATACGCATAAAACCTTTAGCGTTCACCACAGCTCAAGCCGGACTCACCTGAATAAATTCCCGTGGAAGAACGGGGCACAAAGCAACGTAACGAAATAATATAGTGGCCCTAAAGGCAAAAGTAAATTTACAAATCGTAACTTTACATAAAGGGTCTGTTGTGGCCTGTACCGGGATGAACGGCGTGATTTTATTTGTACCGCGACGCCAATAAATTTTTGCCTGTTTTAGTTCGTTTCGAAGTTTGCGTTGGAATTGTAAAAACATACTCTTCATACCTATTTTCAAATGTTTTTTTGGGTTAGTGGCAATTAAACAAATAGTTGGGTTTTTTGCCAACTATTGGTTTAATTGTTGTTATCTATACTTATAATTAATCTGTAGAGAGGTCAATTCTGTACATGAAATATATTTTCAAAATAACTATCAGGGGGTAATTAATTAGTGATCGATACTGATGACAAAAATGCAATCAGTAAAATTTTTGTCTGTCTGTCTGTCTGTCTGTCTGTCTGTCTGTCTGTATGTTCCTTATAGAAACAAAAACTACTCGACGGATTTTAACGAAACTTGGTACAATTATTCTTCATACTCCTGGGCAGGTTATAGTATACTTTTCATCACGCTACAATCAATAGGAGCAGAGTAGTGAAGGGAAATGTTGGGAAAACGGGAGAATTTAATCCATTTTTTAAGCTTCCGTCGCGTGTGCAGCCTTAATGGTTAATGTTACATAGAAATCATGTATGACGGAAATAGTCTTTATAATATTAACCATAAACGCGGGTGACACCGTTGGCACAGCTAGTAGTACCTATATAGAAAGTTAAAGTAGTTTATATTTTAGTATAGTTGTAGGTGCTGTTCGTGGACAAAAATGTAAAAATAAATTTCAATCCACGAATAGCACCTGCTAAAAATATCGATGGGTGCTGTTCGTGGACCAGGCCAGGTGCTGTTCGTGCAGGTGCTATTTGGGCGGTATATATCTATGTATCTATGTTATGCTATATATCTATGTTAAAGTGGACTACATAAAAAGTTGACGAAAGTTTAACTAATGTGGAAAAATAATTAAAATATATTTATAGCCAGAAAGAAGAGCGGTGGTAGCTCAATGGTGAGGAAACGCACCTCATAATCGAGGAGTGCGGGTTCAAACCCAAGCAATTACCTATGGATTTTTCAAATATCGTTGGAAAATATCGTGATGAAACCTGTAAATTCAAACAACTTTGGATTTGTGACCAAGATCCAAAAAAAATCTGGTTCCCCTATCTTAGGGTTATGAAAGTCAGATCGGCAGTCGCTTCGATGTGATTATCAGACTCGCTCAACCCTAGATCATGGTCTAAGCGGACCCCGTCTAAGCACGGGACATTACGCTTGGAAGATGATGATATTTATTGCCAGAATAAAATTACATTGCAGGCGAAACTGTCTATATCAGGTAATTGCATGTCCTATGGAGACTGCTCTTCCCGTTATTTCAGGTTTAAGACATCTGGTTCAACGCAAGCTGTCCACTGTCCACGTGTCCACAGTCCATAGGTCAAGCTGGTTGGTATTATGTGAATGTTCTCAATGAAAATGATTTTAATAACTTTGTGTCACTACGCTTAAAATCTCAAAATAACACCGTTTTTGCAACGGACAACTTGCAGCTTTATGTTGTTACATTGCACAGTGCGCAAAAATAGCTGCTAATAATTTAGAGCCTATTAAAAGTATTACGCCTTATTACTATTATTACTATTATTTAAAGTATTAGGCCTTAATTTTTTCACATTCACAAATTACTGTGATGCAAAATGATCCGACACTATTTTGTCGCACAAAGGCGTTTGTAAATTTAAAACAACCACACATACATACCAGCAATCCGAGTGACATTGTTCGTTTCTCGTAACAGACAAACTGTTAGTTGTATGTAATTTATTTCTTTTTTAACGGGCTTTACTAAAAGGGCTGAGTGAATAACGGGAAAACGAACACGGTTGTCCGAGAAATACTGCATAGTATTGCTGGTAAAATGGAACATGGCTAAAAAGCAGTCAACAAAATGTATAAGAAAAAATCATAGCGAATGCTTAATTAAACTGCGGCTTCTATTGGCGCCTTGAAACAAAAAAGAAAACTGACACAAACAGTTGAATGCAGAGGTTTAATAACTCTTAGAATGGAAGCGTAATAGTTCGTTTAAACCATTTCAAAATGGCTTCGAAATTCAAAGCTCTTGTCGCAAAGATTCTGAGCGGCCAGTCGTAATTAACATTTTAACAAATAACAGATTTTCAGTTGAACAAAACGATTTTATAGCGAAAAGTAGGAGTAGACGTGTAATAATATGCCGCTGTCTGTTTTGATAAGGGTTACTGTCAAAAATCTTATTGTGGCTTGTTAAATACTTGCTTGCTTTTGTTTTGGGGTGTTTTATATAGGAAGGTGGCCTTTTAGCTGAAATGTTGATGGGGTATTTGATACTTCAAATGGAATACATTGTTTTAGATGCACACAAAGGGATTTTGTTATTTGTTTACTTATTTACCGGTTATACAGCGTGTCCCATACAACCTGTATCAGAGAAGGTCCGTAATTAGGAAAAACCAATACCCATCTTTTGAACCTCTATGTATATTCTAAAATTTTTGTTGTTTTTAAGATTTTTGTGTATCTGTAAGCGGTTTTGGTTTTAACTTTTTTTGGAGTATTTCTGTAAGAATTTTTAGTGCATATCTGCTCAAAGAGTGTAGTAATTTGTAGAAAATACAAAATATGTAGATAATATGTAGATAAGTGGCGTGAAGTTTAGTTAGTTAGTTATGTAGATAATATTTTCTTTTACTGTGTAATCCAATATCGAGCATATTGAATCACAAACTAAAAAAATACGTTTCAGAGAAAATTTACATAACTAAAAGAATTTATAAACTGCCAAAATTTAAACAACTTAAGTTGTCACATCATGTGACATATACGTCATTAGCAAAATTCTAACGAAAGTCTAGTTTCATAGACTTTGCCGTTCTTAGCGTTTATAAGCCAAAAAACTATATTGATATTTTCACATGTGTTAGATATTAAAAATCTTTTCCGAATTTTACTTTGATGGTAGTAAATGTCTGTTGAATATTGGAAATCGCGATAGAAACGTCACCCTTTGTATGAGAAGGAGCATGTCAAGTGTCGCTGTGTGATTGACGTATGTATCACGACGCATGGAGTATTGAGGAGCTTTGAGGATTTGTGGGAAGTGCGAGTTGAACGAAAAGTATAGGCGATGTACTTTAATAATATATTTTGAGTTCAAATCTTTGATGGATTGATAAAGTTATGACCACTGAAATATGTCGTATAGGATTTGTCTAGAGTTTTTACTAGTTTGTAAGGTGAACAACATGATTTGGATCGGTAGCATCCCGACACCTGTTACTTTACATGGTATAATACCAACACGAAAGTTTATGAAAAGGAATTTGTACAGTTATATTACTTTTATATATATGTAGGCACACAGATTTATAACAGTTGCCGTTAATAGAATAGTTCTTATTTTTGTGTTCCATCTTTAGATCATTTGTCTGATATGTGGTTCCATCAGAACATTATGAGGGTTTGTAAATTACTACATAGGTACTTTAAATAAACAAATTAATATAAATGAATAACTGGTTGCTCACATCAATTACAAATCTAAGACCTTCCTTCCGTTATACCTTCTAAGACGAGCTAGCCACTTGTCAAAAAAAAAATCATAATTTTTAAACTAGCCCAACTCATTTTCATTTTCAGCTAAATGTCGTCTAAAAACTTTATTGCTACTTGCACTCTGATTGCACTTTTAAGGACTGTCGGCGGATAGTACGTATATACATATCGTTGTAAATAGGCAAACATTTCTTGCATATACATACATATAGCTGCTATTAATCTACGTGATTAATAGATTTTTGGTTTATAAATTACAATATACTTGCTTTTCTTGCAGTCTCAAAGAGAAAGCGGTTCGTGATTAACTCAACCGAATGCTGGCTCAGTATTCGTGCGCGTATGACCTCATATATTACATGACCTGGCACCAGCGTTCTATTAAGAGGAATAAAGGAGAGCGTTTAGAAGACGGCGCTTTGTATGTATAAGGGAATTTGTGCACAGGTGGAGAGCACAATTAAATTGTGCAGGAGGCGCCGTCCGAGGAAATGTAATAAACGAGTCGCCTCCGACCAAATATTTAGAGAGAAAAGTCCACGGTTCGACTGACGGCGGGCGGATTAATGGGTGTTTACTTGGCGACCGGGGTCTTAGCAGACGGGGTTGTGATGATTAAGTTGACTACTAGTACTAGGCTTTTAATTTGTTATTAGAAATTTGATAATTAAAGTTTTACAATAAGATGTTGTGAATTAATCTTGAAGCAGGATTATAGATATGATAAAATTAACTTCCTACTGGTAGTTACGGATTTCGTCATTTCCATTAGCTGTGAATCTATTAATGAAGATAGTTCGAATGTAATTTTAAATATGACAAATGGATGAATTATGGCTTAGTTTAATACTTGTTTGGAAATTAATTATTTTACAAAATTCACGTGTAAGTTGGAAAAATTTTTTTAATGACTTTTATTATAATTTATAAGAATATTTTATTTTCGTTTTACATAATAAAGTAGTACCTTTTATGGATATTATTATACATACAAAACGTATATGGGTAAGGTAGGTAACTTATATGTGATCCGATCCGAAAAAAAATGTTTTATTGAAATGTGAACCATTCACATTTCAATAAAACATTTTTTTTTAAATCTCTGCTTCTGCCGTTTCTATTTGGATATCCACATTTATTTTTCTAACCAGACAATTAAAAATAACCATAAAATCCTAACCGCTATCTCTCATTGTGAAGCCACGCGCGTACGCGGTTGACCGCGGCATAGTAACGTATTCGCACGTCCCTCCCGCCCCTCTTGCGGCCCTGATTCTATTAACACAACAATTTCACCAATCTCATACAATTGTCTTATTTTGCGTCCCTCACATTCCTATTTATGGAAAGGCTTGGCGCGTTAATTAATTTATTCATCCAAGTCTTCGTCCTTAGTTTGCAGCACGTACGAATTATGTGCATTGGGGTAGACATTGTGTCGGTGAAGTAGCTCTTTTGTTATTTGTGTATGTAAGATCTAAATCTGTATCTTTTTTAAGCGATCACTCATTGACTCGGTTGTAACGATGGAAATATGTGATAGTATCCACATATGTTGCAGTATTTAAGACATAGTGAAAATACTAGTAAATGTAGATGTACCTATACGTACGCTAGAGATGTCCGTTGAACACGTCGGTTGATGTATGGTCTCCTAAATCTACAAAACATTAAACAAAAGTGTTATTCTCACTAGTTATTTAACTTCAACTTATTTATTATGACCAGGAGTATAAACCTGATAATTATATTATTCTCAAGTCAAAAAAAAGTTTATGGTATATGCCATAGTGAGCATATAATGATGGTAATAATGTAATGATATGATGGTAGTAATATACAGATATATTAGGGAGACTAAGAGAAATCTACACTGTCAATGCAATATTAAATTGTTTTCCTACGTATAGCCACCTGGTTTAGCGAAGGTTTTTGATAAACAATTGTTTTATCTCCACCTGGAATTGCAACGTGATGTTGACAGTCGTTGTTTAATTCAAACAACTGACCAAGTTTCCAAAAAACTTTGAGGTTATTCGAACCAAATGACATATAGATTGCCTTGAGAAACTATTCCATTGGCTATATAAAATAGTTTATTAAGTGGCAATAAGATGTTGTAATAGATTGCTAACACAATTTAATATAGTCTAGTTAAAATGTGCCAAGCACAATCACTCTATGTACTATCACCGCTATGTACATACAATGCGATTGTTTACGAATTGTTGCAAACGCTGTTAAGGTAAACACTTGGCGAGATGTTGCGACGCCGAATACCAATGAGCTGTGAACAAACAATATTGACACGCGGATTTTATATGCTGTAGTGTAAACAAAGAGATAGGTAATAGTGTTTGCTACTACAGAGCCTATATCTACATTTTGCAACTGCATTTATTTTTATACTTTATCTTTAAAACACTAAATACTAATATTTTACATACATAACATCACGCCCATAATCGCCGAAGGGGTAGGCAGAGTCAAAGGGGCAGCAGGCCACTTTAACTACATTCAGCCAAAAATAAAACTGGGTTGGGTTAGATAGAAAATAATATTTTACATATGACGTTACCTATCTAAAACGGTCACTTTGTACTTGACTTTTTTATTATATTCTTCGGCATAATTGTAACTATATATTGGAAGAACAAAGTCAGTCATAAAACGATGATACTTATATACTATTACATAGCTTTTTAGAACGATGATACTTATATACTATTACATAGCTTTAACTTTTTAGACTCTTTCAATAATATCTTGAAGCAGGCACTCAAAACTCCTTGAGTTAGGCAACATTCTCTTCAGACAAATACCTTGAAAGTGGCCGACATATTCGTCAATGTTTGATTACCGAAGGTCTCTCCGTCCGGATCTGAAGTACTCTATAAATTGGAAAGACTGGAATCGGTCGACTCGTCCCTTCTGAAAGGGTCCTATACATTTTACATTAGAAGCAGATACAAATCCTAATTTGTAATGTGGATGTAGACTATTAAATTTTTTTGTGTTGGGTTTTTTAGGTAGGCAACAAAGCTCTCTTTGTAATAGGCTATATTACTACCAAAAAATTCTATACTCCACTATTGATATTACAAAAAATATTGCTCACGTATTTTTTCTTATGTTCAACAAACTTAAAACGGCGAAGATACAGCTCGTTAAGGTATCCCGTGACGTCAATAGATGCGTAAATGTTACCGGCCAGGTGACGTAAAGCACCTCATGTCAGATCTTTGAAGCGTTGTATCCCTGCAATTTTTCGAGTATTCGTTAAAGTTATGTAGGGATTCAATATTTTTTGATAATCTGATTTACGGACTATGATAAAAATTTTCTCGGAGTAAAAACCCAATTTTATTTTGAAGGGCTGTTGCATCAATCACCGTTTAACAAACATTGTCAGTATTTTTTGCCAAGGCGCTTAAATGCTCAGTTATCGCTTGAATAATATGTTTAGATTCCAGTCTACTGTTATTTGGGAAACGTACGGGAACTATTGGTATTAATGAAGTTTCATTGTCAAGATTAACAGGGAAGAATTAAGTAGGTATCTGATCTGCTATTTGCTACAGAGTTTACGTTTTGCTCAGTTGAATATCAACTGCCCCTAGCTAATTTCTAACAATGTAGTTAGTTATTGCTCATATACCTATATATATAACGATTCGAAGCATAAAATACACACCAAAACACAAAAATAAAATGTTATGCAGTTGAATATTGTTGTAATATATTTTAGAATCTTTTTGCGCCACCCAAAACAGTATTATTGCTCCAAAATCTACGTATACACAAATGTACTCGCAATACAAACTTTTATATTCTAGCTCAATAAATATCCAATATGAAAACGATACCAAAGGACCGTAGGTCCTATACAAATAGACTATTGAAATCGAAGACTGATAGAAATAGCTAAGTTTTATAACTTGTTCTTCTGGAGTTTTTCCAGCGGCAAGAAGCCTTTTCGAGACTTTGGTTACGAGAATAAGAAGCACAAGAGCAAAAATACCCGTTACGAGTTTATTTTTCACTAGCTTTTACCTGCAGCACTGTCTTCTTCGTACAAACTTTGGACCTCCGTTTCACCCCGTTAGGGGGTGAATTTTGGAATATCCTTTATTAGCAAATGCCTACGTCATAAGAACTATCTGGTGGTTGGAGCTGCGCCTTCATAATCAGCCAGTCAGTAACGGATGCTTTTTGTGTATACAGAGATTTCAAAAAATAAATTACAAGTGGCAATAGACCGTGAGTTGTGAAATAATAAATATTTCTCAGGCGGCACAAATTTTTAAAAGCCTCCGTAGCGACAGTGAGCAATTGGCTCACTTTATGCTAAGTCCCGTTTTTAATTACTACTGAGCACTTGTAAGCTTCTCGCTCCAACTTTTAGGGGCATGAGATTTTTCATTTTGTGTAGTTAAATTTGATTTGTCAACTAGGTTTTGCTTAAGCCTAGAAACGATTTTTTAGCATTATAATATCTAGAAATATGCCTACCTGTTCGAGGAGAGCAAATGTTTTTGCAGGCCTGACAAAAAGCCTGAAAATATATGTTACGTTAATAATTGTCAATCTTTTGTTATACGGGTGTTTGTGACATTCGATTTTTATGAGTATGCTATATTCATCTAAGCTTTAGGTGCTAAAGTCAAGTTAATTAAATGATAGATGGATGAGTATTTTTGTTCATTCGGAATAAGAAGCAGTGGGCTACAAGCACACGGCTAAATGATAAGCTACCGTAGCCTACGACCATTTACAACACTAGAGGTTTGATATGTGCGTTGTGAAGTTGTGGAAGTTATTTATTACTGTTAAGTAAGTAATTTGAGTTTATCCCCGAAGCAAAAAGAGTAAATGAAGTACTATCAAAATAACCCCCCATTATGTTAGATGTTCTTAAGCCCAAATTCCTTTCATCGAATTTCAAATAGCCAATCTTAGTTTATCAGCACGTCGCGTCGCCAGCAACACCAAAACAAACGCCCACTCCATAGTCGCGGCAAGTTTTTCATTAATATTCTCTTCATATTCAAATCCTATTCGATGAGTGTTATCACGCTGAAATTCGAATCACGCGCGTACCGCGAAGCCGCCTCCCAGGAGACAGTCGGCCGTGATTGCCTATATTATGAAGCTTAAGCTGATGTGATTCAAACAGTTCTTTGTTTATTAACAGCGAATCAGCAGTTTTGTTGGCTAACAAGGGGAATTCAGGCACTTGTTTTAAGAGGGATTTTGTTTGTTAGTGCTGGCTGAAATTTATTGGTGGCTATAATTTGTTGTGTTTTGATATGTTGTCAGCAAACATAACTAATATGAACAATAATAACAACTAATATTACTTTGTCTTACAGAGAAAATTGTTTAGGAATGCTTAATACAGCGTAATTTAATGCGTTATTATAAGGTATTAGATTCATTTATATGAAATAAGATCTTACCTAAATTTGTTTAATTTATGTGATAATAGGAACTGAAATAAAATAAAATAGATGAAAATAAAAATATTGTACAGAAAAAAATATGATTATTTTTTAAGAAAATAGTCCATACATACATAACATCACGCCCATAATTCCCGAAGGGGTAGGCGTCAAAGGAGCTACATTTTATTATTTTATTTATGTAAATAATGTCCTAACAAAAAAGAAATAATACTTAAATTATGAAAATATATTTAATAAAAACGTTAAGGTAAGATGAAAATTAAGGTTCTATGTTTTTCAAAGAACGTCAAGTTCGTCGATCTGATTAAAAAGCGACGATACGTAGCACATAATATACCATAGAGTGTAAAAGACACCATAGACCGCGATAACGTTCCGTTAGTACAGAAACAACAGACCACATTACTTTTATCGCCCCGTTTGTGTCCTGGAAGCGATTCGCGAGTCATTGATCCCGTCAAATCATAAAAGTAACTCTGAGTTCGCTCGCCGTAAACATTTATGATTCATGTTTATTCAAAACGTCGCTTGCGGCGCTTTTCAGTCGTAAACCAGCGCTGTTCCAGCGAAAGTCGTTATTTTACAGCTGATTTGTCGGCTGCAAACGTTTTATTGTCGGGATAATTTAAGTGGGCTTATTTGGTTAAATAACGTTAAATTATATTCACACTATAAACTATTACTTGGCGGTAAAATTATAAATATCTGAATATAATTTAACCGCCAGCTTAGTAAATATTTTATCGTTAGTAATTCTATACAGTAAACTAAAGCATTCAACTTAGAATAAAACTAAGGCAGTAATTTAAGCTCTTATACTAAAGCAACGTTTCACAAATTTCAATTTTTATTCTGTCACAACGGTGACATTTTTGAGTGTTAATTTTTGTCTACATAGTTTAACTAAAAGAACACAAAATAAGCTAAAATTTTATTTAGCACCTTATATCTGATCTGCGTCCCAGAGATAGGTCATTGACGCGCAGCATCTAGTAGACTAGATGGAGTAGACTCCAGTTACTAATTAAAAATCACCGGTATTCGTCTAGAGATCCTCTCACTATCCGGCGTTTGAGTTTAGAGTCGGAGGGGTCTGTAAAGACTCAAAGTTTCGCGTCGCTTGTTTAGTAGGGTATAATATCGGCTACAGCTCAAGGAACCGCTATTAAGACCAATGGGAGTACCAACTCCTCCCGGGATTGCGGCGATTGAAAGCACCATTGAAATAGACGGTTAAATTTGGTTATATCAAAGACAATTTGGTTGTGTAGCCTACTATGCTGTTTCGCCTTGATAGAGGGCAAAGACATTTGTGATATTTCGCCATTAAAAAGAGGGGGAGATCCCTTTCTCTCTCGCTTCTTAATAATATCTATTTAGTTTTTATACACTTTGTCTCTTTTTATCACTCAACGTACCCTATAACTCCTTTTGACGTAGCTTTGATGATTTCCAGACATCACAGTTAATAGAATTCGAGTTAATTGACATTATCTCTGAACAATGTGTAACAAAGGATGTCTTACCTATCTTCAAATTACGTCCGAAGTTTAACGCTGATCCATTGTTTGTGCAAGAACTTTGACTTTACGATAAGAACTTTATTTTATGTGAAACACTCGCAACTGAATAATTTACACGTTAGATAGTTACAAGTCGAATCCCAACTGTGCTGACTTAGCGAACTAGTCTAGATAAATGGACTGAATATTGCCTGCGTTGCCACCTGGCGAGCGTAAAACGTTTAATTTGATACTAAAGAGAGCCGTTCTAGCGTTTCAGTGTTCAGACAGTCGCGTGTAGATTAAACTTTTAATGGACAAGTTTAGTTTCCTTCAAATTAAGTAAGGGTTTTATAACACATGGATTAATTAATCGGATCTAGAATCAAGTTGCGATTTTAGTCGCAAATGATTTCATTAAACAATTTCAGCGTATCTATCTAAGTTGAAGATTTAGAATATTCATTTACGATGTAAAAATATTTTTGATTAATGATCCTTTTAGAAAATTTTGTTAATGCACAGTGAGTCTGTGATCGAGTAACATATTAATATGTTTTGTTAATGCACAGTGAGTCTGTGAGCGAGTAACATATCAATATGTTTTGTTAATGCACAGTGAGTCTGTAAGCGAGTAACATATTAATATGTTTTGTTAATGCACAGTAAATCTGTAAGCGAATAACCTATTAATATGTTTGAAAAATATGCATGTTAAAAGTATGCATGTTGCTGACAAAAGAGCTGAAATGTATAATGTGGAGCTAGTTTGATGGTGGAGAAAGCGGTCATCAATCGTTTTTGTTTGTATGCATTCATCATCTTTCTAGCGTTATGTCCCGTGCTTAGACGGGGTTCGCTAAGGCCACGATCCAGAATTTAGAGAGTCTGGTACTACATTGAAGCGTCTGCCGATCTGACCTTCGTAACCCATAGTAAGATATGGGAACCAAACAATTTTTTGGAACATGGTTACAAATCCAAAGTTGTTTTGTTTCTTTTTTTTATCTATCCCGAACACTGTCGTGCATTCATCATTATTTATCTAGGGCACTTAAAAAGCCACTGAATTGTTAATGAATCAAAAAGAATTTTTTCCATTCAGCCTTTTTTACACTTTTATCCGAACTGCAGCGATCAGAAAGATGCCAACTCGCAGAACGGAATCCATAATTTTAAAATTTAATTATTTTTCCCTGGCTTTTACGATACACCTTACCTCACCCACGTTGAATATAAATCTTCATAGTCCAGTAACTTCGACCTATTAAAATCGAGTCAACGGCATTTTACAGCGGACGATTTTTAATGCTGAAAATTAAAAACGTGATTGCTCTTCATTGTTATTTTGTTAGAAAATGTGTGAATATGTATATATAAAAAAATCAAGTTATTGTATTTGATACTAGAATTTATATCCTTCCCGTAATTTTTGGTTTATCTTTACATTATTTAGTTTTCTTTAAATTTTATTATTAAGAATCAACAATCTATTGTATGGGGTTTTACTCAAAATACTTCTTAGTAAAACAATATTTCGATCAACAAAGAACCGCCGCGCGCCCGTTTGTAAATCGCTAAAAAGCAAACATTACCAATTCTCCAGCGTGCGATTTTTTTACAATGCAATCGTAACCAGTCTGCGTAGTCGGTGGTAAATCGCGGCTGGCTCCCACGAGTCAACTTTCGACTTGGTCTTTCCTTAATAATTGGCAGGGGACAGTGGCACCCGCCACTTGCAAGGCGCGCTGTCGTCGTAAAATATTTTACAGCGCAATCAAATCGGACATTACCCTATGAAGGTATTCCTGTCTTTACTCGACTTTTAGCGAATATGTTTTTTTATTTTGATTCCAAGGTGTCTTCTTTGCGTTTAACTTAGACTTTGGAAATCTAGTAAGATGAAGGAACCAATTGAGTATTTCAGTTGCGAATGGCAGTTTAGGATAGGTTTAAGTCAATTACCGATTTTCTTACGACGCCGATAATGTTAAAAGACATGTTTTCATTATATAGACATTTAATTTGCATCAAACAAAACGATCCCTCCTACGTAATCTATCGTAACCCACAAAAAGTCAAATTTCGTTTTTTTACAGTAACGTGTCAGATATTCTTCGTAGAATCAGTGTATAAAATTTTACAACAAAACTCTCACGTTAAGGCTGTTTTTCCAGTCGTATAATATAGTAAGTAGAAATTGTATGCGATGTAAAGTATCGCATGAGTCAAAGCGACGGTTTACGAGGGGTGCGGGGGACCGCGGCGCGAGCGCGGGCGCGTCGTATGTGCCACGTACGATCGTTTGCGCTGGAAAATGCCACGTATGTAGATTTTTCGCTCCGAATACGAAAAAAACTATAGTTATAGATAGTTATTGTAAGTATTTTTAAACATGGATAAAGAAAAGTATTTTGTGAAGAAGAAAATTTCATCAAGATCAGAAATGTTAATTAATTTAGCTGTCAATAAAATTGGCGTTAATAAAGAAACACAAGAAAATCCAGGTAAACATTACTTTTTATGCATAATATTTTTGGTATTAGTTTAGTGATTACTCGTGATTAATATTTAATTTTAATAAAGAGTAAAACGTTAGTAAAACGTTTTTAATGTATTGATTGCTTCTCTATAGCGAATGAGTGGGGTAAATAACGGTAAGTACTACATACTATAACTTACATCGGAAATCAATATTTTTATTTTGTCGTATGTGATACTTACTATATCTTACATGGGAAACGTTGAGTAAAATTGATATGGTAAAATCACTTACTGTTGTTTACGTTGGTTATTATACCGAATCAGAAATAGTATGTATGACATACCACTATTTACCTCGCCTCTATATTAACATACGATATGTTACGTTTCAAGATATCGTAAATCCTTTCTATATTGTGTAAATTTATGGTTATTATTCTTTGTTTTAGAATCTCCTTTGCCTCCTGGAGCTGATATAGAGACAATTAACAATGTAATGGACATCTTTGATGGCTTCAGTAGTTACTTGGTACATGTGGCATAAAGGGCAGGGTAAACTTTTTTTGTATTGCAGATGAGGGCCATACGGGCTACATATATAATAATATAATAATAATAATAATATATGGCTTTAAACCTCGAGATTCGCTTAGATAAATGTTCAAAGAAATTGTCATATTAACCGTACCATCACAATACATCTTTGACTGTATTATGTATGTACGCAAGAGCTTTCATAACTTTATCCAAAAATCTGATTGTCATCGTTTTGACACTCGAAATAAACACAAACAGTATTTGTCCCGAGTTGGTCTGGGACTTAAAAAGAATGTGCCAATTGTGTTTCTTGCCTAGCATGTCGTAAAATGCGACTAATGGTATATCGAGTTTTGGGTATGTGATTGTGTAGGCGACAAGCTAGCCATTTGTCACTACTTTTCCATAATGTTCCATCTAACCAAGCCCAGTTTTCGTTTTTGGCTGAAGGTTAAAGGACTTGTCCTTTTGATTCTGCCTACCCCTTCAGTGATTATGGGCGTGATGTTATGTATGTATGTATGTAAATAAACAGAAGCTTGCCGTTCCGTGTCTAAGACTTCACAAGACTAGTGGTTCATTTAGGGGGTTAAGTATAAAATTTATTAACAAACTACCAAGCAATATAATTGAACTGCCTATGCATAGATTTAAATTACATATTAAAGAGCATCTTATGAGAAAGGCTTATTATACTATAGAATATTTTTTAAGTAACAAATATTTGTAATTACTATTTACCTTTTATATGTCCGGTTTTTTAACAGTACAGCATAGTAGCTTAAGAATATGATGATTGTTATTAATACTTATTGTGAACTTGGCGATGAAAAGAGTAACTATCGAGTTTCTTGCCGGTTCTTCTCGGTAGAAGCTACTTTCAGAATCTGGTGGTAAATTTTCATTTGTATGTACTGACGATTTATAAGTGCTTATTTAAGCCTACGTAAATAAAGCTAATTCCATTTCCTCATTTCATTTCAAACGAGGAGCAAATGAGGTAGCAAGCTGCTTATTGGAATTTATAGAACGCAAAATAGAGAATGGTTCTAATGATTTCAGATTTTTCTCTGACATTGTGTTGGACAAAACGATGAATAGAATCGTGTACGCGTTGTATTCATATATGTTTATCACAGAATAAATATAACGCATACATTTTTAGAAAAGGGGCATACTCAATCTGAAGGTGATAGCGTTCATGTGGTGATAGAGAGAGGCTCTAAAAATAAAGTATTTACACGCCCATAGAATGGTATAGCCTAGTGCGATGATGGGTGAAGCAAGACGGTCATCCTAAATAGTTAAAGAAATGGACTATTCAGATTTTTTGTGTTTCAAACAATTATTACCATGTCGTAGTTGGACTAAAAATATAAGCGGACAAAAAGTTGAATGTAACAAAATTAAACAAGTCTGTTTGAAGTATGAGAATCAATCAAAAGTGTATTACAAATATGACTTATCCAATAGTAAAAGATTTGCGATTGCTCTGAATACCAATACCTGATCTATAAAACAAAGCGACATAGTTTCTGTTCCCATCCTATATCATAGACCGCTTCCCATACCTATGGCTAAAAAATCTGACTTATTTAGTCTTTGCCAGAGTGGTATTATGTTTTTTACAATTTTAAACATTTAAATAATATTGAAATGTAAGATGTGCAAAGGCTATATTCAGAGATATGCATTATGACGATTTCTTAAAGCACGCGGTTTGAGTGATCCACTTTATTGACCATATCATTTTTTTCTCAGGTTTAACAAATTCTTAACTTTGCCGTAATGTTTTAACTATTTTTAACTAAATCTTTCTCGATTTTTGTTAAAATTCAAGAGAGGATCATTCAATCTACATGCACATTTTTTTTATAAGCTTTAAAATTGTATTGTTAAAAGACTGATTTATAAGGTCGAATTCAATTAAGTTTAAAGTCAAAACATATTTTTTATAACTTAAAAAGGTGTTTAAGATAAGCAAGGTTCAGTAATTTTTAATAATTAAAAGAGAATTGTAAAAGCATATATAATATTAATAAATATAACTTGTTTTGGCTTTATATTGTGTTTTATTATTTTTATAAAACAAAAATATTCCAACGAACATTATAGTATGTACTACAAATGGCTAAAACAATAAATTAAGTTACCACGAAAATAATAGTAAGTGATACATGCTACATCTACAGACATTTATTATTAGACGTATATTATGGTAAGTAATACTTGCGATAAAATAAGAAACATGTAACACGCAGTAAAGTATAGTAACATCAATTTCTCAAAAACCATTAATACAATCGTATTAAATCTAATCACATTATAAAATACATTAATTCATTACTATGTATAGTAAATTTTAAGTCAATACCTACATATTATAAAACTCTACACAACTTTGAACATTCAAACAGCTCTCCTGTAAAATTACTATAATGGGGTTACTATAGTTTACGTAGGAGGGGTCGAAAAACACATCCCACTTAAGACGCTATGTAGATAGCTATAAATTAATATTATATAAATAAATTCTCCAGACTGACACAGCAATTCCCTAGTTCCAAACTAAGCTTATGCTTATGTTTGACTAGCTCGATGGCGCATTCGGTAGTAACCCTGCCCCATGCGCCATAAGTTGTGGGTTCGATCCCCACCCAGGACAAATATTCGTGTGATGAATACTTGTGTTTGTTCTGTGTCTGGGTGTTAATATGCAATTTTCAAGTATATATTTGTAATACCAATGTTGATTCTGATATCCGTAACACAAGTGCTTAAGCTACTTATCTCGGAGTCAGATCAATGTATGTGATGTGTCTGATATTTAAATATGTAGTCTGATATTTGTACTATGGAAACTAGGTAAATGGATAGACAAACTTGAATACGTTTTATAAACATCCATGACTCGAGTACAAATGTCAATGTTCATCACACGAAACATTTGCTCAACGGGCCAGTCAAAGCTAGCACTACATATGGGATGGATGATTGTCGACGAATTAACCAAACAGGGTCAACGAAAACAAACCTGTCGCGACATCTATTCCGTTTGAGGCGAAAACGCCATTGTTATTTCTCAGATGTTTTCGTATGCCAGCAGCCGAGATCCGCCGAAGGGCATATTGATAAACGAGCGCTTAAGCCGCACGACACGCATACAAATATATTGCCTCGAATATTTCATGTTTAATGTCGGCCGTTTCTTGCGATATGTGTAAGCCGGCCGCTGATTTCTGCACGGAGAGCTTTTTGTTACACCCAGATATTTGAGCCTGTCTTGTAAATGCTTTAGTTTATTTATTTTTCTGCACGCATTTAGCTTCCGAGGCACCGCTGTAACATTGAAGTGGGGGAGGTGTTTTGATTGTCGGTGGTTGGAATTATTCATGCTGTTTTGATGTGATGTTGTGTTTGCGAGAACCTACTGGTGTAGTGAATGTGTGTTTGTTTTATCTCAAATTTTGAATTTATCTCAACGATGTTATTTTTAAATCTAGAATGAATAATAATATATTTTTTTTTTAAATCAATGAGTTACGTCCTTCTCAAAATACAATTGGTCTCGGGAAATTTTAATTCATACATACACAAAACAATCGTCATACATTACATTGTAATGCTTATATATATCACTGGTTACATATTTATGGACTAGTATAATAGCCGGCATTAAAATTTGTAGGTTCAGTAAAAAAATTAAAGTTATTAAGAGGCGATTGAGTTATGAAAAGGTTAGTGGTAAAAATTAAACTCCTTAATTATATATTTGTGCTTGTTATGTCATATAAACTTGTTTTTGAGGTTATAATATCTATTTATATATAATCTTAAAAATTATATATAAATATATAAATAAATATAAAGCAGTCAATAATAGCAGAGACAAAGAAGCAATAAGCTCCTTAAACAAATTTTTGCCAAAAAAAGTTAATAAGTTAAACGAAAATCATAAAAAATAGTAACCAGTGGCTTGCCTACACAATCAGAAATCGAATATTTAGTGGTGATATTTAGTGGTACACCATTAGTATTTTTTTTTACGAAATTTAGGCAAGAAACACAGTTAGCATAGTCATTTTAAGTTAAGACTAATACTCACAATATCTATTCTTTTTACATACATGCATACTTGGCAATCATAATATAGGTATTTAAACAAGCAAAAACAGTTATTTTATTTATTAACGTCTATATTTCTATTGATAAAACATAATGAATAGAAATACACATAAAAGGAATATATTAGCATAATATTAGTATAGATAACCTGTTATCTATTACATTATAAAGTGGAAAGATTTGATTCTTTGTTTGTTTGTATCGAATAGGCTCCGAAACTACTATACTTTATCAGCGAGTACATGGTCTAAATTTTATCCCCGTATTTCTACGGAAACGGAAACTACGCGGGTGAAACCACAGAGCTCTGCTAGTTTCTTATAAAAAACTATATATTTTTTGCCATTCCCTTAATATTTCCTAGAAATAATTTTACTTGGAAACTTGCAATGACATACCTTTAGTAGAAATGAAATGGCTTTTAACACCTCTAACAAGCAACTTTTCATAAAAGAGTCAGTAGCAGTAAGGAATTTGGATCTTGAACACTGAGCGTTTGACTTTGCGTATGAAATATTAAATGCTTTTTAGATAATGCGTACTTATTCTTTATGTGATTAATGAATTGAAAGTGTTATAAAAAAATATTTTTCCAATGGCCTTATATTTGCCTCTAAGTAGAGTAAGGGGTTAAGGGGGGTGGTTGCCCTTTTGACTCTGCCTACCCCTTCGGGGATTACGGGCGTGGTGATATGTAGGTATGTAAGTAGAGTACCGCCGATCTTAAGAAGACTCTGTGATAAATAATCTGCCACAATAAATACTCTTTTACAGTACATTTAACAGCTGAGCCTTAAAAAAATGATAAGAAAATGATATGTTGTGCATTTATAAAGTACTTCCAATAAAAACCATTGCGAGATAAATTGCATAATCCCAGTTAACTGCATCGCAAATAATTTCGTTCTTAAGATTAATAGCACTTCAGATGCATTCACATACTTACCTATCACAGCATAATAGGTGTTTTTTCAGTTGTGTGACTAAAATAATGGTGCATTTGATGCACCAATAAAAACACCTATTTGGCGGTGCACCGCAATTGCATTTTTTGGCATGCACAACAGCTGTGTGAAATTAAATTCTGACACCACACCGGGGTTTTGCAGCCCGAAATAAAAAAGTAATGGCTGAGCATCTAGCTTATGTACAGATGCTGTTGGATATAACTTCACTTTAATCTTTTCTATACTATGACCATTTCCTCGTAAGCAACTAAAAGAGTTTACCTATCTATACCTACTTTTACCAGCTTAGGAAAGAAAAGTGGTATCATTATTTCGTAGCAAAACCGCTAAGAACCCTATTCTACGAAACATCTGCTGGTTTGCACCTTCCTTTTCTATTTTTAGAGACCTCCTTAGGATATAACCGTATCTTTAGTGGTAGGGTTTTATCTTCGCTTGCACTGCGGTGTGGGAAACAGAATGCAGTTGTCGACATGCAAACAGTTGCACTGTTCAGTTGCGGAGAGAATATTGCGAGTAACATGCGGTCCGTTAGTTCGTGGTTTGTTTTCTTATAAAGGTATACGGATTGTGTACCTTATTAAGGAAACAAACACTTAAGTTCTTACGTTCGTACAGCCTAAGTAGTTGGATCTTTTCATGTACATCTATTACAATGATTTAGTTACGGATTAGTAATTAAGACCATGTTGAACTCGTACTTTTGAAGAGAATATTTAAAAAGCCATATTAAATTCTTTAAAAAATGTCCCAATGTTTATAGGTTGTTTGTATTATCGATAGTTTGGATATAGTAAGAGATCTGGCACCAATGTTTTTGGGTAGGCATTTGAGGCAAGCTGAAAACTTGTCCCATGCCTCTCCTATTATACTCCAACATGAAACTGCAGACCTTGCTGGTGAGTAGCAGGACTAAATGCAGATATATAGATTGTTAAATCAGTTCTCTCTGCCTACCCCGCTAGGGAAGTGGCGTGAAGTTTAGTTAGTTAGTTAGATTGTTAAATCACTTGGCAAACAAAAAGTCCCACCAAAATGATCAGTTTTTTTTAGAATCCAATTTTTAGCTATAAATAATACCATAAAAAATCCCCGCTACTCACCAGGCAGGTCTGTTTTTCCGTGTTGGGGTGTAAAATTAGAGGTATGGGACAAGTTTTCAACTTGCCTCAAAAACACAAAGAATTGTATTACATTTAAATATAGATAACTCGGCGGTATTTAATTTTAGTAAACCATCTGGGTCTTGCTATAATGAAGTTGCTTAATATTCTAATCCAATCATTAATTATCAAACTCGTCAATGTAACGTTCAGCTTTAGATCTTACATTCAGAAAAATAAAATCAAATAATAAAATAAATATCAGACTACATCACATACATTGATCGGACTCCGAGGTAAGTAGCTTAAGCACTTGTGTTATGGATATCAGAAACAACAGTGGTATTACAAATATATACTTAAATATGAGATATTAACACCCAGACACAAAACAAACACAAGTATTCATCACATAAATGTTTGTCCTGGGTGGCGATCAAACCCACAACTTTTGGCGCCTGGGACGGTTCCAGGCAATTGCTCCCTTTTTTTTATTTTTATATATTGAACTGTGTAATACTTGTCAACTACGATACCCTTCGCTCTAACCCGCCTAAATTGTAACTAAGCAGCATTCACAACACCCACGTTCGTCGCAAAACATTTTTCATGGCGTTCGCAAAATCAGTCAACAACTCGAATTGTTGAGATGGCTCGGGTCTTGGACCCTCGTCTCTCACCTGATTGCGGAATGCAAATCGAACCCAAGGGACCGTCGCTCTAAACTGTCTGCAAATAGAGTTTTTTATCCCAAGAAAGGGTGTAACGACGCAACCGACAAACCGTTACTGGCACGTGAGTAGCTGAACAGTTCTGAATAGTTTATAAAGCATTTTGCTACTTCTATTATATTATTTATGGAAACTTTTGTCTGATAAGGCGCGGAACAAATGAGGCTGGGTCGCCGAAGGTTCTGTTGTATTGAACCTTCGTGACCTAGGCAGAACAGTAATTCATGCTGGAATGCCCGAATGGGAGGTTCTAGCTCATGACTAGCTACTAGGATGTACAATTACATCTTCAGTAACGGCTAAACATTTGTTGTTAGGCTAGCTTTCATGTGCCTATTATTTGTCTTAATATATAGAATAATAATAAATTGACTGTTCCTTTAGGAAAAGTCTATTATTTTGTTTTCCTTTGAGGAAAATCTATTTTCCCAGTAACTTAAATAGTGTCTGATTTTCTATTTAGGAATCTGGAAGTTCATTAAAACTACTGCCATATGACTTTCATAACCTTGTCTACGGGGCTCATAAAATTAAAACACAAGTAAATTTATATATAATATTATCCTATTTTGTAATCTTGAAAGAGTTGGTTGGTTGGAAGAATGACTGCTAAATCTAAAGTAAGTTTTCGCCAACCACAAATAAAAATATTTTATCGTTGAATCGCTTAAATAAATGCGTATCTAATTTGTTATTTATTTGGCGTGCCGTTCAAATTTTGATAACTTTCGAAAGTCGCAAAACAGCAGATGAGGTGAAAAGTTGTCAACCTTGGTTTTAGGGTCCTCTGTGGAGAAAGCAATAAAATTCAGAGTTATTTGAGCGGCAGAGCAATAAAACCTTTCTTTGGAATCTGTCCACGGCATTAAACATACATAAATGATGATTACTTGGAAATGGACATATATACATTTAGATGCACACGAAGTTAAAAAAAAATTATAGAAGCAAAACATCCATATGAGTTTTGGTAGAGAGTACTTTCTGAATTATATTTTGTTAGTTTCATGAGTTTGAAGATTAAATATATACATATATTACCCCCATAATCCCCGAAGGGGTAGGTAGAATCAAAGTGGCCGCAGGCTCTTTTAACCACACTCAGTCAAAAACAAAAGTGGGCTGGGTTAGATGGAAAATTGTGAAAAAGTGGTGACAAGTGGCTAGCCTGTCGCACACACAATCACATACCCAAAACCCGATAGACTATCAGTCGTCTTCTACGACATTTTTGGCAAGAATCACAGATGGCACATTCTTTTTAAGTCCCCGACCAACATGGGACAGATTACTATATACTATATTTAAATTAAACTCATAGAACATAGATGCCAGATTATCAATTTATTTTTATACCGATTTTAGTCTGGGAGCTGGGACTGGACTGGGTGTTAATAACCAATATTTAAGTATATTTTGTAATACCACTGTTGATTCTGATATCCGTAATACAAGTGCTTACGCTACTTACCTCGGAGTCATATCAATGTATGTGATGTAGTCGAATATTTAGTTTTTTTTATTTATTTATTGTGAAGGCGACGAGCTGAATTTTTCACAATTGTCCATCTAATTAGCTTATCGCTTTTTTATCTAGGCTTTTATTCTAGGTTTCAGGGACAGCAGGCGTGATATCAGATGTATGTAAATATGTATGTAGAAACTAAAGAAACAGTGACTTGCAGTTTAGAATTGTTTATTTTTATTTAGTCGGAACTTCAATATTATATATATATTTTTAATTGAGTTGTTAATGTGTAACTCAGTATATTTGTAAAAAAGGTAAAGGAAACACCTAGACTTAACAACAAAAGGCAGAAACTAGTTCTCTAAAACAGCAACCAACAATGGCATCACCGCCGATCTGGCGAAATAGGTTTCACCCAAACACAATACTTTGCTGCTAAATCGGGTAATAAGCCTGAAAGTTAAGAGTCGCAATTTTGCCGTGGGGCCCGGCAGATGTGGCTTAAAAGGTGCCTAAGCCGATAATGTGGATCTACTTCGGAATAACATTTTAAACTTTCACATTTGAGGTCAGACTAAAGTCAACTTTGCTCTAATTTGCGACAGCCATGAAATTAATTTGGAAACTGTGGAGGTACCTTTCGCGGGTTAACGGTTTTGGGTAGATGGGGTTTTGAAGAGGACCCGTTATGTGTACATACGTAACATTTCATGGCACAGAAACAATGCAGTGGGTTTCAACATTAAAGTTGGATTTAATGTTTCGGTGCTAATTTCAGTTCGATTTCTGAATTGAGTTGTTTGTGAGAAAATTTAATTTAATTTCATTAGTAGTACATACGACAGTTTAATAAAAATAGACAATAATTACATACATAACAACTATTTGCAAAAAGCAAATAGGAATAATAAAATTAGACTTTGCATGTATGATCATCGTTTAAAGATACTTTCTATTCAAAATTTTTTTTTTTAAATGTAGGAATAGTCCACGGCACATCAGACTACCACAAAATGTCACAATTTCTCAATTGAAATTAAACTCTATACGTAAAACATAAATTTTAAAATCATGTAAGGAATTTTGATATTCTGTGGTAGTCTGATGTGCCGTTGACTGTACAGTGTACATGCAGAAATAACTTTAAGCTTTGGTTGGTCTATATAGACGTCCACTGCGCTATTCGTGTCAAGGTATAACAGACACTCGGTGGCACTAGTTTTATGTTATTTTCGCCAATATAAACGGGAAACGTATCATGAATAAACCGCTAAAGATATTCTACGTCAACATGGCGGTCGAATGGTTTAGAAAACTATGGCTAATTTTATTATTTACTCAACGAAATGACGGGTTCTTGTTGTTTACCTTAGTTTTAATTAATTTAGTACTGACCATGAAGAAAGATAATGTAAGTTTCCAGATATGAATTATTTTAATATGCGTACAATGTTAATAATACTGGTATTACCTTTGTTTTCTTTCACGCATCCTTCGATATAACAAAAATGTTTTTTTACCCATTTAGTCGCTAAAGCATGATTGAGTGACCTACATCCAAATAGGTAGATACAAATACTTTTATGTTTATAGTATTACAAATGTTATTTGCAACACAACTTCGCATTAAAATAAACTTTCAAGAAAATTGAAAAGTTTTACTTGTCCAAAGTGCTAGTATTAAGGTAACGCCATTATTCTATAAATCATATGCAGCGCACGACTTTCTAAAATGGCACGTTCCATTCATCATACCGAATCATCAATATATCTACGTCGTCAGTTGAAACTGAGGGCAACAAACCCAGAAATCCTAAAAACAACTAGCAGATTCGCTTACAAAGGAACGGAATGAAGCCGCTCAATGCGCGGCAATGATTGATGAAGCTTGTTTTTCGGATTTCGTACGGGAGTAAAAGTAAAGAGCACTTCGCTTGTTATAAAGCATAGGACAGTCAACTATTCGTACTGGTAACTATTCATATATTCTTTAGACTAGCCTTTGTACACAAAGCTAAGAAAAACTTTGTAAACCAATAAAAAAATCATTTTTTTATTCACAGCCCAGTAAGTACAGTCCTAACCGAAATTGCAACTGTAGTAACTGAAACTGACATTAGCCAAATATTATATTACGTCAATTTCGATTTCGGTCGAAAGAAACCACAGTTATTTTACAAAAGTCTTTTCCTTTTCAAAAGGAAAAAATGGGAAAGAACTAGTTATCTAAATATTACTCAATTGTGAACTTGTTTTACTTTGCATTCAAAAAGTTTTTAACTATTTTAGGAGCGAGTTCTAATCGAATTTTTTTTCTGTGTCTATTAAATGACCACTAAGAGATCTTGAATATAAATTATTCAAAGACGCTAGTAGATAAACTGTTATGCTCTCAAATCATGACGTCATATTATTTGTATATATGTGCATAAAATAAAATGAATAAATATAATATTTTCCTATTTCATGGTATTCCAAGGTATCCGCTTTTTCCCTAAAGTATTTGAAACGTTGGTTATATTTACTTTAGGCGAATGAAAGAAATGCAAATGATGAAATTTATGTCTCGTATGTATTTATGGAGATCAAGGTTTTGATCGTTATTTGAAACGTATTTTTTTAGACCAAACATATTTCTTCCAAATGCTATATCGGTCGATGACAAACATTATTGAATTGAATTCAGAAATAAGTCGATCTACTAAATATTTATCTTTCGTGACATCAAAGTCGATATAGGCCAAAGCGCTTCTCTTCCGACATAGTAAACAAATTCGACATAATTATCTCACTTGAGTGATTTCTATCCTAATAGGAGTAAAAGAGACAGTCGTATGTTTTCAATTAAGACGTTGGTATATTCCTAGTGGAAAATAAACGAAGTGGATGTTAGTCTTGGGGTAAAATTGAGTTATAAAACTGAATGTCTCGCAAGCTTGAGTAAGGTTGCGTACCTTATTACTGCAGCTTGCGAGACCTGGTAGTATATTAAGTTAAGTTAGTTAAACGAATTTTGAAGGCATTTAATTATTTCTTCCCATTTAAGTCTAGGACTTGAAAATAGTAAACTCTGTACCGTATCTATTATACATCGTAACATCTATCTTATTATTGTAAAAGGCGACTAAGGATGTATTGGTTATTGAATTTGCGATTGGTGTCGTCTAGGCTACAAGCTAGCCACTTGTTACTACTTTTTTCACAGTTTCCCAACTAACCTAAATATTTTTTTTAAGTGGTTTAATATGACATGCATACCACCATATATAAGACAAAATACAAGTGACAATAAGCTATACAAAAAAATTAATATAATTAAATTCTCCAGACTGACACAGTTGGTACATTCTTTTTGAGTCTCAGACCAACATAACATTCTACTATTTACTTTTCCTCGTCCCTAGAAACTTGATTACCCAAATCTTTCAAAACCCCTTCCTAGAAAGTAGTCAAAGATAAAGCGTTCATCCCTTCACATAGTGGTTCATTAAACTAATTAGCCCAGTCTCTTAAGACTCGCAGATGTTATCTGCCAGAGTCGTACGTATCCAATCACATTACTTTTAGAACAAATATTACTCAGACGAGATTCGCTGCCCCAATGCTGTTAGTTAATTGTTTTTATTTGTTTGTTGTAGGGAAATGATAAAATGTTTTGGTAAATTAGTTCTGGGATTGTTTTGTTTGTAGCGTAATTTCCGTCGAGTATCCTCGTACATTTGTTTGGCGACGAAAACAATTAGGATTTATAATAACGTTATTAACGCCTTTTATTAGAGAAATATATAATAAATTTTGAGTTCGCTGCTACGTTTATTATTCGTGTGATTGTAAAATTTTCACATTTTCGTTTTAGAACGAGATTACGTTCCATATCTTTTAATAAAGGTACATACATCGCCCTTAAATTATCATGACAATGTTTCAAATATTTTGGCGATGCTTTAGACTAGGACTTAAAGTACTAATAGGGTCATCTCTTACAATGAAAAAAAATATACAGACGACCTTATTTTTACAAACACGGTCATGGATGTATGTATGGTAAGAGCCAAAATATTAAATTAACCAAGATTTACAAAAAGTCCACCAGAACGAACATAGTTTTTAATGTCAAATTATGCACAACTCATCTTGATTTCCACTAGTAGGTATATCATAGAATACTGTCATTGTTCTTAATAAACGTTGCACCGTCCCAATACTGCGCATACCAATAGATCAATAAGAAATATGGCGTATCTATGTCAACCCTATCGCGGGGTAAACAATAATTTCACGTCCCAGCAGCCAGAGCGGTGTATCGTTTATCAAAATCACATCCGAAACGAACATCCAGCGGAAATAATTCCAAAAACACGACCCGGTACGTTCTGATACTGTGATGTAGGGCTGTCGGGTTCAGTGTTCATTGTCTCCGAGGATCTCGAGTGACGCCTAATGGTACGCTTCAGACGAGCAATGTAGTGAACACATGCATGTATGTACATACGTTAGGTATCGGCTGATAATTGCGCTCGATATGAAGAGCTTCTGTATGCGTAGAGATTGCGAGTGATTACTTACCAGGACTTAAGTGGATTACTATAACATTATTTTAAGTATGCTAATGACAAAACACGATCAAAAATATTATAGACATTTTAAAAGACAGTAGATAGTTAGACGTTTTTTGAAATTATTGTAACGTATATCTACTTACGATTAAGGTATTGATTTATGCTATTGTAATCAGAGTAAGAAATCTTTTGCGGTGAAAAAAAATTTAAGTCTGAGCTAGAAAAATAAAAAAAATCTAACTACTATGGTGATTGGCAGACACTATTGAGTTCACAATGTACAAAATACACAAGTTACAGATAAGTTCAACTTTAGGGTTCAGCAAAGAAAAAAGTCGCAAATTTGTATTTTATTTGTGATAGTGAAGCAAAATATTTTTATTTATCTCTAGGCACAAAAAAGTCACGGAGTTAACGAATCGTTCACATGATTACAATTCTAAACAAAGTTCGAAACGCATAAATCAAACCCCGAAATCCTCCAAGACACTACCAAAACCGGAACAAATCCGACAGAATCAGCTGCCAGCCCTAGTCGAAGTCACCGTCGCCCACGAGATTTGTGTGCGGAGTGGATTGAAGTCGCCTATTGTTCTGGGATACGCCGACTAGAAACTAAAACCCGATACCGGTGTCTGTGGATCCGCAGGCTTGCCGAATGCCCCATCACTAAGCTGCCCGTGATAAACAACCAATCAGAGCGAGGCTTTTTTGCTCGATTCGCTCGGGCTTTGTTGCGATTTCTTTCGCGTTCGTTTTTTGCTTCCTCTATTTGTAATGCGGCTTTCAAAATGAATATTTATGCTCCCGATCGGTTCGCGGTTTTAAGTTTTTACGGTCATGTCTTTTGTTCTTTTGGCAGGTTCTTTAAACATAATTTTCATTCATATTATTCTGTTTCTTATCACGCTGGTTGTTCTTGTTAGAAATATACGTTGACTACTTTAATTTTTGGTCTAAAATACTGAAACAATATTTACATGTATAATTTCGTGAGTCTTGCGCCGTTTTGTAATGCAAATTATAAAACTCGCCTCCGTCCAAACTACTCCGGGCACTATTCTGAGAAAATCACTAAAAAATTCAAATACAAAAGCAACGTCAAAACAAAAATGGAAGCGCATTTAATTTTAAACTACATATCTGTCCTTTCGAGCGACTGCGAGTTGTTTGTGAACTTGTAACGAACTAAGCAAAACCTCATCACATTAACATTTTCAGCAGCAAGCGAAACACTGTTTGGATACTATCCGATATTAAATCCGATAAACATCTCGATACTGACAGCTAGCCAATGCATTTAGGGTGCATCAACCGGGGAGAGATCAAAAAACTCACTTCGTCGAAGGTTACGTTCAGAACGAAGATAATGCCCTAATGGAATTGGTTTTCTCCCCGTCTTAGATATGCACACGTATTAGGGTAGGAGTACACTGTGGGCTGAATCGCATTTAGCTTCTATTTTCGGTCTCAGATTAAAATCGTTATCGTTTAATTTCGAGCGGCATAGCAGTTAAGAGGTTTTGCATGTCAGATCTTGTTGTTTAATAATTAAAGCCTTTCCGGTTTTATAGCGATTTTATTTTGAGATAAAATGGTCGATAGTTACGTTATATTTCATAAGAGAAACTATGTATTGTATAGCCTCGACCTATGGTTACACTTGAGTGAAATTTAGTTTATTGATCATACCCGATTCACATTGTCACAAGTTTTGTATTTTTTACGTTACTTGCTGGCGAGTGTGTGGTATATAATTTAATAAAGTAATTGGTAATTTTAAATTTATAATAGCGATAATACCAAATATATGTACCTATGTGTTATATATTTGGTAATTTCATATTCATTCAAATAAATGTGTATCCTGTGGGATATCCGTGATAATTTTGCTCTGTGGTTAATACAGTAGTCGAAGACAATGTTCCGACCAAACCTAGTAATAGAATAAAGTAATCGATGAATACATTGACCTCTTCCCGTTGCATCCCCCCAACCTTCCCCCCCCATCCCATTCCAAACGTCCCGTAATCCGACGCAAGCACACCTCCAATGTCTAGAACGAGCCAGATATAATCTTTGGAGTCAACAACACATAACTTTGACGCTATTTGCGCTACAGAATCATCTTCCTAGCTTTATGTCCCGTGCTTAGACGGGTTCCGCTTAGACCATGATCCAGGATTTAGCGAGTCTGGTAATTACATTGAAGCGACTGCCGATCTAGCCTTCGTAACCCTAAGATAGGGGAATCAGACAATTTTTTTGGATCATGGTTATAAATCCAAAGTTGTTTGAATTTGCAGGTTTCATCACAATGTTTTTCCTCACCGTCGAGCTAGTGGTATAAATACGTAGATAGATTTGAAAAATCCAGAGGTACGTGCTCGGGTTTGAACCCGCATTCCTCGGTTAAGAGGCGCGTTTTCTTGCCATTGAGCTACCACCGCTCTATTTGCGCTACAGAATCCGTGGCCGATTTTCATGGAGATGTCATCCTATATAACGGTGCCATGTTTGCCCACGTCGTTCCAGCCGCGACACCTTATTGGGAATAAATTTGCTGGTTTATCCGATACGGTGTCAACTAGCTTTGCTTTTTATGGAACATAGGCTAACCCTTGGATATAGAAATCAGAAGATACGGAACAACATTTATGGAAGATGGAGGAATAGTGTTTGGTGGTTTTGATATCGGATTTTGAAAACATGATTAGTTATTATTGTCGTTTTGAGAAAGCATGGTCAATTTGTTTATAAGATTGATTTAATTATTCAATGTCATTTCTACTTAAAGTGTAATTTTATTATGGGGTCGCTTATCATTACGCGAGGTGATTTATTGACCCCTGTCACCCATTTGAGATTGCGTGAGATTCGACTTACTGGTAACTTCCAATTATTGAGAAAAAAATCGAATATTGTCGGAATGATCACCCATCCAACACTCGAAAACAACGAGCGCAGCTTTACTTTAGTAACGCCAACGAACCATTGCTGCTATTGTACGAGCAATGACAGTATACGTCTTCACTATTTAACTAACAAGCAGTAATGGATGCATCGCTATATAACAGTTCGAATAGCAGAGCAGCCAGTGGAACTACAGGCACATAATACTGAACAACTATGACTCGAAGGGAATTGCAATATCATCTAGCTGGAGTTGCGAATGTAGATTAATATAATAAAATTGCACTGCGTATCAATATTATTACTGAGAGGTTTGGGAACGGAATTATATTCTTATAGATTTCTAACTGTTCGTTAAGGGCCCGTCTAATTTTTGAACTTTAAAAAGTTGCTCATAGTGGCAGTCTTTTACATTTGGCTTGCGTAGGACAAAAACAATACCAAAGGGACGTTCGAAATATATTTATTAACAACTAAGTAAAACGCCTTATGAGTCCACCTAACTGGAAGTATACTTGTGAGGCGAATGACCTACCTTTGTCAGGTTTTATTAAGCTGTACTATTGCTTTCAACTAGGTGACGACTAAAACAAAGGTTTTTAAATTAATTAAGCATCAATTTCTCTCCACTAACAAGCAAGAGGTTATTATTAAGATTTTAGATTCTATTTGCAGTGGGTATAAAGGCTTTATTTCGTAGTCTTTGATGAAAATTATGGATAGGTATTTTAGAAGGCGCCTAATCTAGCTAAGACAGAGTTTTCCAAGTGTAATTATTTAGAATATTGAAGGCCTATTCCCTTTCATTAATAAGGAAGTGGCTGGAATGTGGGCGTAAGTGGTACCCCATCAATTCCAGCCCAATTTCAATGAGCCGTTTCTTATTCATCGAGTTTCGTTAAATAACAGCGTCTATTAATTATCAATAGCAGTTGTATTGAGGTTGAAAGGCTGGGTGAAATTGATTTATCGTAGCGAACGAGGGCCGCGTTTAGCGCACGCCACCGGTTAAAGCAAAATGTTTTTTGTAACATAAGGAATTTTTAACAGGATTTAAATTTTTATGTTCTTGATTGACTGGTATACTGAATAATTGTATTTCTTTTAAAAATTACAAAAATTTTATTAAAAAAAGAGTAAATTATATATTTCAATATAATGTAGCAGGCAAGGAAGTTTACGCAATCGATTTTCGTCTAAGTCAAATAACTGTTGTTGAGATGTGATTTAAAATTGAGTCAAAAGGCAATAAATTACAAATGTTTATTAATTTATGGGATCATGTGATCGTAATGCATTTATTGGAGTTAGTTCACTTTCATTCCGAAAGATATAGGTACCTAAATATGATTACATTACGCAAGAAAATATATATTTTAAAAATATGTAGATACACTACTTTTACAATGAACAACACAATTACTGCAATAACTGCGTCCTTAAAAATTTACACTTGTAGTCCTTTGACCATACGATAAACCCAATTGTACTTTACAATCGTATGTTAGAGCCCTTACAGATTTAATTTCCCAATGCCTAATGGAATATCAACCGTCCCGCAGTGTACACAACCGGGCAGGATAAATTCATTTGGATTGTGTCCCACTCTTCGAAATGTTTCCAATAAATAACGAGTGTTGGATTTGGTGACAGAAGTACAAATACTCGTTCAACACACACAAATATTTTTTTTTATTTTTAGTATTTTGACAAAACATACTTTTGCAAGGTTTATCCGGGCAAGATTTTGGATGCATCCTGTGATAGATTATTTGCAGCGAAAACTTTCGAATCTGAATTATATTACCGTGTACATACATTTTAAGCTAGCCGCTAGCTCGACGGTGAAGGAAAACATCGTGATGAAACCTGCAAACTCATACAACTTTGGATTTGTAACCATGATCCCAAAATTGTCTGGTTTCCCTATCTTAGGGTTACACAGGCCAGACCGGCTGTCGCTTCAATGTAATTACCAGACTCGCTAAATCCTGGATCATGGTTTTAGCGGACCCCGTCTAAACACGGGACATAACGCTAGGAAGAAGATGCACATGGGTAGGTACATCGACAAGCTCAATGGCGCATTCGGTAGTGACCCTGCCCCTTGCGCCGAGAGTTGTGGGTTCGATTCCCTCCCAGGACAAATATTCGTATGATGAATACTTGTGTTTTCTGTATCTGGCTGTTCATATCCAATATATATTTAAGTTTATATTTGTTATATCACTGTTGTTTATGACATCCGTAACACAAGTGCTTAAGCTTATTTCGGAGTCAGATCAATGTATGTCTGATATTTATTTCAATACCTAAACTAATTAATATTATAAATTCAAGTTTGTTTACAAATAAAACTGTTTATTACGCTTTCACGCCTAAACCACTAAACCGATTTTAATAACTATTTCACCAATAAATAGCTACATTATTATCCCTTTAAGTGTGATTGTGTAGGCGACAGGTTAGCCGCTTGTCACTGCGTTTTCACTATTTTCCATGTAACCCAGCCCGGTTTTATTTTTGGCTGAATGTGGTTGAAGGGGCATGCTGCCCCTTTGACTCTGCCTACCCCTACTTCAGGGATTATGGGCGTGATGTTATGTTATGTATGTATGTATTATCCCCTTATTCCCAAGTGAACGGGAATCACGCGGGTGAAACCAACGGGCACTGCTAGTACTTACATATATTTTCCAGTTTGACTATTTACGTACAGTGCATAAAGGCAGCATCCAAAACTTTCGAACGCTATTCTTAAAAAGTCATAAATGCAATACAATTTCCCTGAACACATATAATCAAATATATGTGACAAATATTTTACCAACTTGCCCTCTTATCCGAGCTGAATGTCTACACAAACTCGCTTTCCGAACAACATTGCTCTCGAGTTTTAAGAACCACTGTGTGACGCCGATAAATCAGTGTAATAAACAACAAATAAATCGCGTCGCTTGTTTATGTTACGTCTGGACGTATAGTGTTGTTGTCGGTTTTCCAATAGATTTGTGCTAACAAGACAAATAAATGGGGTTGGTCGGGTCGCGATCGCTGTTATAAATCTATCATATTGTATCGGGCTGGAGAATGCTAGACTGACTTTGGTGTAATGAAAATACCTACAGGGACATTTTGGAGGTAGGTCGGAAATCTATGGACATTAATTTTTATTTGAGAAACTTTGAAATTAATGACATATAACTGAACTTACAGGATTTTTTAAAATTATACTTATCTTACATTTATTTATCTACTTTTAATTTCACTTTTCACTAGCACAAAAAAGGGTAACCTCTCGTTAAGTTGGGATCATCTGTGCTGAGCCATAATTTTTGACCATTTTCGTAAAATATTTCCGACAAGTACAGGGTTTCCGAAACATATAACCATTATAATGTCACACTTAGGCCTCCCCAAAGACACAATACATTAATAAAATTAAAATATTTGTCGAGTAAAACTAGAGTAAATCTACAATTATAACTGCATACCCTTTTTACGAATTTTACTCGTTAATTTTCTTATTACAAAAATATTACAATCGAAACCCCTTGTAATATTATTTTATTTTTGGCTGAATTTGGTTAAATGGGCCTGCTGCCCATTGACTCTGCCTACCCTTTCGGGGATTGTGGACGTGATGTTATGTATGTATAAAAAATATCTGATATTAAGTTTTTCCAAATATTTTCTTTTTATGTTGAACAATTTAACATATACAATAAACTACATTTGACAAACTTACTTCACTACGAGAATTGATTTGGATTTTTTAACAAAAATATTCTATATTCTTAACATAGCTTTGTGAGTAGCACATTTCAAAATTTATTTTATCTATTTCAGTAAATAAATTATCCAGAGTACATCGAAATCGAACCAAACGGCTATTTTATTAAAATGCTATTTCGCTTGCACCATGAAAACTGGAAATTTTGTTGCCTTTAAACCATTACAAAGAATGCTCTTGACATTTCAATTATGGTTTATCTTTTAAGTTGCTTTTATCGGAAAAGCTTTCGAAAGTCGGCGATAGCGATACGGATGTGATACTTCAAAGATTATATTATTTTTAGTTGCAAAAGGCAAGGGAAGATTACGTTGAAGAGCCGTAATTGGGCTCTCTGATCTACTATAGATATTTTACGTTATCTGACAAGCTTTGTGCAGAAATACAATAAGCCTTATTAAAAAATTTTGGTATAAATATACGAAGAGTAAATATGGGTTTATAAAGGTCCCCTAGGATCCCTTAGGAGAAGAAGGATCCTTATGAATGATGGTTACTCACTTGTGACACTTTGGTGTTGATGTCCATGGCTATGGTGACCGTTTACCATCAGAAAGAATACAGCATTCTTGTTTGTCTTCTTTGGTGATACAAAAAAATATGAGTACCTACTGAACAAAAATTACTGAAATTACACTTTTTCCGAATATCTTTGAAGAGTACAATAATAAATAATAATAATAAATTCTCCAGACTGACACACCAATTCCCTAGTTCCAAACTAAACTTACAAGCTTGTGCTATGTATACCAGGACGGATAGACATACTTAAATACGTTTATAAACATCCATGACTCGAGTACAAATGTCCATGTTCATTGTGATGAACCTTTGCCGCTAGCGGAATTCCAACCCGCGATCCTCGGTTTCGTGGAAGGGTCTCTGACTACTCGGTCAACGGGCCTGTCATAATAATAATAATGTCCTCCTAACCAGTAGCGGTCACGGCGGCCAATCTCAACGAGGATTAGCCATCTGCAGGAGATAATAGAGTGCACATGTGTCTACGCAAACACAGGTGCACTCTCTGTTCCTTCACTCCCATAGTCCGGTGAGAGGTCAGGCGCAGGACCAACGGCTTAACATGCTTTCCGAGTTACGGGGATAATTAAACCGCTAACTTCTGACTCCGGGCTGTTACTGAGTAATTTCAATATTGAAATACCCAACCACAAATTTTGGCCCGACCGGGATATAATATTGTAAAGCGTATAGTATTGCGTATAAAAAACATAGTCATGCGTACAATATAGAGTGAAATTAAATTAATGATCCATTAGATAGAATGGACTATAGTTTAAACAAAACAACAAAGTCTTCTTCTTGGTGTCATATTGAAATATGCGTGAATAAAAATTATTAATCGCATATCTCAATTGTATTCACAAAGTTTTCTTACGAAAAGTGAAATATCACTCCATAAGTCTTCCATACCTAATCTACATAACTAAGTACGTTAGCTGTAAATAGTTCTAAAATATAAATTACCCACTATAATGACAATCGAAAGTCACCGACGTGGAAGTAGTGTAAATGACCTGTAAACTGGAAATCTCTTCCGTCGTCCATTGCCTACGGCAACCTTGACACTATCGACCGTTGACTTGCCCAACCGATCGCAAGATCGTTCGCAATTTGGTATATAAAATCATAGGTGCACCGGTACCAGCATCATTCAGCAGTTGGTACAAGCATAACCATGAGGAGCCTTCTGGTGGTAATCGGCCTGGTTGCCTTCGTGGCGATCGCTTCGGCGAATATCGTCAAGCGTGATGCTGATTTAGAATCAGCTGCTTCTCACCATGGAGGCCATTGGGACAAGGGTGGCGGCCACAAGCACCACGAGCACCATCACCACGACCACGGTGACCACGGCCACAAAGGACACAAAGGTCATCATGAGCATCATCATGGCCATCATGGCCATCATCACCACGAAGGACATAAGGGCCATCACGGTGAGCACGGCGGCCACAAGAAGCATCATCACCACGATGAGGGCTACCATGGTCACCACCACCACGGCGAGAAGGGTCACCATGGACATGGTCATGACGAGCACGGCCACTGGCATAAGGGTCACGACACGAAAGGACACCATGAGGTTGACAAGCATGACGAGTTCAAGAAGGACAAGCATTTCCATGACCACCATGGTGAGAAAGGCTTCCATGAACACCATGGCGGACACCACCACGAAGGCGGCCACAAGAAGGGAGGTCATCATCACCACGGACACAAGCACGGCGGTCACCACGAACATCACCATGGCAAGGGAGGTCATCATCACCACGGCGGTCACCACCACCACCACAAGGGCCACCACGGTGAGGACGGTCATCACGAACATCATCATCATCATCATGATCATGGCAAGAAGGGAGGTCATGAGGACCACAAGAGCTGGGGCCACAAAAAAGGTCACTAAGAAGTGGATGCCACCTGCGGATTGGTTGATGTTTACTGACGTGTTGCAATTGTGCTTTGTTTGTTATGTTTTGATCGATTTAATGGGAAATAATCTGATGGGATGCCTTCATACTCAGGACTGATTAAAAGCGGGAAAGACAACTTATTTTTTCCGCACCAAGGAAACACACGTTGTAAAATAGTTTTCAAAATCGGTTGAGTAATTTGACTGACAAACTCTACTTTCTAACTTATTTTGAGAACTTTTTACATTTCACAGTATTCTTATTTGTATAGGTATTTTGATTAATACTAGCACTTAAGTAATTAATTACAAAGAAATCAAGCCCACTCCAATATCTTCTGTGATATCTTCTTCTTTCTTTGTATTTTCTTCTAGTTTCCATTGAAGCAGGTTTGATTTTTTTGTAAAATTGTTTCCATTGTTAATGCATGCTGTTTTATATCTTGTTACAATTTGTTATGAATGAAATAAATTTTTAAAAAAATATTTACTTTTTTACTTTCGTTAAAGTATTATTAACCCAACAATTAAATACATCCTCCTACATAAACTAAACATTCTATAATTATTGGATATATTTATTTTACATTATAAATATTATATTTATCATAAATAAATATTTAATATACATTAAAAAAACCAATCATTAAAATTATACGCAGCTTTATATGTATAAACAGAAGAAATTTTAATGAAAAAATAAATAAAACAATGGCACCTAAGCGTGTCACTGGGTATAATAAGCTTTTATCGAAAAAAAAATATAAAAAAAATATCTTAATAATAAATTGATATTTTGCTGTATTATAGTAACGACTATTAGTACAATAAATTTACTTTACAAAATGATTGTTTCAACAAATTGAATAGTGTCTAATAACACAAACTAACTTCAATATATACATTTGCATTTTATAAAGAAAACATTCATTCATTTCTTAAAAAAAAAACCCTTTTTGTTGGCTTTTTTTGTAAAGAAATTAAATTTAGTACTTTTTAATCCCATATAATCTATAGATCCCAACGCCGGGCCTTGGGCAATAACTAGTATAAATTATATTTGTTTAAAGGTTTGAGTAGGACATATTATGCCATCTACTTACGCTGCAGAGGCAGCAAATCTAAATGGTTCTATCACACAGGTGTAAAACCTTTTCAACGTGGGAACTGTCATCTTGCCTGGGAGCCTTACGAATCCCTCACACTTCCTATATTACCGAGACAAAGTAAATATTTTTTTTAGAAAACATTAGTTCTTAAAGAAATAAAAAAGAAATCTGCCTTACTATTTTATTATATGTCCGCTTGTATTTTTCATAATTCATTTGGATAAAAAAAAAAATCGACGTAAGGAAGCCAGGGCACAGCCAGTATTCAAATCAATCAATCATGTTCCATTAAGTGTCGTTGACTGTCCATGGATGCCAAGGTCAGACCGATACGGCGTCCAATGCCGATGACAATGAAAGTCAGTAGAACGGAACTAGCTGACGAAACGAGATTGTTACGAGATTTCTTTAACCTTCATTGTCGGCACAATGTAAAGAAGATTTCTTCGGATGTTGATAGTTCGCAACTAGCCTTTTGCAATTAATTGATGAAATATCATTGCCAAAATTTGTCGCAAAGCAATTTGAATGGACAGCGTGTATTGTGTTTTGGTATTATTAAAATGGGGAGCTGTTACAATTTGCATAACATAGATATTAGAAGTTAAAAAACGATGGCGTAAATTAAAATATAGTGGTGGATTGGTTTTATTTTCCATTCAAACCAAGTTTTTATTTAAAATAAACAGAAATGCTCAATAAGCGGAAGAAGGGACAAGAACGTTTTATAAATGCAAAAACATCTAGATCCCACTAAGACCTTTATTATACCTATTGTAAATAATTTACTATATTTTAAAGATCTTTATAGTGTAACTAAGTAGGCCATTTATTGGATATTTCGTACCCGTGAAAATTAGCTCACAATAAGTAACCGATTCTAAGATATAAATGTAAAAGCCCGCAAACTTTACTATTTTTATACATACGAATTCATGAACGAAGATTGGTCTCTCTTTGTGAATTCACAAAAACAGGCCCATAAGAGAACTTTATCACTCGGGAATAAGACGTATAATTTACGCTACCTCCGTCACAATCGGCTCTTACCGTCTCCTAGAAAATCGCTCCTAACGAGGTCTACAAGCAGATCGTTTAATGACATTCAACTATTCGGAATCCTGTATCGGATAAAGGACCTAGATCGACGTAGCGTAGGAATATTCGTAGGCCCAGAAGCGACTACAAAGGACCGAGTTGATTAATTGATTGATCCTTTTCCTAGAATAGGTCCATTTCCATTTCTCTGGCGAACTATGAATTCAGCTATTGTCAGTATTAGTAGGCGCTTTATACGCAATGAGCTTGTGGTTTCTACAACAATGAGATCGGAATAAAAGAACTACGTTTTACACCTTTCCGGGGTATGCTCATCTCTCTTTCTTAAGTTGTTAGATAATGGGAGAAATCGTTAACATTTTGGAAGCCATTTTCTCTGTAACTTATCTTATATATAAAAACTACTTGCTGTTCGTTAGTATCGCTAAAAATGGTTGGACCGATTGGCTGATATTGATTTTAAAATATTTGTAATCTTCCAGAAAAGGTTTGTACGATAAGAAAATATGGAAACATTGCGATAAAAGAATAAAATAAAATCCGGGAACGAGGCGTTACGAAGTGCGCTGGAATAGCTAGTTTATTATATTTTAGCTAGCTCGTCGCCTACTTAGTCACATACCCAAAAGCCCGTAAACCATCAGTCGCCTTTTACGACATGCTAGGCAAGAACCACAGTTGGTACATTCTTTTTTTTTGTCCCAGATTAACATGGGCCAAGTCCCAGACCAACATGGGACTTCCATAAGAGAATTCCATAAGATATCTATAATATGTCTTTCGTAGTAATTTTTTAGAAAAAGATCCTCCTATTTTAACTTCAGTACAATTTTTATGTCCACGGTTGCTCCCCGACAGACGTTTACTGTTGGGGTTTGTTTTTTATTTCGAACCCTTTTTAATAGTCGTTTTTATGGAGACTTGCTTTAGATTAATTTGTATCTGACCTTTTTCTCGTTCATAAAATGTAATCGTAATTTAGATGCAAAGTAAGAATATCTTTACACGTGGCATATGATTCAATCCATATAATGTAAGTACTTAAACATTTTGGAATGATCTTATTTTATTTAAGTGCTTACTTAGTTGGTGTGTTATTTGTTTCCAAAGCCCATATATATTTTTTAATTAGTTGCATACATATCCAACCCATTTTGAGGATAAGATACAGCCTATTAATCGATTTTGTTTCCGCTCCGATGTATAGATTTTCAAATTCGCAATTAACCAGCGACAATAAAGGCACAATTGTGACAACCGCCTTCCGGGTTTCAATTAAAGTAAATGGAATTTGCCAAATCCGATTAAAGTTTGCAGTTCGGATAACGGGGCGCCACCGGGCCCAAATTTAAACTTCACTGATAAATCATTCGTTTCGTTGTACGGGCCCCGCTAACTACCAAACTACTGGAGTTGGGTAAAGCACCATGTTCACTATTAATTTTTAAATGAGTTTGAAACAGGGTCAGTTGTATTTTTAATAAATTGAAGCATCAATCAATTTCGATGCAATTTGATTTAAGCTCTAGTAGGAATGAAAGAAAGGAAAAAAAAATATTTGGTGATAAATTAAGATTACACAAAAATAAACAGTAGGTATATATTAAAGTGATATAATATATTTAATGTAGGTGTATATAATATATTTAAGTGACACACAATGGCAATTACTTATTTTACATTTAAGGAACGGTGCTAAGTCAGTAGTAAGTAAATTCTTAGCGCTTACTGTACTTGATATTGTTCCACATTTGGATTTTTCAAATCAAAGCACGTGCTTAAGCTCCTAGCTTAGCGGTAAAGGAATACTTACATTGTGAAAGCCTCCGCGTCCTAATACCTTTTAATGTAAAACTATGATCCAATTTGTGTTGTTGTCTTAGCTTAGCTTCATTGAAATGAATATAATTACAATTGTAGACAATCCTATATAGTATTATAATTAGTCCAATCAGATCCCGTACAGGATAACACTAAGCAGATAATAATGATACATAGCTCGACATATACCTACACATCATAAAAAAAAATGTCATCACAGTGATGGCATATGATATAAATACAGGTAGTACGTACAATGTAGTATCTACTATACACAGATTTTGCAATTTCATGCAATAATGAATTACTTGTTGCACTTGGTGTAAATATATTCCCGTTACATTAGCCCCGGGGTAGGAACGCTTGCTCCTCGAATGTTGGAGTGGAGCTATTCAGCGTCATGTAGCAGATTACGTCCGAACGGGACTCACGGGAGCGGTAGATGTTTATCGCTTATAAATCGCTCACCCTTATCGCTCCTTACTGAAAAATGCTGAAATTCCAGTGTGCGCTTAGGTGCCTTTAATTTTTCACCCTTATCAACAAAGTTACAATACCGGGTTACAACTCTTACCTTGACTTTGAAGGAATAAATTTCATTACCATTTACTTCTGTAAAATAAAGGCATTTTCATATTGAAGTGATTAAAATATACGGTAAATAGAAGATTTACAAATTCACTATTGACTCATTAAATCATAAGCAGACATGAAATTACAACAAAATATCTTAATATTTTTATAAAATAATGGTGAATAAGTAAAGTACATTTAATTTTTCCCCTCGGAAAAACGAGTACAAAAACATATTAACGATGGTCTTACAAAGAGAAAAGTTCGCTACAAAAACAAAACAGTGGCCAGCCAATTTTTCCGAGAGGGTTCACCAAATTCTGACAACGGCCATAAATTTCCCATATCTACATGAGTCCCCCGTCCATACATACGTCCATGAACCGCCCTACAGCACTTAATTATCCTAAAAGATTGCCGATAGTCTCTTTAGATTGCTTAGGAGCTCCCATCACCTTCGGAGCTTATTCAACCATGAAATTACCGCCGCTTCCCATCACAATTTGTATTTACCAATCTTTTTAACTGAGTCGACTCACCCCATCTCATTAATGTTTATTAGAACTAATAAACCACCTGGATCGCTACTGCCGTCTTCATTTCTCTCAGCATCTTTAAAGCTCCTTGTATTCAGGTCTATATGTATTTTTCTTGGAGTAATTTCATTAATGGACACAAATAACTTTCAATGTTAAAATTTATGGAGCGTAAATGTTTTACGTACATTTTTTATAGTGCCTTTCAAGCAAATAACAGACGGTTGAAGACAAAGCGGCACCTCTATTTTTCCTTTCGTCTCAATACGGCAAATGTATTCTCTAGGCCCAGTAAATGGGGGTGGTGTAAAAAGGCTTTCCAATCTGAACCGCCAAACGAATAGAATAAACAATACCTTCGAGAAAGCGAAACTTTTCTTATTATTTAAGAGGCCCTGAATGTTTAATGCATGAAGTACGATTTATACGCGCGACTGAATAATGCGTATAATTTCGATGATTGCGTTTGTGCACTAAGCTCGGCAGGGATCGTTGGGGTTCATACATTTTTATAGGTTTCGTTAGATTTGGCGCGAGTCCGGTATAATGTGGGGTTGTCGCAAAAGCCCGTGCGATAAATTAGGCTCGTTATTGCAATATAACAAAGCGTCGGCGTAAAGCGAGAAATCAACAACTAATAATATATCATGGTGACCTTCCGATAAGAGTCCGGGCGCGATTTATGTTTGTCGATTTTCAAACGATAGCGATACACGGAGGTGTATTTGGCTGCTCGATAAATAGCTAATGTGGGCAGCTCCAAATTTATAGCAACAAAAATGTAGATGTTTTTTCAAAAGCAGCACGAATTTATCACTGCACTATATTATACAACGGTCGTTTTGTTGGACTCTAGAGCTCTTGTGAATTTCGATGTTCATCTAAGTTAACATACATACATACATAACATCACGCCCATAATCCCCGAAGGGGTAGGCAGAGTCAAAGGGGCAGCAGGCCCCTTCAACCACGTTCAGCCAAAAAATAAATCCGGGCTGGGTTAGATGAAAAATTGTGAAAAAGTAGTGACAAGCGGCTAACCTGTCGCCTACACAATCACACACCCAAAACCCGATATACCATTAGTCGCCTTTTACGACATGCTAGGCAAGAACAACAGTTGGCACATTATTTTTAAGTCCCAGTCCAACATGGGACAGTCGGCTGGGTTGGATTGGATTCATCTAAGTTTACGACTCATTTATCTTATTCTAAGACTATGGTTATTAATTATTTCATATTTAGCTATGGTAAGAGATGGAGGGACATTGAAATGTTTAATATAATTATAATGTTTTGCATAATGCCCAACGTGGAAGTATTGATAGATAGATAGATATTTATGGCACTAAAAACAAATTCAGAATATAGCATACAGGCAAATAAAGTAAAATTGTGTTCTGATAGTTTACTAAGGTAATCTTAATAATATACATAGTTTACTAGCTTCTGCCCGCGGCTTCGCTCGCGTGGTACATCGATATTCTAAAGTTTCATTAAAATCCATTCAGTAGTTTTAGAGTTACAAACATCCATACATACAAACTTTCGCATTTATAATATTAGTACGATTATCCTTAAGTATACCTTTCAGACAAAGTTAGAGTGGTTGAAGAAGTAGCAGGTGTTACAGGTAACATACACCTGCGCCTTGCAGGGGGGCTCCGAATACTCCTGTGGTATCCCTGCCTGTCGTAGGAGGCGACTAAAAGGGCCTTTGGGGTCGTGGGGTCAGAGGGGGGAGCCCCCTAGCCCTCTATCGTCCCCAGAGAAGGCGACTGCATGTGTTACACCCGGTCCGTTAGGATAGGGTACACAACTGTCTATGTGATCGCTCACACCACTCTAGGTGTTCTGGGGGAGAATATCACTAACTCGAGATGGGCCGTAAGGCGGCAGCGCGCGCTGCGTAGACTTTTCGAGATGAATCCCGACAGTGGGGATCCCGTTGGTTTTGCGTTAGCGCCCGAAAAACGGCAGCCTTGCGGTTTAGTCGGTAGGGGAACTGGAGTTTGCTACCGGTTCCGAGCCCGACACACCCTGTAGGCCCTACTCAGGTCTATTTGGACGGTGCGTAAAGGCATTCCTCAAGTACAAAAAAAAAAAAGGTAACATAAACCTACTTTTGACCATTAAGGGAATTAAAAGTCAAGAAACACTTTCATCAACAATTGATTTACATTCACAATGAAACATTCGAATCTGTTGTCTCTAAACCAATTTTACGCATGATAGATCAATGTTAGCCCATTGTTAATAAAGCAATATAACTAAAATGTGAACATTGTAACTACGAGTAATAGATACGTTTCTAATAGAAGATCGTGACATTCAAGGTTCCTTGACCCGAGTCCGCAACTTGCGTAAATTAGAACTTATTCGTTTCTTGAACCCTTGAAAACCCTTGAAAGTGACAAGCTCTCTCTCTAAAACTTTGATGCTCTTTATATTTGTATCGTTTTGTTTACTCAATAAAGCAAAAAATATGTGTCTTGTATTTTTGTATAATCTAACCGACGGACTAAATAAAATGATAGTTTTTTGATCCAGTATTTATCCCTATTCTATTGGGCTCATCGCTACATAAAAACTTTCCTTTATGAGCAAAACGATTGGACTAACATAGTTGCTAATAAAAAACTACAAACTAAAGAGCAACTTTCTTTCCTTATCGTTACAGCTACAACAAGTGTTCCACCGTCGAGCCACACTAACACTCGATATAGTCCATATAAAAGTTAACAACTTCATAAAGTTTATAACGTGCTATCAATAAGAGCACGTAAGGATAAATATTTTATGACCCAAGGTTCCTCAAACTGTTAGTGGAGATTTGTCGATTTAACCAACGATGTGTAATAATGTCTGAGATCCAGAAGAGGATTGATAATTGTATCTACATTAACACGATTAAAGCCGTGGGAAGAAGGTAGGCATATTTTATTATTGGTCTGGCTGGTAATTCATTTTATGCCAAATCAAATTTGTTTCTTAAAACAATCTTTTTGAATTTACTTTAAGAAAATTTAATGGCTCAACATCCTTAGTCATCCTTTCAACGTCAGAGTCAGCAATATTACAGTTTGGTTGTTTCATGGAGTCAAACGAACCAATTCCACAATTAAGTCAAAACTACAGCAGACCCACACATCATAAAGGGTTCTGTGCATTTGATGTTGATCGGCAATTAACTGTTTTTCTCAATTGGCGTTGTGTTATCAATACGGTGACTGAAAAGATCATCAGTCAATCCGATTTCTCGTAGCGATACGACATACCCAACCAGCTCAAAAATATAATCGGGTCAATGAAACAATGAAAGAACAAGTGAAATAAGAAGTGATAATTTGAAGTTAATCCTGCAAATCAATTATTTTGTGTTAAATAATATTTTTTTATGTAAAATTAGAAATTCCGGGAAAATATAACTTTATAAATGTAATGAATTTATATAAACTTTGTATTTATTAATATAGTTGTTAAATAATCTGCAACGTTTTGGCAATGCAAATTTAGAATTATGTCGAAATCATTTCGTTCAGTTACACGAACTTCGAATTCCCTATCATATTAATCAAAGGGTCAAATAAGAAAAGTTTGAGGGCCGTTATTTGAGCGGATTTTATGAGTCTTGCACAAGGACCTGTATTAGTGCCACAAAGTCGGATATATCGGCAGGTAGCCCTTCGCTGTTATGACAACTTTTGCTCGGTGGTTGTAATAAATATGTGCGTAAATATGACGTTCATTCTTCATGACGTAGTTGAAATACGAAAACGTTTGATATATATATATTGAGATGTAATATCTTAATAAAAATAACGATTGATTCAGTTAATAAGACCATTATTATTATCTTAGCGGTATATCTTGTCGAGATTCGCTTGTATATCTTGTCGAGATTCGCTTGGACTACTATTCTAGATTTAGGGAGTCTATTGCCTTGTAGTGACTGCCTGACCTTTGTAATCTTTACATAAGAATTCTATATAATTTAAATCATGATTACACATCTATAGTTTAAATAATGCGCAAACTTACTTGTGTGAATTTAGCATGTTTATATTATTAGCTCGGCAGTGCGGTAAGATTTACACTCGTTAGTCTAGACTTTGACTGCCTTGTTGGACTAGTAGTAGCATGCGCCGCCTAAGGACCTAGAGGTCCCGGGTTCAAATCCCTGGTCGGGCAAAAAGATTGTGACTGGGTATTTCAATATTGAAATTACTCAGTAACAGCCCGGAGTCAGGAAGTTGGAGGTTTAATCACCCCCGTTCCACAGATTACTGAATAGTTACTAACGTGACTCGGAAAGCACGTTAAGCCGTTGGTCCTGCGCCTGACCAACCTGACCGTCTCCGGTCATGTCGAACTGCCGTCTCACCGGACTATGAGAGTGAAGGAATAGAGAGTGCACTTGTGTTTGCGCATTTGTGCACTATAATATCTCCTGCGCAGTTGGCTAATCCTCGTTGAGGTTGCCCGTCGTGACCGATATCGGTTAGGAGTACATTATTACGATTTACAAATCGATACGTGCTTGGATTTCAAACCAATACCCCCCGCATCTGAGGCGTGTGTCATTACCATTAACGAAGAAGGGTTCTTTGATAACTGAGAATCCAAAAAAAGGACTGGTTGTGTCCTCGCATATATTTTTTTCATATTTTTACATAACATTCGTTACACAAATAACCGAGTGATAATATCCGCACTCAAAGAGCAGCGCGTTGGTTCGTTAAAAATAATACCATATTTTTCGTATCAAAAATATGCCTTTGTCTTGTTACATCAAAACACTTCAGCAGATAATAAAAGAAATTCAGGGGCACGACGCTTCGACATCATTTAAAATTGACTTTCTGAAGGCATCGGCTCGGAAATGTCTGTTAGGCGTTGAGACAATGTAGCAACATCTTTAACGAGCTTGTAGGAAAAAAACATTTTCTCCCATTCAATGCGAATCGTTATAAACCATCTGCTTCGGTGCACATTATCTTTTGGAAATTAGAATTCGCCTTTATTCGGAAGCGGGGTATGTAAATGAGACGTATTTCGGGCGACAGATGCCTATTGTAAATACATAGCAAGACATTTAACATGTATGGGGGAATGAGATATATGAGTGTTAATGAGTATAACAATTATGTTTATATATGGAACCTAAGGCTTTATACAAAACCAAATCAATATATTACATAGAGATGAATTATTTTTCGGTAAATAGCCTTTTGCCCACGCGTTGTTGTTTTTGCTCGCATGAAAATAGTAGATTTTACATAAATAGGTTGTCAAAACGTAACGTTGACTCTGTAAAATGTATTTTTATAACCCTTGGGCATAGTAATGTTCATAATAAGTTGTAAAAGAAAGATACTCAATACTGCTTTTGTGTACCCGGTTTTTCAGTAGAAAACAAGTCCTTACTTATATTTTAGTAATGTAGGTTACCTGAACTTTGAACACACCTTTTTCTTTTATGCATAGCCTGCTAATAACAATATTTAAAAGCAACGATTAATTTTTTCCCAGTATGCGTTTACGTTATCAGGGTTAAAATATACAAAGCATTTTATTTAGTCGCATAGGTGGCATAGGTGTGGCTTGGTACTGTGTTTAATTGAAAAGTGCACGCAATGCCCCTGTCTATACATTACATAAATGCTAACGTGAACGAAAATAATTGTCTCATTTTGGGGTTCGTACTACGAAGACCAAGTTGAGGATTGTAGGTGTAATAGAACGCAACCTCCATAGTAAATGATGCCACCAATTGTGATATGGATTTTATTATCAATGGTCCTTCACTTATGTTTCGCTTGTTTTTTTTTCAGAAGTTATACCGTTGTATATGTATTTTCGAAAATTATTAAAGCCAGTTGTTACTACCAAAGTAGTATTTATTTTCCACAAGGATCGACTCTCACTTGTTTTGAATAAATCTATGGAGGTTGGTTTTTAAATAAAATATTTACACAGCGTAATTGTGGCGTAGATAGAAATTACCTTTACTTTTTTACTTTTATTACTATTATATATACTATTTATTACCCTTATTATTGTTTCGTTTACGAGTAGAATTGATCTCAGTTTCACATAAAATATGAAATCAAAAAGGGTTATATAAAGCAGCCCTTTTCGTCTAGTACGTTGTATTTTTCTGCGAATTTTGCTCATACAGCTATTTTGTAGAGCGCTAGGCACTAACATAACTTTATTATTTTACGATTAATACGCAACTACCTATTGAACACAGGAATAAAAAGGTAAGTTAAGCATGAACCCTCAAAGAAGTGTTAAAATAAGGATAACATATGTCCATCGTGGTTTTACTGTTCTTAACAGCAGGTCTCCTTTCGAGTCAAAGCAATAACCCGTGACAAATTCATCCAGCCAAATGGCCATAACCTCGGTTATGTAAAATTCAGGCCATTCATCAACAGTATGTATAGTGGGATAACCACAGTATAAATAGTTCGCGGGAAGGTGCCCCGGTATTAGAATAAAGATGAGCTATCATGGCGTGGGGTATCAACTTCCTTCAGTGTAAATATAGACATTGAGATTCAGATACTAAGAAGTCTTGTCGTGTTAAATAAAATAAAGGCAAAAAATGTGTAGAAAATCTTATTAGACATTCATTTGTTTACCTTTCCCGGAACAAATGAATAAATATAAAATCGCCGAAATGTAAGTTAGACTCTTTTATATAAAAAAAATCTGTAATATACACTCTATGGACATGGAAAACTTAAGATACAGTTCACGGACACTCAGAAAAACAGGCTAACGAATAGCGGGTGGTGACAGGATTTCATTGACATCTTATTAATATGAATTCCTGAAAATAATTGATTTTTATTTTACAATCTCGGTATTGCAACATAAGATATCGAACGTCACAGAAAGTGTGAATCGACGGCCCGGGACATTATTTTGTCTAGATAAATTGGTTTAACAATGGTAAGATTAAAAACTTTTGCCAATTTTTTTCGAAATCTTTATTATCATAACCATATAATAAATGAAATTGTGCCAAGGACGGTTAAAAACTTTCGTACTTATATTATTTACTAAACATATGAGTAAAAATTATACAAATGTTATCCCTTTTTACCTATAATAATAATAATAAATACCTTACATTGATCTGACTCCTAGGTAAGTAGCTTAAGCACTTATGTTACAGATATCAGAAACAACAGTGGTATTACAAATATATACTTAAATATTGGATATTAACACCCAGACACAGAACAAACACAAGTATATAACATAACTCGGTATTGTAAATACTTAGCTGATGTACCTACATATTTCTATTCCAGAACTACCCATCCCGTACCGTTGAAGGGTTCCAATAAGATTACATACTTATTCAAAGCAAACTGTTTATTTCATTCAATAACAGTGAGACTATAAAGGCAATACCGCCCAATTTCAAACAGCAAGAGGAATATTTACATACACAAAACGCAATGAAATTTTCTATGAAATGGAAAGGAACCTATATATTCCGATAATATTGCGGCTTGAAAGACCGCCCTTGCAAATTGGTTTTGGTCTACAGAGATGATGTAAATGCGGGCTTGTTTTGTATTATCTTTGGAAATTGGAGGGCTAAATTTAAAGATTCTTAGTTTTATGTACCTTTAACATAGTTATTTAAAAAATATATTTTGCGTTTAAGTCATACCCACATTAATTAGAAAATAAACGATCCAGACTACAATTTATTTTCAAACCATATATATAAATATATATAAATTAAGGACCTAAAAAGTATTTTCACTGAGTTATTTGATAATGTTGCGAAATTAAAACATGAACAGTTTGAGATTATTTTATTTTATTTTCTAGAAAAGTTTACTTATATTTTTATCAAAGCTTAAATTAGATACTTATTACCTAAATGTATCCTCTTTGAACTTACTAATAAACCCCATTCCCCCCCCATTATCCCCCCCCCCCATCCCGAAAAGTAGCTATTACGTTAAACAAATGCCTAGTTGTGACACTTTATATCGGGAGTGACATTCATAGCCACGTTGCGCCATCAATTTATAGTATCGTCACCACGTCCCCAAGTTACAAGTAGCCGCCGTTTGACAGTCCCACTCAAGCGAAACATCAACACCTTCATACAGTCGATCCCAAAGATTTTTATTATCATACTTTACCTTTTTGTTACAGCACGGTACACGGTCTACGGGCAGTAATGACGCGTGGTGCGTGAAATACTCGCACATTTCGGTACCCGGCAAATGGAATGCACCTGCCTCCTTAGGTTTTATGAGAAGTTTCCTCACCTTCTTACGGCGGTGGAAGGGCCGCCAATATCGCCGTCCTCACTTTGTGACCCCTCATAATACGAGTAATACTTCTTGAGAGGGTACTGAGCGCGCGCGCCTTCCGTCGCGCCGCTCGGTAATTTTACGACGGACCCTTACTTTGTTTTTTGTTGGTGCCAGTGTTGAGCTTACAGTTTAAAGAATGTTGTTGTTGAATTGTTTACTTTTACACTTAACGGCCAATTGTTTGTTTTGTTGAGTTTCGTTTCACTTTATTAAGAGTATGCTAAAGTATTGGAGTATATTGTAGTATAGGAGCTTATTTACTTATATTTAAGGAAAACGAGCTTTTTGAAGTTTATTCCTCGGAAATATATTTCTTTTGATGCTTTTTTTACGGGAATATATTCTATTATGATTGGTTAATCTATAAGCCTTTTTAGATTATTATATTTTTTCTCAGAATGATATTTCAAATCATATAATTTTCGGTAGTAAAAATACTTTGCAACGATAAGATATAGGCTGATGATAATGAGTAAAAATCACGTATTTTTAATCATAACAAAACTACTATTTATTTAACCATTGTTCAAGACTCTTTTTTGTTGTCTTAGTGTTCAAACTTATGTATATATTTCTAGCTACAAGTGTAACAATATTTAATTACTTTTTCATCCCTGAGATAAAACTTGACACCATTTAGTCTCGGTTTGCCCGACGCTAATCCTATCAAGGCCATAATAATATCAACAGCTTCCGAGAAAAATACTTAGGGCTGATTTATTAAGTTAGAAGAAAATATCAGCACATCAATCTTGCTCATTTTTTTGTATGACTTTGAAGTATTTCTTAAGTAATATCATATTTATTTAATGTTATTTTAAAACTAATGATATGTCTATCTAATAAATGTGTATTTTTTTAATTTTTAAGGAAAAATACAAACATATACATATTCTTGCAGCGTTTCTATTCTAAACGTAATAAAAAAGAGTTTTATTTAAACATAAATTCATATTGTGCATTCTTTAAACTTAAAAATGTACAAACACCTCACCTTTAAAACAAAGACATACTATTTTCTGATAAACTAAACAAACAGCTTATAAGATTAGTCTTACTTAACTGTTAAATATAATCACTTTAATACATGACAAATGACGTCATTAAAATTGTTCAGCAGGTGGTTATACATTACTTATGGCATCGCAACCGGTTAGATCCCCCAATAAATCATAAGAATAACACCAGATACCTATAAAACTTAATCGTAAATCATAGACATGGATAAAACGGGCGCCGAGATTCCCTTTATTTTCGCGTTTTTATGTGAAACTTCCTCAGATGTAAAGAATGGTTTATTTATACAAGTATTCATAGTGAATCCTTATATCTTCCCGTGAATCCATATCTCGATACGGTGTTTGGTGTGACTTATTTTGAATACAGACAGTATTTTCATTTTCGTATTATTCTTTTGCTTCTGCCCTGAATGACTCGGGCCCGATGTGGTTACGGTTGCATGGAATTGAAAAAGCTTGGATTTGTTTTCAACAAGAGTAAATTTCTATAAAATAAGCAAATGTATCATTGCTGTATTTGGATTAATTTTGTTGTCTTTAAGTTTATATAAGTGATGATATAATGATGAATAATAACAAAAAAAAATAAGAATTATTTATTATTTGTAAAATAAACATTACCTACCCATACATATATTAAACAAAAATTAAAAAACAAGCAAGTATTATTACTGAAATATTTTGTATTTTTTTGGTTTTGTTGGTAAAATGTGTACTATATGAATTACAACATACTTTTCAAACTTCGAAGGAAAATGTAATAATTGTGTTGTAGCACACATATACATACGCAGTTTAGCTATAATATTCGTCACAACCCGTTACTGCAATAAAATTGTATCACGAACCAGTTACATTATTAAAAATCACTTCAATAAACATGAATTTCTTTTCATAAGGGGATTGGACGTAAGTTATTATGAAGTAGAGATAAGAAAGTTCTTTTATCGATGAACTTTTGTTTGGCCCATACATACGTTAGCAAGTGTTGTTAATCTGGCGATATTTGTACTATCGACGATCGATATTATTTAATTACTTACTTGTCACTACATTTTCTCAATTTTCCGTCTAACCCAATTTTGTTTTTGGCTGAATGTGGTTAAATGGCTCTGCTGCCCTTTTGACTCGGCCTACCCCTTCGGGGATTATGGGCTTGATGTTATGTATGATATTATTCAATTAATAACTACAGTAAATAAATAAATAAATTCTCCAGACTGACACCAAATTCCTAGTCCCAAACTAAGCTTGTGCTTGTGCCATGGATACTAGGTGAACGGATAGACATACTTAAATATGTTTGTCGGTTGGTGTCTGACCACTCCACTAACGCGTCAGTCAATACAATGCAATATTGATAACATACACACATGTTACTTGTATTCTAAAGACTGTGGCTCTGTTTTAAACTATATATTTTGAGTTAAAAATACTGTTTGTAAAAAATATTTATGAACAAAAATCTTCGCCTATTAGGTACATTGATAAAACGAACAATTTATTCACAGTCTTTTTAAAATTACTGGTCCCCTTAGTTGCCTTTTAACCGCAAGGCAACTGAGTGGTCCTTTTAAGCCCTGAAAGTAATAAAATGCATCTGTCACGGTATTTTCCTCACCAGACTTAATGGTATAAATCTGTACTTAGATTTTAAATATATAGGTATTTGCAATCCACGTATTAGAAGGTCCAAGCTTATTTTGTATAATGATTATATGGCTTCTGGCTTCTTTATACTACCAATGTTGCATTTTTGTACTAGGTATACTTGGAATAGACCCGATAGTCTTCCCTAGCAAAGAGGCAGAGAGAACCGAACCACAGATTACTGAATACCTAGTTACTACGTAAACCGAATGCTATATATTGTTGCGTATCGATTATCGATATACGCAATAGGCAACACTATTATAAAACACGTAGAGAACAGATTAATCTTTCGAGTTTCTTGTCAATATTTACTTGTTGACGTTAAGATACAAAGTTTTAATACACTGGACTGGGAATGGTTTATCTTGACACATTCTAGTTTTCTCGGTGAAGGAACCTGGTGAAATGTAAAAGGGATTCCGACCTAGCGTGCTAGGTAACATTCAAAAGTATGTTTTGAAGAAAAATGATTAATAGGGATCTCATTTGTCGTATATTTCTTTAAATACGTAATTTTTTGGGGAATTGGGAATTTCATTCCTTTTTGTATTATTTATATAAATATTTATTATAATTAAATCTCATCAAGATGCTCAGTATTTTAAGTTGCATTTTTTTCCTACTTTGGTGCACCAAAGTGGGAAACTGAAAAATTAGCTTTCTTTAATAAAGTTCCCTAAATTGCAAGTATACATATGATGAAGTTTTCAAAAAGGGTCTAAGAAAACACCTGTTGTATTGGCACCGCAAACGCATTGTAAAATATAAGGTGACTGTTATAATTAAACGAATTCTTGTCTGCAACCATTAGCATATATTATAATAAATGCTTCAGCGCACGAAATAAATCTAAAAGTTTCATCTTTAAGATTTCATGTCTATACTTTTTTGCTAACAAGCACGATTATTTTATATTTCAGTCTGAAAACTCGATTCTGTAGCGTCTGCTACGTGAGCATTTCCTCTTTCGCGAAAATCTTCAGAATCTTGTACCACACAGTTCGGAACTTTCCTTTACAACGTTCGATAGCAAAAAGGTAATATGCAACGAATGTTTTTTGTTCAAAACACACAAATCTTACCCAGAAATCTCTTGCACAAAAACGGTCCACGTCCAAGCACGCAACAAAACACACAACTGATGTAAACCAAAACATGTTCCGCGGTATCTTTTGTTCATTTTGACCCTTTGTTCTCTGAATAGCGATTGGGATAATCCAATTTCACATGACCATTATTATTTTACTATTATAATGGGTATTGGGAGATAAGAGTAATTTAAAACAAACATATTTCTTTCCACTTATTTCGTTTCTGTGTAGGAATCGGTAAACGAGACCTTTCTGTAGAATTAATGAACATTCAAGTTAGCTTATGTACTAGTTAGTAAATGTCAGATTATGTATACCTATGTGACTATAAGACTATGTCAATTACCGTTTGGAGTTGACTTTTCTGAAAGTGTCAACGGGTTAATTAACGAGGTATGTAGGCGTACGTACATTCAGTAACGGGGATACTCGGGGTAGGTTCTGGTTAGGTGACATAAAAAAAAATACTTTTAGTATCTTTAATTTGTTAAATAACATAATATAACATCACGCCCATAATCCCTGAAGGGGTAGTCAGAGTCAAAGGGGACAGCAGGCTCCTTAAACCACATTAAGCCAAAAATAAAACTGGGCTGGGTTAGATGGAAAATTGTGAAAAAGTAGTAACAAGTGGCTAGCTCGTCGCCTACACAATCACATACCCATAACCCCATAGTCACCTTTTCCGACATGCTAGACAAGAAACACAGTTGGCACATTCTTTGAAGTCCCAGACCAGTATGGGACAATGAGCTGGGTTAGATGGAGAATTGTAAAATGACTATAAATTGTAATCACTATCTATCACATTAATCATTCTTATTACAATTAATATTGATTTAGATAATATATAGTCCAAACGCCTATTTTCATGTAAGAAAGTTATTTGTCGCTTATTTTACTTAGTCCTAGTACGTTTTATACGTTGGGAAAGAGCAAAATATTTATTAATCCATACCAAGCTATCTGTAAATGGATACCTACAGTAACACCATTTTATCTATCTCAAGGATGTCTGTGAAAATGCGGAGGCTATTTTTATATGTTGGTGTCAATGCGCTGTACTGATACTTGTCATGTTTCAGACGTAAAGCGATAATCTGCCATTTATTTTTCCTAGATATGTTTGTGTAGTGTTTAGGTATAAAAAGTGTTAGAGAAAATGTATTGTCTTTTTTCTGTCCTATACTACAGGGGTCGGCAACCTTTTGGCAGACATGGGCCACATAGTGAAAAAAAAATAAGTAAACTTCTAAGATTATTTTGTACCTAATTGATATTTACCTAGTTATCTGTTGTATAATAGGTAGGTACTATAAGTGATATTAAAAATGCAAAGTTATTTATTTTTATTTAATCAATACAGGTGACACAGGAACAATGAAAACAAAATGAGTGGAAAACAAAAACTAATATAAAACAAAGACTTTAAAAATACTCGTATGTTTTTAGGTCTATTGTATAGGTATGTTGTATAGGTATGTGTATAAATAAAAAAAATTCAGTCGAATTGAGAACCTCCTCCTTTTTTTTGAAGTCGGTTAAAAAAATATGTGTAATTTGTGAAATACATGGTAAATTTTTGCGCCTAAAATATTTTTTTTTTTGTTTAAAATTAAATAATAAGACTTTTATTCACAAAACTGTCGCGAGCCGCGAGGAGATAAGTCTCAGGCCACATGCGGCCCGGGGGCCGCGCGTTGCCGACCGCAATAATGGCAAATAAATAAATATACACAGAACAACAAATAAAAAATAATTATCTAAGTGATATGTAAAGAGAGATACGAAATTAAAGAGTTTCAAAATAAAAAAATATTATCAATGATAAAAAAAAAAAACAGGCGTATATCTCATAGCCCTATTGAGGCAATAGTTTAGACTGAGTCGAAAAGAATGGCGTGGATTCCAGGAATCTGACCGAAGTATGCTTTGTTGTCTGATACTAATTATTACTTAGGTACAAAGTATATTGTAATGATACTGATGTTATACGGGCACCAGAAAGGCGATGAATTTTGAAAGAGCATGGAGGGATTTTTCTAAGTGTTTTACGTAAAAACGTTCCTCGCTTCTGTAGTAAACATGTTAGCTAATATGTTGCACCTTTGTGATACCTTCAAGAAGAATCGTGTAAAACTCATAACTAAATTACGTAAGATCTTCAATTATCACTTTATCACGTGCTTGAAGTTCTTATCTAAGCTTAAGTTTTACTAAAGAGTTCCAGGTTATGACAAAGCTCTCAAAAGTTGGTTTCAACTCGTAAAAATACCATTAACTGGAGCCATAAAATTCACCAAAACTTTGGAAAGTTGGTCGGATACGGCTTTTTACTGTGTATTTTGATATTCAACCCAGCTATGGGCTAAGTAAGTTCAAGTTTATGGGTCAACTGCATTAATAATAAATAATCAAATGACCTTCATACTTTTCAATGTCTCTATTTTTTACAAACTAACAATCTATCGTCTATACTCCTAGCGACAGAAGTCTTAGTCGTGGTCCGTAAAGATGACGGTTCTTACATAACGAGTATTGTTACATAACGATAGATACATAACATACATAACATCACGCTCATAATCCCCGAAGGGGTAGGCAGAGTCAAAAGGGTAGCATGCCCCTTCAACCACATTCAGCCAAAAATAAAGCCGGGCTGGGTTAGATGGAAAATTGTGAAAAAGCATTGACAAGCGGCTAACCTGTCGCCTACACAATCACACACCCAAAACCCGATATACCATTAGTCGCCTTTTCCGACATGCTAGGCAAGAACCACAGTTGGCATATTCTTTTTAAGTCACAGACCAACATGGGACAGGGAGCTGGGTTGGATGGAAAGCTGTGAAAAAAGGGGTGACAAGTGGCTAGCTCCTCGACTACTCAGTCACATACCCAAAAGCCCGTAGACCATTAGTCGCCTTTTACGACATGCTAGGCAAGAACCGCAGTTGGCACATTCTTTTTTTTTTGTCCCAAATCAACATGGGCCAAGTCCCAGACCAACATGGGACATGACGGTTCTTGACTTTGAAAAACTATGTAAAAGCTATTTCAGTCTGACAATCGTGATATTAGATAAATTAAATTACGGTTACTGCCCTAGCCACACGAATTCGAAGGTTGCGGTTAGTTCCTTTTTTACTGATCTAGTGTTATATCCACACATAGATTAAAAAAATGCTTGCATGCTTCGCAAACACAGGCTTTCCTCCTTAAGGAGAATATGCTTACTTTGGGCTACCAGACTTTTATTATATTTACAACTAAGGAGAGACAGCCAAAGATTATTTTAATGATCTTATGTTTAAATAAATAAAGCCTTTCAAGTATGTACTACTTTACTGTACTACTTATATAGACTTTAAATCTAATTAAAACAATGCCGCATGGTCACTCAGCGATTTTCACCTAAGGGGTAAATTTATATCCAAATGTACTCAGACGAGGCTGTGGATGGAAGCTTATAATTGGAATGCATCCCGCATCTCCAACTAAGAAACGGGCTCGCTGAATAGACTCGTAACTTTGATGCATTTGCATTGTATCGCCCTTTCAGGGACAAGACCGTTGTGAATGCAGGCTAAGATAAATCCCATTGACTTCACTATAGAAATGGACTGAGAGTTAGGATATTCTCAGGTATTTTGATACACCAGTTGAATATGATACAAAGAGATAAACCTCGTTTACATTTCCTTGGTCTATTTTGTTTTAATAAAATGTGGATAGTAGATATTTGAATTTGAATTTACAAACAAGAAACCGGTTGAAATTCGATTACACCTAAATACCTAAATCAGTATTTAAATTTTTTTGATTTAGTTTAGATACTTACATATTACTTAATAGGTAAGCAATATTTATTGTGAATATAAGCTTAGATAGAATATTGCTTAACATAATCTCCTTGCTATAAGCTTCTGATAAAGTCTAATATTTGTCGCTTAGCAAAGACGGTAAATCTGTGTAGGATGTGATATCGTCGGCAAACAAGACTATTATTAGTATTTACTTACCTAGTTGTTACAACAAAGATATCATTTTACTTTGGCCGTAATAACGAAGAGCACCGAGCAATAAAATGAATCATACTTAAGATACCTGCGACAGAAGAATTTAGGTAAGTGCCAATAAAAAGTTTTTGCACATCATAAAGGCGAGTTAATGTGAGCCCACGGGGGAAAATGCACTACATCATTAGAGTCCAAGTAATTTCTGGCACGTTGGTAAAGGGAAAGTATTCCCGAATTCCGGAGAAGGGCTCTCGTAAATTGTGATTATCTTTAAGTATAGCGTTGGTACCACAGTACCACTCGTTGTATTTTATGAGGCAAGCCATCTGGGTCCCCGTCTGTTACAATAAATTCAACGTGCAGTGTTATGTCTTTTTCATGGACACCGCCGGTATAAAGAAAGAATTTTATTGTGTTCAAAATATTGTTTTTAGAATGGCAAAACAACGACTTGTTGGCGAGTTGATGGCGCTTTCAAAGTGTTTCGGGGATATTGCTTTTCTGTCCGTAGGTAATTGAATTCCGTGGAAGCAGTAACAAGTCCTATTGAAATTGCGTGTTAAGTTATTATAATAGATCATTCACGTACTTAGTTATATTTACCACGAAGTATTCTAATAGGTTTTTAATACATTTATGTAATTAAACACTTTAAGCATTAGCTAAAATGAGATTATCTACACGAGTTTGTAAAATGTCTTTTAACGAACGGAAAATACAAGAAAAGTATGACAACATAAAACTCCTAATGCAAAAATTCCTTTTACAATCACGTCCTGAATAAAATGACGCCAAAGGCGCATAACATTAATTACGAAGAAAAATCGTCTTTGGTTCCCGTATTTTGTCGGCGATACAAAAAATGCACAGTATCGCAGGTTATGTCAAAGCAGAGGACCATTATTCACGCGTTTGGCAAATATGTCTCTAGGCAGCCGCCCCACTCGGCAAATACAAAAGGAATTACTTTTATTTTTCGTCTCAACCGCAGCATGTTGCCTTATGATAAATCACTTTCGCACCACTGCCGGAGTGCGGGCAAAAACATTCGAGATGCTCCCGCTCCGCAGCAAAAAGATACACGTGAGACCAGTGTTCATTTTATCAAAGCAAACAAAGGTCTTCCATATTCTATTTTTAGTAGACTCACTTAGCTAACTTATTGGTGTGGTGACGACAGGAACAAAGACTCTGCTCCCGAGCATTAGATGTCGATGTTGCGACGTATTTTACATTAAGCTTGAAAAAGGAATTTCATTTTGCTACTAAAATAAAGAGATCTTTTACCGTTGCCGCGTTGGCTCATAGATTCTTTGTTTTCGTGTGGATGGCAGCAAAGACAGCTCATACAAAGGACGTCGCGGTTATTGCACCGTGGCTGCGTAAATACGATCTTGTTTGTTCTAGCCAATAACAACATAACAGATTGAGCAAAAGAGAACGAGATAGAGCATCATTTTTATTATGTCACACAAATTTTCCTTTAGCTTGTTTTTACTCAAATATTTGTAAGTATAGCAAAAAGGACTGATTTAACATGTCTCCAATTGAATGATAAAAGTTTGAAATATTTTACGGTATTTATTGTTTTCATTTTACAATAAACATTCATTAAAACCATATTCATTCATAAAGATTCTTTTATTAATATATTATTATGTTTACAATGTAAAAAATTAAAAGACTCAAAAAGTTGCGCAAATCTCCACGTATACAATTTATCTATCATAATGCTACTTTGTTAGTTATGACAATAAAACGGCACTTGAAGAAAAATCTATTGTTTATTCATAACAATTGTTCATACAAGAATGCGTCTGCTGCATAATTTCTAAAGTAAAACGCTAGTTTTAGCGATGCAAACGGGCTGCCTGCGAAGTGGAATTTCTTTGCGCAGCACAAATTTTATCGAGGACTCGTAATTTCCTTTGATCCCTCATCTATATTCAATGATCCGAGGACCGTAACGCTTCGTAAGCGAATTCATTATATCCGTGTGCTCTTTATACAGGTCCCACGAATACTTACGCGAATAATTTACTTTACAATCGAATGGTAATTTTACACGTCAATGTCATTATTCGGTAACTCTTATTATTCAGGAGATACTATAAAGGTCTTTTCAAGTTTTAATATATTTTTTTATGGGGTTATTTAAAATTTTATTATAACGAGCAGTTTTTGTTTCAGACATTTGTCGATCTATTTAAAAGCTTATTTCTTTGATGAGAAATTATACGACATTCAAATCTTCAAAAAGAGAGCGCATCTTAAAGGCCGGCAGCGCACCTGTAACTCCTAATGTTGCAGATGTACATGGGTGACAGTAATCACTTACCACCAGGTGAACTGTGTGCTCGTCTGCCCGCAATCACATTAAAAAAAATAAAAAAAAAAATAATAAAGCACCTGTGTTCACTCCAAAATAAAAAAAAGTTATTTGGCAAGATTGTTTTTTTTTTGTGCAAAGTTAAATATAAATATAAATTAATAAATTCACACTACATCACATACATTGATCTGACTCCGAGGTAAGTAGCTTAGGCACTTGTGTTGCGGATATCAGAATCAACAGTGGTATTACAAATATATACTTAAATATTCAATATTAACACCCAGACACAGAACAAACACAAGTATTTATCATACGAATGTTTGTCCTGGGTGGGAATCGAACCCACAACTCTTGGCGCATGGGGCAGGGTCACTACCGAATGAGCCATCGAGTCAGTCAAAAAGTTGATAATAAGATGGCCATAGCAGAGAGATTTGGTGTTAAAGAAAGCTTTCTACATCGCTTCCTTGCAGTTGATGACGCGCTTAACGCGTCAACAGAATTGCAAAATCTGATTGGCTAATATAAGATACTATACTACTAAAGCCAAACTTAAGACAGTCGCTTGTTTTGGTCAATAAAGGCTGGTTCATGCGGCCACAATCTGAAATTATAGTGTCAAAAATTGTTGATATCGGAAGGACACATGAGCTTGGGACTTTTGATCATTGTCGCTAGATCTATATTGTAGTGAAGGCTACTAGAATTTGTCATATATAAATTTATCTAACGAAAAAGGTACCATACCGAGACCCATAGTGCGTACATGAATGGAATTCCAACTAGAGTACGCAATTATTTATTTTTATTGGCAATAGACTTCTGAAGCCTTCATACTATTACTATTCTAGAAGATAGGTCACCGTTCGGTTTAAAAATTTATCAACATTTTATTCGATAGGTATTCCTTCTATTATTTTTTTAAACCTATATAATATGTGCTTGAAGCCCCTTCAACCACATTTTTTTTAAAACCAGCATTTTACGAACTTGATAAGGAACACAGTTGGCACATTATTTTTAAGTCCCAGACCAACATGGGACCAACTTCACTGTTACTGGTACAATTAATCATGAATAGTTAAATATTTATAATTACTTCACCAGTTAAAATCGCTAAGCGCGCAATAAACAACCGATAGCAATAAACCTGTGACGTAAAGATCTGTATATCAAGGAACGTGACATTACCCAATTTTATGTTCGCAAAAAACTCCACGCCGCCCGCCGAATCGTTTTTGTGAAAACAACGGGGGCAATAAAGGGTCTTATTGTTATCCTTTGAATTTATATCCAGATATTATCGCGCCCATAAATTGTTACCTACTACACTTTCCTCTAAATCGCTTCAACTGACCGGTAGTATAACCCGCTTACCCGTTCGTACGGATTTCGACGAGTAGAGGAGAGTTGGTTACGTATAGAGCGGATTCGTACGAGGCAGCAAGAGCGAACGCTATTTGTGTTCAATTGGAGTGTTTGATGTTCTACTGGCGTGTATATATTTGTATATATACGTAAATCTTCTGAAGAGAAGGGATAGCTTCATGGTAAAAACATAAACATCACGTTTCTCATATAAAAATACTCTTTCAAACTCGGGTACGTGCTTAAAAATTTTTGTATCATCTTCATCTTCACTGTCACTGCTTTTTCAAAATTTTCCATCTAAGCCAACCCGGCTCCATTTTTGGCTGAATGTGGTTGAAGGGGCATACTGCCCCTTTGACTCTGCCTACCCCTTCGGGGATTATGGGCGTGATGTTATGTATGTATGTATGTTCATCTATCTATCTTCATCTTCCTCGCATGGTCCTTGCTTAGTTTTCAAATTTAAGTACGCATTTATGAACTTACTCGATAGTCATGGAAAACATTGTGATGAAACCTGCACATCTAAATATCTATTGTTTATTGTTTTGTATTGTATATATGTAGGTAATTATGCTGCAATTTGTCTGGTTACCCCTAAGGGTTATGAAGGTCAGAGAGACAGTGCTTCAACATAATAACCAGACAAGCTAAATCCAGGATCATAGTCTAAGCATACCCCAACTAAGTACGGGATATACCGCTAAGACGATGATAATACATAAATCTCCTGCCTTAACAAAGCAAACGGGTAGCATTACAATAATATCTAAAACTATAGTAACTACTGGTAAATATAAGTATATAATTATGACACATTATGATACGACCAAAAATATGAACTAATAGCAGCGTCCAGTGGTTTCACCCGTGTAATTTCCGTTCCTGTGGGAAAACGGGGATAAAAAATATTACATAAGCTACGTAGCTTTCCATTGATGAAAGAATTTTAGAACCGATTCAGTAGATTCGAAGCCTATTCAATGTAAACAAACTATAAAATCTTTCCTCTTTATAATATTAGTGTAGATGATATTGTGTTTGTTACCCTGTTGATGTTATACAAATATGAAGGTATATAAGCATAACCATCTATTCCCAGAAACTTTAGTGTGCGAGTGCGTGCGTGTCAATGTAAATACTTTTTCTTAGGCAAGTGCGTGAAATAATCAAATTATTTTTTTATGATGAAGTTCATTCAAACATTTTATGCCTATAGTGTTTATAATAGGCAAGATGACTAAAAACTCTGTTTAGTCCGAAATAATTGAACACGTATTTTTTTATTTATTTGTCAAACAAACATTGACGAAGATACGATGCATTAAAGTTGCGCGTGACGTCACACATTCGGATTTTTTTACTAAATAGTGACGTCGCAAGCTCGCACTCCAAAACTTTGATGCTCTTTATCATTGCGATTTTTTGTTAATTTGATAAAGCGAAAAATATGTGCCTAGTATTTTTGTATAATCTACCTAACAGACTAAATAGAATCATAGTTTTTTAATGCAGTCATCATCCCTAATAGGGAAAGAACAAAGGATAGCACACACGGTTATTTTGCACTGTGACATAGTAAATGTATTACCGTCGTTTTGAGATCTTTACTTCAATAAAAAAATATTCCGTTTATAGCAAATTACAATACTTTTCTGGGATAGATTTTATATTCACAAGTAGTATAATTTACAAAAAGTATTAGCTAATACTGTGAAATAGATTTAAATACTTCAGATAGTTATGGCCATTGAAAAAAACTTAGTATCTACCTTAATGCAACGCCTAATCGAAGTATTTTTAGTTTTTAACAATAATAATAATAGTTTATTTGGTCCATATCACTTATCAAGTACATACATAAAATATAAAAAAAAACAAACAATTTAGTAATATAGGAAAAATTATCAATCTTAAATAAAATTCAAAGAAATTTTGCATACTGGCACGACTGGAAGAACTACAGTATGATATATACCTATTACAACAATATCAGATAATGTCTCATCAATCATCTTATTTGAGTAGCTGAAGCAATGGTATCACTGAAAACAGAATCAAGAAAGGCACCACATACACCGAGTCCCGAGTTCTTTGCCCTGATTCGGACTACCTTTCATGAGCATGACAAGAACGCTGAAAAATTAAGCGTTTAATTTATGATAAACATTAGCGATAGTGAAAACTGCACTTCAGCAGGATCCCAAACATGTCCAGCTCACAAATTAATTGGCGCAGCAGGCCGCTCGAAACTGGCAGCGCAAGTAAAAAGCAATTAATTCGAAATTCGGCCGAGCAACATCTGTTTTCTAATTGAGACATTAAGCGGGATCGCCTCAATGGGTCTCTTTTAATAACGCACATACATAACTGATGGCGGCCGGAATGTTAGGCATTACTGTACAACGGTCGCGGCCAAATGATGGCCATCGGCAATCGTCGCCGGGGAAAACTCGTAGATAATTGACACAAACGTAGCGAAACGGCTGCGCAAATACGTTGTCCTGTTTTCGTGTCTCTGGTGAATTTCTTGCCGAATGAATGTGGGACGTTCTGGGCGTTTGGCGACGCTAATACGTGCCGTTCGATAGTTCGCTCTACGTGGAATCGAAACATCGTAAAATTGCGGGTAATGTTGAGTTAAGGTGAATTGTAGCGACTTACTCGTGTCATCGACATATGGACTTTTGGTGTTTCTTTAAGTTATTTGATGAGATACTTGTAACGGAAATCTATTATTAAGTTTGAAGTACACATTAAGACTATATATTAAAAAGAAGGAACTATATTTATTTAATATGGACGTGGTTGAAGTTTAACATAGTTAAGATTTCAGTGATACTGTAAAAGTACGATGCACTTTATTAATAGAAAAAAATAAAAAATAAGTGATATTAGAAGCCCAGTTTGTATAAGGCCACCTTATTAAAACTTCTTTGTTTTCTGTAAAATTATTCTATTTGGAATAATAGAAATTGTCTTTAAATATAGTTAATGGCCAAAATCAATGTAAAATAAATAAGTTTTGTGATTTAAAAAAAAGATTTCATGATCATGAAATTTAATAACAAATCATAACAAAATTATTTCTTCTTGAAAAATACGTGTATTGAATACCCGCTGCATCCGAGAATAGAACGCGAAGATAAAAAACAAAAAAATCAGATCTTAGCAAACAAGACGTGAGATTAGCGAGCCGAACGTTCCCTCCAAGATGCGGCAACGTACAAGATTCAAATTCACAAATTAACATATAAATCGAAAAGATTTACCCTAAACAAGATCAAAGGAATTTGTCCGAAGCCCAAGGAAGGCAGCCCTGATGACTCTTTATGGGACGGGTGGGCCCAATGCGTGGACCTGATACTCTTATTTACATTTTTCTAAGATTTTTATCGAAACACGATCTTCTCGATGTAAGTTTATAAGGGAAGTAATTCAAACGTTTCTCGCATCGGTAATAGTGAGATACTTTCTTTGCGTCCTACTAAAACTTTTGCTAATTTTGGTTCAGTAATTTTCACCATAGTCTTAAATATAACGATTCCGAATATTTTGAATGAATGATAATCTTGTATTAAAGTTAAATTTTATACCTAGTGATGTGTCCTGTGTACCTTATGGCACTAGTCAAGTGTAAGCAACGGACGTCGCTGGCGACACATGTCGCAAGACATTTGTCCCCTAGTACATCCGTATTTTTATAGAACGGTATGACTCGTTTAAATTAAATACAGAATTTATTACATATTGTAGTAATTATAAATAATTTTTCTTAATATAAAATTACAAGTTTATGTATTTAGTAGATAATGTAAAGTGGTTTTGATACTTAAGTATCATTAAGGAGTACTTCTACATAGATGTATCTACGAATATTCTAGTATTCTTGACAAGTACGTAAAAAATAACAAAAACATGTCATTCCACTAATTCTTTCACTGATAGACCCGTCATTTGCCACGCCGCCCGTATGTCATGTTAACGTGGAAGATCGTGACATCAAAATAATTTACGATGAATATGCTTTGAATATCTATTCGACTATCGGAATAGATTGTTTCAATAAACGTAGGTAACTGTTCTTGGCTATGAAAATAAATTTTTAGATATACCTATGTAGGCACAAGATAAACTTTGTATTGTATTCCACTTGTTTATGGTATGATGATAATTATAAGTAGGTTTCAACAACAACAATAACATTACATCACGCCCATAATCCCCGAAGGGGTAAGCAGAGTCTAAGGGGTAGCAGGCCTCTTTAACCACATTCAGCCAAAAACAGAACTGGGCTGGGTTAGATAGGAAATTGTGAAAAAGTAGTGACAATTGGCTAGCTCGTCGCCTACACAATCACATACTCAAAACCCCGTACACTATTAGTCACCTTTTACGACATGCTAGGCAAGAAACACAGTTAGCGCATTCTTTTCAACCAACTTAAAAAAATGAGGAGGTTATATATATTTTTTTCAAGTCCCCGACCAACATCGGACAAGTAAGTAGATTTCAAGATATTTGTTATATTGATTTCAATTACATATGAACCTATGTAGCTGAAAAAATATACATTGCTTGATTGATTACCTCTCCTATTTAAATATAAATAAATAATAATAAATTCTCAAGACTGACACACCAATTCCCTAGTCCCAAACTAAGCTTATGCTTGTGCTATGGATACTAGGTGAACGGATAGACATACATATATACGTTTATAAACATCCATGACTCGAGTACAAATGCCCATGTTCATCACACAAAACATTTGCCCTTAGCGGGATTCGAAACCGCGACCCTCGGTTTCGTGGCCAGGGTCTCTGACCACTCGACCATCGGGCCAGTCCAGATATGAAAATAAAGATCCCCAATTTTTTAAGAGTAACACAGTACCTAACTGTATTGTAACTGTGTAATATAAATTATTAATATCTTAATATAATACAAAACTTAAGATTATATATATTTAAAATATTATAACTTCAGCAGAACTAATTAATGGTTTTTAAACGATCCCTCGATTTTATAAATATATAATTTCATAACCATTTTCAGGTGCTCACGTATGTGCACTGTATACACCATTACTATCTAATAGGGAGGGCGTCGGACACTTTATTATTCCAAGCCCAATATACACATTCTTAATGCCTCGTAAAACAATAACAACACGGCACGAACTCACGCAATCAGGCGATAGGGACAAAACAGTGCCAGTAACAACGTGGCGAGTACGGAACACCTTGCCAGTGTTGCCATAACTGGTAACTTTTTGGTAGATCTACCTATATCGCTCCTAGTCTAAATATCTACTAAGTAAGTACGCCACAAATCCTATTTCGTAAGATAAACACATTCCATAAATAATAGAATAATTGTTTAATAATATTCGCAATTTTCCATCAAGCCCAGCCCAATTTTGCTATTAGGTAAAAAGTGGTAGGAGGTTGTATCTCCTTGGATTCTGTCTAGCATCTTGCCCTCCGAGGATTGCGGGCGTGATATGTGTTAGAGTAGATATCATTTTTGACAGATAGGACAACACATATTTAATAATAACATACGGTAATAAATTTCCTTTCATATTATTGTCGTTATTAAATATAATTAAAAAATATCCTGCCCCTTAGATTGCAGAAAAAGTAATAAAAGGATCTAACGATTTTTGAATTTTAATCTACCAATTCTACTTACACTATGCACTTCGTCTACAACTTCTCTAAAATTCAGGTTGGCAACACTGCACATAACTAACGTAGCGCCGCGCCTAATGAAATGAAAACGTCATTTACCAAAACGTATTTCCATTTGGTGTTATTAAAGCGTTGTGCGTACAAAAAAGTGGAATGAATAAAAAGTCGGCCACTCCTCGAGTGATGTAGGCGCAGCATGCAACGCGGGGAAGTTGACAAATGAGACTGGCTTTCACTGTACTTTTTTTTTATTTCTCCCTCGGATTCCCTTTTTAATGAGGGCGGTGTGAATGCCTTATCTACTGCGATTCATAATCCGCGATAATGCGGTCTCACGCTATTTTTCACGAGTTACCGTAGAAGTGTTGCTTTCAGCATTCCATTTTAACCAGTCATATTTTTCAGCGCTGAAAGCCTTTCATGACAAGTGTCATTTAAGGTCCATCTTTTATCATTTAATTATTACGTTTTAATTAAATTAATTAATAATGTAGGTACACAAACAAACGTGTTCATCATCATCCTAGCGTAATGTCCCGTGCTTAGACGGGGTCCGCTTAGTCCATGATCCAGGATTTAGCGAGTCTGGTAATTACATTGAAGCGACTGCCGATCTGACCTTCGTAACCCTTCGTAAGATAGGGGAACCAGACAACTTTTAGATCATGGTTACAAATCCAAAGTTGTTTGAATTTGCAGGTTTCATCACGATGTTTTCCCTCACCGTCGAGCTAGTGGTATAAATACGTACATAGACTTGAAAAATCCAGAGGTACGTGCCCGGGTTTGAACCCGCACTCCTCGGTTAAGAAGCGCGTGTGCACCATTGAGCTACCACCGCTCTTAATACGTTTATTCTCTTATTACGTTCGTATATACGTATTTATAATAAACGATGCTCTACCTATATCAAATAAAGATGACAGAAATTGACGAATATATAGGTATATATTTAGAAAAGTATATAAAAAAACTAAGCAAACTATTATTGTTGCAAAAAAAACATTTTACAGTACTAAACTAATTCCATAAAATTTTTGCCGAAATATACCATGCACAAAAGCATGCACTTAACTTGATTTAAAACGAAACTCGGTCTCCACTAATGTTTAAAATTGGCTGAAAACCCCGAATAGGCTAATGCTAGTCCATATTTTGAATAGCATTATCAACTTAGTCTCGGAAAACAGTAAAAAATATCAAACACACCCATTAATGGAATTTAGAATGCACGTTAACATTAAAATCCATTAAGCTGGATTATCTAGGTACAATTTGTTGGTCCGAAGCTCGGGTTTTGAGCGGCGCGAAAAGTTTTGGTCAATATTTATGGACCACTTTTCTCGGAGCGTTATGTCCATACTCAAGTGTTGCCGTTGCCCCTTTTTGTTTTCGCTGGCGTTTAACGATGCACTATGCAATCAGGGAGGGTAAATACTATGAAACTCTTGCAGGGGGTTTGGGGAGGTTGGTGATTATCTTGATGCTCTCAACATAGGCCTTTGACTGTTTAAATTTTCATTTAGCAGACATTAATTTGGGTGTTTATTTTCTTTCTCGTTCTACTTTCTACTAGTAGCGAATTGAATCAAGCTTTTAGCTATTATGGAATCTGTCGTTGCTTGTTTTATTGAATCTGGCTAACCAAAAGTATTGTATTGTAACTGATGATTGAATGGTTTTTCAAATAATATAACTTCGCTTCGTTACTTAGTATCGATTATTTTGCAATTAATTTGCAAATTTGCAACACAGTACTGTGTTTTGTTTAATGTACGAATTACCTAAAAGTGGTGTTATGAGAAATATGTATTATTCGTAATAGAGCGTCGTTTCACTCCTCTAAACATGTTTTTTTAACTTGTACACATGTTATATATGTATAAGCCTTAGTTTAAGCTTAGGCATATTCTCGGAACTATGTTTATTAGGTTGTGTAATCAGACCGAGCCACCAAAACATTTTGACTAGAATTATCGATTTATTAATGGCTGCCAGCAACTAGAGCTTAATAATAATAATATTACGAGGACGTTGATTGGCTTGTTTATAGACATAGACTTGCCATACAACCCCCGCATTCTCCAAAAGGGTAGTCCGAGGCCAAGAAACAATTAACTCTATCTATCACTTTAAAACGAAATACATTATAATGTTCTCCTAACCGATATAGTTCACGGCGGCCAATCTCAACGAGGATTAGCCATCTGCGTAGGAGATAGGTATTATAGTGCATAAGTGTGTGCGCAAACACAGGTGCACTCTTATAATTCGGTGATACGGCAATTTAACGTGACCGGAGAGAGGTCAGGCGCAGGACCAACAACTTAACGTGCTTTCCGAGCCACGGGGGTGATTAAACCGCCATCTTCCTGACTCCGGGCTGTTACTGACTAATTTCAATATTGAAATACTCATCCACAATTTTTTGGCTTGGATTTGTACCCGTGACCTCTTGGTCCTTAGGCGGCGCATGCTTCCACTAGACCAACGAGGCAGCCAAAAAACATAGACGTCTACGTAAGCGTTATTAGAAGAGTTCCTTGCAACAAAACAGAGTGAAAAAATAATAGAACACTCAATTACACGTGTTTTATTATTAGGCTCATATAAACTGGCTATTTCAAAAGGGTAAAATAAAAACAAAGCTTGATAAAAAGGACAAAAAAAAATGTTTACTTCAAATCATGTTAAATCTAATATCACAGTTAAAACTCTAAAGAAGTAGATTTAATGATTATGCAGATACCTATGAAAACAATACGTGATTATAACAGTTACAGATCTACGCAGGATGCTATTGCTATCCATATCTTCTAACCAATCACCTATCTTTAAACTAATCATATACCTCTTGTAAGATGACAAAAAAATCTTTTAAATTTCAAACTCCGATTCGCGCTTATCCAGTTTTTTAATCAAAAAAGGTGTTAGCACCTACTTAGCTTTACGTATAAAGTAAAGAAAGCCCAATGTAATCAGATCGACAGGATCTCGCATAAGGGAAGCAAGGGTTGGTACAATAACGGACAATCGATGAAAGCAATTCTATTAACGCGGCTGCTTTCTCATTGGGCGAACGGCCCTATAGTCATTATGGTAAGTTTGGCGTCTTAAGCGGCGAACATACGTGGAATATATTTTCCTTTATTGGGAATACTTAATATTCATTTTATTGTGTTGCTCGGAACGACCTATCGACCTTTTAAATAGATACTTAGATGTATTAAGTACAAATCAGAGTTAATAATAATAATACTTTTATTGAACAATGTTTCTTAGTTACAATGTAGAATATAAAGGTAAGTCTAGTTACACCTTCAATCACCAAACCTTCTAATGAAAGATACATAGGATATTTTGTAGGTTTACTACAAAATATTCTGAATGTTGAATTGAAGAGGCGAGTTAGGTGTGTAAGGATCGTGCCATATGGCGTTCGGTTATCTCTGCCTTCCCCGCTAGGGAAATAGCGTGAAGTTTAGTTAGTTAGCTTACTACAAACACAAACATTTTGTGTTATTGGTTTCATGAAGCTTGTGTGTTATCATTCAGCATACATTAGTCATCATCATCATCTTTCGCTGATTTCGGCTACGAAACTCTCGAGCAGACCTTTCTTTCCCACTGGGCCCATTGGGAACGTGCCCAGGGCCCCGCAATTGAGAGGGCCCCCGTAGTCTAAGATTTCCAGTGGGTCATCAATATTTTGTACCGAAAAACCTATTAACTACTTTCCTAATGTGCCCAGGGCCTCCAATGAGTTAAAGACGGCTCTGCTCGTATGTTTGCCCCCCACAAGGTTGACGTACCCAATAGCAGACTAGCATATTATGTATAAATAGGTTTACACTTATTCCTAATATTACAGATTAGGATACCGAAAAGAGGGTCAAATAGACTTGCAATTTGAGATAAGGTGAAATCTGGCAAATTAACCACTTGCATGCGCCACAGAATGACTACCTGGAAGACACTATTAAGCTATAAGAGAGGTAAAGTGAATCAATGCCAATTTATATTTAATTAATTTAGGAAATTTCTATGTTTATGAGTATCCGATGAACTTATGGAGGCGTCTTTTCATACGCCTACGCTCAATCCAGCTTAGGAAAGTTCATCTCTGCCGCCCACCTTTATCACAAGTACTGTAATTGATTTTTTTGTGCCACGCAGGTGGAAAATAGGCGTAAGGCCGGTGTTGGTCACTGTAGCCTAAAGGCGTTTGCACACAGAGGCGTCAGTCGCATGCCGACCCTTTGAAGGTTTTGTTTGGGATTCACTGCGCCGGCGGCATAAGAGACATGAGCACGATAAGCGGTCCTCCATCTTGTGTGCTACTATTCCAACATTTTTGGTCCTGGATTTTGGTTAAAAGAATCAAATGTGATATTTTTTATTTGTTAATAATAAATCAGTGTAAAAGGGAGCCGTCGGGAGGGGAAGACCTAGACGGACTTTCCATAACCAGATTGGTAAAGTGTTAACAAACGGTCAGGTAAACAGCACCCTTAACCGACGAGCGTGTATGAAAAGACTTATGAATGTAGAAGAAGCGAAAGGTGTATGTCAGGATCGTAGCAAATGGCAGGATGTGATCTCTGCCTACCCCCATTGGAAAAAGGCGTGACATTATGTATTTATGTTAATAATCAAATTCTGAGGGTGTGCGAGTTGACCCTGGCTGTACCCTGTTTCAACTTTTTATTTCATTATTTTCTTAAAGTTGTTCTTTACACACCACTTATTAATATATGAACGTGATACCCAAAAAAAAAAAAATAGCTATACTTAAGAAGTTTATTTACATTTGAATTTTAATGATTATTCTATGCATTCTAATGAAATTAATAGTAAACCGTAAACATTCCTAAATGGCACTTCGATTCTATGAATTTTGTGGGGACTATACTATACTATACGTATCATATAATAAAGTACGTTAGTTCATTTTCAATTGTGTATTAATTATATAGTGTTTTTTACTGCACGTTATGACCACTATAATAGGCCGCAAAAAAGTATGTGGCTAAATTCTTTCAGCACTAAGTCCACAAGGGAATTAGATATTTCTGACTGTATATGAAGAATGTAGCTAGACTTCATCTACGTTAAAATGTTACGTGAGTGGCAAAGTAAATAACGAGTTGATTAGTTAAAGCTTCAGAAGAAATAAAAACTGTTTTAAAACTGATTTTAGTTGGCACTCGTGCTCATGAATATTTTAATGCTTTCACGAAAACATCGTATTATCTTTTTGACGTGTGCCATGTTTACGTAGAATATTTATGATTATTATAAAAATACGAATACGCTTTCAAATTATTACGCATACGTGTGAAAGGAAGAAAGGATGATAATTGTAAAATGTACGTATTATACTTGTATGTATTTAAAATGTGCGCAATTGCCATTGTTTCATTACTGTTCTAAGATAATAAAATAACGAAATATTACATTACCCTCTCTTTTATGTTGTACACCACTATATCAATTCAGGCATGCTTATTCAGTTTTCGCAATTGCCAGCAAAATTATTAATAAATATAATAAAGACGAGCGGTGGTAGCTTAATGGTAAGGACACGTGCCTCTTAACCGAGGAGTGCGGGTTCAAACCCGGGTTTGAACCCGCACCCCTCGGTTGAGAGGCGCGTGCCTCTGGATTTTTCAAAACTATGTACGTATTTATACCACTGATTCGACAGTGAAGGAAAACATCGTGATGAAACCTGCAAATTCAAACAACTTTGGATCTGTAACCATGTTCCCAAAATTGTCTGGTTCCCCTATCTTAGGGTTACGAAGGTCAGATCGGCAGTCGCTTCAATGTAATTACCAGACTCGCTAAATCCTGGATCATGGTCTGAGTGGACCCCGCCTAAAGACGGGACATAACGCTAAGAAGATGAATTGCCAGCAAAAGCATTAATAAATATAAAGAAGACGGAGTCTTATTATGCATTCCAAAACGTCGTAGAATAGACATTGATAAAGAATCAAGGTAACCGTAGAATAATTTAATATTAAGAACATAGTCGCCTTTTACCATTCATTTTATTCTTTATCGACCATAATACCAGTAACTTTAGGTATTACCTACTTATTAATAAAATTTTATAGCCGATTCTGAGTGCGGCCAATTACTGCACTTTATTGTGTATGATATTATTTATCGCACACATATATCACTACATGTGAATTTAGTATAAGCAATCAAAACGTCTGTGAACATTCAAATCGCTCCCGATTCGGATTGAAAACAAAACAATTGTGAGCTAGAAAAAAAAATATTTTCATCTCCCCCACTTGTAACTCACAGTGGCGAGGCAGTGTGTCGTTCGTTCTGCTGTTTTTTTACGTACCACTGAGTATTGCAGCCGTAATGTTTTAGCTCGATAGCGGGCGAATGGTCTGCAATCCACATTATTCTGTAGTCAGATGGCCGTTGCTAACTAGTATTGCTATTGCAATACTTACAATAGGGATGCCGTGTCGGTTATATAATCTTTATTCATGAACTAGCCTTTACCCGTAGCTCCACCTGTATATAATTCCCTGTTACAGAAACGTTATCGCGCTATTCGTGGGACTTTGAATAAATTTAATTAGGATAAAAAGTAGCCTAGGGTACTAGTGGATAATGTAACTTTGAAGAGGTAAAATTGTAATCTATTTTACTATTAAAAATTACATTGTACTTATTTCTAGTGAATCAAGTGGATCTTGAGTAATGAAAACGTACAAAGCTCTTTGTAATATTAAATTTCGATAGACAGTTTTTCATTATAATTTATTATTAATTTTTAAGCCATTGGCAATCCGGGCATTGAGATATAAATAATAAAAATATTACAATTAAAGAAACACGAGTACAGACAGTACCTTACAATACTAAAACTTCCAGTCATAATGTAGCCTTCATTATTAATTAATTACACACAGTAGACCTGTAATAACTAAAATTAATTGTTGACCGACATGATATATGTGCGATGTTTTCGTTCTAATCATGAAAGCGACTTGCCTCATGTCACACGCAATGTAGCACATTTGTAACCTAGTGTCATAATTAGTCACATTAATTAGGGGTAGTATACGATCCTAATGGTACCTATGTCCTAGCAATTGCGAAAAATATACGCCTTATCGTAAACGGAACAAAGGCTAATTTTGTCTGTCAAATGTGGAAGTAAAGAGTCGAAGCCTACTACATACGGCAGGTGCTCACCCTAAATTTAAGAAGTTATTATCTTAATTACGAACCGCCACGAAATATAATAAAGTTCACTTTATCATGGCATTTCGCGCTAAAATAATTAGGGTTACCAACAAAGGCCCTCCCATAGATTTGTCCACTGAATGGTTAATTAAATAATGAAACGTGTAATCTTTATCAGCGCGACCCACGTTTGTTATAAATACGGTTTTAGATGGTAGCAGTATGAAAGTTTATGTGAACTTGGACCCTTTTGTCGTACTGAAATAAAGACTTACTAAATCAACGTCGGCCTTAGAAGAAGTTATAAAATGCTCTCAACATAACGATATTTATTGTATGATGGATGGGGATGGCTTTACCGTTTAAAAAAATATTTATATGTAAATCGTATAGAAACATTAATCGGATCTCAAACATTTTAATTTGATAAAAAAAATTCTGGTAAGGATCTCCTAACAATATAATTAAAACACGTAAATTTCATTTTTTTAATGCGTATATAAATAGTTTTGATCGTGTAATAAAAAAAGGTAGGTAATAAAAATAAAATCATATATTAAGAATACTTGTTATGTTATTAAAAAATCCTAAATGAGAAGTATTTTTTTAATGTGATTTTCGACTGACCTATTTTCCCAACCAACGTTGCTTATTTTGGCTATCACATTTACCCTATTAAACCTCGTACCCTATTACGAGAACATTTTAAAAGTGTTTATTTTATTAGTGACGAAAAGTGCTTTAATACTCAAAATAGTCAGATGTTCACTGTAACATTCTATATTAAAAAAATTCAACATTTCCTTCAAAGTTCCCCCAGTATAAAGTTTCCTACATTTGATTTGACGTAACCAACAAAAGCGCGTTGGGGCGACATTTTAAAAGCGTCGGGCTTGATTTAGAAAGCCTTTGTTTCTAACCATGCCGTCGTCCCCTCGTTGATTTAAGTACACAATAGCTTCCCTCTTACATCTCCGTCCTGATAGCTTAGAAAACGGTCACAATAAAAATGTACGAGACAATAAAATTCAATGGAAACGAAGATATGAATTACTCCCGTTGTCGACTTTATCGTTTTCAAATTCTCGATTTCGTCTCGTCCCCTTGACATTGTCTCGGAATCGGCGTCTGTTGTTATAGACAGATTCGTCGAGATAATTGTAGAAATAAATTCGTCAGTTGTAAGACAACGAACTGGGTTTTGTCTGATCAATTTGGGCAATTTAAGTTAAAATTTTTAAATTCTGGATGCCACACCGTGTCTATCTATTTTTGTATCATCATCTTTCTTGTATTATGTCCTGTTTTGAGTCGGATTCCTAATTAAAACTAGTTCTAAATGTGGCATCAAGTCTGTTTATATCATCAACTTTTGGACCTTGACTTATCATACTGAAAGCTCTACCATATGACCTCTGGAACCCTTAGACAGGTAAATCAGACAAATCAGATCATGTGTATACACCAATAGTCATTTGAATATACGTTTATCACGTTGATTATACTTAATCAATCCCAAGTGATAATTATAAATAAGTAATTAGATATGAAAAATAAAATACATGGGTACGTGCTCAAATTCAATCTAAGACCCCTAGCTTTAGGTGGGTGGTCGGTGAGAGATTACTGCGGGGTAGTAGAATAATATATATAGAATAATTTTTAAATTAAAAATATAAGTAATTTTCAGAAAAAGACATGGATATTTATAAAAGGCGACAAAAGGTAAAGTAATTACATCTCCTACACATAGAGTAATACATCTGTCTTAATCTGCTCAAACCCACGCTGTACCATTTGGTTCCAAAGGGCATTTGATCTCAGAACCAAAATATTTTCGGAATGCGCACGTATTTCTCCTTTCCGCCTAATCAGATCGTCAAAAGTAATGTCACATACATAAATTTCACCTGTTGTTTGATTCTAATAAAGCGCGCCTTTTACGGCTTCTGTTACTGCTGGCAGCGACCATCAATGTAATTTATGACTCGGTAAAGAAGAGTAATTCTGCTTATTAATTTCGCGCGGGCGCTCTTCGAGGTGTGGCTTCCCGGCTTACATGGCTCGAGCTCTTTAATCACGTTCCATCGCTCCGTCTTCTAAAAGGCGCTATCATTCAACGCAGGCTTATTACCGATCTTTGATGTCCCATTAAAATTTTGTCCGAAACCGACTGTCGAATCGAATTACGACGGCGAATAAAATTTTCGAATCCTTTATTTTCGTGCTGGCCGAATTTAAATGAGATTCTATTTGGATAAATTTAAAAAATCGTAACGGCGACGTGTTGCTGCTGAATAGCCCATCAAGTAAGCCCCCTTATCGACTCATTTTCTTTCCCCCTTTGTGGAAAGGCGCGGGCGCGATAACTGCGCGCGGTATGGTTTCCGTATCGTTTCACTTGTTCATAACGTAGTTTTTTGCGTTCGGTCGTGTTGTTACGTTAGGGACTAGCGGGTTGAGGTGTGTGCTATCAGTCGGGAAACCTATTGCTGAGCACGCGACCGGCCTGCGCTATTTATGCCGTTCACTGCGATAAAGCTCAGGCAATTATAAGCATAATTCATGCAATCTTACGGGTAAAAGAGCGTGTAAATATTCAAATGTAACTAACCATAATAAGCAAAGTACAAAAAAAATATATGTGAAGAAAAATACGGACATTTAAAAGTAAAAAATACAGATCAATAACACAAAAGCTAGGGATACATTTATAGCTGTTAGGTTTTGGAAACTGGCAAGATGTAGAAATTATTCTCTGAAATTACTTTTAAAACTAATGAAAGTTTTTCATCGTACCTACCATTTTAAAATGATGCTACTTAAATAATGGTTCCTTTGCCATTTTCCCTATCAAAAGTGTATCTTCACGTAAGTATAAGTTATTTTCTGTAATATTCAATAAACATCCTAATAGAGTAAAGGTTCAGACAAAAGTACTAATAAGCGTGGCATTTTATCAGTACCTGGTTATAACAACACTCAATTGGAAGTCGGCGTTATTTTATAAGTACCAAGTTTTCTATCGTATTATTCACATATTATTTTCACAGAAACACAGGATGCGTGTATCCGGTAAGCTCCATGCAACGTGTAAGGCGAGGGGTTTAATTGGAACGAAAGGAAACTAGTCGTTTGTCATATGTTTTACTTATGTTCCACCTTCGAGTTTTCAGAATAAGAATGTTGTATAACAGAAATAGGGGACATTATTCTTTTATTAAGCTTGGTACAAACCATTGATTGGAAGAAAGTATTTTTGGCTAATATTTTTTTAGCTGGTAGGTAAAAAAAACGGTAAATTAACTAATAACGACGCAATATTTTGTCCCGTTTTAATTTTTACTTCAAAGCTTTTGTTTTTATTTAGGGCTTTTATGAAATATAAAATGAAATCGATTAATTGCGTTAATTTTTTTTTTAAATAAAGTCACTCTTAATCAATTCCATTTGGTTGTTTCTTATATTGTTATGTTATAAATAAGTCTTGTTAAGCATTTTCAAATAATATATAGGATTATTATGGGTCAGGATCGTAGCAAATGGAAGGATGTGATCTCAGCCTACCCCCATGGGAAAAAGGCGTGAAATTGTATGTATATCTATACTTATAATAAATCTGTAGAGAGGTCAATTCTGTACATGAAATATATTTTCAAAATAACTATCAGGGTGATTAGTGATCGATACTGATGCCAATAATGCAATCAGTAAAATTTTTGTCTGTCTGTCTGTCTGTCTGTCTGTATGTTCCTTATAGTACCGCGATTTAGACTGCAAAGATTGTCACGCTGCTTTATTGGGCAAAGTGTACATTACTATAACAAAATTCCCGCAGACATTTTAAATCTACCCCTTGCGCAGTTCAAACAACGAATAAAGAATACCTTGTTAAGAAAGGGCTTTTACACGACTGACGATTATCTTAATGATAAAACAGTCTGGAATTAATTTTATTGTTATAAACTGTACACCATCTCGTACATTTAATGAATTCTGATAAGAATTTTTTGTTGTTTTGTTTAGTTTTTAACTTTCTTATAATAATGATAGGGAAGCTTGAGTAGTCATGCTCACTCAATTGCTTCGGGGGTGGTGGCGTTATGTGACGGGTCGTTACATTCCCTCAAATATGGTCGAGTGAAACGATGGCTGACACATACGTCATACTTGTGAACAGGTGCCACCTTCAGAGGCTGGTCTGCTCTGGTTTACCTTTTACTTCTGATAATACTCGGCTGAATCTTTGACGAACATTAACTGTATGACTTGGTATTCATATTAACTTAATCTGTAAATTTTAATTTTTATATTCAATCTGGCATTGAAAAGAGTAACTACCGAGTTTCTTGCCGGTTTCTTCTCGGTAGATGCGACATTCCGAACCGGTGGTAGATTCAAATTGTTCTACTATGTACTTACTTGACGATTCACAAGTGCTTTTTTGAGGCCTACGTAAATAAAGATATTTTGACTTTGACTTTGAAACAAAAACTACTCGACGGATTTTAACGAAACTTGGTACAGTTATTCTTCATACTCCTGGGCAGGTTAAAGTATACTTTTCATCACGCTACAATCAATAGGAGCAGAGTAGTGAAGGGAAATGTTGGGAAAACGGGAGAAGTTACTCCATTTTTTAAGCTTCCGTCGCGTGTGCAGCCTTAATGGTTAAAGTTACATAGAAATCATGTATGACGGAAATAGTCTTTATAATATTAACCATAAACGCGGGTGACACCGCTGGCACAGCTAGTAGAATAATATAATATAAAAATGCCTAATACGGCTTCTTAATAAAATAATAAAAAACATTATTCATACATACTTTCATTCTTATATATTACATTATTTATGTTTCACTGCTTAAGACCAAAATACATGTAAAGTATCTAGACCTATTAGAATAAGCCTACTTATAAAAATGTTTTTTTCTAGGTGCTGCTAGTGTTTTTCTCGTTCGTTCTATTGGATAGATATGTTTTCAACGAGGGTTTTTTAATGAGGCCACGGGGCCTGGGCTGCACCCAAAAAAGTAGCTGCAGCCCCATAGTAGATCCGGCCCTGAGTACTATATAAAACGCGAAAGAACAAAGCGTGCATTTTCTCCGTGTGTGCCCAGCCGTAGAACTCCATGGAAAGTCGTAAATATAAAGGGTGACGTATATTCTCGTCGTAAACTTTTAATTATTAGTATTTTGGTACATTTTAGCGGGCGATAACCTAGCTCACGCGACTACACGTCCTTTGTTTTGACCAGTCGTTATTCTAAGTGAAAAATTGCACGCCACGTTTAAAAAGTTAACAGGGAATGACCGTTCGTTTTTATCTGTCCCACTATCCGGTGCATAACTGTTTTATTTTACTATTTTATGGCTAAAATGTGCTTAATTGCTCCGCAGGATCGCAAGCGTTTTTAACGAATCACGGCGTATTTGTTTCATCAAATCATCGGCGATTAAAAGCGTGTACGTGTTTAAAATAACGTATTTTTTGGACTTGTTAGTATTTTTAATTAATTTAACTTGGTTTATGTGCATATCATATTTTGAATATTGGTTTCGATTGATAAATTATGTTAAACAGTTTTTATTGAAGATTAATTATATTGACACCTGTCTGTCCATAGCCGATTTTTAAAAAATATACTTATTTCTTAAAGTATTAATTTCCATTAAAGTGATATTACAGTCCTCAGTTTTTTATACAGATGATTGTTAGGTATAAGTTGTTTAAACTGCATCTGTTCTTAAGAATAACAAAAAGGTAGCGAGATGCATTTTTGAGTTATATAATTTACCTATATTTTTAAATATGGAAGACCATTTTGTTTGAAGTCATATTTTGTTTTTTTGTTCTGATGAATGTATGGGCGTATAGAACATTTACCCGCGCCTGTAACATTGATCTGCCAAACACAACATTTAGCCGGCTATCTGCACTGCACATGCCACCTTTTTACAAAGCGCGTTAATTAGATAATAAAAGTTTGCTCCAAGCGCCCTATTATATAAATAGGCCCTTAGCATCCCACGCACCGACTGGAAATAAAGCGTTTGAGCGCTCTCGTTTTCATACTAATGTCTTGCGACACGCGACGCCGAATACGCCACCTCGACGCACGGAATAACAATATAAATCAGTTTTAAAATAAAAGAAAACAACCGTTAGCTTGATAAATAAACTCAAAACTGTGAGGGGAGAGTGGGAGACGGAGGGCTTCGTTCCGAAGCATATTAATTAAGTTAGGTGTACACTGTACAGTATACTTGGATTAAATATGAGTAATATTAGTTATTTTTATTAATTACTTGTTTTGTATTTTAACTCAACAGAATATAAAGAGATAATTTTAGAAGGTACTCTCTGAAGTGTATATTTGTATACTGGATGTATTTATACATCATAATAAGTATTGTGATTAATGTGTCATAGAAATTAATATCAACATAAGTCTGCTTTTTAACTTCGTATAACATATTTGATCCAAAATGTACATAAATGCCCTTTTTCTTAAAAAGAAACAGAAAAGCAAAAGTAAAATGTAAATACAATACTTCAAAAAACATTTTACACAAATAATAAGTGGGTACTTTTTACAGCTCGTCTGCTGTATTTATCAAGATACTTGCAATACAATCCCCCCTCGGCTTCCTTTGAAGCTGACCCTTTGTATGTCTATCACAAATTACACAATAGGGTTCCCTTGCTAAGGAACCCTACAACTTCCACTTTCTATAAAAAACATGTGAGACCGCAACATAAAGCTACGCCGTAGTACAGCTACGATAAATCGTAGCCGCGTGCTACGATCGCTACGAGAATAAACTCCTGTTATCGGGCATTAAAATAGTAATAACACCGAACTAATGGTCGCTGGGACATTAATAATACGCGAATTGAAAATAAAATAAACGGTAAAGTTGGTCTTAAATACGTCTATTAAATTGATAAGGCCATAACTTCTATTTATTAATAATAATATACAGTTCGCACTTGATTTAAAGTACGTCTGTATTAGATAATATCGCACTACATTTTGTTATGTCCACATGTAATATAAAACGGTTTTTAGGTTACATTTTTGGGTATGGATTAATATAATTTGTAATTCACAAGAGTTAACCTTACTATATTATGTTTCATTTAATAGGTATGTGGCAGCAATTAGGCATAATTGACACTGAGTATCAATTTTAGATATCAGTAATTTTTTTCAAGAATAAAGCAACACAGTAATCTCAGGTTATATAAGACTGTTTCTTGAAATATCTCCAAAATATTTATCCATACATTTTAAGATTTGGAATTTTCAAACAGATCCATGGATGTAAATAAATAAAGAAGTGATATATGAACTATATCTCTTTTTTATAAAATCAATTATACATACCTACATATTATATAATCTTATCAAACTCGTGATCCCCAAAAGGGGAGAGTGCAAAGAGCAACAAGTTCCTTTGACAAAAACAAAATACATTTTGATTAAAGGAAAATTGCTTAGCTAGCTCATCTTCAACACAAAACACTATTCGCTGGGTGCGAAGTACTAGGTGGGGGTAATATATCTATCGCAGCGCTATTTGTGGCCAAAAGTAGAAATAATGTTGGTTTAGTAACCTGGCACATCTGTCAATATCAAAGCCTATTAACTATTACTTTTATACTTGAGTACCTATCATTAGTAACCGCATTAATCCGCCAACAAAAATGAGTCACAGCAGTTCTTGTGTTGTAAACTGCCAGAATACTGATAGAGATAGTAAATGCAAGTCTTACTGATTCGCTACAGCTATTTAGGAACGGGAAAAATGCAAGAAATGGATAGTTGCAATAAGAAAGTAACTTACATCATAACTTTATTTAATTCCTTGATTTGATATTATTGTTTTAGAATACATTTTACCTCCATAAGTCTAACTTTGTTTTAGTGCTGACGGATCGCCATGGTATCCAAATAAATTTTATATTGTGTGTGATACTCATAAACACAGTCTTCAGAATGATATCTTCTCATTTCTATCTGAAATACGTTTACAATTATTTAATAAAACCATTATACTAGCTTTATCTTCTTGTTTTACAGTAAAGGTATAACTAAAATAAATAAACAAACCATGACATAATAACAATAAGACACGCTTTTTGAATAAATTTTACTTGCTTCGTTTAATTTTAATGACCAACAATAATTTCACAACATTTTGTCCACCCAAATTACAATATCACAGTCATTTTGTAATATAAATTATTAACATATTTTTTTATTTTTGTCACAATATCGCGATGAAATGTTAAAACGAAAGAGCCTCAGAGGCAACAAATTTGCGAATCCCAACTGTCGCTAAAGTCGTGCACAGAGCAAATACCCAGTACCATTATACAGCTCAAGATATTTTTAAACTGCAAAAACGATAAGGCCCAAAACTGTTAGAAAAAACAAAGAACAGTACATTCAAATTTAGAATCTCAAATTAGGATATTCAAGTTTAGAACACAACGTTCGAATTCTATTGCGCTCGTATAATTTTTGTCTACCGTTTACGCTGGCTGTTACGAAAACTACAGATAATAAAACGTAACAATGTAGATTGCAGCGTGCAGTTTATTTACGACGGTGAACTACGAAGCACTGTGACGTTTATAGAGACGATTGTGTATTTATGTTCTTTTAATGGCTGCGCACATTACCCGCGGCGGCACGGCGACATTAGCAAAGAAAACATCACAATTGAAGTTATTTACGGAGGACCATTGCGAATCTATGTTCCGTATCCATTGCCTATTGAGCCGTAATGCTTAGCGGCTAATGGGTGAAGTTTATCTTCAGGACCGTATGTTGGAGTTACTCTGTTGGTTGTATTTATAAAATTACAGGATTATGATCCGCTGGTTGCATTTCTACTCGCAAGAAAGTAACATTGTGAAACTTAACTCGTGATAAAAATAATTAGAAAATATAAATATTATTAATTTGCTGTTACTTATACTGTTACTTGTAGTTCTTAAACAGCTTAATAGATTATATTTTTATTGGTTGGAATTTAAGTCTACTATAGTTTTATCTTAAGGGAAGGGTTTTAGTTTAATATGATAAGATGTTTAGAAGTTTGTTTGTTATGTATGATTTCTCCAATATCCGAGGATTATGATTAATGATCTGATTTTTATCGAAATATTTTTTATATAACCTAGCTGGTATGAGAACGTACCTGGTACTTTGTGAATGTTGGGCTAACTTGGGGCGCCATCAACACCATTATTTTTTCTCTAACTTGTAATTAGGATTTCTATATTTCTAACAGCTACAGTCAAATACAAATATATACTGCAATCTTTTTAAAAAAAATAAATAAATAATATTTAATTTTATAACTATTCATAAAAGCGTTATACGATTCATAACAGGGTTATAAGAAAAACTTATTGTGTAATTTTGAAAATATACATTTTCAAAATACACAACTTGTTTTAAGTATTAACTAGCTGTGCCCGCGGTTCCACCTGCGTTTATGGTTAATGCTATATAGCCTATAGCCTTCCTCGATAAATGGGCTATCTACCACTGAAAGAATTTTTCAAATCTGACCACTAGTTCTTGAGATTGGCGCGTTCAAGCAAACAAACAAACTCTTCAGCTTTATAATATTAGTAAGTATAGATATCTACTTCCGCTAAGCATATTGATTGCATACAGTTTAATGCATCATAAACTCCTTGTTTATTTCTAACTAGCTGTCCCGGCTCACTTCGTAACGCCCCGTCCTCGGTTTTTTTTTTATTATTTTCCTCGCAACGTTTCCATATTTTCTTACCGTACAAAACTTCCCTGGAAGATAACAAATATTTTAAAATCAAAACAAGCCAAATCGGTCCAACCGTTCTCCAGTTTTAGCAAGACTAACGAACAGCAATTAATTTGTATACATATATACGAATAGAAGATATAAACTTATAAACCTTAAAAACAAGTACTAGTTTATGTGTAAACAACGATCGCCAATCAAATGACCCGAGAAAATAACGATACCGTTTATCGATGTATTGCATTTGGGGACAAATAGGGGAAGCTAGGGGAAGCGAGTCTAGGCTCTCCCTCACCCCAGCGCACTCATGCTCTATAATATCGGTCGGCGCGTCATGACGAGGGTCCGTAGGGTGTGGGGTCGTAAATATTCATTACCGAACATTGAAGTCTTGTTTAAGAATAACACCGCCACCTTCTTTTCGGGCGAGTTTACTAAGGCGCTCTTAATTTTGATTACGCACGGCGAACTTCGAAGAGTTTGTTTTCTGTGTAAACGCGAAATGTAGCCCATTTCTGGTAAAGGAAGTTTGTATACAAAACAGCTAAATATGTTTTGAGCCGTTAGTAACAACTTACTAAAATAATCTTTGTTTACAACAACAGATACCCGAGAATTTTTTATAAATAGGTACACAAAAAATATACGTTCATCATTCCGGCGGGCCGGAGTCCGTAATTTTCAAGCGGGGTAATTTTATAGATGGCACAGATGAAACGTCGATGCCGCGGAGGCATTCCCGCGCCGGCCCGGCGGTATAACATTTGGATTTATTCAGTCGTGAAATTAAACAAGCCCCGAAGCGACCTCTATCGCAATTTATGTTCGCACTAGATTGTAATGGTCCGTCGCCAAGCTACCCTCATTAATTGATAAAATGACTGGTGACGTATTTCCCGCTTGATTTCACTGACCAAGATCCGGATTAACATATGCGTTGAGCGATTTAATTAACATTTCGACGTTCAGGTTAAAGCTAGCGGTAATTAGAATTAAGCTTAGTTAGCCATAAGAACCCAATTAGTTAGCGGAGTCTAATTATTGGGAAACACTCATGATTTTGGTGTTAGGGTCATTGTGTAGTTTGATGCGTTATGATTAGTAAGGGATTTCATGGTGAATCCATCTCTAATAGGCAATTATTTCTAGCATATTTAGATTCTATCTCTATTTTTTTATAATATGCTAGCGGTAGTAACAAAAGAAATAAAATTGGGTTTTTAAAGCTTTCAATTCTAGTATTATGTCATGACGAAAAAATAATTTCATTTCATTATCATTCGCCCCTTAACCCTAAACTGCCTACGCTGTATTTGCGTCTTTTTTATAATGAATACTTTTCTAATGTGCTTTCATCATGAAATCCCTTATTAATGTATTTAACGTATTAATTGTCGTAACTGTCAATGAAAATAGAAGGTTAAGTCTCAGCTTCCCATTAATGTAAGATTTCCCAAAAAAAAGGTAAGGAAAAGTAAAATTTTAACAATTTTAATTTTGCTTTGTAAAATTATGATAGTTTTCAGACGACTGAAAGTAAAAAAAACGTTAAAAAAATGTATATTACCATGCTCGCTAAAGTAAGGTATGACGAAAAAGGGAAAATAAAATTACAAGAATTTGAACTAAGCTATATAAAGTTGCCTTCAGCCAATTAGGCCGTTCAAGAGTTTGCTGTTTTCAAACTTCTAGCCTCGCTTTCCCAGTTCCTTTTTACAGCAATGCACTCATAGGGTTGCACACTTTTGTTCGGAACGGTTCTGTAAATTGGATAGCTGTATAAGTGTAATCCCTAGCTGACTGTGTACAAATATGAAACTTTTCATCTAAAATATGATCTTATCAAAAGTTGCCAGTACTTCATTCTCTTTATAGCGTTTGAGAAAAATGTGGTGCATTCATGAAGCAGCGGAATTGCTAAAATATCAAGAGCAAACGTTTGAAATTGAAATATACACATCTGATTAAACCACTGCAATCTTAAAATACATTTTAAGACGTATACCGGTTAAAATAGTATACTACGCAACATAACTAACTAATGCTGTTTGCAAAAATATTCTCTCTTACATGATCATGTGACCAAAACTGTCACATAAGTTGGTCTAGGGAGCTTTTGCAATATTTCATTACACATACATACATTTTAATTTTGTGTCCATCACATGAGATCAATCATCACGAGAATAGTAAATTATGTGCATCCACTTTCAATGATGAATGTACACTCGATAACAAAGATACAGTTTATTTATTTGACGAACAGCTTTTTAATTTGTATCTCAATTTTCTGTACCACATCCGTGTTTTACCATACGCTTTTTAACGAGATAAACGCGCGCATTGTTGCAAATTAAAACTGGAGATAGCACCGACCAGATCCGACTCCATTCGATTTCGTGTTCAATACCGCCGACACAATATCACTATATTGAAGAGTGAGCAAACTGAAACAGAGTGCAACAACACACGGCTCTTATTGAATATTTGCGCGGTGCGCTGTTGCCTTATTGAATGCGCTCCAATATGGGCGAAGTTTACAATTAATATTTGACTTCGAATGAGTTTGGTAGTTTGCATGATTTTTCAGTGTTTGCTAATAATCTTTTTGAAATATGTAACATTGGCGATGTATGACAGGACTAACTACGATATATAGACAAAAAAGCGGTAAAAATAAAGACCTACGTAAAACAACTTATATAGCTCTTATATAACCTAACTGTAATGATATATGTAAAAAAAATGCTATGATACAAAATATAGGTAAATATTAATATGATGTTTATATATAAATAAAAAAATTGCTTTTCATAGTAACTTTTTATCTGAGATTTAATAATAATGTGTTCCTTGCCTAGCATGTAACAGGCGACCAATGGAAAATAATATTTGCCAATAAAAAGGAATTGGATAGTAAGAATATATTATATTCTTACTATCCAATTCCTTTTCCAAATTAATTTACTGTAATCCTCGCATGTTAATATTTAATTATGTATAACATTGTCCCCGAAATGTTGTGGGTAAGTAATCTATAATTATTCCATCACATTATAAATAAATTATCAACACAATGAAGATAAATTCGTATTTCATTATACAAGCGTCTATATACAAATTTCATCAGCTAACTAAATCCAAGACCCACAAAACTTGGTTTCAGCGGAAATATTTCGCATCAGAAGTCTAAATTTAGCTAACTCTTACAAGAGAAACAAAAAGAAACATAAGTTTAGCTGTATTACTGAAAAGGAGGTTAGGTACTTTTTAAAGGTTTGAACAGCGTATTGTGTTATTATAACTCGGTAGTCTACCAGGAGGATAATGAAAAAGTAACATTAAAATATTACAATGAAAATGTTAAGTAAGAAACTATTATTTCTCGTTTCAACGCAGCGCTAATACCAAAGTAGGTCAACATAGCCGCACTTCATGAAGTTTAGAAGTTGAATATTTACTTTTTATGCTAAACTGTTATATTATAGAAGGCAATTAAGGATGAAACACTTTAATATTCTATGGGTACATTAAATGCGTCGAAGTAGTTTTACAAACTTCACCTTCTATATAATATCGGTTTAACAAAAAAAAAAAATTTTATGTGACTGAATTCGTTAAGCTAACCACTTAATTGATTTAATTTTAAAATATACTAATGTGATATGTATGATAAGGCATACAGTTTTTATTGAAAATTGTTTACTTTATGCAAATAAATATTATTTTTATTTAAAAAAAAAAAACATTACGGTGGAGCCATTTAATGTGCAAGCTATTTTGTAAGAAAGTTGTTGGGCAGTTCAGCCGCATGAGTATTTCAATAAAAGTTGGTACTGGAAAATTTATACTATGTTATACATACATGTATATCATAAAGCCCACAATCACTGAAGGGGTAGGCTGATGTTAAATATTTCCCTTTCCTCCCTTCCATTTCCTCAGCAATTCCCTTAACCATTAAAGACCAAAATAAAACTTTGGTTAGTTAAATTAGATGAAAAAGTATAGAAGAAAATTGACAACAGGCTAGCTCGTCGCATAAGACTGATACTGATCTATAATAAAAATGAATCGCTGAATGTGTTGCTAAGCGCAAATCTCGAGAACAACTGAACCGATTACGCTAATCATTTTTTAGTTTTGTTTGTTATTATCAGGTGATAGTTCTTATGAAAAAAAAAAACAATTGGACGGAAAAAAAATGGGTAAGTATTGAAAATCCGAGAACTGGGCGTTACGAAGTGCGCTGAGTCAGCTAAAGACACCATATAAAATGAATATTTATATAGAAAAAGATTGACAAATCTCACTGTAAACAAGCTGATGCTATATACCAAAACCAACATAATCTCCTTTGATCTTAAAACGCATCGACATTATGCTAGAGTGCAGTAGCTTACAAAGTGCTGAGTGCATACGCCCAGGTTTTTACCCTGGGCCAAGCATTATGCAACAACCGGTGCTAATTATGAGAAGCAATGGGCTCGCGTGCAGACCAGGGCAATTATGCTAATCTTATTAGTCAATCCACTTCGCCTGTGCAGTTTTATGTACAGGTTTCGCAAGGAACGCGCTTTTGTTACTAGGGCCGTATGCAGAGAGTGTGTTTTCTCTCTTGTATGCCAGTTCATATAAAAGTGAGAGAGGCTACTAGGTAAGTTTAAATTGACGCTTTTTATAATAACTTAAAACAGGAGTGGAGGTATCATTGTAAGGACCGGTTCAAACTTAGGCGCATAACATAAGTTAAACCTATTTTACCTTTTTGTCCAAGGGTGGGATAAATTAACACGTTCGCGTGAGCTACGTCGCACGACGTCGTGAGTATATGCTTAGGAAACGGCGCAACGTCTTATGACGTCCTAAAGATTATGATATTTATTTCGGCAGAACGTCGCCCGACGTCTAATTTAAGAGTAAATTCATATACCGTTGCTCCTTTGCGCCACATTACATCCCATTTTTGTAGTTTGTTGCGCCGTGTAGCTTGGTTACATGGTGTATGTCTTACGGCGCGACGTCTTCACACGTTGCTTTATTTTGTAAGGAAAAAAGGTTGCGCCATTATGCATTTTGGACATGTGGTTGCTCACGCGAACGTGTTAAATAATTTCTCCAGACCAATCCCCTAGTTCAAATCTAAGCTTATAATCTTGTGCTATGGATACTAGGTGAACGGATACACATACGTCTATAAACATCAACGCCTCGGATACAAATGTCCATGTTCACCACACGAAACATTTGCCCCTAGCGAGATTCGAACGCGCCACCCTCGGTTTCGTATCCAGGGTCTTTGACCAATCGCCCAAAAGGCCTGTCAAGATAAGGCTGATGTCTTATCTCACCACCTGGTTTTCCACCACATTTCCTGGTGCAAAACGAGCACATTCAAACATCTATTATACGTATAACTATGATAGCCAAGATCGTGGATTTCGCGAGTTATTCAGACAAAAATCTTACTTACTTAACCCTTAGTCAGGGAAGGATCTGGACTAAGAAAATGAGAACATTGAATATGAGTAGACATAATACTAAAAAGATAAAAATATCCTGAAGATATTCACAAAATAAGGTCATATTAAGGAAATCTTCGAATGCCTTTTATCTACAAATATTAATATAATTTAACATATACCGCTTACTCTGACTTGGTTAAATACGTGTGTACGTAGGTACATAAATGGTTTGTGCTCACTGTCAGTAAATTATACTAGCTGCAATAAGGCAAAAGCTAGGATGTATCAACAAATATTTGCGATGCTACTAATTTGCACAACACCAGTATTGTAGCGAAACCATTGAGTATTGAATAGTTTATGATTTAAGTCGAATTACATTAATTAAAACGATATCAAAGAGAAGTGTGATTGCTATTCTCTAAGTCAACATAATTAAATTAATGAACTGATGTTTTGTCACAAATTTAATGTAATTATTCGATAATACTAAAATTTGCGTGTTGATAAATGATTATATTAGGCAATACATGGAAAAGCGGTTTTTGTTTCAGATTGATTAAAATAATAAACAAGGTTGTTTTTAGCGTGGTTAATTTATATATATATTAACTACGTTTATTAAAACCGCATATTTACTTATTTAAAGGAATTATATAAATAGCAAAATTTTTTTTACTCCTTACAGAAGTTAATCAGCTGATTGACCTATTTTTATAAAATTAAAAAATGTCTTGCTCATTTTTTAAAACATTTGAAATCAATTCCTTAGAATAATGAGTTAAATAAGATGGTAAGTGATTCCGCATATACTAAAAATTACCTAATAAGGCGCAGAGTGAATGTAAGATAAAATTATTACTATTTAAGTGGCGTAAAGTTTAGTTAGTTTTAATTTAATTATCATAATACTGCTGCGAGACACGTCAAAAATTTCACCCATACATCCTCATAATAAGCCATTACATACTAATATGAAAAGGTAATTAACGTTCTAGTGTTAATAGCGTTTGTTTTTATTTTGTACTTGGATATTTACATCACGCATTTACAACTTAGCAGCAAAGTTAAGTCTAAATCTTTAACTCAAATCCAGCCCTGTTCTTGATTTTAAATTTCTTCAGAATTATAGCGTGCTCTTATATATAATAAGTTCATAATTAAGGGTTGGTTTCAGCATGTTAGTACAATCTTTGTTACCAAGGCAGCTTGCGTATAATTAATGTTGTAAATGACTGTTTACATATAATAATTACTTTTCTAATCAAACATGTACTATTTTAATAAGTAATTTATAGTTAAATTTACTTTAACGGTATTTACAACATTGGTTATTTTTTATTTATTGCTTAGCAGCAATCAAACATACAAATATATTAGCTGTCGTTCAGTAAGTTTACGCATAAGTAGCTCTATATAATGTTTCTACTGATTGTTCATATATCTATGTTATTATACTTTTTTCAATAGAAATGTAGCCAAATTGAATTACGATAAAGGTCAAAGTAACTGGCATTGTAAATATTGATGAGTGCCTGAGTCCCGCGAATAAAGTCAAACCAATTAAGATTTAGACAGTAAACTTCAAACAACAGACATCAAATCAAAGGTGAATCGAACGTCCTAAATAGCTCTAGTCGGAACAAAGAAACAATTTTTTTTCAATCGACCAACTTTTACGAGGCAAAGAGTAAGTACGGATTTACAACGTAAGCCCGCCTTTCTAACTTAGGAAATTTCACTTAAGAAACAAAAGTACTCTAATAAAAGAAGAACAATCATAAAAAGAAAGATGTAAGAAGGCGCTTTCTTTAAAAAATGGGAGGTGCCGCTGTATATTGAGTACAGTCGAACTGGGTGCCTTTTGGGCAAAGTTTAAATTATATTTCCTATACGGTTCACACGATCAGCCTCGAAAAGAGAATAGGATACTCGTTCTTAGTCTGACTTTTGTGATTTTTCCTTGCATTTGACTGTACAGTAGACGGTACATACTAGTATGTTCTTGTATTAGTATTAAATGGATACAGATGTTTTAATTTAGTGTATTCAGTTAGTATAAGACAAATAGAAGCGAACATTTAAAAAATCTTTAAAATACAATGAAAATTCTACGATCATGTGATTGTATCAACATTTCCAATGGAGTTTAATATCACATTTACAATAAAGGATTGTTTTTTATTTTATTTCAAAAATATATATTTCTCACTTATATAAAATTTAATACTACAATTGACTTTGAATTAAATTTTCTAAGATTATTTTAAATTTTCTAATAAAATATAATATGATCTACAAGTGTTTTTAATTTTCCATAATGGTACGACTAAAAAAATAACTCTAAGGCGAATATTTTTGAACTAGACCAATACGTCTTGAAAGTCATTAAAGATACTTAATACATGGTGCAAGATAAAATTAATTAATCTTTCTTCAACACCCGTACTTAACCTTACTCCAATGAATAATAATGCTACTAATATTATAAATGCGAAAGTTTGTATGTATGGATGTATGTTAAATGTTTGTTACTCTTTCATTAAAAAAAACTACTGAATGGATTTGAATAAAACTTTAGAATAATATAGCTCAGACACCCGAATAACATCTAGGTTATGTTTCATCAATGTGCCACCACGCGGGCGAAGCCGCGGGCAGAAGCTAGTAAAAAATATCAGACTACAAATTTCACATTCTGTTCCGATTTCGAGGTAAGTAGCTTAAACACTTCTGTTACATATATCAGAATCAACAGCGGTATTATAAATAAATACTTCAATATTGGATTTTAACAATCAGACACAGAACAAACACAAGTACCTATTCATCACACGAATTTGTCCTGTGTGGGGATCGAACTACAACTCTTGGCGCATGGGGCAGGGTCATTACCGAATGCGCCATCAAGCCAGTTAACAAACAATGCACCGAATAAATGTGCTTTGCTAGTTAGTATAACAGTAACAAATGACAGAAACTAGGTTGTGTTTTCTGTTGTCATAGAAACTTGGATACCTACTTATTAACCTTAGTCACAGTAGCTAGTAATATGCTAATTTAATGACATTTATTACATAATATAAGCAAAATATAATTTATTTAAAACATGGATACACAATATTCTTTTCTTTTCTTTTTGCCTACTGTCCCATGTTGGTTTGGGACTTAAAAAGAATATGCCAACTGTGGTTCTTGCCTGGCATGTCGTAAAAGGCGACTAATGGTATATCGTTTTTGGGTGGGTAATTGTGTAGGCGGCAGGTTAGCCGATTGTCACTGCTTTTTCACAATTTTCCATCTAACCCAGCCCGGCTTCATTTTTGGCTGAATGTGGTTGAAGGGGCATGCTGCCCCTGTGACTCTGCCTACCCCTTCGGGGATTATGGGCGTGATGTTATGTATGTATAGATACACAATAAAACAACAAGGTTACAAGTACTTATTAATTTTCCTTGACAATATAAATTAAGGGTAAGCGAAATCTTTTAAAGTAAGTGATGGTTACAAATTAATGGCAATTGAATTTAAATTGTATTTAACCCTTGTTAATGAACATAACGTGTAAGAAATACAAATTTAAGAACATGATTTCTTATTCTATTTAAGAAGTAAGTAATTTTAAAATCACCTCTTTTGTTATCTAACTGACCATTCGTTTATGATAATTTAACATTATAAGACAAGAATTATACAGTAAAAGAGAAAAAATATTTTTTTTGGGTAATTACTGCTAGTATAAAGTAAGCATTTTATGACCTTACAGGGAAATTATTAAAATTGAAGATTATTTAAGAAATGAAGAACAAATGCTTTGATTAGATATATTAATAAATTATACGAAGTAAGTTGAATCATACTCAACATAGTTCAACATACGCGTTAATATACATATACATTCATACATAGCTAAGAAACAGAAAGAGGAACACACACTGAAAAACTGCCGTTGGCAAACTTCTTATTATGTTTTATATTGCAAATAAAATATTTACTCATCGTAAAATCTTGCGAAGCGGGTATTTTGGGAACATTTCCATACATATCGGCGAGAAATTCACGTTTCTTTCAGGGTTTTATTTTTACTAGGAAATGTGTTTTTCGTTATGTCATTATAAAAAATAAAAAATAGATGAAATATGCGTATTCATGATAGTCCTGTGACGACCCATACTGTAGGTATAATATATACCAGATTGTATACAAATCTGTTGCCATCAGGAAGTATTATGATAAATTGGTTATTACTTTATGTATATTACATTTTTTGCACGTACAGTTTTACTCACAAAGCTGCATTGGGCTTTAAAATTTTATGTACAATCCATTTTTTTTTTTTTAAGTAAATTGAAAGTGAAAAAAGGCTTCATCAATTTTCCTATTTTCTGTCTGAAAAAATAAATAAACTAAATCCTGACTTTTAACAAAATATACGCTAGTGATTAAATTAACGATATTATATATTAAAGCTATTTCAGATCAGTCTTTGTCAGGTCAATTTACGTGCACGACAAATATCAAATATTCGCAAATCTATTTATTAAAATAGAGCTTGAATAGAAGCCGTAATGCCGGAACTTATTACTAGATCAATAGAATTTACCCCGATTCAATATACTCCATCGGGCATGGTTTATGCGGCCCTTTCAGCGAATATTCGTACGGGGAAATCGAGGGATTAAATTACATGCAATGGGGAGGCTTAGAAAAAAGATTAACGAAATACGCCCTGATTTATTATGATCTTGAATTGAAGACAGTGAAAAAATTGGTAAATATATATGTATAACTAGCTGTGCCAGCGGTGTCACCCGCGTTTATAGTTAATATTATAAAAACTATTTCCGTCATACATGATTTCTATGTAACTTTAACCATTAAGTCTGCACACGCGACGGAAGCTTATAAAATTGAGTAACTTCTCCCGTTTTCCCAACATTTCCCTTCACTACTCTGCTCCTATTAATTGTACCGTGATGAAAAGTATACTATAACCTGCCCAGGAGTATGAAGAATAATTGTACCAAGTTTCGTTAAAATTCGTCGAGTAGTTTTTGTCTCTATAAGGAACATATAGACAGACAGACAGAGAAAATTTTTACTGATTGCATTTTTGGCATCAGTATCGATCACTAATCACCCCCTGATAGTTATTTTGAAAATATATTTCATGTACAGAATTGACCTCTCTACAGATTTATTATAAGTATAGATGTGTATTGATTGAAAACTCTCAGATGGATTTGGTTGTTAAGAATAATAATAACCAAATCCATCTGAGATATTTATTTCTGGCATTTTCGAGTGATTTTGCTATGGCTATTGATCGGTTATTTAAACTTGGTGTCTACATAATAAAACGTACATTAGACGGAACTGTCATCGTCCATAGACGCAAGCGATTAAACCCTCTACATTGTAAACAAACACAGATAACCTCCAATAGATACCACATTAAGAGGATTGACGTGCGCCCATGCATCTATGCTATTACATAAATAAGTAGTTGCCATACACGCGCATCTTCAGTGCCGACTAAGAGACAGATCTGCGCGTCAGCCTTTACGTAGACACTTTTATTTACATTTAATAAGTTTTTATGCATAAATAAACGTTAAAATGGCCTTCTGTTCCGTAAAATGGTGTGAGAAGAATTCCAGGACATCAAAATTTAAAAAAAGATGGCATAAATTTTCATTGGTAAGTAAAATAATTACCTATTTTATTCTAGACGGAGCTCAAGTTACGACGGACGAATTTTGAAAGTTAGCAAAAAATTTTTGACAAGTGTCAGCTCGCGTTGATGTCTTTTGTCACTATCCCTTTCTTTCATTACCCATTTCACTATTTTTATCCCGTTCTGGCATAGACATGCTTAACAAGAGGGTTGTAACTGTGTACGTTTCAGTATGTCGAATCGACATTGTCGATAATGCATAACGTAAAAAATGTAGATTGTCCTAACTCAATTTGCTTTAGATTTCCAATGGGTCCTGAAAGAAAGTCTAAATGGATCGATGCCACATATCGCGGTGATGAATCGTTCCCCAGCAAAAATACCGTCATTTGTTCGAGACATTTCCCAGAGAATGGTTTTCACTATATGAAGGATAGAACACGAGTAATGGAAGCAGCTATGCCTTCTTTATATTTACTAATTTTGGTATGTATGTGTTGCCGGCAATGTGTATAATCCAGCCATTCCATACAATATTCTATAGTTTTCTTTATTCTATTCTAGTATTCTATAGAATAAAATATCATTAACACCAACCACCAAACAATAACATTTGTTTTTTTTAGTACGGTCTGGTACGGTTTTGAGGAACGGAACTCTAAAAAAATTTATTTATTTATATCTAAGTACATATAAAATATAAATAATTATAAATTTTTCGATAAAACTATAGACATTGCACAATACAATTGGACATCACTAGATGAATGAGTGTTACGTCCCCCGCACCCCGTTCCTACCTCCTAAAATTGTGACTTGAACCTAGAACAAAATGGTGAACGTACGGTATCTATTGGAGGTTATCTGTGTAAACAAACTATCATCCTTGAATTCATGCGTGCCCAAATTCAAGTTCAACTGGCCCACTAAACTATCAAATCCAGGCGTTGTCGTATTCCAGAAAAAGTAGCAATGTCAGCGCCCACGCGCCATCAGTCTTGATCCGCAAACCGATCCCGGTGACAGATCGCGTCCGTCAGCGCACGCGGACACTCGCGTCACCCTGACAAATGGAATAAGAGGATTGCCGACATCGAGCGGAGTGCTCATAAAATCATACGCGCTCCGAGGAGAATATGCGATTCGGACGTGATGGAGGTGGCTAGACGCTGGTGTAATGGCGCCCAGTGATCCGTCATTGGCGTTTGCTAAGTGTGCTCTGCGTCGGGTGAGACGTGGTACTTGTGAACTGAGTAGATTCGTTATAATCTTCTAGGCGAAGGCATTGCCCTGTGCGCAGAATTTTATTGTTTAATCATGCTAGTATTTTTCTTTTAGGGAGATTGCGCCTTATTCACTATTTCCCATTAATAACGTAAAGTATTTCTTCGTACCTACATAAAACTTTAAAACCTTATTGCAAAGCTTATATGCCTAATATTTCCTCATGATAAGAAGATATAAGATTGTCCAATATTTCAAAGGTGAATCAAACAGATAAAGTATTGACCAATCCTTATACTTACCTATCTTAAATGCTAAAAAGTGTATTTTTGTTACGTTTTCACATCAAACTTCTTAACCAATTATGATGATGTCAGACAACATTTATCGCGGAGAAATAGATAGATCATGCAGGACATCGTGCATAGGGAATGCGATGTTGCATCCAGCAATCTAGCTGGGTCCAGCACAATTTTAGCTTTGCTGAATCCAACGACGTGTGCTGGTTTGAAGACACAGGATTTCAATTCCTACTAGAGATTGGAATGCTGGATCAAGCAATTTAGTTAGTCCTAGCACAATTTAACTCTGCTGCATCAAGCGTCAAGCGCTAGATCTAGCAAAACATGCCGTTGGATTGCAACTTCTAATCGTGTATCATCGAAAGCGGAGTCATGGGCTTATGTTTATATATGTATACTGTAATCCTCTAAATTTTACGTATAAATAGGCTAGAATTTGCTGACTACTAGTTTCTACCAAAAAAAAAATATACAATATACAAAAACATTTTGCCAACTCCTTTAGATTTTCATCGTTAGCATTTTTACTAATGAAGAAATTGTTGGTATAAAACTACGGTTAGACAAATCGTATAATTTGATGCGACTATCAAAATACTCACAACAATTAACAAACATGCGCTAGACACGTTAAACCGTTAATGTGGCTTCTACATTCCGAGCAACCTTCGCACTTGTACGGACAGAGTAAACAGATAGCAACCATTTCACAGCTCACAGAAGCCGCCATATCCTAATAGGTGTATCATACAAAGCTGGCGTTGACACGCCTGTCTTGTCAGCTCGTAATTAATTCAAGGCAATAAGCCTCAAACACATTTTGTGCACATGATAATGCGTAGTACACAATCCCGGTGTCTGGACATGTCACCACTGTGTAATAGACAAGGCCTGTATAATGGACTTCGCGTACAATGCGCGAATGTATACTATGGTGAATGTATAGGCGTGACCTCATTATGAATTTGATTGCAATCAAGGTGGGAAACAACATGATTAGTACGTGTGCAGAGTCACGTTAACACTTATTCATTTATGACCTAGTATGTCGAAAAGGCGAATATTGGGGTATTGGGTATTGTGTTTGTAATTATGTAGGCGACGAGTTAGCCACTTAACGCTACCTTTTTACAATTTTCAACCCAAATAATAAATAAAGAAATAAATTAATAAATTCAGATTACATCACATTCATTGATCTGACTCTGTGGTAAGTAGCTTAAGCACTTGTGTTACAGATATCAGAAACAACAGTGATATTACAAATATATACTAAAATACTGAATATTAACACCCAGACACAGAACAAACACAAGTATTCATCACACGAATATTTGTCCTGGGTGGACATTGAACCTACAACTCTTGGCGCATGGGGCAGGATCACTACCGAATGCGCTATCGAGCAAGTCGCAATGAACTTTTTTTTCGATAATTGTGGTTGCTCTTTCTATTCTGCTTACCTATTCGGGGATTTTGGTCATAATTGCAAGTATGTAAGATTTTATTTTATTTCACTGATTGATAAATATTTATCAATGACTTTTACGAGGTCTAATCACATTCTGTATTACCTTTAGAAGATGGAACCCCAAAAAAATGAGGTGTAACATGTAAAATTCCCAGCTAAATGGAAACATAAAGGCCCCCATTACTAGGTGACTTGCATGTGCTGTTAGGAAGAACCATTAGACGACTAGTCAAGGTACAATGGAAATTTGATTGAAGCATAAAGAAAAATGACAATAAAGATTACCCTCCTGTTATGTGGGTTCGGCTGTTGTGGTGTTTGGTAAAAGTGTGAAAGGTTGTAGGTTTCACAACTGAGTTCCCAGTTAGGTAAATTTAGGAGTATTTTATTTTTTTATATTACATAATTTAAATCATTGATTGATTGATGGCTTAAGTAAGTGTCCTTATTTGATATCCTGAATGTCCTAACTTTCGACCACTAAATTTCGACCACTTTGCACGCTTGTGAACTTTGTCATATCATTTTATCATATTATTTTCCGTCTGCAAATTTTAGTGAGTCTGATCAACATGAAGCGACTGATATTTGACTTTTCTTGACCCTTAGATAAAAGAACCAGGCTATTTGAATAACGGCTACACATCCATAATTATTTAAATGTCTACATTTTGTCATGATTTTTTTCTCAATTTAAAGCACTAGCTTTCTTAAAATCGAATACTCGATTTGAAAAAATCATAGTTACATACCTAGGTCTAAATCAATCTTTTATACATCCGCGGCTGGTCCTTACGATTGAGCTAACTAACTAAACTTCACGCAGACAGAGAGAACCGATAGAGCTACCACCGATTATTCCGAAATAAATTTATCTTTAACTCAAATGTAAAAATACCTCGATTTCGCATACTTACACGATGGAGGGGCACCAATTAACGCCAGTATTAACGTACCCTCACGGGTCGAGTAATTCGAACTCGGATCATGTCTCACCCCTAAGCAATCTGAGCGGCGAATACTCCCGCCGCGTCCCGCCCAGTTCTAATGGCTTTTCATTGTGATTATTGGTTGAATTTATGTGTGGTAATACGAATTGATTAAGCCAGAGGGTTTTTATGGATACTTGTTAATGGTTTGGTAGAAATACTGGTTCAGTCTAATTTCAGGGCAAGATTGCTGAGGCTTGGAAAAAGGAAATATGTTTATGATTGTAATTTTTTACACATGCGAAGTTGATAATAATTAGAGAGCCCTGATTGATGCAGTATAAAAAAATGCCGCTTAAAAATGTGTCAGTTTCATCAGATAAATATTATGAACTTTTCATTACCTACATAACCTTACCGGAATTCCCGAAGGACAGAGTCAATGTGGCAGCAACCCCCTTTAGCTACTTTTGGATATAATTAAGTTAGGCTATGTGGAAAAATTTAAAAAGTACTAAATTGCTTTTAAAAAAAAAAGAAAAAAAAAAAAAAAAGAAAACTTGAATTGTAATTAGTCCCATGTTGGTCTGGAACTTGGCCCATGTTGATCTGGGACAAAAAAAAAGAATGTGCCAACTGCGGTTCTTGCCTAGCATGTCGTAAAAGGCGACTGATGGTTTACGGGCTTTTGGGTATGTGACTGAGTAGGTGACGAGCTAGCCACTTGTCACTCCTTTTTCACAGCTTTTCATCCAATCCAGCCCACTATCCTATGTTGGTCTGGGACTTAAAAAGAATATGCCAACTGTGGTTCTTGCCTAGCATGTCGTAAAAAGCGACTATGGTAAATCGGGTTTTGGGTGTGTGATTGTGTAGGCGACAGGTTAGCCGCTTTTTCACAATTTTCCATCTAACCCAGCCCGGCTTTATTTTTGGCTGGATGTGATTGGAAGGGGCATGCTGCTCTTTTGACTCTGCCTACCCCTTCGGGGATTATGGGCGTGATGTTATGTATGTATGTATGTATGTTGAATTGTAATACAGCGTTAACGTATAAGCTATTCTATAAATCATATATATTACAAGTAAATTGTGTAGTGCGACATTCTCGTGTAGCCTTTATAATATGTATAATTAATATACTATTTAGTAGGTATAATAATGCTTTACAACATGTGATATGTTTAGCCAGCCTGAAGGCTAAGGTTATGTAAACACTACGGCAATTACTTGTAATAGAATATCCAGCCGTGTATCATCTACTCACGGACCGAATAATTTCTACGACACTATAAGTTGGATCAAACTATTTAGTACGATTCATCTTAATTGTAATATTATGTTATAGGCGACTAGCTAGCCACTTGTCACTACTTTTTTACAATTTTTCATCTAACTCATCCCAGTTTTATATTTTCACTGAATGTGGTTAAGGGGTTTGCTATCCCTTTGACTCTGCCCATTTGAAGATTACAGGGGTGATTTTATGTTTGTAACACTATCATAATGTTATCACAAGGAAATGTTCAACACAGCTTTAGATAGATAGATATTCTTTATTGCAAGAAAATCAGATACAGAATTAATGATATAGATAAATACTATACAATTTTTGCGGTCTTATCACTAAAAGCTAGCAACTATCTATACTACTAGCTAACAAGCTTATGAACATACTAATAAAATAAAAAGGGGGACAAAATAAGGATGATGATAAAACACTTATATTAACATATAAACACAAATTCATAACTACGTAAAATACGCGCCTAAATATCAAATAAATAAATAATTACAATAATTATATAACATATACTTACATTAAATCTAAGTCATCATCTTCCTAGCGTTATGTCCAATGGTTAGACGGGGTCCGCTGATCCAGGATTTAGGGAGTCTGGTAATGACATTGAAGCGACTGCCGATCTGTCCTTCGTAACCTTAATATAGGGGAACCAGACCATTTTTGGATCATGGTTACAAATCCAATGTTGTTTGAATTTGCAGGTTTCATCACGATGTTTTCCTTCACCGTCGAGTTAGTGGTGTAACTACGTACATAGACTTGAACCAGCACTCCTCGGTTAAGAGGCGCGTGGCCTTAGCATTGAGCTACCACCGCTACAACATTAAATCTAAATCAAGGGATAAAATTTTAGCTTTAGATATATTTCCATACATTATTTTTAATTTCATAATAAGACTTCTGAACTGAAATGAAAAATAAAATTTCTATTAACACACGCTTCATCCGTGATCAATTATTCTCATTTTGTTAGAATTCAATATACATATACACTAAACCAACACATTATTATCAGAAAATATAGTAGGTATTACCTTATTTGCAATACCGAATGTTATTATTTTGGTTTAATGCCAAACATTATGGTCTCGAAAGCGTAACCGTTTTAGAGATCAAGTGTCCAATTATTATCAGGAGGTTATTATATTTAATAAGCGCTGGAGCTAAGACGAGAAAATGTTCAAGCCGTAATTAAGAAACCTTAGATGTTTTGTGAGCTGGTTTTAGCATACACGAGTGTAAAAATTATCTTTGTGACCTTTAAAGAGTATCTATTTGTAGCCAGAGAAAAAGTTCTTGCTTCTGAACCTCAAATAAATATGTGACTAGTCGATTTGTGAGTATACATACATCAATCAGATAAGTATCTAGAACATTTCCCGAGCTTGTTTTAAGTCAACAAAAAATCCCAAGACAGCCCCCCAATGAGGACAAACTAAGCATTTATGCTTTATTATAATTATAATAAAGAAACAACCTTTGGTTTGTAGTATATTTTCATATTGAAGTCATTAGGTATTTTACACATTTTAAATAGAATATGAACCCCGAATTAGACCGATTTATAATGTATTTAAATAAATGATATAGACTGCCAAGGTGTGAACAGACGTATATTTGTAAAGAGACTGCTAGAAAAACAATAGGTACTTCATATCAAAATAAAATTAGAATTCAAAACTTGAATACAAAATAATAAAACGTATAAAAAGTAATAATATAAAAGTAATGAGACCAGCGTCGGCAACAGTATTACACAACACACGAATCTATAATTTAAAAGAAAAAAAAACACTTTTCGACATATTTGACCCTGAGAATTAATAAAAAGAGTCTATTAAAAAACTATTTAAATATACGTATAAGCTTCAAAGTGCTCAAAGAAAAATCAATATCCGCTCTATTAACATAAGAATTCCAGTCGAAATTAATAGGACATCTTTTGTCTTGATGATTATTTTTTTATCTAGCAAAGAAAACTTTGCCATTAGAGAGTTAATATTTCTTATGCGCCTTTGCCCACTCCTGTTCATTATTCGCTCTAATAATTTTGACGAAAACTTTTAGCAACGGTCTCCTTTATGGGACGCTGTCTTGCTACCCCATTGATGGGAATTTGGAAGTTTCGAATTCTTTGGCCAGGTCAGAATAACTTTTTTGAATTAAACCAACTGCTGACGACCGCATTTTGTCAGTTTATCCGCTTCCGAAAATAATTTGAAATGGTGTCTGGAAATTCCATTTTCGGCCTGAACTTTTTGTTGGTAATAGGAAAATTACGATATTATAATGTGACGTCAGTAAATAATAATAACGTTTTTGATGTTATAAAAACACTGATACGTTAATTCATAGATTATTTATTTTTATACAATAAAGTTACTTGAAAACATGCTGCAAAGGTTTTGGCATTCACTTACAGCCGGCCGCCCGCCTAAAGCCAACTCTCTTAGGAATACATTCGTTTGTAGTTTACACGCCACCATACGGGTGCCCTACGGCGCTGGTTTGTCTGCACTGGGCCATCTCCCATAGCTGGTTTATACGGCACCCCGGGGTTGTTATGGGGGCTGGCTCATTCTATGTTTTTCTTTTTCTCCCAGGCCAGGGTGGAAGTATGATTGTCAGTGGATGGAGAGGAAGAGAAAAGCCAAATAATGGATGGATTGTGTGAAAGAAGATTATGGGTGAAATAGGAGTGTATAGCTTGATGACGGCTGACCGGGAAGAGGAAGACATGCTGCCCGACCTCAGATGACCTGGGAGAAGGGCAAGAGGATGATGAAAGTTACTTGAAAAAGCTCAAATGCGTACCTGTTTAACTTACTATAAAAAATAATATTATTAAACGTTACGGAATGATCGTGAAAATAAAAATAGGTACCATTACAAAACCATTGCCGATAAAAGTTTCTCTTTTGAAAATTGAATACAAAAATCCATTTTAACAACCTACCGACGCTCTAATGGTAACATATTAATTAAAATTGTCAAATTAAAGCCCGAGCAGGCTGCATTGTTTGTAATTTCATTAAGCGTGTCATGTAAAGCAGTAATTTCGTTAAATAATTGTTTCCATAGAGTTCGTTCGCGTTTATTAAGGCCATAGATTTCAGGGCCCGCTTGGGCGAAATTACATGAGCATTATCCTTAAATTATTGCCGCTAATATGTCGGTAAGCGACTTTAGACTATATTGTTCTATAGTCAATTTACTTGAAAGTTATTAGTGCCGTGGAATTGGAAACAGGAATACGGGACGCAAATTCGAGTGTGCTCGTAAGTTTCCACACAACTGTCTTGGTAATTGATGAGTGAGTACCTAAGTAAAGCATGGTTGTAAAATTTTTGTAGCAAATGTGTTTTATTTCAACACAATATCATTAAGTAAATATGTTTTATTGGTCGTTCATTCGGCCACGTTTGTTGACATAAAATTTGATAAGATGTCAACTGAATTTTTATAAGTAATGTCTAAAAAAGTATATGGTTTATAATACTGAAAATGAAACAGATTTTATCACAATAGGTTTAGACTTTTGATATGTTACGTTTTCATGTTTTTCTTATACAGGAAAACAGTATTAAGTTGTTAAATTTTGTAATTTTCAGTAAGGATTTTACTTTCTTTTTAAATTGACCGTGATTTGCATACTACCCATATTTGTCGCCAGCCATACTGCTCAATAATTTTTACATATTTACAATTGTGGCTTGTCAAAATTCACAGAAGTTGCATTGGTTATAATTTGAGGTGAGTATTTATTGATAGTTTTCATTACATACATACATACGTAAATACATACATACATAACATCACGCCCATAATCCTTGAAGGGGTAGGCAGAGTCAAAGAGGCAGCATGCCCCTTCAACCACATTCAGCCAAAAGTAAAGCCGGACTGGGTTAGATAGAAAATTGTGAAAAAGCAGTGACAAGCGGCTTACCTGTCGCCTTTACCCAAAACCCAATATACCATTAGTCGCCTTTTACGACATGCTAGGCACGAACCACAATTGCCATATTCTTTTTAAGTCCCAGACCAATATAGGACGGTGGGCTGCGTTGGATGGAAAGCTGTGAAAAACGAGTGACAAGTGGCTAGCTCGTCGCCTACTCAGTCACATACCCAAAAGCCCGTAAACCATTAGTCGCCTTTTACGACATGCTAGGCAAGAACCACAGTAGGCGCATTCTTTTTTTTTGTCCTAAATGAACATGGGACTAAAATTTCAGTTTTCTTTTTTATTAATATAGCATAAGATAATGTAAGCTTACAATTTGATTTTGGGATTTCCTGTGAAGATTATGTAAATAAATAAGAAAATATTTTCATCCTCTATAGCATTGTTCTCTAAAACACAATATCACTCGTATATTACGTCGTCGCTAGTATTTCTTCTGGCAACATATTAAAACTCGCTTAAAAGTTATTTGGCGGAATATAAAGTGAGCTTCTTTTATCAGCACATCCCGGGAGGACGTCAGAAAAAGAGACCCTCTATGAACTCCCTACTTGTTTGCGAAATTACAGAGGAAGTGTCAAACAAAATGCTCGCCGCGATTTACAAATAGCGAACAAAGTTTGGAGTGCCGCTTCTGTGACGGCGATACATTCACTTGTTTTGTTTACACCGTGGCGCAGACACAGAGATGGACTGGGCAAACCACTGGGATGTTGACATAATGCACTGTGAATTTTGAGCAGTCCGTCCCGCAAAGAGATTTCATTCTTGGATAACACACATTTCCGGAATTAAATTTTTAATTTCTTCCTGTTCCGGTTAGATGGTAAATCAAAAAAAATTTGCAAAATCACACTATTGTCCATTGAACCAATGAAAATACAATAACAAGATTATTAACTCATAAAAACTATAAATAAATAAATATCAGTCTACACACATTCATCTGACTCCGAATGGCTTATGCACTGTATTACTGATATCATAATCAAAAGTGGTATTAGAAATATATACTTAAGTAAGTATTGGATATTTATATCCAGACACAGAACAAACACATGTATTAATCACACAAATGTTTGTCCTGGGCGGGGATCGAACCCACAACTCTTGGCGCATGGGCAGGGCCGGATTTAAATTTGTGCCGCCCTGGGGCACTGAAGAAAATGCCGCCCTATGATTTAATTTTATTTTAATAGTTTTATATCTTATTTCTTAAAAATTAGAATAAATAATGAATTGCAGGAAATTCATTACGTATTATTTATTATATATTATGTTTAATTTAACAATTCCAACTTATCAATTCCAGAAAATAAAAATATCAACTTTTATTATTTCAAACCTTTATGGAAATAAATAAATTAAGCTATTTGAATAGTTTTCACTTATATTTCCTATATTATAGTATACAAAATTTTAATTTACTACATAATGCATAAATTATATTCCTTGAAAGATAAAATGTTTATTTAAAAGAGTTAGTTAATTATATATTGTAAAGAAACTTTTTTCTCAGTTTCCAAATTTTGCCGCCCTAGAAAATTTTCCGGCCTGGGCACTAGCCCCGACTGCCCCTAGTGTAAATCCACCACTGCGCATGGGGCAGAGTCACTACCGAATGTACTATCGAGCCAGTCAATAAAAGAACTAATAAATAACTAAAAAATATTATGGGTTTTGTTGTGTTAATTGACTTGCTAGACAACATTCCTATTAAACAGACTAAAAAAAAATAGAGGATGATTTAATTAAGCGCATCAGCACACAGTTTAGTTTATTTTAGATGACTATGAATTATGCTAAGGCACTTTATAAACTCCTCTTGTTTGTGCAACACAAACATTTTGAAATGAACTCATAGCGAAGGAAAGTTTAGAGTGCTCCTTGCTGTCACAAAAATACATTTAGATACTCGTTATGCTACATATAGATATATCTATATGTAGTAGTAGTATCTATATATGTTAGTAGTCCACGTTATCGATATAATAATATGCATTTTTCATTCTCCAAGCATTCTTTTTAGTTTTTATATATTTTCTGAGATACACAGTCTGCCATGTAATTATTCAGTTCTTATGGTTTTAAAAGTTACTCTTTTTATTATAATTAAAAATCGGTAAAAATTGTTTTGTTTCTTCTGGAAATACTAATAGTGCTTTCGTCGTCTAGACTTACATCATGTTACTCGTTAGCGTTTACAAACATATTGACGCATAAACAGGCGTGAACATATGCAATGCTTCATTTAGGAAACTAGCAGCGCCCTACGGTTTCACTCGCGTAGTTTCCATTCCCGTGAGAATACGGGGATAAAACATAGCCTATGTTACTTGCTGGTTAAGTAGCTTTTTATCAAGAAAATATATTTTCAAATCGGTGCAGTAGTTTAGGAGCCTATTCAATACAAACAAATAATGTTTCTTCTTTATAATATCAGTATACTCGGAGAGTATATATTAAAGAAATATGTATAAAATACTCGAAGTCCTCGTGAGCTGTACGGAACAAAGTTGAGAGTGCTGATTCCTGTCGTGGCGACCACGGTATTCGCCAAACTTGGTGAGTGTGGGGTACAGTGAGAGACATTGATGACGAATGCAAAGTCAAGTAACTAGCACGGCTATTGAGACCTGGATGGGGGACCTAAATTAAAAACTCACCGGGGTATTTGGAAAACAAAAAAAAAGTAAAACTGGATCTAATCTAGATACAGAAATAAGCAAAACCTTTTTTTTTCAACATTATATTGTAATGTAGTAATTTATTGTGGAATAGGGAAGTGTACATAGATTAGCGCTACCAATTGCATTACCTGTTTTGTAGCGGAGAATGCCTTATTCACAATCACGCCGTCCTAAGGGGAGGCGGCGTGGTTTGTGGGACTCCCAGGAGCCGCCGCGTCAGAGGCTCCCGCTTCAACCAGAGGGAAAACCTAATGTATACTTACTAATTCCCACAGACCGCATTCGCGCAACACTTGTTCATCGCATTAAATTCACACACCTATGTATTTCTGACGTTACATTGGGCTATTAAAAAAAAAACTAGTTTAAAATATCATAAAAAACGACAAATTAACAAGGCAAGTAAACATGTAAAAAAAAAAATGATTCAATGAAAACTCAGATCAACGTCAACACAAATTCGCACAAAAGCCAAATACACGTCTTGCACAAAATAAAACAAATATGGAACATTAAAAGAGCACTCGAGCGGTTGTTTGCGAAATTAAAGTGGAAGTGTCAAACAAACACTCGCAGCGGAACAAAGTTGGGAGTGCTGATTCCTGTTGCGGCGCGACAACTTGCTGAAGTCGGGTGACGCGCCGTGTTCCAGATATTTGGAACGTTGCTCGGAAGGTTTTGCTTAACGATCGTTTTATACGGATACTCTTGATACCCGAGCAATTTGATATACGTATAAGCTGTTGACTTTGATGTTAGTACATTTCATTTCATTTTTATGCCCAAGAATTACAGGGAATATTTTTTTTTTATCATTTGTTTAATTATGGAGTTAGTATCCATTGTAATATGGGCGGAGTTTAGGGTACTTTAGTCGATAATAGAAGAAGTAGTTTTTCGTTAAATGTACACCCTTGAAGTAAACCAACTAAAATTCTTGATCTTTTTTGCAATTAACAGGAATTGCACACACTGCCCCCTATACGATCTAAATATATATCTTGTCGTTTGTGACCATGTTCGACCTATATCGATAAGTCAAGTTAATAATCAGCTCTTCAACTCACTAAGCCCTGAGTCAGAACCCATGCAGACTCCAACTTCAAAAGGGGCATAATACTTGGAGGATGATGTTTATAAGCATAAGAAGCAATGTAAACGTAAAAATATATCTGATGACGGCTTACATAACTTTGAGAGGTGATCGCGAAATTTTCCAAAACAGCCCTATTTTAGGATAGGTAAGCAATTAAAAACCGATTAACAGTGAACCCGCATCCCAATACTGGAAGCGCAGCCACCTGCCACCCATTATCATACGGCTAATGGCCCATTTTGAACCATACAACTATCCAGTTCGGCTGTTTTTGCTACTTTGTCAACCCATATTGTTGAACTATTCGCATTTCGGGTGAATCATAAAAATCTTCTTATTTATATCACAGAGAAGAGGCGAGTGAGGTGTGCAAGGATCGTGCCATATGGCGTTCGGTTCTCTCTGCCTACCCTGCTAGGGAAGTAGCTTGAAGTTTAGTTAGTTAGTTTTACAATCACAAGACAAAAATGTATCGTCTATGTCAGCTACTTGAAGTACAGCTTATTATTAAAAAATAAGACAGATGTAAGCAGATAGGATTTACTCAAAGCTGTTTTACAAATTGAAAACAACAAATCCAACTGTCTTTCTGTATCTCATGTAATTTTGTGCAGTCTTCAATCTAATAATTCATAAATTAAATCTTCACATGGTATAAATTAAAGTCACCGCTTCTGTCCGTTCGCTTAGATCTTATGAACTAAGCAAGAGGTGTTGATGCAGTTTTACCAATAGATCGTGATTCATGAGAAAGGTTTATTAATGTAGATCTATTTTAGTGCTCACCGTGCGAAGACGGGGCGGATCGTTAGTGTTGAAGAAATAAAAATATATTCAGACGTCGTAAATCGTATCGTACTTACCTACTAGTTTTCAATTCTGATACAGTGATATGTATCCGGCAAGCAGAAAAACGGGCAGAGCTACTTTCGTTCGTTTTATATCATGTGTAACCTACTGACTTCAGTTATTACAGTTATATCTCTCCGTGATTCGGTGGGAACATCAAAGAGTTGCTCCCAGTTGACATTAATTACAATGTTTGTCACTTAGCCTAGTTTGAGGCCGTAAGGTGTAGCGTCTGAGTTTCAAGTGTGTACTTGCTTTATATGGAATGGTGCGCATTTACACAGGTCAAGGAGACTGGTGGCGCGTCTAATACGTCCCTATCTACTCATCTGTTTTACATTTGTTTTTTTTAAACATCTTATTCACATAATAAAATCTTGGAGAAAAAAATCAGCGATATGTTTGTTTTGCAACACCCAGCGTTATGTATACCTGCTGCCTGAGCTTCGTAATTCTTAGATGGGGAACCAGACAAATTGGACAACGGTTACACATACGTTAATTATTATTTTTAGTGTGCAGGTTATCTCACAATATTTCCTTTACGACCAAATAGTATGTGTAGATGTAATACATAGTTTGAAATATATTAATAATAATGTCCTCTTTACCGATATCGGTCACGACGGCAATCTTGCATGCTACCACTAGGACAAAAAAGCAATTTAAAATATGCTAATGTTTGTGCCAACACCCCTGTCATTATAGCGCGTATCCATTACCTATTGAATTATCACCGCACTTTTCTCATCTACATCTTTCATTTAAGATCGCCATTTCAGAGCAAAAACACAAAGTTTTGAAGTCATATTTCGCTCCCCGTCCAAACTTGTTGGCACAAAGAAATGGTAGGATGGCCTAAATATCCGCGGTAACGAATGATAGTTGGTTTCTCGTTTTCCGGCTCGTTACTTCCCATGTCTGTTTTTGTGAATATCCATGGGTTTTCTTTTATCATGTTCCATCAGGGGAGATAAATGACAAATGTTCCTTACATCATAAGACGTATTTTTATTATGAACATGGTTCCGCTTGTTTTTTGTTTGCTGTAATGAATGTTGGGCTGTGTTATGAATCTTTTACATAATTATGATATTGTAGTTTGTCTGTTTCATGTTATACTGGCTGAGTTCTGTCCAGGGAGTATCTCGGGTCCTTCAACATAGCTCTGACTGCAGGCTACCTTGTAGATATAATTTGTGCAAGTCGGATCCTGCTATTCTTCACATAAAAATTCACAAAGTCTTCCATCGGATCCTGTTATTCTCTTTCTAAAGTCAGTTTTCCTTAAAGTAGATGATTGAGAGAAGCACCTACGTAAGGAAATAGGGATTATAATTTTATAGCTTGTTAGGTTAGTTTCTACTGAAACATTTCATTGTTTAAGCAACGACAGATAAAAAATATTTTAGAGTTTTATGAGAAAATAATAGTATTTTTTACCCCTAGTCATTTATACAAAGTATTACCGACATTACTCCTTACGATTAGCTATATTAAACGGCTACTTGGTAGACTTAATTTAACTTACTAATTAAAAAACGTGTCAACCCTTCTTTATACAGGGTGACAAGTTAAAAGGGATATATCAACACTGTACTTTTGTAGGTTGTTTATTTATTGCACTTGATATTTATTCCATAGTTGCATCAATATACTAGCTTTCAGATAAAATATAGTTTTGCTTTTATGTGGTTATCGTAATATAAATACTTTAACTGCTTCACATGTTGTATATATATATGTTTTTGTTCTTCTATTAAAAAGAGCTTTATCTATAACCTTGTCTACGTCAAAAAAATAGTATTCAAATGGTTCACCGATCTCTTAAAATAACGTCCCGTATAACCATGTCTCCCAATATAGATAGAAGGGAATGTAGCAGAATGAAAATTCCGACGCCAACGTCGGCTGTCTCAATTAAAGTGATGTAAGATGCGTAATAAAGGGTAATTTGGCTGATTTATTGAAACATTCATTATAAACGTTCGTTTGAGGTTAATTGTAGGCTTACAGCTAGATGCAGGGATCGGGAACGCTCGTGACTTTGCTGTGGAGTATAAATTTGCGATATTACCCCAGGTTTGTATGTTACTGAGATACTTTTGATGACTGAGATATGATTGGTAATGTTATTTCGGGGTTCATATACATAGTTTTTGTAAAACGTTACGTTAATTGTAAAAAAAATATTAGCAGAAGACAATGTCTGATGTAAAAAAATATTTCAAGATTTAAGTATTTATATAAATAAAGGATTGATAGAAATATAAAATTTATAAATATAGATATGTACATGATGTTTTACAAAAGTAGCATATAAAAAAATATATACTACTCCAATATTTTAATCTACATAGATCTATTAGTAATAATAAAAGTATATAGGGATAATTATAGTCAGTTAGATTTTGAAAGAATTGAATATTTTTTTCTTTAAAATTTGACATAAAGAATAAATTTTGTTGGCATGGTATTATTTCAATTGGATATAAGTAGTATAAACTTATTCTGCTATATAATCCAGTCAAATAAATCGAAAAAGAGGGTTTTCTCATTCTGAGGTTCAACCCCTTATCTAACTGGACTCATAGGTATCTCAGTAAAACAACACCTCTGAAACGGCAACTAAAGTCATAATATATCCCACCGGATCAAGGGTTTAGTGGAGATTTGAAGTAAATTGTTTGATCAATTAGACTATTTCGTATTAATCTGATTTTGTGCCGTAAGATAGGTAGTGACTTCATTCATTTGAAGTAATAACTTCAAAGTCGTTAGATAGCTTTGTTTCAACGTAGTTAGTTTGAATAGTAAGCTTGTAATTGATATGGGTCGGAAAATTGTTGTGTGATTTATGGCAGCTTTAAATAATGATAAAGTATTGCCAGTAGGAAAACTTCGACTTACGTCTTATACTGAATAATTAAGGGAAAGGGCTTTTCCATATTTTTCCATTATAATTCATGGCAATTTTTTTTAAAAGACTTTTAATCACGCATATCATTCTTTGAATTCATATATTTGTGAATAATGAAGAATTGGCATACATACACATATCACCTCTGCAATCCCCGTAGCAAAATACACTTATTAATCCATTTTAACTAAATTTAGTCAAATAAATAATTCAGTTCCTAGATAATAATTATTTTCCTTTTCAAACCGAGTTGAAATATTACAACAACGAATCGAAGGACGATGAACTACTGCGATTACAAAAAATATCGAATAAGGACCTATCTATAGTAATGTAAAATGTAGGTATGTAAATATTATTGTAAGAATACATAACTGAGGTGGAAATATTGAGCAAATAAATAAAATACGTGTAAAATATACATAAAATACACAGACTCATTCTAAAGCAAAATTTATTCATAAGTATCACTCATAAAAGAATATTTGACGTTGCTTCAAGTACTTGCCGTCAAAAATTACCCTCAATATGAGTATACTTTACCAGCCCCGGTAAGCAGTAAACCGGTAATTTATTATATTAAAAACCGGATCTATCCTGGTAAAAAGAACGCATTGCTGACGTGTCCTCTCATAAACTGTTCCGGGATTTAATAAAATTTATTCAGCCCCGCTCTTCGGGGAGCGACAAATCATAATTCCTCGAGAATAGGTACTTATTTAGTTGGTCCCGAAGTTTTAGAGCTAGTAAAGTTTATTCCCTGTGAGGAATATGCTGAGTGGACGGGACGCGCTGCAGACCTGCGCGACTGTGTATTTTACGAGACACTTAGAACACCGTAAACGGCCTATATAGGGTTGCTGGCGCTAACAACAAAATGTTATCCTGGCTGGTTATACTGGCTCGATGGCGCATTCGGTAGTGACCCTGCCCCATGCGCCAAGAGTTGTGGGTTCGATTCCCACCCAGGACAAACATTCGTATGATGAATACTTGTGTTTGTTCTGTGTCTGGGTGTTAATATCCAATATTTAAGTATATATTTGTAATACCACTGTTGATTCTGATATCCGTAACACAAGTGCTTAAGCTACTTACCTAGGAGTCAGATCAATGTATGTGATGTAGTCGGATATTTATTTATTTATTTATCCAGGACGCATTATGAGATATGAATAGAATCATCGAATGAACCATATTAGATAGTAAACTTAAGTATGTAACAAATATTTTTAGAAAAGCATACATGATCATGTACAACTTAGGTTAAGTTGAAAATCCTCTTTACCATGCTGCGTATCAAAAGTCTATAAACGCTCTCTATTAATATAAAATATTTGGTTTATCTGCAATGAATGGCTAAAACACTTTTTCTTAAAACGTTATCTACGTTTTTAGTTTAGTCAACTAAATCATAACAAAATATGTAGGTACCTAGGTACGTACCGATTTAAAGACGTTGTAGAAGGAATCGACATTTCTAGTTAACGTTTGAATTACGTATTTTAAAATTTGGTTTTAGTTGACATTTGTATATTTGATTAAAAATGCATAAAATTAATATAACCATTAAAGGGACACTTGCACTTCTTTTTTAAAGCACACAGTAATACTTGCTTTGAAACATTGGCAAATTCGCATAAAATCTATTTTGCCCTAGTATTTTTTCAGTTCATTCCTATCGAGGAATGAGCTGAAAAATACTTTGCAAATACACAAATAATACAAAAGACGTAAAATCTTATAAAAGGTACAAAAGCTAGTTTCCTACATAAGCCGCTTTTCGTTTGCTTACTGGGAATCTGGGGAAAATTTTTCGAATCACCAACCCTAAGCCACTGGCTCTGATAAAAGTTGTCGATGTTGCTCATTGTGTTTTGTAACTGCTCTTTTTATGTTTTGCTGTGAAAGCCTCTCGAATGTTCGCCAGTGTAAAATCCAGGAAGGCAGGTATAGATTTTATAGATGTTATCGCATCATTTCGAAATGCCTACGAAATTTCAAGCGGCAAAGTCTTCAAGGGAACGAATCTATGAATAATTTGTACCGTAATCAATAAGATAACAAGCTTTTTTGTTTCATTGTCTATTAAAGGTTTTCGCTTTTATATACTTTGTCAAAAAATCTTTGAATGGAATATTGCTTCGTCTACAATTAACAATGTGAGTATAAAATCTTACTACTGGACTCGTGTAACAAATTTTATCAGGAACAAAGGCTTTTGTATTGAGCTAGGTAATAGAATAGATAGCCTCTTTACAATTTTATTCGAAAGCCCCATCAAAATTGTATTAATAAAATAAGTACCTAGTTAGAAAAGACAGAATAAGATACACAATTTAGGTTTCAACATTTTCTTGATTTGTTAAATAATTACCGAAAAAACTTCTTTTTACTTGCCCGTGTCAAAGAATTAAGTTGATTATTAACAGGCAAACAACTTGAATTATACTTTTAATAGAAGTGACAAATTAATCATATAATAATAAACAAATTAAATAATATTATTTTATTAAAGACTATTTAATCGGTACACAATTGATAAGTACCTATTTCTATTTATCATAAATATTTAAGTTGCAAATTTCAGTTATGTAGTTAGTATTATCATCAGTGCAGAAAAAGATATCAATTCTATATAGTCCATATGTCAGTATTAAACACACAGTCATGCACTACACATAGAACATTTACCTGACACCCCAACTCGTCAGCAACTTCAGCATTAATAATAATAATAATAAATAAATAAATATCCGACTACATCATATACATTGATCTGACTCCGAGGTAAGTAGCTTAACCACTTGTGTTACGGATATCAGAATCAACAGTGGTATTACAAATATATACTTAAATATTGGATATTAACACCCAGAAACAGAACAAACACAAGTATTCATCATACGAATGTTTGTCCTGGGTGGGAATCGAACCCACAACTCTTAGCGCATGGGGCAGGGTCACTACCGAATGCGCCATCGAGCCAGCATTAGATTAAACCTCTACGCTCTAACCTGGGAGAAAGACAAGATGATAATTCAATAACTCTACAAGCATTATGTTGCTATCCTAACAATACCTACTAAGCACGAGAAAGCGGCTAAATAAAATTGGATATTTTAAACATACAGATGGTACTTGGATCGATGGTACTTTTTATTCTGAATATGATTCCTGTTAAATGAAATACTAGATAATCAGAACAGAGTTACGAGTCCACTCTGAAATACATATGAGTACACATAACATCACGTCTGTAATCCCCGAAGGAGAGTCAAAAGGACAGCAAGTGCCTTTAACTACATTTAGCCAAAAATAAAACTGGCCAGGGTTAGATAGAAAATTGTAAAAAACTAGTGACAAGTGGCTAGCTCGATAACAAACTGAATTGAAAATACCGTTTTTCACACTTATATGTTTCATTTCACTCTACTATGCAAGTGCACCTAGAAATAGAATTTACCCAAAATGGCAATATTAATGTTGCAAATTAAATGTTTCCAACAGGAAAGCTCTCAGCGCCTGGTTCTAGAAAACCGCAATTTGCCTCAAAACTCGGATTGTTACGTATTTTTGCGGCGTTATTTTTAAATTACTAACACCAGCTTGATGGCGATTTTATTTCCAGCGTCGGTGCAGGAAATGAGGGAAAGAAGACACTGTGGATGGGAAATTTGGATATAACACCCTCTGTGGGTGTTTTTTAAACAAAATACGTTTCCACCCTTGATTGCTGCTCTTGATTTCTAGTACAAAGAGGCATCGTTAGGATTTTCTTACGAAAGATCTTACGAATATATTTTTGCAAGGAAAACGTACCTAGTTGTGTGTGTACAAAAATTCGCTTTACCTATTTTTGGATTGATGCTTAAATATTAGTTTTTTAGTTTTACCCAGTCTATTATTAATATAATAAATTAGAAGAGTGATAGAGAATTTTCACACACTTCACCAATTCCAGTAGGGTGCGCAATGCTCTACATTGAAGGAAATACCCTCAACTTGTTTACCAATTAAATAAAATAAATAAATACATTCTTCAGACTGACACACCAATTCCCTAGTTCCAAACAAAGCCAATGCTTGTGTTAGGGACGGGCTGGGTGAACGGATACACATAATATATTTAAATACGCCTAAAAACATTCATGACTCTTAAACAAACAAATATTCAAATTCGATATACTAAACATTTGCCCCTAGCGGGATTCGAACGCACGACCTTTCCATCGTTTCGTGGTTAGGGTCTCTGACCACACGACCAACATGCCAGTCATAAGTCATTTGAACGCTCTCTTTTTCCCGCAACTTAGCTTGGCCAGAATCCCGAATTCTGGCCAAGCTATTACAGACATACTCTGTTAGGCGTCTTGCAGGATCTGCTTACAAACTTTAAGTTGGGCTTGGTACTTTATTTGATTAAATAACGGCAGGCTACTTTATATTTTAATCGATACGCAAATGCCTTGTAATAAATAAAACGGCATATCTTTTTTCAGGTTCTTTATTTAAGGCTTTTGAGAATCTTTCATTTCAATCACTTCAGCTAAGCCATGAAAATGTAACAGATAGACAAAGTCAATTAGCATTCCTAATATTAGTAAGTAAGTAAAGAATGCTAAGCAATGTTAAGCAATCTCACTCTAGATATAGCCTAACCCTATCCAAGGGTCTAATACCTAGCTTTGTATTTAATTTAACAAATTTCATGTGAGTTCGTATAAACATTCCGTGCCTAAACATCATACTCCCTAGATTGTCTTGCAGTATATACTCTGTTAAGCAACATTCCCGACATTAAAACCAGTTTAACTGCTTCCTGGCTAAACAAGAGGAGTCAGGTCGTTTCACGTGCAATTTAACAAGATGTTATGTATTACTACACCCTGTATATGTTCATGTCTTAGGAATAATACGAGTAATATAGGTTTTAGTAACACAATGAGTAACAGTTTAGGAAGCGGAGGCTCATTCTATTAGAAATTCTGTTACCATAGTGATAGATTATATCTACCTACCCTCCATTGTGAAGAAGCTCTCTTGAGTGAGTGACTTCAAAATAATAAGTTGCGATAAATTTTATTGATGTTCGATTCCCGCTAACAATTAAGAAGGACATCTTTTTTCCGAGAACTCGGAAAAATTGCTTCTTGGTATCAAGATAGTTGACAGAAAAATATCTTCCCTGGTAAAGATATTAAATATTTTTTTTTATTATACATTGAAACATAGTGAGGAAGAAAAAATATTTTATGTAACTAAGTAAATATTTTCGCCTTTTTCGATATGCTAGGCACATAACAGAGTTAGTGTATTACTTTTATGTTCGCAACTAACATGGGAGTGTAATGAACTATTCAGAAATTACCGAAGCAATAATATAATTGTAAACGTCCCATGTTGATCTGGGACTTGGCCCATGTTGATCTGGGTCAAAAAAAAGAATGTACCAACTGTGGTTCTTGCCTAGCATGTCGTAAAAGGCGACTAATAGTTTACGGGCTTTTGGGTATGTGACTGAGTAGACGACGAGCTAGCCGCTTGTCACTCCTTTTTCACAGCTTTCCATCCAACCCAGCGCACTGTCCCATGTTGGTCTGGAATTAAAAAGAATATGTGATTTTTGCCTAGCATGTCGTAAAAGGCGACTAATGGTATATCGGGTTTTGGGTGTGTAATTGTGTAGGCGACAGGTTAGCCGCTGTCACTGCTTTTTCACTATTTTCAATCTAACCCTTTATTTTTGGTTGAATGTGGTTAAAGAGGCATGCTGTCCCTTTGATTCTGCCTACCCCTTCAGGGATTATGGGCGTGATGATTTATGTAGGTATGTATGTAACTAATAATTATAAAATCGCCTTTAAACTATTCTGAATCGGTCATATAGTCACTAGTTTTGCCTGTAACTGTGCCCTTGAGGGGTTCAGATGGTTATAGATTTTTCTGCCAGGCTTCCGCCAGAGTCTCTTACTTTTTTGGTGATAAAGAGAGGCCTATGTCCTTTTTAGAGACCAAACTTTGAAATGTACCTATCAAGTTGTAATTGGTTAAGTTGTTGGTTAAGACAGATACAGTTGTTTTCGCTTTCAGAATATTTATCAGGGCGACCGATGCAAACCCTAATACTATCCTACAACCTATCCATATTTATAGTACACTTTAATGAAAAACTATCACGCCCATAGTTTTGGGCGGTTTCTCATAAAAAATAAAAAAAATTTAGGTATAACTACACGAACCCTTACAAAGCCCCGCTTTTTGTTAGTTAGTAATATATTCCGAACAGCCTTTATTTATCTAATATAAAAGTACATAGTTAACTGTTAAATAACTTCACGTGTTAAACATACTCCTGCTACAGTATATATGTTGTTGATTGCAAGTTCTATATGTACCGGAATGGGGACATGTATCACTTCTCGGAGGTGCGGGCCGCTATATGTCTGTCACGCCGCGTGACAGTGTGTCGCGTGACAATCCAGCACATGTCGCCTCGCAACAACCGCTCCAACACGACGATAAAGTCAAACGCACCTTTTTATGGTACATTATGAATACGCCCTTTGCAATATATGCCTTTACACCGCGGTTCAACATTATTATCTCCGTTTGTTTAGTTTAATTACGTGTTATTTAGATTATTTCGCAGTGTGAGTATCTGGTTTTATATTACTTCATTGTAGCTTCAATCAGCAGTTTCCTCCGAATTAAATTTACGGCAGATTGAAGTCGAGAATTCTGGATAATGTGAAAAATCATTAGAAATTAACTTATATTAATTCAGAAATCCTTAAATAATTAAATTCTAAGAAATACTGTGTTGGTAATGAGTTAACTTTTTTTCCACAATATAAATTAAAACGGATTAAGTATACCGAGTTACCTTAAATTACCAATTATTTATTTCTTAGTCAGAAAAACGTTACTCGTATTTTCAATATTTTTATTTAGAATAGTTCTCGACCATTAAAAATAGGTAATTAGAAACCGAAAAGTACGATATAACTTTTAAACCGCCGTCCTTATTTGATGGAGCAAAAGAAAATCAACTCTAATTAATCAAAGCTAAGCACCGTCGACACTGCAAAGAGAATGTTATTAATCCATAATAATTCGTCAAAAATTATCGTACAAACTCAACGACAGCGCAAATTCGTTTAATCAAAAACCAAAGAACAATAGAGTAATCAGAAATAATATAATTTTCGCGTTCATTATAACTCCACCGGGGCCGTAAGGAATTACTTATGGCTGACTGCAAATGAAAAGATCACAATCGGCCTATATTAGGGAGGGTGATGACTAAGCTACGGTTCTTGGGAATCCCAGTATTTTCCCCTCTTATTCTCTGATACATCTTTGCGACTAGTCAGCAAAAGGTATTCCTTATCGGCCCCGCTATCTAATTGCGCAAGTATACAAATAGTTGATGTGTTGTGTCGTGTTTACCGAGTTGCTTGGTGTTTTCTCAGAGAAATCTTTTATTGTACGCAGACTGTGACGTAAGAAAGATAAATCTGTGGATAATGAATGGGTGTCATATATCCAAGCATGTTATTACGGTCAGAAAGGTAAAATACTTTCTTCTAAAAACACAGACGCAATGGCAATTACTTAAAATTAGCAATGTTCGTAATACAAGCTTTTTCAGAGACATGAACGTAATAAACACTGTATATTGGAGATAATTTAATTTATTTTTTGATTTATTAGTACATTTTTATGGAAATACAATAAGTAATCTATACAATATTTATTAGGATTAATTTTTATTGCTTAAAGTAGTACAGAGTTTAGTTACTTATGAAATATATTTTTATTTTTCCCTATTTATCTGTCCCTTACTCTCTCTTCGCTCTTTCTTTCTCTTATCAAATCATTGCATATACATAAATATACAATTTACTTTCGCACTTTCGCAGATATACATTGCGAAAGTGGAAGGATGTAGAAGCCGCGGAAGGCTTAGGCTCACCTACCCTGACCAGATTAGTCGTGTATTAAGAGAAGGTTAATGTTAGGAGTCATAAAAACCGTTGGGCTTGTATGAAAAGAATCATGAATGTTGAAGATGCGAGTGAGGTGTGTAAGTGCCATAATTATAGCGTTCGGATATCTCTGTCTACCCCGCTAGGGAAGTGGCGTGAAGTTTTAGTGAGTTACAATTTACAGCTACATACATAAATAGAGAGGGAAAAACACTGAAATGTGATCGGCGACAATTTTTCAGTTACTCGATGCAACAAAAAAGTACGGGTCTGAAGAACTAAGTAACATTTCTGTACGGTCCACAAATATTATCTAAACACATTGAAAGAATTATTTATTCTTCATGAAAACCCCTGGCTGTTTTTACAAGTTTCCCCGTAAAAAAGGACGATGAAAGTTATGAGGGTAGGGGAGACTCGTAAATAGCGTGGAGGGAGAATAGGGGATAAAGGAATAATATATCAATACGAATCTTTAATATTCGCACCGTAAATCAAAACGAATGAAACTGGATCATAAATCAACCTTTTTTTTACTTTTTTACATTAAAAATAATTGAATGTGGCTTTGGAACGTTTAGATTGGCGTTGTAATAAGATGTTGACGAATCTCGTTGCTTTTTTTAGATTGATGTGCGATTACCTACCAGGGTTGTCATATTGTAAAGGCACGTGACGAACTATGATTTCAGTTTGTTTTGAGATCTTTCTTATTAGTTGTAACTTGAATGTAACATGTTTGTTAAAATAATACAAACAAACATAGCATCACGCCCATAATCCCTGAAGGGGTAGGCAGAGTCAAAGGGGTAGCAGGCCCCTTAAACCCCATTCATCCAAAAACAAAACTGGGCTGGGTTAGATGGAAAATTGTAAAAAAGTTGTGACAAGTGGCTATAGCTCGTCGCCTACACATTCACATACCCAAAACCCGATATACCATTAGTCGCCCTGTTCGACATACAATAAAACAAAAGCTATCATTATAGTTGTAATTATATAATGTGTAGGTTATTCGTGTAGTAATTTAGTTCAATGTTGAAAGTGTCACGTGTCAGTGTATGTTCAGCTTAATGTACGTTGTGAAGTTTTATAGGCAATGTATGACATGCATGTAATTAATCTTAATACGTCGTTAAAATTAAAAACCTATGTTACGGCTATAGATGGGTATGAAAATAAACTTAATATTAGCCGGCGAAACTTAAGTTTATATTTGACGAGTGGCTAATGTTAATTACACCTATCTTTAACCGGCTAATCTTAAGTATAACCGCAGCCCATTGCCTAAAAATCTAGAAGCAAATGAAAAGGTAATAAATATATAGTTTTTTACTTTAGTATCGAAACTATCATAAAATCAATAAGTCACGTCATTCATTCATTTCAGATACTTAGGTATTCAAAATAAAATTAAAAAACAAGAATTACTTAGAACAACTGTTTATTATTCGAAGCTATTTAAAATTAAACAAAACAATATCAGTTTCATTAGTCTTTATGATACCTACTGTATTCTTAAGTTTATGTTTAAATCCATATTTAGCCGTAACATAATAATATATATTAAGAAGAATGACAGGACATTTAAAAGTTATTTTATATAGAAAATTATAACGAAGCATTATTAGTTGACTTAATATGTACTTATATCATTTATTTCTTAGTGATAACGAAATTTGAAGATGGGGTGGGATGGGATATAACAAAAAACGTATACGTTTAGTAAGTACGAACTGAACCTTTGCCCTAAATGTTGGATAGCATATTGAGATTACAAACACCTTTTTGCAAAATTTAGAGTAACCTAGAATTATATTATAAAACAACTATAAAGCTGAGACATACGGCCGTTTTACATCGCCATCTGAATTCTCATTAAATAGGTAACCCTCATCGAATTTCGAATGCCAATATTTTAGAATACGAACAGCCTCATGTTTAAAACCGCAACGTCACCATACACGCATTCGAATCTACATTGGAATGAGCAATTTGAGCCACTTTCAGGCCCGTTATTGCTCGAAATGCACCATTTGCTTAAAATTTCAATACACCACATCGGTACGACGGTACGAGTACGAATAGAATGTGACTTTTATTCAAACCATGGCCAGAAGCGTTTTAAATCGGGACCAGGGGACATTTTTGTTTCGGAAGGAGTGATTTGTGGAATAAATACGAATTTATTGGTTACGTACGTACGCTAGAATATATACCTGTGGATAATAGAATTCCTGTGGATACTTTTTTGTAGTTTTTATTAAACAAAAGCTCCTCATACCGTCAAGAGATGAGGAGCTTTTTTTTGGTGGCTAGCTTTAAAAGAACATAGACCATTTAAATAACCTGGTTGTTTTTTTTTTCAGATGTTGCAGTATAATTTTAAGATTTATTATATCTGCTGTGGCTCGATTGCTGTAAATAATGTAGCTTCAGTGAACTTCATTTATATGAAATACTTCACAATACAAAAAATATTTTTGACGATTTTTCTGCCAGTGTATTGATGTCCCTAGTAGATTTAACTTTTTTATAATTCCAATATTTTTTATAAGTTTGAGGTTTTCGGTAAAAATGTTTTGATGTATTGAAAGGTTTAAAAAAATATTGATTAATGTATGTTTATGTACTATAAATATAACGTAAAGCTTACATGATTCCCGACTATATAGTAATCTAGTTAAGTTATAAAACTTCAAGCGATTCCTGCTAAAACTGGCAAAATGTTCTAAACAGACGCGAAATTTCAAAATTAGGTTGAGCTTGCAACGAGGAGTTGTTCCAAGTTTGGTGTGTAGGTGTTTGCTTACCTCTATGAAATTATTTAACTCCCCTGTTTCTCAGTATTTTATTAATATTATTTCACAAATTATATTTTCCGTTACTACAGGTGGTAAAATTAAAATACCACGTAAAACGTTGATGCTGCATAAATGATCTAACCCATTTAAAAATAATGTGCGAATTGTGTTCCTTAAACGTCACCTAGCACGTCGTAAAAGGCGTATATCGGGTTTTAGGTGATTATGTAGGCGGCGAGCTAGCCACTTGTCACTATTTATACACAGCTAACGCAGCCCAGGATTTTTTTTTGCTGAATGTGGTTAAGGGGGCTTGCTACTCACTTTACTAAATACCATCGATAAGACCTTTTTATGTATTCAATAGTTTTGTGGTATTCCAAGATACAGCTATGGAGATGTCACGGCTGTCCTCAGGGTAAAATTCAACACAATACATCATTTTTGTTTCTAAATTTCTTTTAAGATACCCACAGGGGAAAATATTAGGTCGAAAAACTATCAATCTATTTAGTCTGTTAGTTAGATTATATAAAAATAGAAGACACATATTTTTTACTTTATCAAGATAACAAAAAATACAAAGATAAAGAGCATCAACGTTTTGGAGTGGGGGCTTTCACTTGTAAGTAAAAATTTGTACCTACATGTGACGTCACGCGTAATTAGAATCCGCAGTATCTTTGTCAGTGTTTGTTCGACAAATAAATGAAAAAATACGTGTTAAATATTTTTTTATAATCCAACTGACGGACTTAATAGAATTTTTTTGTCCGCTCCCCTATTGCGCAAATTACCTACGTTCAATTAAAATTTAGGAGAAGGGCAATTGGACTAGCTTTCGTTTAGAGGGACATATTTTTTGATAAATCTTATGCTTTTATACCTAGACTTATGTGGAAGTAGGAACTTATTTTCATTTCAACTTACACGTGGCTATACGGGCCACCAAAACAATGCCCTCTAAAATTAACGAAGTCATAAATCGAATTAAGGAAGTTCATTTAGCCTATTTGTTTCCCCGAATTTAAGCTATGGTCCAATTCATCAATGTTCACCCGTCGATCAACCATCCCTCCTTACCTCCATTTTCGAATACCGGTGACGCCGTGGTTTGTTTTATTTCCCTTGTTATTATTCACCGCTGCGTTTGTGCTAGTGGATTGATTAATTACCTACATCTTGCGTAATCAATTGTTCGATATGGATCAAATAAACGTGTGGTAACGAAATTATTTTATATTTATAGGTATTCTATTAGATTATTAGGGAGTAGATTATTAGGTAGGAATGCTAAGAGCAGTACCTATTATACCTGTACTAAAATAATGAATGCGGAAGTAGAGTTTGGTTTGTTTAATTTATTAGAAAAAGTACTTATTTTTTCTGTCTGTTGACTAAACCAGTTAACTATTAATTCTGATGAGAAGGGACATCGGCTGCTTTATCCTATAATACTTTGATAGATTCTGCGAAACTCAACACACTGTCTGAATCACAGAGCAACTGGCCAAACCTAGTTTATTTATTTAAAAAAGTTGATGTTAGGCTCTTACAAGGCGCATTATTTTATTATTAGCACGCAGAAGATTGGTCGACAAAGAATAAATTTCCAGTCAGAATATTAGCGAAGTTCCCGATTCCACAACAGTCGCCCACCTCGCGAACTGAACTTTCAGGCGCCGTTATTCAAATTCTACTTTTGATAAGATATTGAATAGATCCGAAATGCGAGTGTTGCCAACTTTACGGCGGCAATGAAATTTCTATTATTTGTGCGTCACGTTATTCAGATTGACAAATGAATGTGAGATACGTTGTCTCACACCGACCCGTTTGAAAATAAACCTTTGGAAAGTTCAAGTTTCAACAAATTAAGCTTCCTTTAGGTCATAATTTTGTTCCGTGCGAACTGTTTTCGCCTAACATGTCCAAGTATTTTTTATGAGTGTTTTTTTATGGATGATGTGATGACTTGTCATGATAAAATGATTCGCCCCTTCTAAATTATGGTACTACAATAGTCTTTTATAACGATCTTAAATAGCTAGTTAGTTGTAATATGCACAAATATTGCAATTTGAAAAACGTACAAGGGTACTAGTTGTAGGTCATATCGATGAGTAGGCTCTATAAGAAGATTTGAGGTCAAGTCAACTTATTGTACTTGAAAGTTATTTTCTGCCTTCAATCATTTGTTATTGGAAGTTAGCCAAGTTACTAAAAGTATTTGAGTAACGAATATATCATTATTAATCTCTTTAACATTGATGAATGACGGATAACATGATTACAATAAATTGATAACGTTTATCACGATTCATTCATTTGTTTTAACTAACAAACCGTCTTGAAATCTTTAATTCATCTTAATAATAGCCATCATGACCTTGAAATGTCATCACATGATTTTTATATTTAACATTGCATTATTGTTTACTTTTATGTATTACTTCATCGTACGAATCATAACTGTTTAAGTTTGGAGCGTCAGCAAAGACTTCGATCAGTAGGTCACAGCTGACGCACATTACATTAGTATATAAGACATACATTAAGTGAAATATACGCTATTAATATTATTTACTAAACCTATTGGCTGTTTTACTTGTCATCTCCCTACTCAAGAGCCAAAATTATATTAATATTTACATCTTACCTAGTTAAATGAGTCCATTCATCATTCAAAAAAATAATCTAATGTGTAATACATTATTTATATTATTTATATAATATAAATAATGTATATATAATATAAGTAATTAAGGTATATATACCTTTAATATTTTGGTTCACAAACATTATTTATCTTTTTACATTAGACTACGAAAATAGCGATCATCTATCGTATATGTATTTCAAGCCATATTTAAATACTTCAATTTCAACAAAATCCATTACGAAGATTATAAGTTTTCTTTGGAATATAAAAAATACACTTAAAATTTATTGCGAAAAAAATGTATTTGAGATCTCCGCATTACGCTGGAGGCTATCTTAGAGACAAAATTTATAAATTGCTTCTCAAATGTCTCGCGTAATAATTCATTGGCCCAAAAGCACTGTGTCTCCCAAAAGTTTATTTTGAAACCACCAGAACTTAGATCCCGTTCGTATTATTGCTTTTTTCTAAGGGACAACCCATGGCCCCCAGGAGTATCGAAAACACATCTGTAAATTGAAATGGAAAAGGGTCGAAACTCGTAAGGGTAATAACTATAAGTTTGCGTTTCTAGGTGGGGCTTGTCCGAATGGAAACTACCAGTCGGTATTAGGTACGTTCTTCCTATCTCGGCCCATCGGATCCAATGGATTTTTAGATTTGTAGATTGGAAATCCATGATTGTGACTCCATGGAAATTCATTTCTTCATTTTTTATCTTTGGCCCTCGCCCTCTTGCCTTCATTTTTAGGGACTTCTAAAATGGATGTCTAATATTTCTATGAGCTTGATGATTTGCAAATCACATGGTCAAGCGCAAATCAAATTAAGTTTATAAACTGTACAAGTGAAAAACTACAATTTTAATGTATTGTAAGTACTAATACTAATTTCCATTTTTTTTTATTTAAATCTAAATACTTAGTAGGTATCACCAACAATAAGCATATTTAATTTATAGCGAACTATTTATGTATTAAAAATAACATAAGAAAAGTACATAACATAAAATAAGTTTCCGTTGGCAATTTTTAGGTAGTTATAATTTTAAATTTGTTGCTAAATATTAGGTAAGATTATTATATGTATCTATTCTATCTATATGATATCTAGAAATATTATGTCCCATCACTAAGCAAATATATTTTTTTTTCACGTAAAAATAGCGCAATAAATTGAATACTACTATAAACTGAGGTAAAAAGGTAATTTCCAAAAATAATACAAAAGGCATATTAAACCATTCATTACGTTCCCACAACGTAGTGGTTCCTCTGAAAACTGACAAAAGGCATTTAATTCCAGCGACCCACGTCAGTTTGACGTGGCAACACCCGCTTTATCAAATGAATGCAGTTATTGGCAGGGAATTATTTTTATAGCGGCTTAAAAGTCTTTCTGTTATAAAAATGGGAGATATTTTTATTCAAAAACTGTATGTTTGTATGATAGTATAAATGTATTGCTATAGCCTTCGCCAAACATTTTTTTTGTAGTGTGCTAATATTTCACTGATTTACCATGTTTAATCAATGCAGTTATTCAATGTTTGAATTAAAAATACATGCAAAAATTATTCGTAGGTTTTAAAAAAAAATAATGAAAAAACATTAGTTATGTTGATGAGATTCCATAGTAGATGTGTTCATGACTGAAAAAAAAAATCAACCAAAGCTAACTAACACCCAGACACAAATCATCAACTTTTTCACTTTTAGCGTGAGTCCCCATCCAACCGCGACTTTAAAGATAGTCTAAGTTTGAACCATCGTTGTAACAGGGTGTTCGACTTGCATTACATTGTTATAAAGATATAAATACGAAAGTGTGACGTCACAGCTTAGTACATTTATTATAAGTCGTATTGTTGGAATTGCTTATACGATAACACCATCCATCATTCCCAGTCTCCCTCTCAACAAATGCTGTAAATCCCGTGCCTCTTCAAAATGTATGAACGAAAATACTTCCTTTTTCAATCCACATGTTATTGAATTTGAGTGACGAAATAAAAAACTTCACGTCCTGATAGCAACAGCTGTAGGAACAGAATTCAGCTGATTGCGTATTCATTTGCCAATCAATATACTTTCATTGCACACTTAATTTACATTGTCACAACACGAAGGAGGGAACGTGTAGCTCTGGATAAACCCTTCATTGTTTGCCCATGAATTTGGGAACGGGAATTTGCATTTTGTGAAATTTTATTTCGCTTCTGTCTGTGTATGTTCGAACTTACCCCAGGGGCTTTAGTAGGCGTGATATATGTTGCTGCCTACAGTTCCACCACTAACAGAATACATCAGTGTTCTGCTTATCTGAGTTCATCGTCTTTGTGGCGTTACTTAGTTGTAGCCCGCTTTGACCATGGTTGACACATAACCATACTTGATAACCCCAAGTACTAATTCAAGTAATAACATTACTGCTGATCTGATGTTCGTATTATATTGTTTTTTGAATGTGCAATAATGTGCATGAAAAAATTTTCTTCACCACCGACCAAGTGATATATGTATATCTGTTTTTAATTTCTGAGACTGATTGAACGACATTTAGAATTACATACAATATATAAGACATGATTGGACATACGAGTATGTCCAAGATTCACAGCATTCAGTATTTTTTCCCAGAAAATGTCATTGAATGAACATGTATATTTTAAGGAACATAGCATACATGTAAATAAGAAAGATAATGATATCATAGTTTATTGAAACAGAATATACGAATATGCAGTGAATGTACTACAGTCTGCGGAAAACTGGCTTACCCAAGCCAGGTACTCTAAGATATAAAACCCAAATTCTAAAAATCCCTTGTAGATATACAATAAAGGAATCCAGTTTGGGGTTTGAAATCGTATTTCCAAACCTTAAGCTGGTATACCAATGCTTTAACGGGTATACATCTTTCCGTCATCTTTAAATTTAGTGCGGTTTTAACAAGTCAGTACATACATACATACTTACATACATAATCACAATCACATCACGCCCATAATCCCCGAAGGGGTAGGCAGAGTCAAAAGGAAACGCATGCCCCTTCAACCACATTCAGCCAAAAATAAAGGCGGGCTGGGTTAGATAGAAAATTGTGAAAAAGCAGTGACAAGCGGCTAACCTGTCGCCTACATCACATACACACAAGTCAATACAAATTCATGGAAATCTTGAATTACCTTAGTCTCAATGATTATATTCTCAATTATCGCATTACTTGCTCCGCCAATCTCCAGATTATCCTAAATAAACCCCAAAATATTTCAAAGCCAACTCCAATCTCGGTTTCAGTGACAGGAGAATTCCTCGTACAGTCGTTGTTATTCCGGTGATTTTTTGGCCTTTCCCACCGTTGCAGCCTTTCGGATGTCGAAGAATGCGTCGTCGGACCGTTTTGTTTTGTCATCGGAACGGGAGGGTTAATAGTCCACGCGTGCCACTCAGTCTTGCCGGTCCAATATGAGCAAAAATCAATTTTGTTCGCTCGCGGCCCAATGCGCCTTTTGTCCGGCGGTGAAAGGTTATCGCTGTACGTTTTCATGGCTCACTAGACGAGACTGGCTAACTCGTGAGGGATGACATTGTTCTAACGAGGACGGCTATTTCCGTAGGCAATTGTTGTACATATTCTGAGCGTGATGGACCGTAAGTGTGGAGTGGTACGATATCATCGTACCAATATATTTTTAACAGGGTTTTAAGTTGAAAGCCGTGAAACTCTTTTATTAACATTACAATTAGTTGATTTGACTGTTTCCATTAAAATATCAATTTATTTTCTATATAATAATAAACTAATAAGCAGATTTTTATTTTCATAGGTGTTGCTCTCTAGTGTATTAAAAATATTATTTTATATGATTATCATATTAATATTACAAATCTGTCTTTTATTTTACCGGAAACATCTATGTTATGTATTATCCATAATAAAGGCCATCATTTACAACCAGTAGGTGACAATATAGGAAACATGACATCGCACTATCATTTAAGGTTAAAATGTAAATTCCATTAATATTTTTCTTCTCTACCAAATAAAACAATTCTAGACACACATATACTTTTCCTCAAACTCGTACCAAAAAGATAGTCGATATTGAAAGTCTGCCTTGGGGGCGATAAAAATTGAAAGTTCAATATCACGGCGACAGCCGGGGCTTCATAATGAAGAGTAATAATTCTCGTAAATGTCACAGCACATGTGCGGGTGTGCACAGCTATGAGGGATCAAAGGCCCTTTTGTGCGCAGCCGAGTAAAAAGGTCAAGAATTAGTTTTCTAACTGCCGTCGTTGTGACGAATGATTTGTGGGGCAACTTCTGAGGTCAAAGCTGAGGATGTGTGGGACAAAATTTGTGACTATTCTGTCTCTTTTGAAGTGTTCAGTGAGAGAAGTGTAGGTGTAATGGAGCTACGTGTGTCGGGTCGAGGTGGCTACGCTACTCGCGTAGGGTATTTAGTTAAAGATGCTTATTTTTTGTTTAATGGCAAACAAAACTCTTTACGAATTTTATTTCTGATAATGTCACGTGGTGTATTAGATTGGACAGCCGAAAACATGAGTATTTCATTGTTCACTTCTTAAACCTACTCGTAAACAGATGCAGGTTCCAAAAGCAAAATACATTTATTAAATTATTTACCCTCTAATAAGGGTATTTTTGTAAAATATAAAAAAATAAAACGTATTCAAAATTTTCAACCGTATAGTGATGTATGGCACATTAGAATAAAAAAACATCATGGCTCAAAATTCGAGTGCGAAGACCAAATTTCAATGAATGGCATATACAGTTCCTACTTCCTATGTATAGATACGGGGCTTGTAATCTCCATCTCATTCTATTTTGGATAAATAGCTCAGTGGGCCAATAATGTGTATAAAAACGCACAAAAAAAAACAATACAAAATTCGTTAATTTTTTATTAAGAATAAGAATACTTTTTTAATTTCGGGCATAGTTGCGGGTGACAGTAGTCGTTGAAAGTTTCGAGAGATGACACATAATTTCACGGCTTTCTCTTGGTATGTAAAATTGGGAAGCACAAAATTGTGAAATGTCTCGCATTCAGATAGTAAAACGGAGCACTGCTTTTCAGCCTCAAAGCAAAGCTCTGTTTGTGAAAAGAAACGTATGAACGTTACTATAACAACTTAATGGTTTTAGGTTTAAATATATTTTTTTATTGTTCTGAATTTTAGTGCGTGGTAATTTATTAATCATGCGTGGTCAACTTATTTTCGGGAATAATGGTCTCTGTGCCGCATTGCCGCACGTAGTAAAATATAGCACGTATCGCACGTACGAGATATAACATGATCAAGCATTTACTAACAGATAGAGTGATATATAAACTGTAATACAACGTTAAATAAATGAGTCATCTTCAGTTATCTACAGACATCTATAACCTTTGTCTCATTCCACACCAGTCCCATACGCGGTGATATTTGGCGGCGAACCCAACGTAATGGGGTAGTTGAGACTTATACCAACTGTTGTCTCAATTACCCCAGTCCTATACCCGGTTAAAGTCTCCATGGAATCTATGATAGAGTAATAAAATTTAAGTATGTAACTCGTAATATACTAAGTGAAATTAGTAATAATAGCCTAACATTCACTTTGTGATTAATTTTAATTAAAAAAGAAATATAATAAACTATGAAATGGAATACAAACGCTATTAAGCTCCCGAAAAGTAATTTCTCTTAATTCAAAAATTTCTCGTCCAAAACCCGAGGGTTTTTAATGAAATCTTTTACCTCATACTTTTGACGTGTGAGGGATTTTCACTCACATTTTTGGTACAAACTTGGCGGGGTGTTTCCGCGACGGCGGATGCAATTTGCTTAGTTGTAACCTCTTTACCGCTCCTAACTGTCGGGAGGGAACGGGAGGGTAGATTCCTCCGGGATTTCTCATTTCAAGCTCAATTTGAAAATGTGTCTACTATCGTTATTATTTGCGTTGATATTCGTAAATGTAGTGTGATAATTGAGAATATAAATATTAGAGTGTAAAAACTTTTACTTTTTAAATAAAAAAGTGTTAAGTTTTTCCCCGTTTTTACGTTGCGAATCAAGGAATGTTTTTGTAATATGTAAATCGTATTAAAATGACGGCAAACAATTTCTGATTAAGAAAAAACGGATTATATATAGTCGCAAAGTACCGTCTCTACTTTTTTTTATATTTATAAAATATGTCACCGAAACGACTTCAGCTTAAAAAATCAATGCAGACATTTAACATTTACGGCAAAGCTTTTAGATCTTCCAACTCGTATTTTATTTAAGATTAAGTATTTTAAATGTAGACGGTCCGACAGTCTACATCTGTTAAAAGAGCGTATTCATTAATCACGGAATATTTAAGAAAAGCGATACTCTAAAGTAACTTTGGGTAAATAAGACGCTGGCATCTATATTTATTTCTTGGGTGTACTTTAACTATTGGGGAAAGTAACTTAGTACGAAAAGTAAATACTTTAATAGTACGTACACTATATTATTAGCCCATTGAATCTTTAAAAATAAGTTATTTTGCTCGTGTTTCTTTTTCAGATTCGATGCAACTTATGGTACGAATAAACATACAAGTGAGCTTGCAATCTCCGATAGCGAATGCAGAGCCCAAACCCAATAGTAACCTTATTAGCCCCTTTAAAAAAAAAAAAACAAGCACACAAACAAACATAACATCACGCCCATAATCCCCGAAGGGGTAGGCAGAGTCAAAGGGGCAGCAGGCTCCTTCAACCACATTCAGCCAAAAATAAAACTGTGCTAGGTTAGATGTAAAATTGTGAAAAAGTAGTGCCAAGTGCCTAGCTCGTCGCCTACACAATCACAATTTTTAAGTCTCAGACCAACAAGGGGCTTGGAAAAATAATAATTAAACAGAAAAAAAAAGGTGAAGTTTTTTCACAATTTTACATCTACCACCCTTTAATATGTAAGGCAAGGAACACACTTAGTACGTCATACTTTAAAAACATTAGTTCAAAATTCTAGATCTGTCAACTGCATATTTATATGACATCAAAAAGCCATGTTAGAACCCCCAAGAGCGATTAAAAAATGCGATGAAACAATATACTTTTACAATACTGCATTTCTGGATTTATTGCTCGTTTCTGGAGAGGAAACAGCAAGAATATAAAATAATTTTTATGCAAGCAGCAATATTCGAGGCACTTTCGGCCGGTTTTAATCAAAGTCAGATGCTGGTTTTATTCTAGTCTTAGTTGCGAGTTTCATAAAAGATTCTTTGAGCGATAGTAACAAGGCGCATGTATTTTCATTTGTTGAAATTAGATGTGAGCGCAGGGAAATGAAAACGACTCTTTTAAATTGCTTTTAAAGGGTGGCTTTAAAAAATATTCTTTTAGCAAGTGATGTAATCACCGGACTCGCTAAATCCTGGATCAGAGTCTAAGCGAACTTTGACTAAGCACGGGACATTTCACTAAGAGGATGATGAAGTCTTTTAACAGATGAGTCAAGGATATCTTGTAGAGAAATCGCAGCTAAGTGTGATGATATTATACATTAATTTCAAGTAATTGTCACTTAGTTAAAAATCATGCCCCATGTTGATCTAGGACCCAAAAATAATGTGCCAACTGTGCTCCTTGCCTAGCATGTCGTAAATGGCGATATTGGGTTTTGGGTATGTAATAGTGTAGACGACGACCTAGCCACTTGTCACTACTTTTTTACAATTTTCTATCTAACCCAGCCAGTTTTATTTTAGGCTGAATGTGGTTACAGGGCCTTGCTATCCCTTTGAATCTGTTTTCTTCTTCGGGAATTGCGGGCGTGATATTAAAAAAACTTAAAAATCAAGCTGGTCCATTAAAGATAAAACTCAATAATAAATCGCGCTATATTAAGTTTCAACAAAATAAGATAGATCGTAATTATTCTAAAACTGAAAATTTCTTTATCAATTCTATACTTCCAACATATCACTATTAATTCAACCAGCATATACACTGGAGATTTCCGAAATCGCACCGTTTTAAAACCAATAACAGACCAAGTGGTGAAGTGACAAGTTTTATCGACGCAATATGTCCCCAGCGAGTCTTAATTAAAATGTATGGGCTCAATGAATGTATCAGCAGCAGATTGGAACAACAAGCCTCGTGAGCCTCGGCTTTTGTTACCGGCCGCATGCTCGCCCAGACGGACGGATGCACAAAGAAGATTATTTTTACTGCACTCTAAAAGGTGCACCGGACCGAAAACGTGTGGAATTGAGAGTGAAATCGATATGTTGAAGTTCGCGTTTTGCGTAGGCGGGTGTACACTGAGGCATTTTCTGTGTATTCATCTCGCTATAGTACAGGATCCGTTATATATCGACTTGGTAATCGATAGGCGCTAGTCGACATCTATTAAGGATCTTAATAATAAAATAATAATAAATTCTCCAGACTGACACACCAATTCCCTAGTTCCAAACTATGCTTATGCTTGTACTATGGATACTAGGTAAACGGATAAACATACTTAAATACGTTTATAAACATCCAGGACTTGAATACAAATGTCCATGTTCATCACACGAAACGGGATTCGAACCCGCGATCCTTGGTTTCCTGGCCAAGGTCTCTGACCTCTCGACCAACGGGCCAGTCATAATGTACTAGAACTGAATTGAAAAATATAATTATGCCTACACTCTATATCTGTTTTTGCTTATCATAGGCAAACACAAACTCATACAAACTTTAGTAGTCTAATTAATTTTAAGTAGACACAATCTGACTACTTTATACCTAGCACTGATTGAATCTGGTAGTATCTCGTCTTTGCGCTTCGTTGAAAAAAAGGGGGGAACAGCGACAAACGTCACTTTTCGAGGACTAAATTGCATGCTTTGCTATACTCATTCGAGGAAATGTCCATTGCCTCTACGCACCAAGCTGCCCAGAACATGAAATTAACGCAACGTATACGAAATTAATTTGCCATGCACACACCCGTGTCAAAGACACTCGCCACCGCCTTCCGGACAAGTTCCGTGGATGGACAAAGCCTTCCACAGTATTGTACTATTCACACGAAATTCTCTTGAAATCCCTTCTGTCACATAAAGTGCACTATTATTCACCGAGAACAGCAACCTAGTTCAAATGACAAAGATCCCGAGTATGATAAATTGAGAGTTCCCGCCGTGTTCGTCTTTGAAACAATTCTTTTGGAAAGCCTCCTGAAACGGTTTCCCATTCATGTGTGAGTTTTTTATTAGGCAGTTTCGTGGAAAATATGGCATGACTATTTTTAACCTTCCATGAACACTTTCATATAAAATCGTAAGGTCTACCACCTACTCCGCTGTTCACTTGAATCTCAACAATGATAAAAGAGGAAAACCGAGAAATGTCTGTATATAGCCAAAAACATATTATCATGGTACAGTACAAGCTATAAATTTCCTTGATTTTATATTTTATATATATGTATATATTATTGAATAGGTAATTGACATCAATATCGTTTGAGTTCAAGTGAAACTAAATACACAACATAAAAATAGAGAATATAAACAACAGCACTTTTCTTCATAACATTCAAAGTGTGCTATCTGAAGACAACATCAAAGTTTCTTCCAAAGAACCACAAAACAGAACGAACCTTTCAAATAATTGCAATGAACTAAAAACTGCATTGGAAGGCTTATGCTACGTATTGTAATTTGCCGAGCGGAACCATTGCAATTATTAAATTGTCATTTACAGCGGTGCACGGCTTTTTGCAGGCACATCCCAGACGACCACAAACACTAATGACTTGAACATTGCGGCAATCTTCTGAGGATTTCTGCATTTGCATGCTAACAGGCGGCCGGGCTTTCTTTATTAATTGCTCCCGCAAACATAGCGGCGAGATATATACTAATTTATATGCAACCACGTTAACGTACCCCTTTGTTTTAAAACACAATTAAATTGCGAGGTTTCCCGGTAAACAGCGTGTTTGTAACGTCGGGTCGTGCATTTAGTTTTTGTTAATTATCATTTCATTTCGGTACTTGCATAGTTTTTTGTTTAGGGTAAATTCGGGTAATGCTTTAAATGTGGCAATTTAAAATAGTGGAAGCATAATTGCGAAGACAAGCGTCTCATGTGGGGTGTTGGTTAAAACCCAGACCAACTATTCAGTATTATTAAATTTAAGTACCTATGTATTTATTCAAGGCTCATGATGTGAGAATAAACGTAAGGGAACTTGCACAGTTTAATACAATACATAATTATGGAAATCATGCTCTAATTATACTTTGTAAACATTGTTATTCTGATGTAAAGTTTTGTCAAAATCTATTTTGCGTTTAAAAAGTAATGGTAAACTGTCGTAATAGGCTAGTTTTCTCAAATATTTGTTGTAGTTAATAGTACGTAAATAAGATTATCAAAAAATATTCAATATGTATTTTTTGCCTTATCTAATACTAAAAAAATTACAAAGATTCAGCGTTTCAAAGATCTGAAACGGTGCGCTTTACGTCACTACCGTCCGTACCATCCAGGTATAATTTTACGGACCTAGTGACGTTACGCGCTACTTTGACGCGCTGTATCTTTATCATTATTGGTTTGCTGTACAAAAAATACACAAAAAATACACAAAAAATACACAAAAAATACAAATAAACTAATATCCAACTATGTTTGACACAAAATTCCATAGATATGTTATTGATCTTTCGCGCGCACATTTCAATCCATTCGCACAAAGTTTTGCGTTAATAATATATGTAGGGTGAGAAAACCAATGCTGCACCGCAACTAATTGCTCATTCTACCAAAAGTTAATTAGTGCTGATGGACCTATTGTTCACTGCAACAATAGATGCTTCAGTTCAGATGAGCATATACCTACTGAGCTCCGGTATTGTGACTTATGGTTTGAAGCCATTGGCTTCCCTTTGTAGACAGCACAGAATTGTATATAAGAAGCTATGATAAGGTTTTTCGATTTCTGCATTTCAAAGTTCCTTAGTAATTGAAGTACTTATGGGTATAGATACTAGGCACAAGTAGGTACTACTTCTTTACTGTTCGATTTACAGAAACGTGCTATCACACTAGTGAACGGAGTAAATAACAAAACAATATAGATAAGTATATGTAGTACAATGTATATTAATGACAAAGCAGATTTTTACGTGAAGTTCATATCAGCGAGCTGCTAAAAATTTTAACGTACTGTAATCATTTTATTTTCTTAATTTGAAAAAGACAGTGGTGGAATGTAGAATTAAAGCATCATATATAATTATTTGACTTATTATGCTTTACTCTATATAGTCAAAGGTATCCACGAAAAGTGAAATGCATCCAAATTACTTTCGCTAACTAAGCTGAAACTCAGTCGTCGTTCATTACGCAGTAATAGGCCATTCATTGTCTTAAAAGAACTATTTTTTACATTCGACAAACAATAAATCATTGACTCTATTTAATGACGCGAGAACGTTTCCGAAATTCGTTATAGAAAATTAGGTCGCAGAAAAAGGCTTTAAAGCAAATTACTCCATTCATTTCATTCCGCACCGCCTGTTTATTTCTTCCAATGCCTTCCGAATGCCTTCAAATTGTTCTCGGTTTCTGATTTGAACCATTTGTTAGCTCGAAATTTTCTTATTATGCGAAAATTGGGGGTGCCGTTGGGTGTTGTTATTCTATTTAGTTTTGATTAAATTTATATTTATTTAAAAAGGCATTGCTTATGTTACCGTTCTGTTTCTTGTTTAATTTCACTTGTTTTGTTTACGTAGCATTAATTTATACAACATTTGAATTCAATTTTATGGAAATGGGATGGCTGACGTGGAGTTGGTGTTTGCAAAGAGTATTGCTCATTTAATTTTGCTCGACTGATATTATGTTCGCCATCTTGAGATGATATTTATAACGCAATAAATACATAGCGGATTTTGATTTTCTTGAATTCTAAATTGTAGGCACTAAAAATTTTTTAATAGTATTTCCTATATTTAACTATAAAAAGAGCCGCTTATAAAATTGTTAAAATATATAGATGGATAAATTCACTTAAAGATTTTACTATAAATAAATGATCTAGTAAAACCATAACTATCGCAAATATCTTTGTCGGGATTTAGACAGATCGTAATTAATATAGGAACCAATTGTAGTTCCGATAGCAAACATGTTTTGCTTAGAAAACTTTATGTCGATATATTTCTTACCAAGAATACGGCTCCAGCACTTAATCTCGTAAAGAATCTTCAGTAATCTTATTATTATTATCTGCTTCGATGGTTTTTATGGCAAGCTCCGGCTTAAATTGAATTATGAGCAAAATAATTAGTGGGTAAAACGGTCAACCTTTTTACTTGGAAAATGAGTTTTAAAATCATAAATTCAACGTTACAATAACACTTACAGTGATCAAGAGTCCAACATATTATAACGTATCAAAATGAGATACGACATTATTAAGGTAATCGGGTGTATACAGACTTTAGCCAGGGGTTAAGTCGGTACGAGTCCATTCTCCTCATTTTCTGTATCCGACTATATTGTACTGTACTCATTGGGCGATAAAGTATATGAGTGAAATGAGAGTGGATAGCTTGATAACGGCTGACCGGGACGTATGGAAGAGTAAGACATGCTGCACCGACCCCAGATGAACTGGGAGAAGGGCAAGAGGATGATGATGATGACTCATTGGGCGATAATATGAGCGATAAAATCCACGTCAGTTATTTGGACTGACAAGCTGTGCACTGATTTCCAATCAACACTTAACTAACTAATCTTCAGTTAAACAGCATATTGCTAAGAATCCATGAAATTTAGTCAGGCAGTCTGAGTCTGATACATCTTTTTCCAAAAAGTCATAATTTTAAACAATCCTGATTACATTACTGTTATATTTATTGGTTATATGTTTTATGTTGGTAACTATATAAGCTTACTTTAGCACGAGGATATAGTCCTTAATAGAATATGTCTAGAATTAGAAGCGAATGGCACGCATTGACCACGTAGGTACAATAAAGAAACAGACCAAAAAAATTAACAAGACATTGAAACAATGAAACAGCAACGCGGAATCCTATTGTACCTGGTTGTGTCATGATTATTTCATGCCTGCTCATGTCAGTTCACCACAAACACGTCTTACGCTTTCGGTTTAATTTATAAACTGTAGCGTTGTTTGTAAAAATAAACATGTTCCTAATTTGAAATGCAAGAGACGCGGTAGCAATTTCATAGCGTAAAAAGGGAAAGAAAAGTTTGTTCGAGCTATAGTTTTCATTCGCGAAAATTTTGATTTATTTTTCAATAGCTTTTAATTTTTTTTTATTTTGAAATATTTATATAAGTATATAAGTATTATATATATTTTGCAAGTAGTAAAAAAACAGAAAATAAACCATCTCTAATTGTGTCTCTTATTTGCATTAATGCCTGAGTTACTATTGGTTATGGAATTTATAAGAAACCCCGGGGTCATTCATTATGCACTTAATATAATATAAAAATCGAATACCAGTCAATTTTAGGATTATCACTTCATCCCTTAAGTTCTAACACCACGTGAATAAAAAATCTTTCTTAGTGTAGGCAGATATACTTATGAGTACTACTAATAAAAACATCATAGTGAAAGAAGAAAGTAGCACTGTCGTATGTAATACCTAAACTAACAAACAGTAACAAGTAAAAAAATAACCACAAACTTTCATCGACTCACTCTCTAACCGACAGGACTGGTGTTTGTAAAAAACACATCACTGACAAGCACAGAATACCGTCGACTTATTTTGTACTTGTCGCTTGACATAAAACCTGTTTCCGCACCGGAGCGGATCCGGACCGCCGTCTCTTGTCACTTTCAATTTATTAACGCATGTTTTCAAGACACTATTGTGTTGTGGGCATAATAAAACTATTAAGGAGCAGTTACATTTTGTCGTCAGCATATTCTAATGTCTAAAATAACACAAACAGTACACATATCACTACGCTCGCAATCCTTGAAGGGATAGGCAGCGTCAACGTACCCAACTCCTTAAACCGTATTTGGTAAAAGTTTGTTGTCAGAAATAAAATATGCCCCTTATCCTTTAAGACAGTGTAAATTTATGAATCGAGATTATAATTAATTAATTAAGACTAAAATAATAGTTTTTGTTTTGTTTTGATTCAACTTAGGTAGTACATTGAGTTCGGAAGTGATTAATAAAAATAATAACAGTGAAGACCATGTGTTATAAATAATAATTGTATTTTTGTAATAATAACTTTTTTACAATGAAACTTAGGGCTAAGATATCAAACCGTATACAGCCTTGCTCCGTACATTTTACCAAGCATTTTTAAAATATTAAGCTATGAGTGGCCAATTACAAAAAAAGGTTTTAATTTTTTTTTCAGTTTAATTATTTTTTAACTGAACTCGTTGTTTTGTAAGATCAAAGTTTATATGCAATCCACTATGCCATGCACTAGACGTTCGACTTATTTTCCTTATTTTGATTGTTGCGTCAGTCTAATCGTATCTTATTGTACTTTTATTTAGTGACCTTAGCATATAAAAATAAAAAAGCACACATTTCTTGACATGTTTATCTTACCACAACGTGTTACTTATATGTCCCATCTTGTCTATCGCCTCAACCAATGTGTTTTATATACCTACAGTTGAAATCCACTTGAGCCGGAGTCTGCTTGAATGGGCATTGCGGTGTCGAACAGGGATTGTGGATGTGACAGCTAAATGCATCGCTTCACGACCATTGGCACAGTGAATAATGTTAGTCAACTCCCACGTCTTATCAAACTTACATTCAGTGATTTATGGCAAAAGTCGTATGAAAGATGGCCTTGAATGAAATAATGTTTGTCCTTGAGATTGTTAAAATGAGAGAGGTGAGAAATGGAAAAGTCTACGATAGGTATTTTTTTAATGATCTATTTTTTAAGCTTTGATCAAATTTAGATATTGCATCGATTTCAGGTTTGTGTGGCTGATGCGCACAAATTTTATATAGATTTTGATTCCTGTTAGGCATTTCCATAAGATATTTAGTGAAAAACTATAACTTATTGAAGAATATAATGTGAAGAATTTGGCACATTCAAACAAAGAGAGATTTTAAATGTGATTTCTATTTTAAGAAAGTTAGCAGTCACTCATACATGTACCTATATATAATTACTAGACTCGAAATAACGCTAAAAGATCTAAGTAGATGATGAATAGATAAAACGACATGATTACTACATAAATACATACTCACAAGTTTATATAATAGGTAACTACCTATAGTTTCATTTCTATTCATAATGGCTCCTCAAATATTCCAGCTCGCATGAGCGTCTGAGAAACGTCTTAGTATTCAGAGACCTAGACGTTAGACTGTATTAATGGATGTTAAGGACACTCGAATTCAACCTACGTATTTCCACATGAGTAGTCACCATAATCCAACATTTTGTGTGTGTCAGCTGATTGATTATGTTGAACACAATGCTCGTAAGTAATGTGACCCTCCCACATCAAAAGCAGCTATAAGTATGAACCTAGGTTTGCCTTACAATAGCACGAATAAATTGTGTTTCTGAGCGTGTGGCTTCAATGGTTGAGATTTAGTGGAATCCAATATGTTTACGCTAATATTAATCTTTAGAATAGCCAATATAACTATAAATATAATTTCAAGTGTTTAAGTTTACTGTGCTAATGTAAATCTTAGAGACTTTTTCTTTGTAAACTGATTTGTATTTAAACGCTTTAGAAAATGTTTTCTAATAGTCTATAATATTTTTTTTTATACCAACTAGTCGTCATCGTGTATTTTTCACGCTATCCAATTATTTCTTATTTGGTTGCTGCCTAACTTTACCCACTAACATTCAAATGATTGTACTACTTAATTTTCGTTTTTTTTCTTGTGTGTTTACATAGTGTGTTTAGGAGTCATATTATACGTAAACCACTGAGTTTGTAATATAACATTAAGAGATGATTGGTGTTTAATGGTATTGACTATTGAAATGATCGCACGAGGACTTAAGTAAAAGCACATTTTTAACTTACCTACCTGCTTATTTATATCCCAGGTTTTATATATATAAAAAAAAAACAGTTCCCATTTTATATGTTTTCTATATCTAATTGTAAGTCTATAAAAATCAACACGATAAAGTGTGAGAGCCGCTTAATAAATTGCTTGGTAAACCTGACAGGGGCGTCTACCTCGAACGCTTAACAAATTCAGACGTGACCCAGGAACTAGAAGATATATTTATCGCGCGAATGATGTTGTAAACTATGACAATGTTTTGTATGGCCACCTAATGTCCTCTATAGTTTTTGTTGCGTGAGCTTTTTTATGGTAGCCACATTTTTTGTGGCAAGGTAAATTAAATCCGTTATTATTAAAAAAGAACTTGACTTTCGGATTCATAGCAATTCACAGTAATAACAACAGTTTTGTGATTTTGGAACTAGGCACGGAGAATGATTTTACTGGTATATAGTTTGAAAGTAGTTTTACCTTCCGTGAAATTAGTATGTTTTTTGTTATTGAAATCGATAGCAATGTATGTAAAAAGTGGGTAGCTTTTTATCGGAATTCAATATTGTTGCCGAAGACAGAAACCTTTTAAGTATTTCGTATCTTTCACAAACAAACAAAAGAACTTCTTGATTTTTTAACTATAGATCATAGTTAATCAAAATACAAGTAGTATCATTGAATATACCATGATACTTGATACACAGCACTGTAATATGGCTCCACGGTGGTACTTTTTAAACTAATTAAAAACTTAACTCAAGAGTTCAAACCCCAGAGACGCGGAGAACGACGGAAAAATGGTTGGAAGTTAATATTATAACGATCTCATTGCAACATTATTGTTCTAGTTGCACAATACATTTCAGAAAAACTTCACCCAAGCTTTGCTTACGACTTGCTCTATTTTTCTCACTGCACCCATTAATACAAAGTTATGCCTGGCTATTGGATAATTAAAAGTTTGTTGTTGTTTTAGCTCTGTTTCCAGAAAGGTGGTTTCTGGACTACAAAATCGAAATAACTTTTTTTATATTTCCTTTTCAGCGACTCCTTCTTGGGAATTACTGTTGGATAAAGTCACATATAAAAATACATATTTTGGCCGCTATGATTGTAATTTTGCACTTATCCCATGGCACCCGGGTGCCACAGTATGTTTTTCTTTACCATGCCTCACAGCTAATCGTTATAGCTCTATCCTTTTAATAAGAATGTTAATATTACCGACTAAAACACTAAGTTAAATGTGAGTTGTCCTAAGTTGGCAGAAGACTTAAAAAGAACACGCCAACTGTGTTCCTTGTCTAGCATTTCGCAAAGAGCGACTAATAGCGTATCGAATTCTGGATGTGTGATGGTATAGGCGACGAGCTAGCCACTTGTCACTACTTTTTCACAATTTTCCATCTAACGTAACGCAGTTTTATTTATGGCTGAATGTGGTTAAAGATCTTACTGTCTCTTTGACTCTGCCTTACCCTTCGGGGACTATGGGCGTGATGCTATGTATGTATGTATTGAATGTGTAGATGACTGGTTAACATGTATACGCCAATAGCGTGCCGAAACGCATCTATCGTCTATCCTAATCAACTTTAAATAATCTAAAGAAAACAATTAAACGCAGAGAAAGAAAAAAACTTGTAGAATGTAAAATGATTAAGATGCGGAAGCAATGTGCTGTGACACCAATGCATTCCTAGCAAGGGCTTGGCCCTCACCACTTCTAGCTTTTTTGCTCTTACCTTATATCTAGATGGAATATTCATATGCATTTAGATAAACCTTTATTGATAACACAACGCGTAGGTAATTGCCAGTTGAATACAGCTCTGCTATTCGGCCCCGATGCCAATGCACAGCTGTCTAGCGGACTAACTTAGCTTCCGTTGTATCTACTAGCCATCCCCTAGTGGTATCAGATCCGTAATTTTTAGAAAGGTTTCCTTTGTCCCCGCTTTGGAAAGAGGACTAGTACCGGACGTAGGTAATCCAGGAAACTCCCTATTTTAAAGTTCGTTGCTATGACCAACGACTTATATTTATATAACTAGGTATATTTTTAAACTATTCCTGAGATTAAGTTTATAATATATGCCTATTAAATAATAATAATGTCCCCATGCAAGCCTCAAAGGCCCGGGCTTGTCCCGTGATTGTGCCGAGAGACATAATAATAATATAATAATATCTTGATTGTCACATAAATGTTACATCGTTTTTTTTGGGTAAGTATAAGTACGTACATTATGTTGTACCTTTTCTCTTTGATATGAGCTATGTATACGATATATAAGGCATGTATAGATATTATGCAACAACAAGTTATCACCGCAGGTTATAAATATTTCCGGATTATTTTCGTGATTTGGAAACAATAAGCAAAGCATTTATAAGTTGCGTATCCAATCAAATCAATATATTCTATTATAAGTGAGTTTAGTTGAAAATATTAGTCTAATACGAATAGTGAGGTTGGTTGTTGAATAATACGACACACGCATAGTCTATTAGGTATTTACTTACGATAGTCTTGGTAAATAATAGTAGAGCAAAAGTTTTCATTTTTCTATTTACATAGCAACAACATAATAATAATTCGAAGAACTACTCATAAAAAGACTTGATGTTTATCGACACACTTACACATTTATCATCTGTGAGTAGACAATAACAAATAACATTCTATTATCATAGTCACAAATCTGTCTGATTACCTCAGATGTGTTTTATTGGAGCATTCGAATAGTCTAGTAATAAAATGTGAAAGGACTTTCGGTGCCATAAATCTAGATTTATTCGTCTGCCATCGTCTGGGCGTCGGTATGAAAAGTTCGCAGGCGTGAGATTAGATATATTTTTAATATTAAGTTATGGACGAATGGGGGCACTCCATTTTTTTTAAATGTCAAATTTCGTGAATGTCAGAAAGTTCTTTAATCACAGTTCTTTGATTATTCCAACTTTGAAGGTTTTAACACAATCGTATCTTTTGTGGTATTCCAAATTGATTTTGTAGAATACAATAAAACTTTATTTATTTATAGAGGTCCTTTCTTATATTATAATCACCATTTATTTGCGTCTGCAAAAAAATATCTTATTTATATATATTTAAATAAAATATTTATATTTATTTATATTTAAATAAAATAGAAAAAACTGTAAAGTTTTGAATATAAATTTATACAGTGCTTAATGTTTCCAAAACAATTCTGCCTAATATTATTATAATCCAAAGCATTAAAATGACGCTGAATCACTGAAGTCCCAGCTTAAAATGTAACGTCAATGTAAACGGTCCTGGTATCCCAGTGCAATAATCTCACTTCATCCTCGCATCTGCATTCCGTTTCCAGATCTTATGTACCCCGGGCTCCAAATATCAATACTAAGTTAAGTCGAGGTATTCACGTCAACACGTGGTACCGAAATTACCTTCGCAACGGTTAGGTATCTCGCTGAGAACACAGTTTGCTTTCAGAAACTGTGCAAACTAACATCGAGGAAATTATGTGCTACAACTTGTAATAAGCTTAAGCGTTAATACTCATAAATGTCGGGAGAGCCAGTGGACCTGACAACATATAATTAATGTAGTTTATTATTTCAATAGTAAACTACACACACACATATAACATCACACCCATACTCCCCGAAGGGGTAGGCAGAACCAAAAGGGTAGCAGGCTTATATAACCACATTCATCGAAAAACAAAAGGGGTTAGATGGAAAATTCTGAAAAAGTAGTGATAAGTAGCTACCTTGTCGCCTACACAATCACATACCCATAACCCGATATACCATAAGTCATCTTTTAAGAGCATGTCGTACGGCAGGAACCACATTTGGCATTATTTTTTAAGTCCCAGACCAACATTGGACAATGGGCTGGGTTCAAAAAGTATGTATCAACTGTGTTACTTATCTAGAATGTCATAAAGGCGATTAATGATGTACCTAATCGATATTGTGTTTATAATTATGTTTACAATTTTTTACGATTTTCCCGACAGTCTAATTCAACTTGATTTTGTTGTTAAATGCAGAAGAATGAACTTTATAATTATAGCTTCTTAGTCTCTGCCTACCCCTTTCAGAATTGCAGGCGCAATTATATGTGCATGTATTTAAACTCAACTTTAGGAAATATTATCAACTGATGTGATATACAGAATTCTGTTTTGATTAAGTCGGCTTCTGATCAAAAAGAAATGTGTAATATAAATAAGAAAACAGTGGGGTAAAACTCTAGAAGAAACACACAGACAGATACTTAAATGGCCTTACAAAAGACAAGTAGGTAATCACTTAATACTGATACTACATAAATAAAAGTGCCTGACAATATTCTATACACAAAACGAAGAAAGGCATTTAAATATAGCAGTTTTGCGAAACAAAGATTTTGCTCTTCTCTATGTTATATGTGTATAGTGTGCTCCTTAAATCTAGTGCTTCATAATAGCTCTAAGGGCCCTATAAACTGACCGACCATATCAAATACTAATCATATGTTCTCAAACTAGGGTAATCCCAGTATTAAATCTTAGCCAAGACCGGTCCCGGAAGGCGTAACTCTACACATCAAAGTATGTTTACGAGGGAAAATAATAATTCAGAGCATAGTGTTGTACCATTTCAGATCTGTTTAAATATGCATTGTTTTATCACATCACGTATTCACGGCCCCCTTGAGAGCTCGGACTGAGAATGGTCAACACTATGACCAAAGATTAACAGAAGGCACTTGTTTCATAATACATTAATAAGGTAAGATGTTACCAATACTATTTTGGATTTAGTAGTTTTATAAAACTAGGTTTAACAAGACTAGTCCGATTAAGATTTCACTAGATTTTATTTGAAGTGAAAATGCGTATTTATATTGTATTTATGACTATGGGTACGTATTGGTCATAGTAATTTTTTTTGCTCTATTTTCTTTAAGTTGAACATTGATTTAAATAAAATTAGGTACAATTTATAATTTGGTAAAAGCTAATGCTAGAAAGTAAATAGGTATATGATTTCACGATTAAGTATTATAAATATCTAAATTGTATATACCGGTAATGTCTTCTATTCATATACATTAAAGTCATATAAATGATATGTACATAAAGTTTTGTTCAAGTTCTGTACCCGTTTAATATAAACTTGATGTGAAGATAATGAAATATAAATCTGTCGCATAGATGTACTCAAATTTGGCATGGGTCTGATTAAATTAAAACTAAACTTATATACAATATTTTGCATTGTACCCTTTTTGTTGGTCAGATAAGGAAATATTTTTTATCTCCAAACTATGTAAGTATAATATTATAGCTGTGCCTGCAGTTTTACCCGCGTTTATGGTTATGTAGCTTATAGCCTTCCTCGATGAATGGGCTATCTAACACTGAGAGAATCTTTTAAATCGGACCAGTATTTCCTGAGATTGGCGCGTTCAAGCAAACAAACAAACTCTTTACCTTCATAATATAATAATAGTATAGATTTTCCTGTGCTATGGACATCGGTTAACATATAATGTGTAAATACAATACCTAACTGCGTTTTTTATATTATACATTACATACATACATAACATCACGCCCATAATCCCCGAAGGGGTAGGCAGTGTCAAAGGGACAGCAGGCCCCCTTAAGCACATTCAGCTAAAAACAAAACTGGGCTGGGTTAGATGGAAAATTGTGAAAAAGTAGTGACAAGTGGCTAGCTTGTCGCCTACACAATCACATACCAAAACTTGATATGCCATTAGTCGCCTTTTACGACATGCTAGGCAAGAAACACAGTTGGCACATTATTTTTAAGTCCCAGATCAAACACGAGACAATACATTATTTTTAATACATTACGTCTTCAAATATACTTTTTGGAGAAAATGCACTTATAGATAGTTCACTAAGAAGTTTAATTACTTTATTCTGGCTGTTTATAGAACTTGCTTTATTGTTTGTAAATTTCTTTCAAACACCCCTTATTTATCACCATACTTTTTATTATTCATAAGTCATCAGAAATCTGTAGCCTAATACGACTTGTAATTATATTTCATAGTATCGGTAATCTACTGCTAGTCAATTTATTTGCAAGTTTGTCTTTGTGTGATTAAAACTTCTCCATTATTCTCTGAGTTCATTAGCTGTTTTAACCTTTGACCCAATTAATAATAGCCACATTTAGTTGAAAGTTCTCAGCGCTTCACGCATTTGATACAGCTTCATCACTCAGCTGGCCGACCAAATCCTTTTGAAATAAACGCTAATATTAATTATAGTTTCAGGTATTTCATTACCATTTTCTCTGAAATCCCCATTTAATTTCAATAGGTTCATACAGAACTGCTTTAATTATTAAAGTTAATAATATTTCTAGTATGAAAGCAGAAATAACAATGTACAATTGATGTACCTAATTATTAAATTATTATTATACACTTAATGAACTATGCTATCGTTTATTTCCCAAAAGTTGAAACCCAATGAATTTAAAACGTTGTGATGTTTGAACTGACCTTAAAACACTTTGCACTTGATTAAAATTTTCCTCTCAGCCTTAATAGACTTTCAATAATGTTGTAGGTATCTGCTTTTTTTCTATTTTAATCTTTGTCCGGGTAAACATTAAACTGTTGCACTTTGCAGTAGTGTTCTCAGCGAATATTTGGGTCCCTCATCACTCGGACGCTACAACATTATGTTTTATTAAAAACTAGCTTGAAATCAGTATGCAAACATTTAACAATATTTTATGTGAATTTATGCGGAGTATTAACAAAATAATTTACTAAATTGCTCAATGATGTTAAATACAATAAAAATAATTTATTTAGCGCAGATATATTTCATGTAAAAGTTGTTCCTTTAAGAATTAATCTGATCTTGATCAAAAGGTTTCTCCTTCTAATAACCTCTGAATAATATGTTAGTAACAACCTCGTCCTTTGAGACTTTACCAAGAACTTTAAAGGCTTGGGAGCGACATCCATACCTTTCTATAAAGAAATATCATTCAATTTGAGAAATTTAAGTCAAAGAATCATGACTTAAAATTTCGTCTAGAGTGGAAATATCAAAATTAGATGGCGATTAAAACTATAATAAAAATAATAATTTTGATTTATTTATTTACAAAACATGCAGGAAACTGTGCTTCTATACTCAGAATCCCAGTTACTTCTCAGTAGCAGTATCTGAGTGCAGCACTGGGTGCCATAGTAGTAGTAGATACTGTTTCATTATACCTCGGGGTAAGCAAAGCTTTTGTACCGCTATCGGCACGCGAGATAATTGCGCTCCATAGAGGAATCGGAAAACGATTGGGCTTACTGGAGTTGAACTTGCTATTTCTGCTTCTATAATCACAGCGCATTAGAATTATCTGCTGCTATTAGTAACTTGTCTTAGCTGGTTTAGATATGCTAATCGCGTATAAAAGGTGACTGTTTGGCCTGGTTATATTGTTTTGGTAAACTAAACTCAAACACTGCTCACAGTTTCAAGCATTAAATTGTATTCGTTTGATAAATTCACTTCAAGCGCTTGAGTTAAAAAATGGTCAATCGTAAGGTAACGCGCCTCATTCGAGGCTGATTCAAATGAAGGCACGTATCTCCAAATTTTTCAAATCTAAGGTCTAGGATGATGTATTTACACTACTGGGTATTAAAAACATCGGGATGAAACATTTATATCCAAAATAACAACGGATGTGTAACCATGATCCAATTCGTCTAGTTGCCGTGTCTAAAAATTACGAAGGTCAGATATGCAGTCGTTTATATGTTATTACTAGACTTGACACATCATGATCATTAGATCATCTAAGCATGGTACATAACGCTAGGAATATCATGCTTTGGGCTGTTATAATCCTTGCAAAACAGTAAAAATACCAAAGGAAAGATCCCAAGAAACCGCACGGTAAACTTACCTGTAGTTTTTTCCCAACAAAATCTATGATTACCCTTCCTTCCAAAGCATACCTACGGCTTATCAGAAGACGCAGGCTTCACGGCACCAAGCGGGCCTCTATTACCGATCATTAAATACCCGTATATCCAGCAAATGCGATAATATCCGTGCATAATACGACCGTGTTTACATCGCACGCTATTATGAAAAGCCCACATTGCGCCGAGATGGTATTATCAAACTTCCCATCACCGATAAACCCTTTTACCTAAATGGCATATTGAGTATTCAACTTGCAAGTCCCTGCGTAATATCAGACGATCGTATTCGCCTGTCCCGGCTAAATGGGGGATAGATCAGGTGTAACTGGAGATAAGGGTACGCTTCCAATGGCGTAGCAAAAATTTTAGTTTTGAGAAAACGTACTTACTATAAAATGTAGCTTGTTAAAAATATATATTGCATTTGAAAAGTCCGCGAAACCTATTTACGGCCTATTTATGCATATTTTACTATATAATGAGCATTATGTCCTTTGCCTACGCTTTTATACAGTACCTATTGTTTTATTAAATGTAATGTAAGCTTTGATAAAAACATTTCTATTTAATAAAAATATATACTTTACTAATATCTCGCTAGATGGAAAGAACTCAGAGCGAAATATATCTATAAGAGATAGATATTGGAGATTAACAACAAGGCAATTGAAACTTGATTAACGTATCTAATTAATGAACACTATATGGGCATGAATACACTTCTCATTAATTAAATTAGTAACTATATGCATTTAATTAGCTGTCATAATCAGTATGAAAGGTTAAGTCTTGGTTAACCTTAAGATATGTATAAATACACTATCAGGTATAAAATACCTTTTAAGAAACATAATTATAATAATTCATCACACCTTTTACTCCCGAAGGGGTATGCAGAGTCAAAGGGGCACCTAGCCTCTTTAACCACACTTAGCCAAAAAATAAAGGGGCTGGGTTAGATGAAAAATTGTAAAAAAGTAGTAATATGTGGCTAGCTCGATGCCTACATAATCACACACTTTAAGCCATTATTCCTTTATACCATTAGTAGCCTTTTACGACATGTTAGGCAGGATTCGACAAGCTCGATGGCGCATTCGGTAGTGACCCTGCCCCATGCGCCTAGAGTTGTGGGTTCGATCCCCACCCAGGACAAATATTCGTATGATGAATACTTGTGGTTGTTCTGTGTCTGGGTGTTAATATCCAATATTTAAGTATATATTTGTAATACCACTGTTGTTTCTGATATCCGTAACACAAGTGCTTAAGCTACTTACTTCGGAGTCAGATCAATGTATGTGATGTAATGTGATATAAACACAGATAACACATTCTTTTTAAGTCCCAGCCAAACATGGGATATCAACATGAAATTAATAAACATAAACGTTTTTAAATACCAAATCGCTATGTCCACTGGACATCTCACCTAAAGTCTCAGGTGCTCTTTCAAAACTTTACCGCACAATATAAATTCTAGACTAGGGTCCCTGATATTACCCGTGCTCCACGATCAAAAGGCAACTTAAGCGAGATAACAGCCGTGGCACTCATTTGAGAGGGTAAAACTCGTCTGATATTACGAGTTAATTTAATAGAAATGAAGGATGGAGTTTTATAAGCTTACATCCATGAATTACTATAAAAGTGTCTCGTAATAAATATTTGTTTCATTAGCCACTCAAATTTAGCATGACATGATTATAATATTTGGTCCATCAACAAATAAATAGAACTTTGATATATAAAAAGAGGAAATAAATTATTTCTATGGTAATAACAGCTCTGTGTTGGTTTGTTTGCTTAGCTGAGTTATGTTATATAAGGAGAGACATATAACACCCATATGTAATAGAAAATTTTACTATTAAATTATTTAATAAGAAAAAAAATAGTTTTATCTAGACTTCACGACTTAACATAGAATGTTAAAGTAAAAGTTATCGGTGTAAAGTTAGCGGTGGTAGATCAATGATAAGGACACGCGCCCTACAGGGGGGGCTCCGAATACTCCTGTGGTATCCCTGCCTGTCGTAGGAGGCGACTAAAAGGGCCTTTGGGGCTGTGGGGTGTTTGCGGGGGGGCCTGCATTCACTTCGTTAAGCAGCCCCAGAGAAGATGACGACACGTGGATCCTCGTCCGTTAAATAGGATGGGGTGACACTGTGGTCTGTGCCGTCATAAGCACCGCGAGGTGTTCTGGGGGCGAGGTTGCCTCTCCCTCGAGATGGGCCGCATGGATCGGCAGCGGCGTAGACGTAGATTTCGCGTAGAGTCCCGAGTGGGGAGCCCGGAATCTGCGCCAACGCCCGAAGAATGACCACCGTGAGGTTTAGTCGGTAGTAGAGTGCTTTCCCGGCCTCTGAGCCCGACACATCCCTCGTAGGCCGAACCTAGGTTTACTTGGACGGTGCGTAAATGCATTCCTCACGTAAAATGATAAGGACACGCGTCTCTTAACCGAGGAGCGCGGTTTCAAACCCGGGCACGTACCTCTGGATTTTTTAAGTCTATGTACGTATTTATACCACTAGCTCGACGGTGAAAACATCGTGATGAAATGTGCAAATTCAAACAATTATGGATTTGTAACTATGATCCAAAAATTGACTGGTTCCCGTATCTGAAGGTTACGAAGCTCAGATCGGCAGTCGCTTCAATGTTATTACCAGACTCGCTAATTCCTGGATCATGGTCTAAGCGTACGCCTAAACACGGGACATAACGCTAGGAAGATGATGTTAAAGTAAAAGTTAATGTTAAATTAATTAACTTTCACATATTATCCGAAACAGCTTAATGAGTTGACACAAAATGTTTCAATATCAGCATCCCCTTCCGATTCCCAACAATACTGTTGTGATTCTTTTACTTTAGTTTTAAGTTGTGCTTCTGGTCCACTTTGTGTAAAAGGAATTTACTAAATCGCTGCACATTTCAATATAAATTACTGCATAAGGGTTCAGAAAATAATAACTTATTTTAAACTAGGGTTTTCAACTGTTTATTTATCTTTCTTGCACAATAAATTTTCAAACCTTTAAAACAAATGATAACTAGTGATCGTCGTCTTCCAGAAAAAAAAATAGGAGATATTTGTTAGTATTGACTTTGACCTCATCGGAAATCAATCAAATGCTTTTAGTTGAGACATTTGATTGATTCTAGGTGTCACCAAATTACAACTGTAATCGATAAAATTTAATAGAAGCCTACCATCAGTGTCTATTAAAAAACAACAACGGTCTATTGTTAGTTTGTAATTGATGGTAATCTCGTGATTTGTGCAATCATCAGCGTATTGCTGTGATGGCGCAGATTAGGTGCGAACCGATAGCCGCTAATCCACTCGGGGTCCAACTATAATCAATTATGGCACACACCGCCTCTACCTTAGGATCTGTTTACATGTAACGAACTGAGAATCAATTTTTTTAATGCCCGTGTGTAGTCATTTTCAAATTTTCTTATATACTACACGAGGTATGACTGTGTGACAAATTATAACGCATTTGAAATAAATAATGAAACTATATCACTTACATTGTAAAGCTAAGCTTGAGTAGATGTGATAAATGTTGTGATGCAGTTATTTATAAGTATTGTTTCATTTCTTTACATATCACATAGGTGAGCGTTTTTCTCTCCAAGATTATTGATAAACTTATTGATTATTGATTTAATCATCACAATCAATCGAATAAAACGTTACCGAAATTGAATTAAAATTGATGTACAATTTAGACCATTTACACATTTATATTTTTTATAATGTATAGGTTTTCTTTCACCACCGATAAACTCGTTGTCCGTGTTTGTACCAGCACCCTTTACGTGTGAGGCGTATTTGCTTATCAATAAGCTACTAAAGGTACTATATGTAAAATACAATACTTTTTAGTACTTTTCTCAGTATTTTAATTGGTGACAATTTTGCAGCAAGCCAAAAAAACTGCCTTTTCATTTGTTTTAACATTTCACAGCGTGACATACCGTTAGCGTATTTTTTGCGATACCCATGTAAACACGCCTTTATTCCTAAGCAATCTCATTTGACAGGTGAGATGTTTATTACCGCTTTTAAGATATTTATCTCAGTATAGGCTATGGTTAGATAAAATCGTTCCAAAATGTGATAAGAGAACAGTGATTTATAGGTTAAAATATTTTTCGTTAATAGGAAGGTGGACCGTGTGCTTGGCTAATATCACGAGGTAAATTAAATTTCATGTTCATGGACATTCTTATTTTTATTCCTAAAGGTATTTTTAGTTTATTGAAAAAATAAATAACTATCAAGAAAATGGTTATTGGTCATTATCGTCTATATCTTTATCATGTTTCTCATTCCAGCACTGCATTTTAAGGCATATTTGCTGGTGTGTTTACGAAAAAATTACCTTTTTGACAGCTTATAAAAAAAATTAAATTGTGCGTTGGTGTTATTTGCAATTGGTTTTACTGAAAAAACTAAACAAATTAGTGCATTTTTTAGGTAATTAAAATTTTAAATATTTTATTTGTCAATTTTCCACGTAAGCCAGCCCAAATTTGACAAAACGTGGTTAAAGAGGTTTGCTGTCCCTTTGACTCTGTCTTCCTCTTCGGGGATTATGGGCGTGATGTTATTTATATATCTATGTATGTAAAATTATGTTGAATAAATTTTTCACTAGTACCGCTTACTCGTTAAAATAGAACATGTTTCATTTATAATTAAATTCTACATTCTCCGTTACAAAATTCGCTAAATTCATTTTCAATTCGAATCCGTTCGCGTGCAAGGGCCAGGTACGTTTATTTCACTCTCCTTTGACAAAAACTCTAGCTGAACCAACTTTGTAGGGGAAACGTACGAAATTTGATAGCTTTGTAAGTGCATACAATGAAACGCTACGAACGTTTTTTGAAAATGTTCGCAGTTTTTGCCTGGGATTTCAATGTATTAAATGGTATTATTCGTATTACAAAGCATTAATTTAGGATTCCTTATTTGAATTGAGAGTAGTAATTGAAATAACTTTAAAAAGCAGTGTTAGCTCAACTTGGAATGTATCTTTATGTTTTTAACTAACTTTATTATCAAGTAATACTAGTAAATACAACACATGTGATTTATTTTAATAATCTAACGTTGCGTGCCCGGTTTCTAACAAGAACCTTTTCATTGAGCTATTAATACTTATGTATAGTTTTAGTTGGAACAAAGCGACGAGAAAAAAAGTAATTCTTCAAAAGTGATTTATGTTCGTATACCACAAAAACACTAGCGGAAGCCGCTCCAGATACGAATTTATTTTATTTTATCACATAAAATAATACCACTTGGCAAATTACTCGATTAAATCGACTGCATTCCGAATTATTGGACTTGATTCGGGTCATATTGCCCCGCTGCTGTTGAATTGCAGCAAATGGGTTGCTACCTTTTATTTAAGTATTATAAGTGCGTCGTCCAGTGCCATTTAATGTTTAATAATATATTCGCCCTAGACTTTGTTTCCGGACAAAAGTGGCGAACATTTTAGGTATCACTACACCCTTCGGAGACTGCTGTGTTATTTCGGATCATATCTGACATGTAGAAAACAACTGAGAGCGGGAATTCCTTCTAGATTACACGAGAGTCTTATTCTCCCCGTAGTTTTCGATACTAAATACTATACTATCTGATTCTTTATCGTCAAATCACTACGTAACACCACACCGCTACCTAAAACTACCGCCAGTACATGGGCTGTGTTAACTATATCCCCTGGTACGAACATTTTGTGACTGCTTCCGTATGTATATATGTATGACCGCCGCTAACGGTTTTTCGCGAACTGAGCGTGCGTTCATTGCCTACTTTAAACGTTATTATCTCAGAAAGCTATATGAATATAAAAAATACATGGTACAGCTGAAATTATAGATTTTTTTTTCGTGCAAGAACTACTACAAATACGAATTTCCGGGGAAATTTTAATTTGCTGTGCTTACTACGCCACAGTTCACTCTGAACGATTAATTTCAATGCGCCAGCGATTGATATTGAAAGATAAGTCACCAACTTTGACATAACTTAAAAAATCGGTGTAATGAGCTTTACTTGAGTGAGTTTATGCAAAGAATTTTACTGAGTTAAACTACACATGTTTGCATACGACTGTGATGTAATTTTTGATGTAATTGAATTTGTAATATCTTACAAACTATTTACACAATTGCATTCAAAATGAATCATAGCGCCTCACGTCAGTTGTTAATCACGCCGTATGATCATGCTGTGTACAAACATATTTCATGTTACCATTAGATAGCATTTCTTCGTGATAGATAAATTAACCCTTTCGTCTATACCGTTGAACCATAAGTATCAATGTGTAAGATCGTTAGTTAAAATGTTATAAATGATTCATAAAATGAAATAAAATATTATATCTATACTTATAATAAATCTGTAGAGAGGTCAATTCTGTACATGAAATATATTTTCAAAATAACTATCAGGGGGTGATTAGTGATCGATACTGATGCCAAAAATGCAATCAGTAAAATTTTTGTCTGTCTGTCTGTCTGTCTGTCGTCTGTCTGTATGTTCCTTATAGAAACAAAAACTACTCGACAAATTTTAACGAAACTTGGTACAATTATTCTTTACACTCCTGGGCAGGTTATAGTATACTTTCATCATGCTACAATCAATAGAAGCAGAGTAGTGAAGGGAAATGTTGGGAAAACGGGAGAAGTTACTCCATTTTTTAAGCTTCCGTCGCGTGTGCAGCCTTAATGGTTAAAGTTACATAGAAATCATGTATGATGGAAATAGTCTTTATAATATTAACTATAAACGCGGGTGACACCGCTGGCACAGCTAGTAAATAAATAAATTCTCCAAACTGACACCAATTTCCTAGTTCCAAACTAAGTATAAAGCTTGTCCTATGGATACTAGGTGAACGGATAGACATACTTAAATACGTTCACAAACATTCATGACCTAAGTACAAATATCCATGGTCATCACACGAAACGTTTGCCCCTAGCGGGATTCGAACCCAAGACCCTTGGTTTTGTGCCAGAGTCTCTGACCACTCGACCATCGGACCTGTCTATATATATCTTATATAGTATATCGCGGCCCGCCCCGGCTTCGCACGGGTGGACATTTATTTTCTAACCTAACCTAACTTTTTTCAAAATGCTCTATAGCCTATGTTTAACAAAGGTAATGTAGCATTGTAATGGTAAAATACTTTTTGAAATCAGTTCCGTAGTTTTTGACTTTATTTGTTACACACATACATACAAATCTTTCCTCTTTATAATAATAGTGTAGATAACTTTGGACTTTAGTTAAAAGTTAGCACAAAGATAGGTAGCGATAGATAGAACGGTGGTAGCTCAATGGTAAGGACACGCGCCTCTTAACCGCGGAGTGCGGGTTCAAAACTGGGCACGCACCTCTAGAATTTTCAAATCTATGTACGTATTTATACCACTAGCTCGACGGTGAAGGAAAATATTGTGATAAAACCTGCAAATTCAAACAACTTTGGATCATACCAACCATAATTCAAAAATTGTCTGGTTCCCCTATCTTAGGGTTACGAAGGGTCGTTCAGTGTTTCGTCCCACAAGGTCAGACCGACATTCGCTTCAATGTAATTACCAGACTCGCTAAATCCTGGATCATGGTCTAAGCGGACCCCGTCTAAACATGGGATATAACGCTAGGAAGATGATGACAAAGATAGGAAGCGTAATTTTGGTAGCCGTCATAAATAACCGAGGCTTAATATCATAAAATCCGGAACAAGTTGCAAATTATAAATCAATCTAATTGTAAACGTTTGATTTTAACGTTCAAAATATAAGGGGATTAGATTTTATCTCTTCCGCGCTTTGTGAGCGCTTTAATGACATAAGTCAGTCAAGCACGAACGTGATTAATGGACGCCTACCTATTATTTAGGTGTATTAGAGGAAATAATAACTCCCTTGGGCTGTGACCTTATTCAATTAGTTTACTTCCCACTCGGCCGTTTCAGCAATCAAATCGAAGTGTTAAGTTAAATTGTCTACAATTTGTCGCGAAATCAAAATTTAAATCTCTGCAATAAAATTGCATTAAAATATTCATCTAAATATTCTTTAGTTGGGTAATTTTCCGATATTTTACGCACGCGTTTTCTATCAAATAAATGTTTGGCTGAATGTGACTTATTAGCCAATTGCTCTCATTGGATTCTTCCTACCCCTTTGGGGACTGCAGGGGTGATGATATGTATGATTACATACATCCAATATTATATAATCGATCAAAAAACATATAACTTTAAAAAAAATATTCATTAATTAATCTAATAGCGTTCCAGTCGATTTAGAATTATAACAATACTTTAGAATAAAATCACTGCGTGCCATACAATATCTATACAAGAATACCGCTAATTTAATAAATATGTATGGTTATTAATTGATGATGTCAACTACCTAAGCTTCTTTATACAGCAAGAACCTTACCCTTATATTATACATACGTGTGGATTTGTAAAGGTGCCCGAGTCACCCTAATTTTGTAATCGCGGGCATCTGCTTGTTTTGTGCCTACATACATCGTTAAGCATATTCAGTGACCTTAGGTTTGGCCTATTCAGGCTTAGATAATATCTCACAACACACATAGAAGATTTAAATATGTTAATGGCTTGAATGCGTTGGAAAATGAATCTGGGGCAACGGATTACACGATTTTGAAATTTAAATAAATATAATCCCTTCTACGACCTTAGTATTTGAATTTTTAAAAAACATTATGATTTAAGCTACTGACTAGCTGATTTTAAATATATATTTTTTTGTTTTAGGTTATTAACTAATTTGAGATGTAAGATTTACAAGTACTTTTGTATGGAAATAGAGGCGAAAGTAATTAACAATTGATCATAAAAAACACGAAATTAATAACTAAGATGTAAATGTTCCTACTAAAATAATGGTCATGTTTTGGTTAGCCATGCCATAAATATAATTATTTTCATATTTGATTTATAATGAGTATCCTTAAACATTAAAATTAAAATTCATTAATCTTAAAATATGAATTATGCGATCCATCCAAAAACAAATAAACTAAATAAAATTACCTGATTTGCAGATTACGTAATCGCTATATATTAGATTCCATAAAGTTTTATTACGGCCTATAATTCCCGTAATATTTATTATACAATAAACATATTATATTATAAGTAAGGTATTTGCATGCCCTATGCCTGATGGTGTCAATTACTTGTGTTGCAATTGGATACTTCCTCAAATAAATATTAATTATTTAGATAATTACACTTGTAAAAGACTTGCGTTATTATTAGGCACTATATCATTAGTGCACAAATAAGCTTTGCATATTTTGCATTAACAGATTATAATGGACAGAGATATTAACAATACGTTCTAGTTAGATAATAAATTGAAATGCTGAGGTTTCGTTCTAAAACTTCCGAGATGATTGATGATGTCTAAATATATATATTATTAATTACTATCATTTATGAAGTCTATTTATACGATTGTATTGTCTGTATTGATAATTTGTTTGGTTTTTCATGTAATCACATAAACGGCTTAACATATTTTGATGAAACTTTCACTTGCAGATAACTAGGATTACAAAATAGTCACTTAGGCTTTGCTTTTATTTTAGAAAACACTTAAAAGTTACGTCGTTTATTTCGACCTCGACGAAGTTGCATGCAAAAGCTAGTATTGCTATCGACCTGATCAGATGTCGTCACTTTTGTAATAGAGTTGTTATTACCGATAATAGATAGTTATGCTAACTACGTGACATTTATTGTCACGTTACAGATTTTATTTCCGCAAGCAATTTGGCAATTAATGATTGCGCATTTAATAAACTCATATGAACGAACTTACAGTCATTATGTTGTATAAACTATTTTCATTGTATGCGCTATAATTTGCGTCATTTCGAGAACGTAATAAATGTCAATGTTTTGATTGGCGCCAATTTCTGGCATTGTAATTATTGGGTTATGAAATTAAACCAGAAGTTATTTTTAATAGTTAGAGAACTAATTATTATGTTTAATATTTTTTATTATACAACTATCTATATCTAGCTCTAAGCTACATATTATGTTGTCGGAATGTCCGTCTGTTTGTCTAATTAATCTCTGAACCAGGCGGATAGCTGGTACTATGAGGAGTAATGTACTTTTATTCTAGAATAATTATTAAGGATCTGCATGAAGACATAATTTTGTTTAATTCAAGATGGTTGAAGTTGAGGGTATAATAGTCATTCCAATTAAAGTAAAACTTAAGTAAGAAATAAATATAGGGCTATTTTATAACAAAATAATAAATATTTTACACAAATCTTTGTATACTAAACAACGATTTATGCAAATACTTATTTATTGTTTTATCAGAATCACCACAAAATTTTAAGTTTTGATTTTGCTTCAATATTAATTTCTTAAGGAACTCTTCGTGATGCATGCCCACAAAAACGAATGTTCGCAGTTGTTCGTTTCGAAGCCTTAGTTATGAATATTAGACACGTCGGAAGATAAGCCAGTCCGTCCATTTAGCAAATAAAGATGCTCTACGAAACTAGCGAATAGCTTACTTCACTGAAAAATTTTTTTTAGTCCATTAGTGAGGTTACAAGAAATATAGTATACGTATTTTTTCTTTTGTCCAGCAAACAAAAAATGATCAGATACAGCTCATTATAGTTCCACGTGACGTCACTAAATGCTTAAAATTTTAATGCCGTGACGTTAAAGCGCTCCACTCCAGAACTTAGATGCGCTGTAACTTCGTAAGTTTTCAAGTGTTGAATAAAATACTATATTTCTTTCTCTAGCTGACGGACTAAATTTAGGTAGATAATTAACTTTCTTACACAGGAAAGTTCCATATTGCATTATATGTATTTAGTTAAAACGTCTTTCTCCAGATCTCCTACATCTCTTCAGCGGCTTAGGCTTAAAGCATAATAAAGAAACTCACATTCGCTGTTATAATATTGGTTAGAATTTATCTTCATTGAATTCACAATCATAGTTTATTCCTTTAGTAGAAAGAGAAGATGGCTGGCCTTTACCGCGGTTTCTGCGGCTCCAATGCATCGGTAGTGCACTCACGAAACCGTGCACTTTGTTGCACAACCCGCACCATTGTCGTGCATCCCATTCTCCGAACGTGAAATAATTATTTTACAACTCATGCTCACAGCATTTGCCTTGTAAATCTAATTGTGTAAGTGACAATTAATTATGGAGTTTGTGCAAACGGTGGATTAACAGTCACTCATTTTTTTTTTAGAGGTTCCTCTTAATTAATATAATAAATTTTTCGACACGTAGCTAATTATCTTCATGCAAATTTAGTAAATTGGCAGAGAGAACGAAGCACCTTATGACACGGTCCAAATACTGCCATAGTTTTCTATATACTATTTATGTAAAAGAATCCTTTTTTCAATTTCGAATATTAATTATTTGGCCTATGTAAGTATTAAAATGTACGTATATGATACCAACATTTTGTATATACTATGTATTTCATTCCTACTAACCAGTTAGATAAGAAGAGATTTATGAGTTTCTTTAAAATGTTAGAAGTGCAAATTCTATACAACATTCATTGTATAAAATTTAGAGGAGGAAGAAAAATAAATTCAGTGCAAAATACTATGCCTTAAACAGGGATAATTTTGCTACTTTGACGTCAAAGCCAAACCGTCCAGACACAGAAGCCTCTTTCATTCGCAAGTATAGAAAGTATTTGGATTTAAAAGTCCATTCCTGAGTTTATGAAATTCCATATTTTAAACTTTTTCGCCCGAGTACACTTGCGAGTTACAAAGAGGAATTATAATTACTTGGTCCATTCAAAACGACGAGAATAGAATGCTCACTTACCACAATTCCCTTAAGCTATGTCGATAGTAGGTTTTCATAGAGTATTTTCATAGAGTAAAAGTGTACAGTCAAATAATCTTTGAAGTGTAATTGATCCAATTTGTCTGGCTTCCCGTATTTCACAACTCAGACGACAGCCAATTCAATATAATAACTAAAGTCGCGAAATCTAGACCTTTATCAAAATATATTATTTTGACAAAGCCAAGAAGTGGGAAAAAAGGTTAGATTACAGATTTCAGATATCGGATAGTACCTAAAGTTTTCAATAAGATATAGAAGTGCCTTCATTTATTAGGTACTTAGGTCCTAGATCTAAGAGTTTCCTCACTTGTATACTAATTACATTCATAGTTCAAAACTACATTGCTTATATTGTGGATCTTAAATAAACCATAGACACGCTCAAATCTAAAAACATACATAATTCGAGTCAAAATAATGACCTGCTGCATCAAACCTTGAGACCTTTAGTTTCATGATTCTCAGCAGTGTGTATCTAGATATATGTTGCTAAAAACAGGCAAATTACATGCATGCTATTTGAAAACGCCAATAATAATGTTGACTGTTAATTTCTACAAAGTCTTACCTAGTTCAATTTATCCCTATAGCCGGAACAAGTTTCTCGTATCTGATTCTCGATAAAGCGTGGACAGTACAAACTCGTTATAGACCGCTAGAAGGGTTAACACAAGTTATTTGGCCGTGTGAATTTGAACTAGAGCTACATCAATAGACTTGTAAAGGAACGGATAAAATCTGCTCCCATTTGTATTATACAAATTGGAGACCATATCGGCTTTGTATTTAGGAACATGTGCTTATTAGCAGTAGGTTAAGTTACATATATATATTTCTTATATACACATACGCTGTATGTATATTTGTATATCTATATAAGTATATTAAACTTTGAACTATGTATTGTAAAACCTATGTGTAAAGCACACATAAGTTTTACTACACACTACAGGTAGGCATATGACATGCCAACTAAGTTGGATTACAAATAAAAATGCTTTACTGACTAGATTGTGAGATGGGCTAATTACTTAAAAACTACGTATTAACTTAAACCACTTTTGACAAGCCAGTGAATCTATACATATATCTCTACACAGATGTGTAATGACGAATTTAGTTTGAGGTAATCTAATAACGATTCGACAAAACTTTTGAGACTTCTTGACTTATTCCGTGATTGATGAGATCGTAAAAGTAAAAGGAATGTGTAAAATAGTTCCGTTATATTCACATCGATCTTAATCACGTAACCCTAAAAGGATAGTGCAATATGGCAAAAAAATTGTAAAAATAAACCAACAACAAACATTATCATTCCCTATTATCGTATCTATTGATAACGATCGGTAGCCTCGGTGTCAAAACCTTAAACGCTGACATATAGATGTTATCTAACGTGATTGAGTGTTTTTGCCGTAACTAAATTAGAACAAAGCAGTAATTAGCTGTTCATAAATAACTCAACCGTACACTGTGGCATTTTATTTTTTCTTCGTGTGATAAAAAAATTAAATTTGTGTCACTAAGTCAAATGTAATTCACACCGGAATCATATGAAGAACGCATATAAAAACTGCTTGGAAAAACATAAACATCTTTTAACCAACAAAAAATATGTTAATGTTTTTATCTATTTGTTTAATTCGTTCGTGTTCGCGTCCTATGTTGTTCTGAGACTTAAAAATAATGTAAGTACCAAATGACTGTCTAGAAATTATGTTACTTATCTAGTACATACATACATACATAACATCACGCCCATAATCCCTGAAGGGGTAGGCAGAGTCGAAGGGGCAGCAAGCCCCTTTAACCACATTCAGCCATGGGGGTAAGACGGAAAATTGTGAAAAAGTAGTGACAAGTAGCTAGCTTGTCGCCTACACAACGACATACACTAGACCCGATATACCATTAGTATCCTTTTACGACATGCTAGGCAAGAAACACAGTTGGCACATATTTTAAGTCCCAGACCAACATGTGACTTATTTACTTATCTGATATGACGTAAAAGGAGTCTGGTGAAGTGGGAATTTGGTTTATGGTTATGTGGGCTAGCCACTTATCACTAGGTTTATGGAACTTATATGCTCTTTGGGCTCTGTCTAACCTATCGGGGATTCTTGCGCAATATGCATGACGCGATATGTAATGTACTTCGTCCGTTCCAACATAGGTAATTTGATTACAATGCTCGCTTTGCGTGGGAGTATATGCAAAAGTATACAGAATTATTTATTTATACATCACTTTTCACTACACGGCTTTACTTTTGGCTGAATGTGGTTGAGAGGGCATGCTGCCCCTTTGACTCTGCCTACCCCTTCGATGATTATAAGCGTGATCTTATATATGTATGTAGTCATCACTTTTGGATTAAGTTTTATAATGAACAAGATTAAATCCTAGTTTAAAATGCGAAAGTAACTGGCCCGTTGGTCGAGTGGTCAGACACTCTGGACACAAAACCATGGGTCGCGGGTTCGAGTCTCGCTAGGGGCAAATGTTTGGTGTGATGAACATGGTCATTTGTACTCGAGTCATGGATGTTTATAAACGTATTTAAGTATGTCTATCCGTTCACTTAGTATCCATAGCACAAGCATAAGCTTAGTTTGGAACTAGGGAATTGGTTTGTCAGTCTGGAGAATATAATAAGTATAATAGATTGAGTTCTTCGTGGGCGGAATCGCTGGCAAAAGCTACTTGGTCTTTAATTTGCGGTTAGGGCTAAATTTAGTTTTTGAAATTCATTTCAAAGTATGTTTTTAAAATTTACGATTTAATTAACAATTACCTTTAAGATAAATAATGAATTATAATAAAAAAAAAAGATAGCTGTCTACATACAATTTACTTGAACCAATGCTTATAAGATTCTATCTATCTATATTTAGTGTAAGAAAAAGTCTTTTGAAGATTTTATCATAAAGTACCTACTTGGATAATTGGATAATTTTCTAAACTTTAAGGTCACAGATGTTCGCAGAATTAAATTAAAAAAATAACCAGTAGACTACATATTATACAACTTAGTACTAGGCAAAACAGTTTTCTCGAAATTACAACATCTGTTTTTTAATTAGAGAGAAAATTTAGTATTTAGCCTAACAAAAAGGTAAGACAATATTAAATTTACTTACAAAAGGTGTGTAGGCCGTTAACTTATGTTGCTATTTTTGGTATTACCTAAGGTTTTGTTTAATCTGCCCATTTTATTAATTACTAGCTGTGCCAGCGGTGTCACCCGCGTATAGGTTGATATTATAAAGACTAATTCCGTCATACATGATTTCTATGTAACTTTAACCATTAAGGCTACGGAAGCTTAAAAAATGGAGTAACTTCTCCCGTTTTCCCAACATTTCCCGTCACTACTCTGCTCCTATTGATTGTAGCGTGATGAAAAGTATACTATAACCTGCCCGGGAGTATGAAGAATAATTGTACCAAGTTTCGTTAAAATCCGTCGAGTAGTTTTTGTTTCTATAAGGAACATACAAACAGACAAACAGACAGACAGACAGACAGACAAACAGACAGACAAACAGACAAAAATTTTACTGATTGCATTTTTGGCATCAGTATCGATCACTAATCACCCCCTGATAGTTATTTTGAAAATGTATTTCATGTACAGAATTGACCTCTCTACAGATTTATTATATGTATAGATGATAGTGTTTGTCTGTTCCATCTTTCAATATTTGTGTAGGAATATAAATTTATTATAATAGGATTATGAGATGATCCTTAAATTTTATCCTTACCTAATCGTAGACTTTCATCCATGATATCTTGCTTGGACTTAGCAGTTGAATATATAGAGAATACCACCATCGGACTTTTCACCGAAAACGTAGGTGACTGAAGGTAAGGTTAGGTAAGGAGCTAGGTGACTGTAGCAGACAGTCCAACACCAGAGGTATCACAAATGCGTTGTCGACCTGAAAAGCTTTTTTAATTGTAATTAATAAACTAAACTTCACGCCACTTCCCTAGTGGGATAGGCAGAGAGAACCGAACGCCATATGGCACGATCCTTACACATCTCACTCACCTCTTCAACATTCATGGTTCTTTTAATATAAGCTGTACGGTTTTTATTACTCCTAACATCACCTTATAACACGACCAATCTGGTCATGGTAGGTGAGCCTGGGCCTTCCGCGGCTCCTACATCATTTTCAATTGTACATACCATAATGCATGAACCTTCCTGGCTTCATACAAAAATAACTAGTGTTTGTATCCAGGTAATTCTAAAACTGCTGACGTTTTTTAATCAAACTTAGCCACATATCAATATTGGCTATTTAATCAATCAATGACACAAATAAATATGAACAAGAAAATTATTAAAACACAAAGATATTATATGTATTTTTTTATGCGATTGCCGCGATTTACCGATAAAAAAGTATGCCTGCGGTTTCATATTTCAATTGTACATGCCTCAGCTGTTTTAATTGGTGTTTTTAAGATCCGTTTTTGTGGTTTCGTCTGTATTGTAATTTATGCGCTAGCAGACTAAGAGATTTATCTATCATCTAGTTTATCCATCATATTCACGCGTGCTTCATACATTAATAGTTTTAATTATAAACATAAATACCGCGGGTGCAAAAACTGAAGTATTTTGACAAGTTATTTTTGTTTAAAAATAAAGAGTTATTGTACTGGATAAATGTATGTACTATAATATATACACATTGCCTATTAACGTATTTAGGACAATTGGATTGATTTTCAAAACAAAGCAATTATGCAAGCAAAGCAAAATGATTCGATAGTAAGTATAATATTATAATTTATTTTAGCAAATAACAAGGACATCTTGTTAGGTGATAATGTTATAATAAAAAATAATACTGACCTCTTATATTTTCTATTAAATATATACCCAATAAACGTGAATTATCCTACTTAATAAACCAGCCGAAAAAAAATTATGCAAATGAATACGTTTCTTCGTCTATGTTTATGTTTGAATCAAATGGCAAAAAATATAATTTGGCGACAACTTAAGTTCTAGGAAGTTAAGATCAATTTTTTCACAATCATGTAAATAAATAGGTCTCTAGGAAGAGATCGCCTGTCGATGATAAAACTGGTTATCTATCTACATCTGATAAGTTAAACTGAATGTAGTTTGATGTTCTTTGAGGATAACTTGATAGCTTATTATTCGATTTCTTGTTGTATTTTATGCTCTGTAAAAAACATGTTACAATATTGCTGGCGCTAATAAAATAGTTACGTATGCAAGTAGTAATAATACCGTATTTTTCTAAATATGAGGCTATTAATAAACGTAATTATTTGACGCATAGATAATTATTTGCACAGACGGCAAGTCAATTCAAGTAAGAATTGTATTCAATTACACAACGTAATACTGCTTTGACTACATAATCGGCGCATGAAAAATTGTCACACCTGTGACATAATAATATTATAATAGCCTTCTGATTATATCACCGTTCCGGTTCCTCGTCAGTTGCAATTGTTTTCATATGTTGTTTTAAACGGCTGTCACTACATCGCTTTACGTGCCCACGCAATTGTCAACAAAAAAGAAATTGACTGTTCCTACGTAAAAAAAATATAATAGGAAAAAAGGCATACAAGAATGAGAAGCTCGATACGAATTCCGTATCAATATTTCAGTGGTGTGCCAGTTACAATAAGCTTAGTTCACATCTCACATCTACACTACTTCTAAATGTTTGATTTTAATGCAAAATTTAAACTGTTTGCATTAAAAAAGTCTTTCACAAATGGAAAGTCACTTTATCTGTATTTTATTTTTTGCCGGTATTCTCACGGGAACGGGAATTACGCGGGTGAAACCGCGGGGTACTGCTAGTAGATTATATAATATATATATACAGAAATCAACATAGGTGCTAAGATTTTTTTTATTATGACATAATAACTATTATTCATCAATCCAGCCATTAAGTCTTATTTTCATATTTAATTAGTTGAAGGTTCATCGATAATTTTATACCACGGCAATGGACGCCTGAAAGGTACTTATGAAAGATAGGTAAAGTTTAGCGGTGGTAGCTCAATGGTAAGAACACGCGCCTCTTAACCGAGGAGTGCGGGTTCAAACCCGGGCACGTACCTCTGGATTTTTTCAAGTCTATGTACGTATTTATACCACTAGCTCGACGGTGAAGGAAAACATCCTGATGAAATCTGCAAATTTAAGCAACTTTGGATTTGTAACCATGATCCAAAAATTGTCTGGTTCCCCTATCTTAGGGTTACGATGGACAGATCGGCAGTCGCTTCAATGTAATTACCAGACTCGCTAAATCCTGGATCATGGTCTAAGCGGACCCCATCTAAGCACGGGACATAACGCTAGGAAGATGATGAAAGGTAGGTAAAGTAATATCATAACTTAAAAAAAGGTTGCTAAATTAAGTTTAATCTTACTCTATATTTCTAACTGCGTAACCCTAAAAATGAATAATCAAAAAGCCACATATCTCGAGCGCTCATTGTCATATAGACATTGTTACCATAAAAGTCCTCGCAGTGGCAAGTTGTCATCAGACCCGTGGGTGTCTTTGTAGGTCTGTCAGTAGCGCATATCTAATCAAGCAGGAAACATCGAATTCATTGTATTGACAGCTCACTTGTCCCACAATAGCCGTTGACGCCCGAAGGCACTGAGGATTCCTTTTATTCGGGTAAAAGGATTTCCTCGTCATGACAACGTTAGTCGTTTGTATGGCGTTATGTATGAGTGATAGATATAGTCGTTCGTAGATTTTGTTGATGACTTTCTTTATACTACTTGGCGTTACAAAGAAAGATTTATTTCGTTCTGTTTCTGGAATTCATATTTTATATCATTTTCGGAATGTTTGCGTTCAAATATCACAACAAAGAATTGTAATTTTAGAAGATCTTATATGCGTCGATGAAAATAATTTTGATAATTTAAACGTGACGTTTAAATATGAAATCTTTAACATATCACCATCCCTAAAAAGCAAACAGATGGTTTGGAAAAGAATTATGTACTATGTTACTAACATAGTACATAATTTAATTAATAAAAATCTTGATATATGATCATATAGTAGTAAAATGATATCGGCAGTGTTATTAATATAATACTTGTAAAGACAATCTTAGCTGGGAACGATTATTATAAATATCTAACTAGTGACCCGCTTCGCTCGGTGAGTACAAGACAATATGGAACTAAACATATAAACCTTCCTCTAGAAATACTCTCTCTACTTAGTAGTGAAAACCATATTGACATTCCTTGCGACTTTGTTTTATACTATGTACAGATTTAAAGCAATGATTGTTATTTATTTACAAATCTCCCAGAATAGCCAAGCCAGAATTATTAAATTCACTAGTCTTTCAATTGTTTCGCTTGCTAAATATTAAACATAGAGATCTTATATAGCGATAAGATTATCTAAATTGTACAATGATCTTATGTGTCGTAATGTAATTGTATGGTGTGCATTAAAGAATTTGTGTGTTAATAATAGAAAACGAAATGTAGATATTTAAATGGTATGACAACATATTTCCTTAACCTCCTAATCCTCCTCTCCAGTTTCAATTAAATTTTAATGGATACTAAATAATGGTATCCATGTATATAAATTTACAATTAAAAATAATTTCTTATATACTACACTACTGTAATTTTTCTACAATATACATTTCCACTGTTTATATGTGCAGTGGCAGTCCTTAAAGCAGTAATTAACAAACATACAACAAACTTTCGTGATTATAACATTAGTTGCACTATGTCGATGCTTCTGTAAAATTAACATGATCAAAACACAGATAGCATCAACCTATTTACATAATTATACTCAACGTGCCCCGTCATCCACCGCAACTCAGATTTTGTATGGATCAACTGTTTGGAATGGCGTCCTGAAATAACGCACACAATTAGTACAACCGGTACGAAAATTAGCCCAGATTAGTTTGTGATTAACAGCCGAGGGGTTTAGTTTTAATTTTAACGGCACTGGATGTGAGGATAAGCAAATTTGCATAGCGTTTCGAGAATTGCTTACTGGAATGCCTTGCTGTTAAACTTTGAGTGCTTATAATTTAGTTAACATTCGGTGTCCGGAATATATTCCATGTTTTCCGGGAAGTTTTGTGGATAATCAACTATCTTTTGGAGCTGAAATAATCCTTTGAACGTGAGCCAGCAAAACTAAAATATAATAAATTTTGGCCATTTGCTGACTATGTACACGAAGGTACTTAGTTTTTATTTATGTTTCCAGATCCATAATTTTTTCCAAAAAGTTTTTTTTTTGTATAAAGTTATTGACTAACTGAACAGTTTTTTAATTACTATATCCAGCGGAAAAGCTGTTATTTATCAGAAAGCGCCTATTTAAATGCAATTTTTTGCAAATAACTATACTAGGGCAGGGTGACTTGTCGTTTCCAGATTAAGTTGGAAACTTAGGCTGAAGCCTATTTTCTTATGTGCGTGTGGACTGAGGGATAAGTACAAACTATTTACTAAAAATCTGTAATGGAAGCATGTTAATTTTCTAGAGCTTCTCCGAGATCTCGCTTACAGTTTGTGAGAACTGAGTGACCAGACGTAAAGGCCTGTATTTTTTAATTATTTATTTTACAAATTCCTGGATTGTTCGAAAATTGTTTACTTCTGCTAAATATTGCTATATTTTTTTTTTTTGCAAATCTTAGGACTAGTCTAACTCCACATGCACATTATTTTATTTACCTAAATAGTAGTTTACCCAGCCTTGTATTTACATCTGCATCAGCCATTAAACGGTGAACAAAAAATCTAGCATCCTTTACTTCTTGCAATGTAGTTTTCCCACAATCACGGCATTTTCCTTTTCTTGGAAAACAGTTAAAAGGTAGCACCTAATTGACAAATTAGACAAACACGACACATTAAAAAACATTTTAAATCACTACCAAGCCGACCTTAACTGAATTAGTTACCTTAAGCACTTACTACAATTAGCATTCTCGTCTTACGATACAATGTACTAACGTATCCTTATTTGACAAGTAATGATGTAAAATAGCCCATTGCTATTCACCTAAATATCTCTTTACATTTTTTCAAGTGTTTGCCTCGAGGCTATTAGGGAGGAAGGTTAAATAACTGGATGTCACTAAGATGCCTTAATTGCGTTTATTAGACCATGACTCAGTTGCTAGGATTACAATGTTCGCTTTTTTTTTTCTAGCACAGCCTTAATAAGGCAAAGCTTAGTAAATTAACGCTTGTAATTAAAATGTTCGTTTGCGAATTCCATACGGATAGTTGGAAATCCAGTAAATTAATGTCAGTGGGCTGCGAAAACGTTTATTATATTTGATTTGATATGGTTTCAGTAGTATCTTTGGGGACACGATTAAGTTCGCTAACGTCCAGTAATCAAAGAGATGCTATTTTACCAAAATATTGGATTATGACTGCGATTTAAAGTATTTATTTTTCAATTTTCTTCTAATAAATTATGTTTTAAATGATGATTAACCGTATAATTCACTCAACAATAGAGTAAAGGGTGACTGATGGTGTATCTGATATTAGAATTGTGTATTAAGGCGACGAGAAAGCCACTTGTCACTACTTTTTTACAATGTCTTACCTAAACTAATAATAAATTTTTTGGCTAACCTCATCGGGGATTGCGGGCATGGAGGTATGTATCTACATATGTATGTCTACTATGCTGAACATGAAATTTAAATTATATATATATGCCTTTAGTTATTTATAGCTTACGCGCCACTGTGTCTATTGTACGTAATTGTTTTGATTTTACCCTTGAGTGTCATACATAAAAATGATTTAAGAACGCATTATATGCCAAAGGCAGGAAACCCATTCATTAATTACCGCACTAAATTTAAAACCAATACAAATCACTCCAAACTCATTCATCAAGTTGCGTTGAAATGTTGTTTAAGTCATTTTCGCTAATTATAGTGTGTGTGAATTTAATTAAGTTTTTGTGCTACATTTCGTCATGTTAGAGGTACAATTTGTTCAAGCATCAATCACACAATTTTAATGAAAGGATTTGATTTGTTTATGACAAATCAAACGAGTTTTATTTCATTATGTGCTGCACTATCTTGATTTACCTTTGAAATGATTAGATTGATAATTTCAGTACTTAGTTATGGAAATTGGCATACGCGATTTCGACTGAGATGTTTTTATAATGGATAATTTACGTACATCTCTAAATTGTCCGTTTCGAAATTTGTATCTACATAACTAAGTAATCAACCACTCACTGATGTCCGATTGAGCTAAAAGACATACAAATAAGACTAGATAGATATATATATTTTTTTAATTTTTTATAAGACCTTGCAAAAGCACTTATGAATAGTCGTGATACAAATAGTGATTCTACAGCCAGGTTCGGAACGTTGATTCTACCGAGAAGAATCGGCAGGAAACTCGGTAGTTACTCTTCTATTATTGTATATTCTACTTATGAATGTTCAGAACAATGCAGTGAGATCTTCTGATGATGAAATGAAAAAAAGCATAGGAACCGTGCATTGAGCTTTATTAATGAGGATGATTACAGATGGCATTAAAACTGTTTTTGTAATTTTTTACAGTAGTATCTGCTTAAAAGAGCGCGGTTTTTTTTAGAATTTTGTACTAGATATTTATTCCATTCAAATTTTTACTTGTATCAGATACACCAATTTAAAATATAATAGGCAAAATTCCAGTTTATAGGATTGACGGCACTTTTGACTAGTTTGCGCTTTCACTAGCAATGTTATTTTTGGAAAAAATGTTAAGCCAACAGTGCACAGTGCACAGTATTGAAGTATTTTTTCATGGAAAAATATCCCAGTTACGAATATACAATCGACGTTCCAATCAACTTTTGGCATCGACTATTTGTATAGGAATAGTATAGTGACATTCAACGAAAGCTTTAGAGTTAGATTGACTTGGATTTTAACTAAAACCACTTCTCTAATTTGAAACCATTGCTATATAAATCGGTCTCCTGGTAACTTTTTTGTTGTGATCTTCATTGTATTTTTTTTAGCCCTGACGATGGTTTAACTTTAAATAAATGGTATACTAGATAACAAGCTAAGTTTACATTTTTTTTAGTAATAGTATTTTTGTTAATTAAAAGAAAAAATATATTATATTTGATAATATACAGTTAAAATTATATTTTATAATATATATTTAAAGCGTAACCTGATTTAGCATTCTCTAGAATTACTATATCTGCCAATGGGAAAAAGCCAGTATGTTTAAAATGTACGTATGTTTTTTTCTTTTTTTTCAGACTACATCCCATATTTGATCTGACTCCGGGATAAGTACCTTAAGCACTCGTATCAGAAACAGTGGTATTACAAATATATACTTAAATATTGGATATTAACACTCAGACACAGAACAAACACAAGTATTAATCACACGAATGTTTGTCCTGGGTGGGGATCGAACCCACAACTCTTGACGCATGGCGCAGGATCACTACCGAATGCGCAATCTAGCCAGTCGATGTTGTTTATTATATTACGGAGAATAATTAGACACCATACTATAGTATAGTGTCTACTATAGTAGGGTGCTCCGTTATCACACAACTCCTTACACTTAACCGTCCAGTGCTGAGACCAACTAGTTGTTATTTAGGGTGAAACGTTATAATATCGCCGTAACTCGCTATGAGGGCTATTCCTCCGCCATTCTCAGACTCCCGCGAATTCCCTCATGCAGATATATGGAGTCGCATATGGTGTGCATCTACCAATGCAGCAGACGTTGAGAGCCTGAGTTATGTCTGTAATGCCATTAGCCCAAGGAAATATTAACCGTTGGAAGCAGATATCACAATGACTAGTGATGTTATTGATAGGCCGCTTGGAATGTAAATTGACATATGGACGGTAGTAACCACTCAACTACTTTAGAGACCATGTCCATGAAAACAAAGGTCGCGAGTTCGAATCCCATTAGGGCCAAATGTTTGCGTAATGAAAAGGGTTATTTGTGCATCTATGACTCTATCATTGATGTTTGAGACAGTATTTAAATATTTCCTTCTGTTGCCCAATATCTATAGCGCAAACATAAGCACAGTTTGTGCTGGGGAATCAGTGTGTAAGTCAAGAGGCATGTATATGTTTGTACTATTAATTTATTTAGTTATTATCCAAATTTTTGATCAACGTTACCCATCAATAAGTATGTTACTTATTGATATGTAACATTGTTATATTTTAATTTCGGAGGTCACTCTTAATCTATACTTGCTAATATTATAAAGCTAAAGGGTTTGTTTGTTTGTTTGTTTGCTTGCTTGAACGCGCCAATCTCACGAACTACTATTCCGATTTAAAAAAAAAACAGTGTTATATAGTACATTTATCGAGTAATGTCATGCTATATTAACATAAGCATTAACCATAAACGCGGGTGAAACCGCGGGCAAAGCTGGTGATGTATATTTTGAGTCCAACGGTCAATACGTCCGCCACCACACTAGCCACCCGTATTTACGGCTACATAACTGTTTTGCTATAAATTCAACAATGAATGCTCTAACTAGTTTGGTTAACTATTCGACTGAACTAACAAATTACTCGGTTTCAACATGTTGCGAACAGTGCTTACTTACACCTGCCTAATAATGAGGTTAATTTGAAATAGTATTTATATAGTTGAGTCTAGTGACTCATGTACACTTGATTGGAATATTTGACCTATATTGCTCGAATTTACTTTTATTTACTTTACTCGAAAGACCAGATATCAAAGTGTAGGCCTAGCCCCCAACTATAAAATGCCGCATTCAATTATAAGTAAAATAAATATGAAGTTATAGTGAATATAGTAAATACTAATCTACTAGTGGCTAAAAACAAAAGCTAATACGTTATAAACAATTACTAAATTAAATTCAAGTTCAATTCAAATCATCCGAAGGTATAATTGGAATAGACAAAATAACCAGCACCTGCGCAACTTTACTTGTATAAAATTTATTTCGCAAAATAATGTATTAAAATGCATGTCCATTATTCCTAAATTAGTTGTGTGATTCTGTGAAACCAGCCAAAGTCAATCCGTATGAGAAAATTTATTTGAATATTTGAACTTAAATTTTATGAAAGTAGCAGATAATTTTTTTTAATCATATTCATTATACTTCGACTAAGGGCCTTTGTTTGAGAGTTTGATTGCCGTATAAGGTCGAAAATGAGGAAATCCGGCGAAGTAACCGATATCTGCTAATTAGTACGTTAAGTGGTAGGTACTTACTGATCACGACCATGTTGTAAAATTTTAAATTAGACAAACGCAAAAGTCAGTCACTTTGACAGGGACTTGTTACTAAAGCATGATATAATATTAAGTTAAAATTTTTAATGTGATTACTATGTATAAAGTTATGGCATTGGCCAACATTATAAACATATTGCCTCAGAAAATGTACCTACGAATTTTTCTAAACTAAGTACGCATTTATACTACAGGCTCGGTGAGAAAAATAATCGAAACAAAACCTGCACATGCTTAGATTACAATCTTAAGAGGCCAAATTAGATCTAAGAAGGTATTCAAGTTAAAAAAGGCACAAGTAGCGGTCATGGTTAACGAACAGAGATGTAAATACCAGAAACGCAATAATGTACTGTAAGTAAAGTAATTAGTAAATGCATACTAATCACATATTTAATCAGTTTTCTTTAACCTCTTCCTTTTATTAAGTACCATTAGCAGCTGTATACACCACATCTACAGATACTTCCAAGAAGACTCATATTCCTGTAAATCCAAAAAAGTTCAAATTTGAAGGCTCTGTCTTCGGGTCCTTGAGTGGTCACCACTTACCACTCGATGACAACTTACTTACGTACATACACATATATTAAATGAACAATTATGTTAAAATGACCCGTAAACCTCAGTCAATTTGCGCGTCTCCACTTACAAATCGTACCATTAGTAATATAACATTAAATATCAAGTCGAAGTTTATGGAAAATTGCGATTTTAAATGCTAAAGGCAAAACGTTAAATTATCTATCGGTTAGCACTGGCAGACGGAGAAAAAGGACAATAATAATTTGGTGAGTATATTTTTGTCTCTCTCACATTCTTACTGTAGGAATTCAGAATCTTTAAACGCGATTTCCAAAAAAACAGTTTTTTGTAATATGCCCTTATGTTAATAAAGGTGTGAAAAAACTCCACTTAAATTACCTAATACTGTTAAACACTAGATAACATATTTAACGTAGCTAATTAGCGCACACGAGTCAGTAATAAGTAGCTTTACAGCCTGTTAAAGCGATACAAACTTTCGCTGTATTTTTGCAAGAGGTCGTAATCACATTACTAACGGATTACGTAGTGTGTGAAAAGTTTTCTTGTTTCCCGTGTAAGCCTGCTTCTAACGTGTTAAGGCTAGTTGAGGTTCGGTTTAGCGATCTGTAATCTGTGCTGACTTAAACGAGATTGAGAACTTATCATGTGCGCGTAAACAGTTTTACTGCTCGAGTTGAAGTAGAAAATTTGTTCTGCGCAATTTTCAAAGTTAGAGCTTACATCCAAATAGATGTTATCACCTCCTATTTTTTTTATTATTAAAGCCTAATTTTGACCATAATAGGCAGGATATGTAGATAGTCCAACAAATACCAATATGTTTGGTTTAATAAATATTTGTTGCTTCATACATAAATGAAATGAAATAATATTTAATATAGCTCCAGAAACATAAATACTACAAGATATTGTTTCAAAGACATGTCTCAGTATTGCCAGGGGTATATAAAATACTATTTAATAAATTATTGTTTAGTTTGGCGTCATATCAATTTTCTGCTGACCAATCGAATGTAGATAACTTTATTTAATACTTAAATTTGATGTTTTCTTTCTCTGAAGATTGAAATATCTGTTTGTTTGCCAAGTGAACCTTTGAAATGTTGATCCGCATATGTCAGCATTTAGTAAGCATACCTTTATTTTCATATTCAAATAAGCCTCATCAGATTAAGGAAGTATTCTGTAGGAAATAAGCAAACATGCGCGGGCCTAATTATTCCATTGTTCTATTGTCTTTAGCACCAGACCAGTTCCCTTGTAAGAGCGTGCGTTACAACTAGTATTTAATACGTAACGTCGTGACCTTTATAAATTGTCAATCAAATTTTTTACAACGGTATCGATAACAATGTGCAAAGATTTTATCGATGCATAAAGCGCCCTTAGAGATATGACAGACAGACCACGAGTCTGAAACGTTAGTTACTCTGTAAATAGAGTTATACAGACTGTTTGCAAGAAAAAACGTGAAACTAGCAAAATTATTTAATTTTTGAGCATTACTTTACTTTACTTAGCATGTCGTAAATGGCGATTAATAGTCTAATGGGAAGGAGATTGGTGTAGACAAAGGCCTACTACTTTTTCATAATTTTTCAACTGTAAAAACTATATTTTATTTTTGGTATAAAATAATAATAAATAATAAATTCTCCAGACTGACACACCAATTCCCTAGTTTCAAACTAAGCTTATGCTTGTACTATGGATAATAGGTGAACGGATAGACATACTTAAATACGTTTAAAAAAAATCCATGACTCGAGTACAAATGTCCAAGTTCATCATACGAAACATTTACTCCTAGTGGGGTTCGAATCCACGGCCCTTTGGTTTCGTGGCCAGGGTCTCTAACCACTCGGGCCAGTAATTCAAAATGGTTAAATAAACTTGCGTGCATTATAATGTTTGTGAGCATATGTACGTTTCTGGCTAATAGATTGGTTGGCATGATTTATAATCCACTTTGTACGCAAAGAACGTGAGATCGATTCCCGCAACTGGATAAGTTTTTGATTGCTATTATAGCAGGTAATGGCCTTGAGTATTCTGTGGAGCCATTGTTGACAGATTTAATTTTGGATTAAAAATAATGAGCAATGCTGTTGGTTATTGCATTATTTAATTAAAATTGGCAACCAATTGGCTCAAGCCTTCTCGGTTAATCCAAATAAAATAATGGTAAAGCAAATGAAAAAGAAATGTATTATTTTGAAACTAGGCTTAAACGTTCCAGTTGACTATTAACTAACAATTTTAATTTAAAATTTTCTCTATTTGAGCTGCAATAAAAACTCTTTTCACCTTTTTACACTAATTTTACCAAAATTAGTTAAATTTTATTATAATGCATACATGATTCCAAATCCTTTAATTGGTTGACCATCTACGAAACTGAATGCTCAATTGTAAATATTGTATTATTTATCATAGATCACCAAACAATGCCACTCACAGACACCTTAAAACAACATCAAGATAAGAACTAATGTCTCTATTTGAACAGTCGTGACTTAGAGTTCAACTCCCGTTTAAGTTAATTAAACGTGAGTTCCTTCTAATTAGCCTTGATGGATTGTCTCAGGACGTTTGAATTACGCATAGAATAGAGAATCGACCAATCTCTGTTCGCATTTAACCGTTCATGTGGTTCACAGGTCCAACAGACCGATTTTTGGTAAAATATGGCTAAGAATTATGGGAAACTGTGTATGTCTTATAATTATAAGTACATGAGATGCTTCACAGTGCAATATCATAATTAATCGTGACGGAATAAAGTTTATGAGAACCGGTGCTACGTACATGTGGACATAGGGAAGGATGACGAAAGATTTACTAAACAGATATACAATGCGAAAGTGGAAGGATGTAGGAGCCGCGGAAGGCCCAGGCTCACCTACTACGACCAGATTGGTCATGTATTAACAGAAGGTGATGTTAGGAGTCATAAAAACCGTAGAGCTTGTATGAAAAGGATCATGAATGTTGAAGAGGCGAATGAGGTGTGTAAGGATCGTGCCATACGGCGTTCGGTTCTCTCTGCCTACCCCGCTAGGGAAGTGGCGTGAAGTTTAGTTAGTTAGTTAGTTTTGGTGCTACGTAATACATGAAATATCCTTAGAATCCGTTCTTGAAAACATTTTACAGTTTATAGGTATTTTTAGCTTCAACAACAACACTTGACGTAACAATCTGATATTTTGGTATTTTGTGTACAATTGATTGCATAAGGATAGGGAAGTCGATAATATTTAGTCACTAACCTAGGTTATAATGATATGATTTGCAGTACAACGCAACGAAAATGTCCTAGGGTACAAAATACCTAGTTCGAAAAGCAATAACATTATTCCCTAACCCACTTAACATTACCAACAAAATGTGTGAAAGGGTGCAAACTTTAAATGCCATCAGAGATAAAACCCTAGTAAGGTTACGAACATTCTGCCAGATTGTCTTCGGAACTATGCAACTGCGTTCACTATCTGCCAAGCCACATAGCACATAAAGATTCCCATCATTGATATTTTACTTCTGCGCAGATACATTTGACCAAATAAAATGACTCACAATGCATTTATAATAAGGCGTTACCTTCACACCTATTAGTTACGATCGGATGTAACCTGCATATAAAATATAATAAAGCGTATTTTGTCGCAATATTTGCCTAGTAATGTTAGCATTCACGGAGACCGTTCTTAATTATTCATAATAATCTTGGATTACTTTAATGGAGGTCTGGAATGGCTTATAAAAGGAAAACCTATTAGTTTTTATAATTTTTGTCTAATTGGTAGTAATAGACCTATTACTATTGTAATGAACTCATATTTTATTTTTATTTGTTCTATTACATCCTGGATAATACAGGTATCATATTTTAATTAGGTTTTTAAGACGCTGTTTAGGATTACGAGGTGACCTCAATTGCGTTTATTAAGATAATTAAGTAAATACTAGTTCCGACCGCATGGCTAAACTATAACTAACGAAATTTGTAAATATTAAGTCTATAAGTGGGAGGGTGGATAGTTACTATAAAACTTATTATTTTATGTTTTTTAATTCGATATAGATTAGATTTAGACTGGCCTGTTGGTCGAGTGGTCAGAGACCCGGCCACGAAACCGAGGGTCGCGGGTTCGGAATCCGCTAGGGGCAAATGTTTCGTGGGATAAACCTACACATTTGTACTCGAGTCATGGATGTTTATAAACATATTTAAGTATGTCTATCCGTTAATTTAGTATCCATAGCACAATTACAAGCTTAGTTGGGGTTTAGGAAATTGGTGTGTCATTCTGGAGAATTTATTATTTATTTATTTATTTATATAGAAGTATAATTATTCACTAATTGCATTTTTTTTACTATTATCTGTCATTCACTATCATAATTATGTCTTAACCCTCCTATTAACCGACTTGATTATTCCCATCACTTAATTCTACACAGCCAGACATGTGAAGCCAAACTCAATCTATCTATATAAAGATATATTTAACTAATTTTTTGCTTACTCTCAAAAGTAATGCTAATGCATTATAACAAAAGGTATCGAACTCTGTTTGTTTTTATTAATTAAAGATTTTATCTTCGCAATCCGCAATGTTACTCGAATGGAATAAACCTTTTATTATGCATGATAAATTACAACATCATTTGTTAGCATGCCGATGAAATAAAGCCCTTATAAAAGCTGCAAGTCGAGTGTGCATATTGCCAATATCATGTCACGGCCAGCAGTTCACGGCTGCGCCGGCGCACCTCGTTAGGTCTTCGCGTGGGCGCGCACCCTGTCATTGACGAGATTAGGTGTAATAAATGATGGAAATATAAATTACTGGCTCTTCCCGCGACTTTGATTGGGTGGAATATAATTAAATAATAACAAGCAGCGGAGAAAACAAATAAAAACTAACTAAGTTTCCCTAGCGGAGTAGGCAGAGAGAACCTAACGCCATACAGCCGTACCGTATGTCGTTTATTCCTAACACACTTATAAATAAAGTTTGTTTAATCATTACTCAATAATTGAAACACCAATCTGCCCGTAAAATATCCGGCAATATCCATTCAGTCGTTGCGAAGCTGGAATAAACAGTAACTTTAGGAATTATTACATACATCCATAAATAATCAAATCAAATCAAAGGGGCAGCGAGCACCTTTAGCCAAAAAATAAAACTAGGCTGAATTAGATGCACAGTTATAATTACCGTGTATACTTAGGTACTTCAAATGCATTTCAATTACAAACAGACACATGTATTTTATTTATCTTTATAGACAAACGATGGATACCTATATAAATTATAAAGTGAATTCGCAGCTGATGACACCGATTACGTTGGAATTAGATAATATATGTTATGTGTGTTACAACGTAATAATGCGTATGCAAACGAGATGTGATTACGGCCAGGTAATGAGTTCAGTGTTAAAAAAGGTCGTTTGGAGCAACCGCAGATGTACTCTTAAGACACTTAACTAGTTCGTATATTGAGGTTACGATCACATATTATTTAATAGTTGTGTAAAATAAATCATACATTGTAAACCTTAAATTGTTAAACATTGGAATACCCAGTCCTAAAATTATAATTTGAATGAGATATTGAAATGAAATGAAATTTTCTCTATTTTTAATCAGATTTTGGCTACCTAGCCACATGTCACTACTTTTTCACAATGTTCCATCTGACCCAGCCCAGTTTTATGTTTGGCTGAATTGGGTTAAAGGGGCCTGCTGTCCCTTTGACTCTGCCTACCCCTTCGGGGATTATGGGCGTGATGTTATGTATCTATGTATGTATATAGATGTTGGGTCGGGTTTTAAAATTAGTGTGCAAACTGTATTCCTTCCCTAGCACGTCGTAAAAGGCGACGAGTAAGCCGGTTTTCACTACTTTTTCACAATTGTCCATCTGACCCAACTCGATTGTCTATTTGGCTAAATGTGGGTTAATGAGCTTTCTGTTGACTACTCCTTCGGGTATACCTATTGAGAGTTTTTTTAATAATGGTGGAATATAACGCGATATTTCTTAAACAACATCTTTATGGGTCAATAACACTTCCTCGCTATTTCATCACTTTTCGCTTAACGTCTTTTTGGTGAGATTATGCGGCGTGCTCAATTTTAATTAATTCCACACCGCGGCTTATATGGCGGATAGGGTATTCTGATAAAGTAAAGACTCTTACACAACATTTTGCGGGAACAAAGGACTGGTAATCACTAAATATGAGAATATTTAAATTCATAGCAATAAGATTAAACCTTTTTCATAAACGATAACAATTTACTGTTTCTATTTTTATCTTTGTATGTATTTCTCATTTTATTCGGTTTTCATATACCTTCTTCATCAAATAATGTCATATTATCATGTAATCTTAATTATTAACAATGGATTGAGAAAAATATACATTTGTTTGTTGACATTTCATACAATATATTTAATTTAATGTCGATTCTTTCGATGAGGTTCCAAATAAAAAATTATCTACATCGATGCAAATACGTGAAATAAGCTTTTGGCGCACTTTAAAAAGTATGTTAACATGATTTTATGTATTTTATTTGAAGTAGACAATTAAACAACTTTCAGTCCTTATAATTTCGTCTTGTCAACTGTTATTCCATATTTTTTCAACTACCCAAACCCTCATACTAATTATTCCAAACAAGTTTCCTACAATCTATTGATGCTAGTACTTACTTGGAATAATAAAAGTAAGATTTTTAATCAACAGCAAGAAATATTTATCTTTGCCTTAAGACGGCTGCAATTTAAGCGGTATTATGGAAATGCTTCTTAAGATTGCAAGCAAGCAACCAAAATTGTTATTCACTGCGTACACAATAGATAGGTATGGAAAGTTCAGTAATTGTTTGAAACGGGCCAAATTAATTAATTCCCCTTTGGTTTGGCAGCGCTTCCAATATTATAAATATTACGAGTTCTTTTCGATTTGAGCGCGTTCCAGATTTTTGGGCAATAGTGCTACTGTTGCTTTCGAGAATTGCTTATGAGAATCGCCTGTAAATAGAATTCCCTGTAAACAAAAATATAGAGAATTTATTTAAAATATTAACAACTATATTTGGTATAAATAAATTCTCCAGACCAAACTTAGCATGTAGACTATGCGCTATGTTTCTTACAAATCTATATCTCAGTTTGCTTGTGACCACGGTCGTTGCAACACGGCCGAAACGTCAAGCTGTAAGTACCTACTCATGTACTACACAATGCATAACGCGTTTAGTCCCGTCAGTATTAATAAATATAAATAAATAAATATAAATTCTCCAGACTGACACACCAATTCTCTAGTTCCAAACTAAGCTTATGCTTGTGCTATGGATACTAGGTGAACGGATAGACATACTTAAATACGTTTATAAACATCCCTGACTCGAGTACAAATGTCCATGTTCATCACAAGAAACATTTGCCCCTAGCGGGATTCGAACCCGCGACCCTTGGTTTCGTGGCCAGGGTCTCTAACCACTTGTCCAACGGGCCAGTCACTATTATTTCTAGTGATAAAGCAACGCGAAAGTTTAAAATTATATATAGGCTATGGATACTAGGAAAAGGATATACATAGATACGTCAATGCGTTTATATATCCAAGACTAGAGTACCAATGTTTATGTTTTCACACGACATTTGCCCCTAACGGAATTAAAACCCGCGACTTTTGGTTTCATGGTTCGGATCTCTGGCCACACGACCAACGCGCCTGTCAGAATAGTTTTAAACAGTCATACATAACACAAATGCAAACGACCCGTGACCTTTGACCTCAATTACGGACTTACCAAATCACAACGCTATTTTTGGCATTTATTACAATTAACACTGAAACCTCAATAGGAGTCATCACAAAAGGTAATAAACAGAACACACAAGGAGTAATAAAAATTGCGATGTTTTACACCTCCCAAGACGGAATCGTATGAATCAACCGCTATTATAATAGTTTTGCCTACACAGACATATTTATATTTATAGTATCTTATCCTTGTCCCTTTTGCCTTGAAAATCAGTGTTCAATGTGTTGTAATCAGATTATTATTTGGTACTAGCTGTGCCAGCGGTGTCACCCGCATTTATGGTTAATATTATAAAGACTATTTCCGTCATACATGATTTTTATGTAACTTTAACCATTAAGGATGCACACGCGACGGAAGCTTAAAAAATGGAGTAACTTCTCCCGTTTTCCCAACTATTCCCTTTACTACTCTGCTCCTATTGATTGTAGCGTAATGAAAAGTATACTATAACCTGCCCAGGAGTATGAAGAATAATTGTACCAAGTTTCGTTAAAATCCGTCGAGTAGTTTTTGTTTCTATAAGGAACATACAGACAGACAGACAGACAGACAGACAAAAATTTTACTGATTGCATTTTTGGCATCAGTATCGATCACTAATCACCCCCTGATAGTTATTTTGAAAACATATTTCATGTACAGAATTGACCTCTACAGATTTATTATAAGTATAGATTTCTAGATATAAATATTAGTTTTTATTTCTAGACTAGCACCGCCCCGCGGCTTCACCCGCATAGTTAAAGTTCCTGTAGGAATATTGGGATAAAATAAAACCTATGTTACTTCCAGATAATGTAGCTTTCCAATGGTGAAATAATATTTTTTGCAATCGGCACAGTAGTTTTTGAGTTTATTAATTACAAACATACACACACACAAAAATACAAAAATACAAATCTTTCCCCTTTATAATATTAGTATAGATATATATAGAAATACCATTTTTCCCAGTTTGGTCTAAGACGTAAAAAGAGTACACCACCTGTTTTAGGTAGGGGACGAGCTAGCTACTATTATTTTACAGTTTTCTATCTGGCCCAGCCCAGTTTTGTATTTTGGCTGAATGTGGTCAAAGGGACCCTTTGACTCTGCCTGCCCTTTTTAGGATTACAGACGTGATGTGATGTAGGTATGTACGTAGAAATATGCAAGCAGGGGCCAAATTATGATTCATAAACATAGTGGATCGCAAGTTAGCCTACACTTTAATTAATCAATTATCCCACAAGATATAAGTTAAGGCACCTTTACCCTCTCTTTATTTTGTTATATTTCTACAATCGAATAAAAAAAACTAATTGATGTGTTAAATACTAACAATTGCTACAGGCGTATTTTTGGAGAAAATGGGTGGAATGATACCTTTTTAGTGTTAGGTACTATCAATATTTTTTTAATTTTTGTGTGTTACTAAATAAATTATTTTTATTTCTTTCTTTCTTTATAATACGCCATTACATGTATTGGAAGGATTTTTAAAGCATAATCAGTTGATGTTGAGCATGTGTACACAACATTACAAAATAAGCTCTATTAATTTTTAAGTTCAATGACATAGGAATAACAGTAAAGTACGGTTAACCAATAACTGAAATTAACAGTTGTCAAAGTATATAGGCCGACTGAATGTTCTCAGCAGTGACTTATTTTAACGACTGCATAAATTTCTTTAATCTTACGTAAACTTTGGAAACTAAAAGCTATAACTGCCTTCCAAAGTACGAAGGATTAGTTATACCTATACATATCTCTAGTGACTTTAGATATACCCTCTGAATGTATTCCGCAGAGTGTGTTATTTAATTTGTATTATATATCAATGATGCACACTTTATGAACATAAAGTATTTCAAAGAGCATCTTAGGTCTCCTTCAGGGAGACGCGGGGCGTCAGGCGGCGACACACCGCGCCGCCTGACGCCCCGCGTCTCCCTGCCTGGCTGCCGAAAACACAAACATATAGTGGATGTATTGAGTGTTCACGGAGAAGCGTTTTTGCACGCGTTTGTTTGATTGTAACCGTCGTCTGTCACGGAAGAAGCGGCGGGTGACGCTGCATGCGACGCCGCAGCTGTTGGGGCAGGTACCACGCTCGTTCATGAACAAATACACTAGTTAGCATATGTTTGTTTTAGGGCGTGAAATGTGGCGGCTCGCGTCACGCGCCGCCTGTCCATGAACGGAGAAAACGCTTGTGGCCCCGCGAGCCGCGCCGCGCGCCGACTAACGCCCTGCGTCTCCTTGAACGAAGCTTTAAAATCTCCTATGAAGACAACTTTGCGAAATGTGTAATAAAAATGTGAAATATGAAAAATTTTAGTGTTACATATAAATCGGTTTTAAACACCATCACGAAAGAAACGAGGCTGCCATTTCCCCAAATAAAGTTATTTTAAAACAGATAAGTTGAATCGTACATAAACAGTTATTATTTTATTCCCATTTCGTACCGATGTAAAACAAAAAGATTTTATTTTATTTCGTATCTAATTTGCCATGTAATTGTGAAAAACATTTGTGACTGTAAATTCTATTGTCTTTTACTATCTTGTTTTTATTTTGACATTCCTATAACTAAACATATTATAAGGAAGTGACATTTCGCACGCATAACAATTCATATTTTTTTCTCATCCACCAAACCTTCCTGAATGACACATGAAACATGTTAGTAACAATTGTTTATGAATCGTAAATTTATGACATCATTGTATTAAAGGTTTAAAATTAGTGATGATAAAATATCAGAGAACTAAATATGCTTATTCATACATACATTTGTACATAATTTATATATTACAGTGTTACCATAATCCTTTATATTTATAAGTTACAATGGAAATGCTGCTACAATTAAACAAACATCCGAAAACATCAAATTTATGCATTGATTTTATTCGTAACCAAAAGGCTAAGATTTACTATTAAAAAAATCAGACTCATGACCCACGGCATTTGCCTTGGGTCTTAGAAGATATTTAGGTCTTTATCGGGTTATTGGTGAACAGCTGTTCGTCAATTAAATAGTGCAAGTACATCCCCAAGGACTAGTAAAAAAAAAGAAGTTTAGGCATCTGCAAAGTTCCAACTTGACACGCAACTTACATTTCACATTGACATAAGCGCTCCAAATGACTGCTATTGTCAGACTTCCAACATCTCGTACCGCTAAGAATCTCACTTACACAGACAGACAGCGTGGAGTCCATCTTTTTTTATTAGACCGTTCTTGCTCCCCTGGTACAACGCGATATTTTAAAAATTACACCAAAAGCTCGGTTAGGGAGAAGCGTTTATATGTCAATAGGTATGCTCAAAAACAATAAATACTTCTTGTACCTCAACATTGCAAATTCATATTTTCCTTGTCCCTTTTGTAATAAAAACGTCCTATATAAGGCTAATATATCTTTGATTCCTTGGGCATATTGCTATTTGAATTAACATGCAGTAAGACGATAAAAATATAAGCAAGAACTTTATGATTCGTTATGACTAAATATAGCATGTGACCATAATACTTATATAGGGTGTATTAAGAACGGATTACCGAGACACTGCGCTTAACTTAATAGTAATATATGCTTAATAGCATTTTTTTACGGACTAGCGACCCGCCCCGGTTTCGCACGGTGAGCACAGAACACTATGAGACTATACATATAAACTTGCTTCTTGAATTACTCTATCTATTGGTGAAAATAGCATCAATATACCTTGCGTAGTTGATAAAGATTTGAGCGAACAGACAGAAGCTGTGACTTTGTTTGATACTATGTAAATATGCACTTAAATAAATATAACGGGAGCGGGGATATTGATGTTCCTTAATGGAGAAATGGGTGGTGTAAAAATTTCAGTATTAATTATAATGACTTGACTTTTATATTCATTTTAATTTATATTGAACATTAAGTCAGTCGGAAGGTATTCCTGGACTATATCGATTTAACTTATAGTCTGTTTCACCTAATATGATTCCCGTGACAGGTGTCATTAATCCTTTTCATGCATCGTACTTTATACGAATTAAAATATTCGGTTTAAACATATTTGACTTTATACACTACCATCATTGTAAAAAATTAATAATCTCCATTAATTAAACTAAACACGATTTATCACTTTTCTTCTTAAATTTATTCTTAATTTAAATAAATATGAATAGTGGATTTTGAAGTAACCATACTTTCACGGAAACTTTTGATTACAGTTTATCTTAATATATGCCTTCTATTAAATGTTTACCTATTTGCAAAATACGCGTATTTTACTTAAATCTTTTTATTTTTGTGGCATCGGGCGTTCACAAATAATTAAAATAGTTTTGTTACCAAAGGCACCCATAATGCTTCGTTATTTTATCTATTTAAATAAATCTTACATACTAATATATAACGCTGAAGAGTTTGGTTTGTTTGTTTGCTTGCTTGAACGCGCTAACTTCAGAAACTACTGGTCAGAATTGAAAAAATATTTTTGTGTTGTATAGTTAATTTATCTAGGAAGGCTTAAGACTATAAACGCGGGACAAACCGCGGGCACAGCTAGTTTAATATATTACGATTGAAGGTCACAGTAAAATAAGCAAAACGTATTGTTAATTCTGCACCTTCATCGAATTACTAAATTTTCGATATCCATTCTTCATAACATATTATCTGACCAAATTTACATCAGCTCCGACGAACTCACTCGTGGAAACGTTTGTTTGTCTTACTCTCGTTTGTACGGCTTCGAAACTACCGTGCTATGTTATATAACCATGCATACGTAAGGTGCAAATTCAAGAGCCAAGAAAATATTGATCTTCCTAGCAGATTTCGCGCCCATTCAGTCTTGTTACGATTAGTACCTAGTTGGTTCAAACTTCAAAATTTTTGTCTAAAGAGTAGTTGAGGAATTTTAAATAATGCCACTATATTTGCAGTGGCAAAACCACAGACCACAGAAATACTCCGTGGGCAAAACCAAAAACATTATAATTATTCACAATTTTTCATACAAGATACATTTTAAATTGTTCGAATTTAGAATAGGTTTAAACTTGTTTATGATGAGACTGATCAATTGTATTTAGTGGCCAGCTATATCTACTAAGTTAGTGTGTACCAATCTCGGAATCTATAAACAAGTGAAGATTTTTGGTCCTTTCAAACGAAGAAAAGTGAATACGAAATTCTGTTCAACACAGAATTTCAAAGCAATGGTTTTACTCGGATTTTGCATTCGCCGAAAATCCAACCTCGTGGCCACAGGCTTGTTGCGATTTTTTCTTTTTAAGTCTCAAAATCGGCGCCCACTTCTACAGGCTGCATCAACTTGCTGGTAAAACCCAGTCTATTTTTCATTAAATATGGCTATGAATTAGCCAATTTAATAAATATAGCTAACATAAAATATATTGGAAAATCAAAATATACCTACAAGAAATTATGAATAAATGAAGACGACCCATTGTTTTAAGATTTCGATAACAACAAATCATATTAATTTTAACATTTTCCAAGGAACTGTGTTTCAATAATTAGATAATGCAACTATTACGTATTTGCGCTTGACCCATTTAGTGATAGGAGTAAAATTTTGCGTGGCTAAAGTTTGAACCAAGAAAGTACATATGATTTATTTATATAGTAATAAAACAATCTTTATATTTTATTTGCCTAACTTAAACATGTGAAACATTGTTTCACTTATATCCTTGCTCAGAAATCAGAAAATGGCAGATCGCACAGAAATCACGACAGAATCTCTATAGCAGACCCAGGTGGAGCCACCGGATAAGGTTAGTACGATATAAATCCAATATAACGTTTCAAACATAACTGTTATAAGTATTTTGATCGGATTAATCTGACAGTATAAATAAAACATTATGTGTTGGTCCCTTATTACGATAATAATGAAACGACCAGTTACCAAAACAAAGATTAAACGTCAGATATGGTAGATTTATGGGCAGAATCGTGAGGACACCTCTCACTAAACTAGTGTTGCCATACGATAATGTTCATATATCGATGATCAATAAGTACTAACTGAATCGAATACTTATTGAATTCGTTTTAGCGGGCTGTGATAACTTTTAGTGTACTTCAGGATAAAACAGGGTGGGAATATACTTAAGATTGAATTCAGATATCTACAGACATTCAAAAATAAAGTTAAATAAGTTTTTATGGTATTTAATACAGAGAAAATAGTGAAATATACAAATATCCTAATATGGTCGTTTAATATACATTACATTTACGTAAAATTACAATAATATCAACATATTTATAATAATATTAGAATATTTTCCTCATTAGCTTTTCTCTTAATACCGAGCTTTTGGTACTACCACTCTTTATATTGTATTTTCTATCTAATACATATAATGCTGTACCACGTAGAGTAAGAGATTTAAAGTTAATTTAATCTCTTATGTTTTATCGATAAAATAAAATCGATAACTCAAATAACAACCACTATATGCCAACGACACAATAAAGCACAATGCAGATAGTAAAATAATAATAGGAAAATAACAAATACTAGGAAAATACGTAATACTTATGCCATTAACATCAAAGTGCTAAAACGTTTCTCTATAAAGTTTTAGATAAAACAATAAACATATACAAGATATGAAACCTTTTAATCGGCTATTTACTAAAATGTAAGTATATTAATGCGGAGTAAACGGTGTTAGTGTCAAATTTTTACTTAGTTATATACTTTACCATGTAACTATTGTTATAATTTGTCCTGTTTATTTACCTAAATAAATAAATAAAAAATGTGAGAAAAGTGTTAAGTGTCATGTTTAAAGTTTTTTTGCTTATATATGTTATTAATGTTGGTCTGGGACTTAAAAAGAATGTGCCAACTGTGTTTCTTTCCTAGCATGTCGTAAAAGGCGACTGCTAGGAAAGAAACAGACGTAAAAGAATGGTATATTAGGTGTGTCATTGTAAAGGCAACGAGATAGCCACTTGTCACTACTTTTTCACAATTTTCCATCTAACCCAGCCCAGTTTTATTTTTGGCTGAATGTGGTTTAAGGGGGGCTGCTGCCCCTTTGATCCTGACTTCCCCTTCGAGGATTATGGGCGTGATGTTATGTATCTATGTATGTATGTTTTTAATGGTTTATTAAATAACTTTGGTACTTATATAATCTTTATTTTATGTTCGACTTATAGGTTACAATTATTGATTTACTTTTTTATACGATTGTATGTAGGAAACGTTTTTTTCAAATCTAGCTAAGTCTGGATGCTTAGAGTTACGCTCCAGATGGTTATAATGACCTATTTATTGATACTTAACTTGTGTAGAGTTATTATATAGATAATAATAATTAACAACTTACTCGTAACATATGATACAATATATGTATAATAATTAATAACTAACTCGTAACACAAAAAAACATTTACAGTTATACGTCTGCAAAATAGTGAACGCTTACCAAATACGGATAAATTACTGAAACAAATGGCATTGATCATATACACTGATCTGACCTGGATTAAGACAGGATGACAAGTAAGAAGAAAGCATTTTAAAATGAGTAATATGTATTGTAGTTTAATTTAACAACTGTGTTTTTATTTTTTCTGCAAGGACAATGCCGCAATTACCAGCAAAATCATGCATATCATATATATGACATTTACCAAACCTATACTTAGTAAAATGTATACCCACTAATTCGGTGATTCGGCAATTGTTAATATCACACTAAAACAGCAGAAAATAAATTGTTTTCCAATTCAATGACGGTAATAACATTTAGTCAACATTTAAACTATCTAAAATAACAAACGGAACATATTAATGGGTTGATGTTAGTTTTGCCCGCTAAGCTAAATTGATTAAAAACCATTTAAACTAGTAACTGATTTTAGCTAAAGCCAACATGCCCTCGGCTAAATAAAATTATGCTATTGAATATCAGACGTAATATAAATGATTATCACTGTATTGGTATATCAGCCTGATAGAACAACTCGTAGAAATAAATTATGCGAGTCAGAGAAATTAGAAACTTTTCGCTTAACTAGTATATTGTTTAGATTTTGTTTCTTATTACTTAGAAAATATATTTTTAGACTACTAGTGGTATTACAAATGCATACTTAAATATTGGATATTTACACCCAGACACAGAACAAACACAAGTATTCATCTGACGAATGTTTGTCCTGGGTGGGAATCGAACCTACAACTCTTGGCGTATGGGGCAGGGTCATTACCTAATACACCATCGAGCTAGTCAAAAAATAATGTCTTTACAATCCTATTAGTTTTTCAGGATTCACTCCTATATTAAGCGATATATTGTTTTGATATAGCGTATGTCACTAATAAAAAAATCTGTATGCCAAGTATCACATGTGATGTGACAAGTATTATTCCAAATATGAGTGGATCCTGAAAAAGTGATAGGATTTAGTAAATTTACTTTTACAAGTATTTTTAAAAATTGAAGAGAAGAGAGGAAGAACATGTGACAAAGAGAGTGATGAGTATGAATGTTAGTGGATGGAGAGGAAGAGGAAGGCCAAATAAGAGATGGATGGATTGTGTGAAAGATGATATGAGAGAAATGGGTGTGGATAGCTTGATGACGGCTGACCGGGACGTATGGAAAAGGAAGACATGCTGCGCCGACCCCAGATGAACTGGGAGAAGGGCAAGAGGATGAAGTATTTCTAAAAATTAATAAGATTAACCGAACTCCAACGATGGTTATTTGGACACTAGCTTCTGCCCGCGGGTTTGCTCGCGTGGTACATGGATAAATGATAGCCTATATATTATTCGGTTCTATAAGCTATATTATTGTAAAGTTTTATTAAAATCCATTCAGTAGTTTTTGCATGAAAGAGTTACAAAATCCATCTATAGTTACAAACTTTCGCGTTTATAATATTAGTAGGGATAAAACATCTTCGACTTAACACTGACCGCATTAGGTATTCAAACACAAACAACAATCTTCTATCTTTTATTACAACAAATATGAACAACGAAATATATTTCAATAGTCGTGATGGAATGCGGCGATAAGTTCAAATGCGATTATAATGCTTATAGTTCGTTCTGCTGGTACAAATCTCGGCCCACAATATTAGATTTGAATAATCCAATTGTAATCTCGGTACATGTTGGCGTAGACGTTGCTCTTTGGTTTACTAGATGAGACTTAGGTTGTGCAATTTTAGAAACACAGAGTAGTTTGTTATCTGATAGTAGGTAGTATACCGAATTAAATAATTTTTTGTTCAATTTAGCACCTAGCATGTGCTAAATTATTTGATTGACTGAAATATTTCTGTTCGGGGAACAGGCTAGGTATATTATAGGTCTCGTTTTAACTAATAATTTTTCCAACAGTAAACTTTTTCAGAATCTGATTATCGAATCAAATAAATTATAATATCTTTTAATTTGGGGATTTATTTCATAAACACGATTTTTATATTAAAATTTGAGATAGAGGTTTACAAATGCAAACGAACATTGAACCTGTAATTTATTTAATATGTCACATAATTTTGGCATCATAAGTTAAAAATTGTTGCTGTTTGCTTGAAAGGAAATGGTTGATAAACACACACATAAATACATACCATCATGCTTGTAGAGATGGGCAGAGTTCCCAGAGCAAACCACTTTAACCAACATTTAACTAAAAAATATAATGCCAAAATGAAACAGTAAAAACGGTAACCGCTAAATAGCCTGGATAAAACATAGACACATCCAGCAAACGTACATTTCTGACATTGTAATTATAATTATGGGTGCAGTGGACACCAGGGTTAAGGTTTGCCGACCTTGAGCTTGACTCGTGACTGTCTGTCTGTCTGATTCGATTTGACACTAGAATTAGCCTGCCCACTTGATCGTAGTAGTTGCGAGTTACTTAATCGCAAATTCCGATACTGGCCGATAAGTTTTTGTTGAACTCATTAGGGGAAAGTGGGGTAATCACGAACACCTAAGAGAAAATTGAAATAAATCAGAAAATATATGACATACACTTTAATTTTTCATATTACAATCAAGATAAACTATTTAAGTAACAACTTTAAGAATAAACATTTACATATTTTTAATAAAAGTTCAAATTTTAAACAAAACACAAAAACCTTAGCATTCGGGTTTACCCGACAAGGGTCGGGTAACTACGAACAGCATAGGGGGTAATTACGAACTAACATTAATCATCTATAATCAGTCTTTTATTACAGCCGAGACCATATTTGTAGCCTCTTAACGTTCAGCACTCGTGGCATTGCCCACTTGTTTTTCACCTCTTTCTGCCAATATTTTTGAATTTCTTTGCACCGTTGAAATGCCCGTCTCATCAACGTTAAATATCTTGTCAGATTGTTTGTGATATTTATTTTGTATGTTCTTCAAATTATCATAGAATACTTTAACGTCAGCCTCATTAAATGCATTTATACGATTCAAAGATGTTGCTTCAGGTGTCCTCAAAGAAATTCTAGGATGTCTTTTCATAAAACTATAATACCAGTCTTTTCCCGCTAGTTGCTTAGTTTTGTCAAAATTATTAGGCAGTTTGTTACGCTCTGCAAATTGGAAAACTATCTTGCGAACCTTTTTAATCGTCAATCCATAAAATAGTTTACTACATTTAATAATATAGTCTGCAAGTTCCAACTCCTGCGCTTCAGAAAATATTGGCTTTCTGCTAGTTTTAGGTACTTTTGTTACATCCTTTTTCAAATGGTCATAAATTGTGGTTTTTGGCACCGAATAAATCTGTGAAGCTTTTCCAAGACTTCATTTCTTTGTTTTTACATCTTCGATTGCTTTTTTGAGATCTTCTAAATTATATTTTGTTTCTGTTTTCCTAATATAATTTGGAGGCATCTAAAACAAATAAAATAAAAATTACATACAAATTTATCTCTCATCATTAAAATATAGGAGAGGAAATCCCGAACGTTCGGGATTACCCGCCACGGTCCGTTCGCCATTGCCCGACAGTATCAAAATACAAAAATGTAATAAAATAACATAGGTTATGTCTACGTATGCCTTTAGCTGTTCTGCACACATACGTTGTATTTTATACTATTCATATAAATAAAGTTACATCGAGTTCTTTTTACGCAAAAATTACATCAAATACACATAAAAAATTAAAAAAATCATACCTTGACCCACACGTGCGCCCGATCGTGTTGCGTCGCTACCTGGCACTAAGAGTGGCGTGATGTTTGAAGTGCCTACACACAATATATTGCCCTCTCCTTCTAACATAGTAGAACTGATGCGTTCGGGATTCCCCAGCGTTCGTGTTTCCCCACCTTTCCCCTAATAGAATCTCTGTGCTATGCAATATCTGATGTAATGTGAATAATCTAAACCAATATTCTAAGACTTATTTAGTATATTTTTGCCATCACTTCGTGGAGACGGTTTTGAATCGCAGTTTTATTAAGACCTAAAATTAAGTATGTATGTAGGTAATTACATAATGGAGTAAAAGGAAAATAAAACTTATCGTTTCCTCCTCTTCTTTTCATTCTTAGTATCTTGTTGGATCTTTGTGAGTTATTGTGAATCAGGCGGTGCTAATTGTTTCTATAAAAGAAATTCCACCTGCAAATAATTTATAGAGGGAACTCAAATATCAATTTAAATAACGCAAATTGAAATTGATTCAAAGCAATCCTTGAGAATTCGATCCAATAAAATGTAAATTGATGTTTTCAGAATCCATTCATTTAATGAGGTGAATCGCCATTTCATGGATATGATCACCCTGTTTTTCAGCCGTGTCTCGGTAGATTCTAACTAACTAACCAAAACTTCACGCCACTTCCTTAGCGGGGTAGGCAGAGAGAACCAAACGCCTTATGACGACACACCTCACTCTCCTCTTTAACATTCATGATCGTTTTCATTCGGTTATATTTCGGTATACTTAGTATATAAAAAGACCAGATCCCAAGTAAAAGGCCCAAAAATGATTTGAAAATTTGGCTACGTGTGTTAAAGCTTTAGCGCATAGCGTTTATTCGTTTTGATTGACTAAATGGTCACGTTGGTCCCGACATGCCCAGTTGTCAACTTACACGCATGTCCAGTGTTGCTTGGTGTAGAGTGGGCAAACATGAATTGGCATACAAAAACTTGAAGTCTGTCATGTCCAAAGACACGTCGTGACTCATTATGCGTAACTTTCGCTTTCTGTAAGTTATCGTGCGATATAAATTTGGTATTTATTGTATCATTAACTGTTGGGCGTGTCTGTATCGATAACAACTTTGTTGTTATACCCGTGTATTAACATATTAGATAGAGTAGTTAATTAAATTATGGTAAGTTGTTGAACGCTTTAACTATAAATTGCTATCAGAAGAGTAAATAGGAGTGTCATAATCATCCAAAAGGAACTCGTAAGTTAGGACAACTATGTATGGGATTGCAATGAAACGAGCTTATCTTCTTTTCGTCCATTTCATGGGCTGCACAGACCTCATTACTTCTTCTTGTCTCTCCCTCCTTCACTCTCTGTCTTTACATCTTATTTCATGGATACTTAATGTCTTCTTATTCTCTAACTAACTAACTGCTACTTCCCAAGCAGGGTAGGCAGAGAAAACCGAACGCCATATGGCACGACTCTTACACACGTCACTCGCTTCTTAACATTAATTCTCTAACTACACATTATCTAACTACACATACTTACACATTTCCCCATGACCTCAATGACATGTTCTCGCAAATCATTGCCATTTGCATGCCCACATTTAACAACGTAAACTATGGTCAAAGTTAACAATCATGTTTAACGGTTTGCACCGCGGTATGCGATGGAAGTTTTTACGAAACTATCCGACGATTTCAGCAGAACATTCAGTTTTGGTTGAACTCTGACTAGAAATTATCAAAGTAAACCAACTAGTTTAATGAAATGCTCCACGTATTTTAGGTGGAACAATCCACATTAATTAAGTTTGTTATTTCTAGCTAAATTAAGTTGACTGACGGTTTAAATGTTTAGGAGGTAGGAGTTTCGAGGAAAAAAACTACATAAAATAAATGCATAGAAATAAAGCTGTGTGCGAATAATAAACTTTGCAAGCAAAAAGAAATTGACATAAATTATTAGTATTTTATATAGGTACATATATCAATATTTTCGAGTAAATTACATATCTGACATACATTTAATATATTATGTTTTATATATTTCAATAACGTATGCTTCGTGATTTATCATCTAAGATTCGTTCTCTTCATCCAGTTTCCATAAAGTATCAATGACGACCAAACCTCAGGAGTTTAGTTTCTACTATAAAAAATATGTAATATATTTATCAATATTTCTTCGTCTTTACTATACTAATACTAATAATATGATAAAGAGAAAGATTTGTATTTTTTTGTGTGTGTGTATGTTTGTAATGAATAAAAAAACTACTGTGCCGATTTAAAAAAATATTTCACCATTGGATTACATTAACCGGAAGTAACATAGGCTATATTTTATCCACATAATTATTCCTACAAGAACGTGAACTATGTGGGTGAAACCGCGGGGCGCTACTAGTCGTTTATATAACTGGCTTAAGCGAACTATTAAGTCCTGTCCAATAACATTTCTAAAAATAGCGCGCAAAAGGCGTTTTCCTTAACAACCTTAAAATCTAAAAAATGCCGATCGGCTCTATATTTTTCGTGAAATAACACCCACTTTATAAGGTCTATTACAGAAAAAGTATCAGATAAAAATTCTACGATAAGTCAGAAAGCTACTTAAGAATAATCAAAATAAGTTAATAAACATAAATTTGTATATTTCCTATTTGTACAATATTAGGCATATTTTTAAGGTTATACAAATATAGATGTTTTTAACTCTATGTGACATCATGAAATTACCTATCGTTTGGTATAAACTGCGGTCTTGATCTGAAACAATACATGGTTTGGGATATAAGATATGAATAGGTCATTTAAAACAAATATTTCGATCCTTTTTAAAAGTGAATTCACACCATTATTAGTGACTGCAATAGTAATAAAAATAATCAATCCCTCTTGAGAATCGTCACTTTTAAGGAGATCTCAACATAAGCATCCCTTATATAACTATGGAAAGGTGAGCTTGGCCATAATCCATGTTCTGTCGCTATACGCACGGCACAAATTGATCCATTAATTGTACTAATTAACACAGCTACGCTAATGGGTAAAGCTCTTGCCTTATATTGCCTTTGCGTCTTTGCACACCCATAAAAACTTTACAAATAAGTACATGAATGTAGGTAGTATTAAATTTCGTGGAGGATTGCTATTTTTTGGACCACCGGCCAACGTTCTACTGGTTTTAGCTATTTTTACGACCCCACGCGTTGGGTATAGAAGTAGAATTCCAATACTGCAAGTAAAAACTGTGGTCATACATTTTTGTGTAAATTGTCGGCACGCGAAGCCGTGCAAGCGAGCTGGGTATAGCAAGTTTAACAAGGCAAATGATTGATAGTATTGTTTTAGTATTGTTCTACATAATTGCGGTCAGATAGAAGTCACGATAACAGTTCCATGTACGTACAATATGGAAATGAGAGGTCATTTTTCTTTTCTAATTAAAAAGTGTACAACTAGGCCAGTAATTAATTATTTTGATAAAAATAAAATGGAAATGAAAAAAAATGAAGTACGGTCAAGATTTATGATATTAATTAACTCGAACAACGATTGAATTATTATGATTTAATACTTAATTTTAAAAGCAGACGACACAAAGTTGAAAGAAAATATTTGTTTTTGATGTTGCGAGGACTTACTTACTTAAGCACTTACATAAGTTTATGTATCGTCTGTATTGTCAACTGCCATTGTGACTTCTGAAGTATTACTTGCGTATTGAGGAGTAAAATATCAAAGTCGTGATCTGAACATATCACGTATTAGCGTAATTATAACGGGTGCTGGCTCAAGTTAACAAACGCTGTCTAAAGCTGTCAGCCTACATAAAGAATGAATATGTATGTCTTAGTGACTGTCAGATTCAGAAACGATTTTCCAGTGGCTTCTAGCACTAACAAGTAAGGAAACAGAAATCACTTATTTATTACTAATGTCAGCTATTTTTTATTCAGTCTACCACTGTGGTGTGAAACTTAATGTAGGTACCTAACTAAGACCACTAAGAGTTAATTACGCCGCCAAAGACTAACGCCTAAATTTTTTCTCATGTATTACTTGGTGACAATAAACTTGTAAAGCTCTATGAACATTTATTTCTTATATTATGAGTTTAGGGTTTGGCATAATAGTAGGTTATTATAGACTGGAGGTTTTTTTTTTTTTGTAATAAGTAGTGTTTGTCTTTGACATACGTTAAGTTGAAGACAGCATTATTGAAAAATATATCATCAGCATCGCTTCACTTGTGCGCAAAGCTTAAATTCGCTTTCCGTTAATTGCCTTGTCAAATACAAGGCCATAAATCTTGCTGTTGTCGTTCTAATGATGTGATTCTATAAAAAAATTGCTGCTATGCTGCTATGCACTTTGGGTAGGTATTTGTCGAGCTTATTTGCTATGTGGAAGTATTTTACTAGTAGGTCTAGAAATACAGTACTAGGCATTGACTAGCAGTATCTGAATTTAATCAACTAATTAGTAGTGGTAAATACTTATAAAATTGTATTAAATGACAAATCAAAATTATAGACAAATATTGTTTATTTTCAGCTTCTGTTTGATTACAATGACTTAAGCCTTACACTTATTTTTTAAATGACTTTTTAGTATCATAAATATAAAGGTAGTGATTGCAGATGATTGGATTACAAAAACTGGTAAGAATAGAAAAATACATACATAAACATACACATACATAACATCACGCCCATAATCCCCGAAGGGGTAGGCAGAGTCAAAGGGGCAGCATGCCCCTTCAACCACATTCAGCCAAAAATAAAGTCGGGCTGGGTTAGATGGAAAACTGTGAAAAAGCAGTGACAAGCGGCTAACCTGTCGCCTACACAATCACACACCCAAAACCCGATATACCATTAATCGCCTTTTACGACATGCTAGGCAAGAACCACAGTTGGCATATTCCTTTTAAGTCCCAAACCAACATGGGACAGTGGGCTGGGTTGGATGGGAAGCTGTGAAAAAGGAGTGACAAGTGGCTAGCTCGTCGCCTACTCAGTCACATACCCAAAAGCCCGAAAACCATTAGTCGCCTTTACGACATGCTAGGCAAGAACCACAGTTGGCACATTCTTTTTTTTTTGTCCCAGATCAACATGCGCCAAGTCCCAGTCCAACATGGGAATAGAAATATAACAGCATGAAAACAAGGAATAGAAATACCGCGGATATCTTACTACATTAAATTCTTACCTTACCTTTTCAACAATGCAAAAATTATTAATTTGTCTTGCTTTATCAGAATAAATGTTTAGGTATTCGTGAGAAACTAAGCTAAATCTGTTTTGTTTTTACCTTAAACTGAACCTTCTAAGGCATCGTGTCGCGTGCTGCATAACATATGATTAGCTCAAGTGCAGGTCAACGAACACTCTTGCGCAACTCAACCACGAATTGGCTGACGGGCGCTTAAAACAGCGTGCCAACAGAAATTACTGTGTGTCACGAATAGTTTCAAAATATGCGGGAAATTTCACATTAGGCACCAACAATCGGCATATGAATTTCAATTAAATTGACCATTGGTTGATTAGAATGGTGATATGCGAATACTTTTATGTCTGACCGCGTGGAATTAGGTCTGATATGGTGACGTTAATGTGATTCCAATAGGATAAATGAATTTTGTCGGGATACAAAGCACCCAATGTGCTAATCCAGGTGATATGCTGTCTTTAAACAAATTCATTAAGCTATTTCGTGTGATTTAGTAACAAAAATCTAAACCAAAAAGCACCTTAAATATCACATAAAATTAGTAATAGTAAAAAAGAAGAAATTAAAAATAAGTTTGTTGACGATTGATTTGCACCGGTACAAGTTTACATTAGTTTTTCATATATTATAATACCTACTGGTGGCCACCTATGACTATATCTGAGTAAATATATGTAGCCTCAAGCCTCCTTAATCAAAAAGACCCACAACATATCCAAACCAATGAACGTAGACCCTGCAATTATAATTTTATTTATTGACAATCCAATTCACCCTTACCATTAAAATAAACGATGTAGCCTCTTTAAATAATCACGCATCCATTCAATCGCCGGTCAGTAGTATAAACTAATTCTATACCAAGCGCTCCTTACGCCCAAGGATTAATTATAGTTGCACTTTCAGCCCCTTCAAGACTTATTAAGGGTTTACGTATTCATGTGCATACGTAAACGGGTTTAATCCATCATCGAGGTTTTCCCGACCATTGGTCGGGCTCACTGCCCGTAATGGTTAATAAGAGTGGCCCGTGACATTTTGTGTTGAAGTAGGTTATGTTAACAAACAATTTCGGAGTTTTTTCGACGGAAGTTAATTCCTTTGTTCATTTGTTGAGGGTATTGTAAGGACGTTGGTTTGTTTGGGATACAATTGTGAGGTCTGAGTGTAAGTTAGTGAGACTAACATGCAAATGGCAAGGCAAAAAGCAATCTAAATTAAATTAAATAAATAAATAAATTCTTCAGACTGACACACCAATTCCCTAGTCCCAAACTAGGCTTATAAAAGCTTGTGCTATGGATACTAGGTGAACGGATAGAAATACTTAAATACGTTTATAAACATCCATGACTCGAGTACAAATATCCATGTTCATCACACGAAATATTTGCCCCTAGCGGAATTCGAACCCGCGACCCTTGGTTTCGTGGCCAGGGTCTCTGACCACTCGACCAACGGGCCAGTCATTTGGCTGTTCATTACATATTTATACCTTTAGCTAATCGGTTTTCGAGAAAATCTTTATCTTTATCATCATCTTTAACCTAAAGATGTCCACGACTGAACATAGGTTTCCCCAAAGAATTCCAAGACGACTGATTTTCGGCGGCACTCATCTATCGGCTCACCGCCACTATTATACAATAAAAAAAATACCAAAAGTCTGCAAACCTTTAAAAAGGAGTGGCGAATTAACTGATTTATATCCATTAAGTGGTGAAAATGTGCAGCTTCAAAGTAAAGGCGGTGGATTAAAAATTAATTACAAGTTTTCGACTCAGCTTTTCGGGATTCGAAAAAGTTATTCGAGCATTCACAGCGCCAGTGCGATTCTCTTTTTATCTCCGTAATCTCAGTTAGTGAGATTTATTAAAGAATATGCCAAGAAAGATAAATGCAAATGAATGTTTAAATGGCCACTTGATTATTATTTGTCTGTCGATTAGAAATAAGACGCTAGTTTGAATCACGAACATGACCATCATTTTTGTAAATTTAATTAACTTTATACTTATTTATAAATTAAATACGTTTATGGGCTACTCATATTCATAGTACAAGCCTATAAGGGTGCAGCCAAATGCGCGCCAGCGATTCCATAACGAACTTCGCTACCGCTCGTATCGCACCACAAACTTGTTAACTAAGAACTCATAGTGCGGAACTCGGAATTAGTTTCCAATTTGTCCACCCGAATAAGTCTGGCGCGATACGAGCGTTAGCGAAGTTCGTTATGGAATCGCTGGCGCGCATTTGGCTAAGCACCAAGGTATATGTATTTGGTTTTAAATAATCCTATAGACGTAAGTAGGTTACTTACTCTGGGAATTACTCAGGTGGATTCACTGAAAACTATCGACGTGTCTTATCGAGTTGGTCAAAGCGTGTGGGGTTTTGTTACGCTTGATATCGCAACACATTTTATAGGTATTACATTTTAACGGACCACTTTTTTAAAGAATATTTATCAAAAATTTTGTACCTAAGTTTAAGTATGTTAATATTTTGGTACATAATACTGTGGAATTTTATAACCACTAATTTATTTTCAGTAAACAGCTGACGTGATGGCCAGCAAAATAGCTTTATATTTTGTTCCGTCATAATTTACAAATTTTGAAGCTGAAATCTTAAAGCAGACCCAGCGAAGGCCGAACTAATAAGCTTAACTAACTACCCACTGCAGGATTATAAGGCAGTTTCATATTAATATCCTGCCAACATATTTGTGTCTTAAAAACCTTCATCTTTATTTGTGACGTGTTAAATTTCAAACCTTTGTAGCAGAATAGAAGACTAAACTTACTGTAGTATTATAAACTATGCATACATCACTATAACATATTCTACGAAAAAAGCATCGAGGTAAAATAAACACGACTAATAAAAAAAAAAAAACATTTGCACATCAATAAAAACCGCAAACAAGTGCGATTCAGACTCGCGCACGAAAGGCTTCCGTACCATTATCTTTACAACATTAGACACTAAACAACTAAATATTCTGTGAATATTTCAAGTGTCTCCCTGTTGCTGTTATTAATATCCAGCAAAAAAACGGCAAAAAAAGTCACGTTTGTTATACGGGAGTACATATATAAATACTAAACATCACGCCCATAAGCTCTACGGGAGTCCCCCTTAAATATTTATTTCATTCTGTTGGTTGTTATAGCGGCAACAGAAATATATAATTTGTAAAAATTTTAAGTGTCTAGCTATCACGGTTTATGGGATATAGCCTGGTGACAGACAGACGGTCAGGCAGACGGACAGACAGATGGACAGCGGAAAAGATACCTCTATCCATTTGTTACTAAGAAGTAATAGGGTCTCGTTTTTACCCTTTGGGTACGAAACCCTAAAAATAACAAAAATACTAAGTACAATGGAAAAATTATAAAATATTATAGAAGTATCACTCATGATGTGACCGGCAAATATGTGACTCGAAACCGTTTCCGTGAGTTCTTACGTTTTTAACACTATATTGTGTTTTATGTTCCACAATATCTTGAGTCAAATCTTTATTTATATACAAACAAACTTATAGAGTACTTGCGACAGCCCAACATTTAAGCGCGAGCAAGATCTTTTACTTCCTTTCCTCCTTTGCCTTCGCACAATAAGAGTCACAATTTCACATCTTCCTACCATCATGGTCCGCGATTAGTCAATCAAGAAAGTCAAGTCAATAATCCTGGATTGAGTATCTCTGGTCAAAGCGAGTGCCTATCTGATTGTGCTTGATAGAGTGATTAGACAAATTGGTTCATGGTTACACATGTATAACTATTTCCATGTGCAGGTTTTATTACAATATTTGAGGGCCATGCAAGTGGTTACTGTGGACTAAATAAAATAAAATAAATAACCCACAACAACACATTCATTGATCTGACTCCGAGCTAAGTAGCTTAAGCACTTGTGTTACGGATATCAGATTCAACAGTGGTATTACAAAAATATATACTTAAATATTAGATATCAACACCCAGAAACAAAACAAATACAAGTATTCATCACACGAATATTTGTCCTGGGTGCGGATCGATCCCATAACTCTTGGGGCATAGGGTAAGGTCAATACCAAACGCGCCATCGAGCCAGTCAATAGAAGACAATGTAGTAGAAGAAAAATTATCTAGCCCAAACAAACGACAACGTCGCGCACCACAAGTCCGCTTGTGACCACGGCCAGAAATCAAGATAGTTACGTAAGTACTCATACTACTTAATGTATATCGCATTTAGGCTTATTAGTATTGTTTTAATAGGTGCTCGTGTTACCATTAATAGACACAACAGCTTATTGCAGTTTAAAAAAAACAAAACACCGTCGTAGCAAAAATAACACAGTGCGTTTTCACCTCGCCAGAAATTAGAAGCACATCCATTTCAGCACGAGTTTGCGTCGGCCATAAACTAAAACAGAGGTAATAACAGCTTACACCCAAATGGTGTGCCTGCGTTTGCAAGTAGCTCCGTATTTACCCGACCAGAATACCGAACTTAGGCGGCAACGTTTTAAGTGGGACACTTATAATTAATGGCCACCCCGTTGCTGTCACATCGTCATTTTCTCAGGAAATATTAACATGCAGGGGCTTCCGAGAACCCCTTGGATACAATCAAATATATAATTAAGTATTTCTCTATTTACACTAGACTGGCGGAGGACGCTTAGTGCTTTTGGGTCCAAAAGTTGACTTAAAACCGACTAAAAACATTTTTGGAATTTTATAATTCAACGTCTGAACTTGTTTTACATTGAACAATGTTCCATTATACATTGAATTATGCAATATGTAAAATAAAAGTGAAGTAAGTGATTCTAAACTCTGAATACTTGACTTTTATTTACTAATTTTATCATATTTAAGTTTTCTGTAATTATTTAATTAAATATATTGAACAAGGGACATTAAACTCCTGATTATATAATAAATAAATAAATATCCGACTCCATCACATACATTGATCTGACTCCGAGATAAGTAGCTTAAGCACTTGTGTTACATATATCAGAATCAATAGTGGTATTTTATTATTATTACAAATATATACTCAAATATTGGATATTAACATCCAGACAGAGAACTGACACAAGTATTCATCATACGAATGTCTGTCCTGGGTGGGAATTGAACCCACAACTCGAGGTGCGTGGGGCTGGTCACTACTGAATGCTCCATCGAGCCAGTCATAATTATAAGTATAACATGATTCTATCTTGTGGTGAAAGTAATTATATTTTTTCATTTTTATATGCCTGCTGTCTGCCTAAAAATTAACAAAGCATTTTATTAAAAGATTAACTGAAAAAATTCAAACGATATCCATAAATTTAAGGCTTGTTTAAATAATAGCAAAACAATTTATTCAACTTCATCTAATTTAGCCTCTGTAGGAGTACTTTATAAATAGATAACATAAATTAATATTCTTTCTAAATTAAAAAAAGAGCTCCTAATTTACTTCAAGCTTTTTATAGCCCGTATCTAAAAGAAGTAAATGAAAATGATCTCAAATAAACAATAAACTTTAAAGAATCAGTAACGTGAGTCAGATTCATGACATTAAATCAGATATATTTTAATCATTTGAGAGACCAGATCCAGATCCAGATCCAGACCAGAACATACATTTCTCTGGAAATGTTTATACGAATGAATCTACAAAGCGCAATATATATAGCTATTAAAAGTCAAAACTCTGTAACTCTAATCTAGGACTTATGATATCGGTGGCAGGAACTTAAAGGTTAACCCTTTAAGTTCCTGCCACCGATATTGATAAAAAACGGTGTTTTTAATATAGTAAATATGAATAAAATAAACACTTGTCTGTAAAATTTAAATAAAATATAAGACATTATTGTCTTCTTTGAAATGACACCAATTTTAATGAAGATGTATTTTACCTAATATAAACAATCATCTTCAGGTAATGAGATCAATTCTAATAGGAGCTACAAATTCCGTCAACTTGCACAAATAACTATGTCATTAACATTTAATTATGTAAAGAGAATAATAATGACTTTTATTTAAAAATTGCTAAAGGTAAAAAAGTTCGCAACTTTTTTTTTATTATAAACTTTTTTTACTAGCCAAAGTTGAACGCAAACACGTGGATTCTCGCGGAGCGCTTGTGCCATACCAACTAAAGCATAAAAAATAACACAGACGCACGCCAACCCTCGATGCCAGTTTTCGGAAAAAATCTAATTTAAAAACTTGACTTGACTCCGGCAAGTACCGATACTAATATTTTCAAGGTATTAAGTACTTGGGGTTAAAGTGGATGTTAATAGAAACTTGTACCTGCTTTGTTTTCATACAAAATTGCCCTTCAGCTAATCAACTTTTGTACGGAAATTACTTTGCGGAAATTAGTGTTTTTTTTTTAAACTTACAATTAATGTAAACAATATAGTTCCATAAAATAATGAGTTAAATAAGTGGGTAAAAAATGGCTTCGCGGCATATAAAAATAAGGTTATATATCTGTGAATCTTTTTATATACTGTGATGATAATTATGAATTTTCTTTCAAGGTATTACAGTTTTCAGGTTTTTGAAGTTTAAATTAAAATGCCTTACTTAGATTCCGCTGCAGCAACATTAGACTATAACAGGTTTCATCCCAACGGGGTTTCAATAACCAAAACGGCAGGTTTTCAAATCCGCTTCGAGCTGGTTGAAAGGGCTGTACGCTTTTAAGAAAACATTGATTGTGCTCTGCATGCACGTCGCTAAACAAAGGGCGCTGCAAGCTCTCGCGGCGAGAGGCGCGCCGTAAAGGCAAGAAATGTATCGCTAAAAGCTAGACCCATCAAGCCACTACTGAGGCCGCTTTTTACGCCGCATATTGAAGATGTGAGCGCCAAGATATTCTCGTTTTGAAAACCGCCGACGTTGATTCTTTACTGTAGTGGGTTTTGAAGCGAGATTTGGGTTATTTTTTTTTGTCTGGTTGGCAAAAATGGTAGCGGTTAGGGAAGCGTAGACTGTTTTACTATGTGTACAAATATTTAAAAAAGCATGTAAATTCTTTAGTGATACTACTTTCTATATGTATGTCCCAAATATTCTGTTCCTTATCATTTGTCGTAACTTGTATACAACCTATAAATTAATTAATGCCGTTTATATTTTTTTCAGAAAAACTGCACCAGTCTAACAATTTAAATAAGTGTACAAATATTTAATTAAATTACATGTTACCCTTTCCACAAGATCTTCTTAATTAAATCATCCTCCTTTTCCAAGTAAAACGAATGAAATTTTACTCTAAAACAGAGATACCAAATACTCAAAGGCAGTGACATCCTACAACCAATGCACTTGACACGTAATCTTCGCATCAGATAATATAACATCAGTTCCGTCCATCCAGCACAATAGCGGCGGGCGGAGAGCAGAGTTCCGGCGGCGGCGGAAATGGGGCGGCCGCCTGGCCAGTACCTACCTCCGCGGGCCGAACGCGACATTCGTTTCACCTGCGACAAATATACGGCGAGACATGTTATTTATAGTAAATGTCTGTAGAATGAAATTGAATTTTACATTTTATCTAAGAACATAACAATAAAATGTTTTATAAGGTACCTATATTTTAATAAAAATTCCAGTCAACCTAATAATAAATAAGGACTAACCCGAATTACAATCTTATTATTGTCACCTACTAAGAATATTTACACTATAGTCAGTTTGTAATTGAAATACTGGTCCACCTATTTGCCTTTGAAGATAATTAGGCTGTCTATTTCGGTTTGTATGTATCAATTTCTGGTTGAGTCACATCGCCAAACAGCAAATGCACTTAATAGCACAAAATGTCCACGCTAGGTAACACACCATCAGTTCCGTGCATCCAGAACAATAGTAACGGGTGGAGAGCAGAGTTCCGCTGGCGGTGGAAATAAAGCGGCCGCCTGGCCGGGACTGTCGCCGGTGGAGCGTGACATCCACTTCACCTACGACAAATGTATGGTGAGCGATATATTAGATACATATATTAAAAATATCTAAAGTTATTTATATCGTATACAGTAAGATCTACCCGAATTTCCTGTACGGTACTGTCCAATCTAAATGTGGATCGTAATTATTAAAATTCAAATTCAAAATATCTTTATTAATATGGGCTTCAAGAAAGCACTTATCCTTTTTTTATGTATATTGACTATTTAAGTCAATATACATGAAAAAAAGGATAAGAACTAATACTACCACCGGTTCGGAAGGTAGACTCTATCGAGAAGAATCCGGCAAGAAACTCGATAGTTACTTTTTTAAATGCCAAATTTTACAAATTTGTAAACTTAATTATTATATACTTAAGACTATGTAGATATCACTGCAGGTGAACACTTCATTATGAAGTTAACCATGAATCCTTGTCATTGAGGTAATCTTGTATCTTGTAATAACCCTTACTCATTAAAAATGATTATGGTATTATATTAATAGTTAGTCTATTACTGCTAGAATTTTTTGATAATTAATTCTACTAGTTTGGTCTATACATCAATGCTCTAGTTTATTGAACTTGCCAAAGTGCCGATGCACTCAGCACAAAATGTCCACGTTAGGTAACATGCCATCAGTTCCGTCCATCTAGCACAATAGCGGCGGGCGGAGAGCAGAGTTCCGGCGGTGGCGGAAATGGAGCGGCCGCCCGGCCGGTACCGTCGCGGAGAGCTGGACATTTGCTTCACCTGCAACAAATGTATGCAGCGTATTTGAGACCACCATGATAAAGAAGACGAAAATTTGCAAATGAATATAGAAGATAAATGGGGTAAAAAATGTAAAATACGCGAAATGAGTGCCGGGATCGTTGGAAGGATTTAATTTCTGCTGGCTGCTGTAAAAAAAGCTTGACATTTAGTATGTAAGCACGATTATAGGGTTACCACCCAATATGCAAGCCTATCTATTCCAATCAGAGAGTGAACATGAAAGCATGAACTTAATAATATGGTAATATAGTATCGTTTGCAACATCATATAACAATGCAGATCTATATTTCAATGCTGATGAGGAAACTACTCAGTCCTAATACGTGATATTACATTTTCGACGTGCAAAATTCGTTATGTACCTTTGATAATTATTGTCAGACGTAACTTTATTAAGAATCATGTCATATTTTAAAACAATCCAATAATAGCATTTTTAGAAAACGGATTGCTAATTTTGGAAGACACATAAACAATTCAGGTCTAATAAAAACTCATAACATGTAGGTTTTTTTAATAATCGATTGAATATAAACCTTTAATAGTTTCTAATACAATAGCATATTATAATAATATACAGATTTCGCTGATTTACCTACCGAGATTCCTTTAGCACTCATATTTTTAGCTCACTCTTAATGTTGATAATGTTGTGAGAGCAATTACATGTCATGTGCGTCGCCAAAATAAAAAAAAACCCAATTGTATAAACGAAAACCACTGTGTACCATTTTGTGATGAAAATGTACGAACTAAAACAATTTTTCTCATTTTTTTTATTGTTTGCACAACTCCAATCCATTGCTCCAGAACTGAAAACAGATTCTAACTTTCCGTTGTTAATTCCCCAAAAAAATTGCAATCAACGATAGCATTCCGAAGCATGAAAAAGGATGTTTATTCGTGCTTTTTGGCCCCGTTTTAATTATCCTTGTCTGTAGTTTTTTAATACGGCCAGGTACGGATAAAACAACGGTAGGCGAGTACTGGCGACTCGTGATGTTTGCTCTTTCACATTGCGTCGCTCGTCAATATTGCGTCGCTCACACTGTGTTGATTTATTGTGAGCGAACGCGTGGGCTGTACTAAAATGGGATGAACAGCATGAATGAACGTTTATTCAGTCAGCTAGTTGGACAATACGTATGAATTTTATTGGTACACCAATTTTCGTCATTGTATCGTGATTGGAATTAAAAGTAGATGTATTTGAAAGTGTGTTCGAATTTTATTCGTTGTTAAATCTGAATCGTTTTTAGTCTGTGTTTTTAAATTGTATAAATTTATGGTATACAGTGTATAGTGACTAAATGACAAAAGGATGCGAGTACATGATAATGAAAACACTGTCTTTTCAATTCGAATAGTAGGCAGCATAACACTGTGAAAAGTATCGTGCCATATCCATAATACCTACCCGTTTATTAAAAATACATTCGGATATTTTTGTTTAATAAAAATAAAACGTTAACTTTTTCATGTAACAGGCGAACGAAATAACGACACTGGTAATGTACGTATGATTGTATCTGGTCGTGTTGGTTGTTTTTCGTTTCGAATGTGGAAGGTAAAGTTAAAATAACATTATTGGAAGTTTTCATCCAATTAAAAATTATTCATATTTAATAATGGAAAATGGAAATGTGAAATATAGTATAATAAATATGTACTTAATAGATAAGAGTTATATAAATCGTCATTTTCTTAGACAATGATCTTAGATAAATCTAAGAGAAAGTCGGATGATTACATTGAAGCGACTACCTACCTGACTTTTGTAGCCTTTTACTACTAAATTAGACATCCATAGCTATTTGAATGGTCTGGTTTCATCACAATGTTTTCCCTCATTATTGTGTTAGTGGTTTAAATTCCAACATACATACATATCACGCCTACAGTCCCATAAGGGGTAGGCAGATTCAAAGGGGTAGCATGTCCCATTAGGTAAAGCCATTTATAAACAGTGCTAGATTAGATAACATAACAGTATAGGACCCCACCATAGAAAGACCTTAACCGAGCTTGTTAATGGATGAAAAGTATTATATATTCAATTAAATAGGTCAATAAATATACTGTCCCATGTTGGTCTGGGACTTGGCCCATGTTGGTCTGGGACAAAAAAAAAAAAAGAATGTGCCAACTGTGGTTCTTACCTAGCATGTCGTAAAAGGCGACTAATGGTTTACGGGCTTTTGGGTGTGTGATTGTGTAGGCGACAGGTTAGCCGCTTGTCACTGCTGTTTCACAATTTTCCATCTAACCCAGCCCGGCTTTATTTTTGGCTAGATGTGGTTGAAGGGGCATGCTGCCCTTTTGACTCTGCCTACTCCTTCGGGGATTATTGGCGTGATGTTATGTATGTAATATATATATTGCAAATGGGTTGTCTAAAAACATTTAGTCCAGAATATTCGTGCCCCTTCGTGAAAATAACGAAATAATCTTTATTTTAATTTAACTTTAATTCATTAACCAGACCGGTGCAAGTTACTAGTATCCATTCACCTGTATATACCTACCTACCCAAGAGTTGTGACAGGAAAAAAATTGTCAATCTAACGTTTGCATATGATATGGGCTTATACTTTCGATTGGTATGGAATTTGTCTACTTAACAAACCAGAGAAATGTTTAATTTTTTTTTTAATTGTTAATTAATCATATTCTAGGCTGATTTTTTTAGACAACCCATTTGCAATATATTTATTGATATATTTAATTGAATTTAAAATACTTTTCATCCATTGACCAGCTCGGTGAAGGTCGTTCTATAGAGGGATCTTAGACTATAACCAATACACAAATCAATATTTAAGAATGACCTGAATAAATTTAGTAGATACCTACATTATGAAATACACAATTCATCACGACAAACAGATGCTTTGTTGGTCTGTGCTTTGTTCCAACAACTTTTATAGTAGACGTAAAATTTTCCAATTCGAATGTTGGCACTCCTCAGTCGATATTACGTTGCGGCGACTCACAAATCAAGTTTTCCCGCCGTTCTGGGGGCAGCCATCTTGCTTTTTCGCGACCGCCCGTGAGAGATTGAATGCTGTGTTGCACATGCACCGCGGTACACTTGCCCTATTATACGCCCGATAAAATACAGATTTTTCCTGTCTATTTTTGTTCGTGTTTTTCATTTTTCCGCCGAGCATCGGGGCAATGGATTGGAATTTTTAAATGTGAACAAGGTTAAAAGACTTTGTGAACGCCGCATTCGAATTGAGTTTATACGTGCATTATTTGCTCAGGGTGCGATGAAGCAGAACTTGTTGGTAGACAGTATAGTATGTTTTAATAGAATCAAAGCCTTACATAACGTGTGCTTTGTGTATATAATTGAATGTTTATCTTAAATACCAGGCATTTAAGCAAGATATTGTTTTTCCGTACAGTGCGCCTACTTATTTTTTTAACTAACTAACTAAACTTCACTTTTATTTTTTTTAGTTTTTGCTTATAATGCAATGCTTATATTATGCTTATGCAGCAATATAAATAAGTAGTCTGCAAGGATTTTATCTGTCTACCTATTGTAGGTCATAAGGTAGAGAACGATGAACAGATGAGCGGACGGACAGCCAGTGTCAGCTTAATAATAGTGACTATCGTTGGTAATCTCGCGATACTGCTGTATCACTTCAATGCATATAAACAATTAAATATATTATCAAGTTACACTTTTTTGCTATCTCTTATCTTCTACTTTGCGTTATTTTTTACTTTGATAAATATCCCATTCCATATTTTGTATATTTATCGGGAAATCAACGCTATTCTGGCAGGCGTACTGAGCAATCCACATTCTATAGCGGATGCACTCAAGTATCCAAGGCAACTCCTGACCTCTGGACTGAGCTAAAGTGGTTGGAGTGATCATCGTAGTTTCCTAATGATCGCATACGCACAAAAGCTGACCTGTAATCGGTTAGCCTTACAAGTAAGTGGGTAATATACACCTTACTTACTAACTAGTACATCGTATGACGTATCTTATAATAATACTACGTGTAACGCGAAAGTTTGTATGGATGGATTAGTGGATGTTTGCTACTCTTTCACGCAATAAGTACTGCATGGATTTTAATGAAATTTTACAATAGTATACCTTATACATTAGAATAACACATTAGCTATGATTTATCGATGTACCATGACAGAAGCTAGTGAAAGCATATTTTACAATAACTGCTAGTTATTTTTATTAGTCTATACTGGTAGTCTTAGTCTATCAACACAACGATGATGATATTCGCAGATTTTATTAGGCCTTTAAATTATCATGTCCTGTTTATTTCATCATCATGTCAGCCATTAGCAAATATTTAATTAAATTATTGTACTTAATTAAAAGGTTTATTGTTATGCACTGTAGATTGGTATGCACTTACCGATAAATGAAAGCATTTGTACACAATACTATTTAATGAAATATGATTATAACTAACTGATCCCGCGGCTCGATCCGTGTTTACTTCTGGGCTAGAAAATAGGCTACCGTAAATGACTTTTTTAGGCATTATCTTTTTTATTCAAACCGGGTTCAAACTTTATGCTTTTCGAATTTCATCGCAATTGGTTAAGCAATTTACCAAAACCCGGTATACCATAAGTCGCCTTTTACGACATGCTAGGCAAGAACCACAGCTGGCACATTATTTTTAAGTCCCAAACCAATATGGGACAATGGGCTGGGTTAGACGGAAAATTGTGAAAAAGTAGTGACAAGTGGCTAGCTCGTTGCCTACACAATCACATACCCAAAACCCCGTATACCATTAGTCGGCTTTTACGACATGTCAGGCAAGAATCACAGTTGGCACATTATTTTTTACTGTCCCAAATCAACATGGACCAAGTCCCAGACCAACATGGGACTAAAATAAGTTGCATGCCAATATTAAATTTAGATTTTTGTGACTCGTGTAACTATCAAAATTAAAGAAACTTAGTAGGTAGCTACGTCAGTCTTAAAATCTATTCGATTGATCCTTTTACCCACAACAGTTTAACAATTCCCATCCAATAAAGAAACCTTCAAAGGGCCAGGTCACACTCCGTCAGAATACCGTTCGGATTATTCGCGTTCTAATTTACTTTGCTGGCATACCATCTTCAAGTCCTTCCGATCTTCTAGACAAAGGGATAGCGGTCAGTGTGGAGAGCATTCCGCTGTGATCGGAGTTCCGGCATTAATAGAATATTTACGGCGGGTGATACACTGACATCGGCAACGTCGGATTATTTTATGGGGAAAGGGATCTATGGTATTCCTGGAGCTACATATGTTATTGCGTAAGCGGTTACTTCAATATCAATTTGGCTTCTTTTGTTTATGCGACTGCAATGAAGAAGTTTATTTTTAATCAAGATGAGGTAATTTATTAAGAGCCTTTGTGTATTTAAATTTTAGTCATAAAATCTTTATTTTATACAAGTGGTCACCGGCGACTACGTCAGTCTAAAAAATAAATACTGTATATGTAATAAGCTTACTTTACTCCTTGTAACGCCACTTATCATTTATTTGAGAGTTCCGTTGAAATTGGTCCAGCCGTTTTGGAAATAACCCGGTACAAACAGATTGATGTGACTATAAAAAATGGTTTTTAGTACTGTATTTTTTATTTCATAATCATTTAATAATAAGCTAACTAACTAAACTTCACTTTATAATAAGCTGTTATATCGATTACATATAGACCCATCAATTGTATTTATATGTACTTACATATAGATAAATGAAACAGGTAACGTCGTTTTTAATTATTTTTTACATTCGTAAACAAATAGACTTAGATCATTGCTCCATTGCGGTGACCTAACGCACGCGACGCGGGCTCGTGGCCAAACTAATTGTCAGGGTTGTTTAAGTCACCGTAAAGTTCTCTTACGCGGTATAATGGTCCTCATTATGTGCAGATGTAACCTGCGCGTTGCTTGCTAAGTGACAAAATTGTGTACGAACAGTCATTTAAACTTTACCACGGACATTTATGTATCGCATTTGATTGCGCTCCTTATAACATTAGACCTTGTTACGCAACATAGAGATGTTTTCTTTAAATTCTTACGCTTTCAGGAGTTTTTTGAGTAATAATCAGGGTATTAGGGTGATTCTATTTTTCCTATTTAAGTAGTTACAATATTTTTGTTTGCTACATTTAAATAGTGTGTTAAAGCGACCGACTAGCATGAGAGTCACGGATGACTAAAAAATAATAAAGTTCCATTTCATAGTATACCGCTGCTAAGGCCAGAGAGAAGTCGTTTTGTATTATATTTCAGGGATCTCGGAACAATAGTGGTTTTATCTTTGTCAGGATATACCAAAGATACCTCTGCGTTGCAACTTCCTTTGGCAAGGGGTATGTTTCTTGGTATAATAATTACTTATAGAATTGAAATTTATGTAGGTAGACACGATATTGGTTGAAAAAGAATTAAAGACATACTAAGGTACACAGGATTAGTTTCACGCAAACATCTATTATAATAACATTAATAAAAGAAGAAGCCGAATGCAATACAATTTTTGATGAAAACATATTTTAACTAATATGCACAAAACATAGATTAGAACGTTTTTACATTTATCACTTCACAGCCAATATTCTTACACACTTTACGCTCAAAGTGAGCCATCTACGAAACCAAAGCCTAACGGAATAAACAAGCGTCAAATAAAATCAGGGCAAAAAAACGTTCTCGATGGGTGAAATGTATTTATAAAGCAGTCGTTAAGTGATAACGCAATCTCGAATTCGCGAGAACTCTCACATTGTTCGTGTGAATTAATCCTAAGTGGTAGATGTACGCTGGTGCCGTTCTCACGTTCATTCTGGTAATATTAGAAATGCTCAATTTTGTGAGGATGGATGGATGGACGTGGTACCTAGATTATAACGCAATTGACTGACTCGTTGGCGCATTCGGAAGTGGGTGGCCCTGCCCCATGCGCCAAGAGTTGTGGGTTCAATTCCCACCCAGGACAGACATTCGTATGATGAATACTTGTGTTCGTTCTGTGTCTGGGTGTAAATATCCAATAATAATAATAATAAATAATGTCCTCCTAACCGATATCGGTTACGGCGGCCAATCTCAACGAGGATTGGCCAACTGCGCAGGAGATATTATAGTGCACAAGTGTGTGCGCAAACACAGGAAGCACTCTCTATTCCTTCATTCTCATAGTCCGGTGAGACGGCAATTCGACATGACCGGAGAGAGGTCAGGCGCAGGACCAACGGCTTAACGTGCTTTCCGAGGCACGGGGGTGATTAAACCGCCAACTTCCTGACTTCGGGCTGTTACTGAGTAATTTCGGTATTGAAATACCCAGCCACAAATTTTTGGCCCGACCCGGGATTTGAACCCGGAACCTCTTGGTCCTTAAGCGGCGCATGGTACCACTAGACCAACGAGGCAGTCAAAAATATCCAATATTTAAGTATATATTTGTAATACCACTGTTGATTCTGATATCCGTAACACAAGTGCTTAAGCTACTTACCTCGGAGTCAGATTAATGTATGTGATGTAGTCAGATATTTAATTGAAAGTATTCAAATGGTTCAAACACTAAACGTTCAATAGGTCCTTTAATACAAAAAAATACTAGTTATTCCTCTCGGCTCCACCCGCGTGAACTCGACTTGTCACAAAAACTATCGTCCGTTTATCAGGATCTATAATCTAAAATTTCCAGGATCGTAAATAGAATACTTAAATATGTTACGAGTATAGGATAGGATAGATTAGAGTTATAGAATATCAAAGAGCTGTTAATATTATGAATTCAAAAGTGTCTGTCTGTCCTTTATGGGCTAATTGATCAATCCCGCGGGATTCACAATAGCCTCTTTTTATCAGTCAGAAGTCTTTATAGGGCAGACCCACGTGGAAAAGCTAGTCGCTAAATGCTAAATCCCTTACCGAAACCACATCAAAATGAAATCATTTAAACCAGTACTCGTAGACAAACAAACCTTCCTTACATTCCGACTAAAATAATGTTCCCACCCGTCAGCAGTGTACGCCCATCATCAACTCACACAAAAGTACGAGACACGTAATAAGATGACGTCTCAGATTGTTACTTCACGCTCGACTTTGCCCTTCTGATTGTCACAAGTATTAAATAAATGACAGCTAATTCTGGGGTGGATGTGCCCGAGAAGAAACGTTTAACGAACGAAACTCTAACAGCCATGTTTGTTTTGGTGCGCGGTAAGAGCGTAAACTGAATTGACATTGATATTTAATTACGATTATCCGTATTAAACCCACGGAATAGTAATAAAAGTACTTCGAGCTGTCATACTATAGCGTGAAGCCACGTTTATGTATGTGTGAGTGAGATTCTTGTGGATACTAGATATCGGAAATTTGTCAATTGGAGCGCTTATGTTAATGTGTGACGTAATTTGCGTCTCAAGCTAGTGATGCGGAGTCCTTATTTTTCTACTAGTCCATGATTAAACCATTCTTAGTGGAACTTATATTATAAAAATAAACAATAACTAGGTATATCGGTTTTGGTTATGTGATTGTGTAGGCAACAAGCTAGCCACTTGTCGCTACTTTTTCACAAGTTTTATTTTTGGCTGAATGTGTTTAAAGGGGCCTGCTGTCCCTTTGACTCTGCCTACCCCTTTAGGGATTATTGGCGTGATGTTTTGTTATGTATGTATGGCAAATGTAAATCCTTGCAGTGAGGGATGCCTATCTTGTCATTCGTATTTTGTTTAAGTCGTATACAATAGTTATGCGGTGTTAAAAGTTGACCTGTCTTTTATATGTTCTATTTTTTAATCACTTTAGATAGGACTCTCTTTTTGACTCAAGGTCTTTGATCAGTAACATCTCATGGGTAATGAAGAGTGAAAATTATTATCTTTAAAACACGACACTACGCCCACATGTCACACGGCTTTCTACGAACAACATTGACTGCGTATTAGCAATCCTTATGACAATAATATTTTTATAAATAACCACCGCACATAAATTATACTTATGGAAATGTATACAGTAAATACTGTTTCTAACTTTTATATTTTAAAAAAGTGGATGTTTACCCTTAAAAGGCTATTTAAGATATTAAAGCTGTATAAAAAAATGGCCTTGCAAAAATAACCCGTAAAGAAATCAAAATATAACATTATTATAATAGAAATACACCCACATCTGCACCATTCAGATAAGCAAATATATCGTCCTCGATACTGAACCATTCTGACGTCACATTCCCGGAACAAAAAAATACGGCTTCATTCTTCCAGCCATCAACGAAATAAATACTCGTACATTTGTTTTACTATCGCACACAGTACTTGTAGGATGAATTAAACGGGCGACAAAACTACCTCTCAGAGGAAAAAAACGCAGAAAGTCGGAATTCAGAGGGCCCTCGACGCGTAGGCGGTAACACAAGTGTACTCTATACGACGGCCTGGAAACCGGTAATTTCCTGTAGTGCGCTTTCTTTGTTATAACCATTTTAGTTAAGGGAACTGTGCGGGTTAAACGGCGTATTATGTTTTTGTGGACGAGTGTACTTGCTACTATGTCATTATTGGTGAACGGAATAGTTACTATTGTCGTTTGTAGGTGAAAATAATTGATTTATAGAATACTATACTAGCGACCCGCATCGGCTTCATACGGAAAACATAAAACAGTATAAAACTATACACATAAACCTTCTTCTTGCATGGCTCTATACTAACTCAGATATCTTTTGTGGAAACGGCATCAACATCCCTTGCAAAGTTTAAAAGATCTAAGCGAGCAGACAGGATCCGGTGGCTTTGTTTTATCCTATGTAAAGAAATACAGTTAAATAACTTTGAATAGCAACCGCTTAATATAAAATTGAATATATAATTTACAAAAACGGAAAAAAAGAGCTCGACAATTTTATTCCATCCAATGATTATACATAGTTCATGTGAAATATACACGACGATGTGAGTGTTGATATTATATCATAGTCTCTACCGTTGTGTGTGTGTAGAACATCAGAATAGTTATGAGTGCATTCTAATAGAATATTGGTATCAGTAAATAGGATACTTCAATAATTAAAATGCAATTGTTACACAAGGACATAAAGAAGAGCTTCGAGGCTTGATTTCTATATTATGACTAAAGTAAAACGCCACATAACTATCCAATTATCTCAAATATATTGACTGGCCCGTTGGTCGAGTGGTCAGAGACCCTGGCCACGAAACCAAGAGTCGCGGGTTCGAATCCCGCTAGGGGCAAATATTTCGTGTGATGAACATGGATATTTGTACTCGAGTCGTGGATGTTAATAAACGTATTTAAGTATGTATCCGTTCACCTAGTAACCATAGCACAAGCTTAGTTTGGAACTAGGCAATTGGTGTGCCAGTCTGAAGAATTTATTATTATTATTTATTATTTATTATATCTTGTTTAGGAAGTGACGTCTTCTTTCGTATTTCTCCATCCAATTTTTAGTTAAATTTAAATAAATTCACAGAGATGGGAAATAAGCGTCACGCAACAAGCGTTTAAAAAAGGTCTTGTGAAAGTTTTCACTTTTTAAATAAATGTTTAGTGGTCGTGATAGTCTCAAGTTGTTTTATATAAAATAGTTATCATCTTACTACTATGTCCCATTCTAAGTCGTAGCCCACTGAGATCTAGGAAGACAGTGGTTTATGCCAAGGTTAAGATGTTTTATCCATACTTAGAAAAACCCAATAATGCGTTTTGGCTTGGCATGCAGCGCCGTATTCAGGCCCTGGTGTGATGGCTCTGGTCCACTGGATGTGTGGTAATAGATCGAGTATCTTTTGATATTCATAAACCATTTTTTTTGCTAGGGCTTGCGACAAAAAGATATAGATTCCATACCACCAAAGAATTTTTCTTAATTTTATCGTGTTATTATTAAGTATTTACTAGCCAAAGCGAGTCCTAAACTCTTGATTAAGAATTTATTATTATAAAAAAGAAATCCAACACTAGTTTGAATTTTTTACAACTTGTTTACTTTAGCCAAATTGAATCTTAGTCCACAAAAAAGTTGAAACAATCAGAGCCGTCTAGACTTTTATTTGATGTCCTAACTAATATTTACAATAGTGAAAGTGAAGCAGGTTAATTTTTGCCAGTTTCGCTGCGTCGTATCTACATTTTCCGAAGGCAATAGATTAATCAGCGACCTGCTTAAGTTTACCCCGTTTAAATAATACACATTCAAACATTACTTGCTCCAGTTAATTCTGTCGCCAACGTTACATAAACCGGCCAATTTACTTGGATCTTCCGCGCTTCCCTTTACGTCTTACAATAGCGGTTCTTAGGGAATTAGAGACGGGAAGCGAGGGGTCAAGTTGGCTGGTCTGAATTTGTAGTGATGTTTAGGCTTCTAATACACATAGTAAACAGGTTTCGTGATCCGCTTACACGTCACGTGAGTATGGTTTCGCTTATAATTACTGAATTTGATAAATATTAAAGAGTTGAAGGCAGCAAGCCGTTGAGAATAAACAATGCCTGGGTGTGCGGTGTGCATGGAAAAATTAATTACTTCAATCGTGGTTAGAAAATATTTTCAGCTCTGGCTTGTGATGGCTTTTGTTAACGTTTAATGCTTTAGCGAGTAATTAATTTACTTTTAAAGCTGTACAATTTCAATAAAACTTTTCTTGCATTTTTAATTATGATAAAAACGCTGACCGTATAAAAAAAAGACCTATTATCGTACTAGCTTTCAAATAAAAGCTAGAAACACATTGGTTACAACGAAATAAATATGTACTTGTAGTGTTAATATAATTTTAGAATACCTAGGTGCCCGTATTCCAGAGTCAATCAACTCTATCAAAATATGTCTTTCATAAATATATTCGTTTGAAAGCTAGCTGTGGACCTTTCTAAAGCTCAGACCGTAATCAAAATTATTTTATTTGGCCTTAATATTAAGTTCAAATGCAAAGTCATTTGAATTATAAAGACAAACTTTTTACATTGCTACATTAACTCTTAGCGACATTTCAAATTACGATTTCACCATTAAAACCCATCTGTAAACGCGTAGGCCCATCGCAAAATCTCATCTGTTGTCCAACGTTATATTGCGCTATAAATCCTGCCCAGAGATAGAAGGAGAGAAAATATAAATAAAATGAGTTTGTTTTGACATCTTGCAAAAGTAGCAGCATTTCGAGGCACAGCTGTCTCGCGATATTAAAATGTATGCTAACTTGACTCTCTAATGACCGCGAGATTTAAATCTAAGGAAGGAATACTTTCCCAGCTTGAGTTAAACAAGAAAAGTTTTTTTGTTTCCTTGCGAATGGGCCGCCAGGAGTGGACGCGAATGTCTGATTTATATCTGTTTAACGTTTTCGTTTTGTTTCTAAAGAACTTGTTATTATTTCGTGTATTTTTGCATGAGAGGTGGTAGTGGGAAATGTTTACATCTAGGGCGCATTTGTGGTGATAATCTGTTTCACATAGTTGAATATTTCCCTCTTGCCCTTCTCCCAGTTCACCTGGGGTCGGCGCAGCATGTCTTCCTTTTCCATACGTCCCGGTCAGCCGTCATCAAGCTATCCACTCCCATTTCACTCATATCATCTTTCACACAATCGATTTATCTCTTATTTGGCCTTCCTCTTCCTCTCCATCCACTAACATTCATACTCATCACTCTCTTAGTCACATTTCCTTTCTCTCTTCTCATCACATGCCCACACCAAGATAATAGTTGAATATTTATTACAGGGAATAATCGTTGATTATGTAAGCACTGATGATATAAAGTAGGTACCTATATTAAACAGTTTCGTTAAAATTCTATATCTATACATATAATAAATCTGTAGAGAGGTTAATTCTGTACATGAAATATTTTTTCAAAATAACTATCAGGGGGTGATTAGTGATCGATACTGATGCCAAAAATGCAATCAGTAAAATTTTTGTCTGTCTGTCTGTCTGTCTGTCTGTCTGTATGTTCCTTATAGAAACAAAAACTACTTAACGGATTTTAACGAAACTTGGTACATTTATTCTTCATACTCCTAGGCAGGTTATAGTATACTTTTCATCACGCTACAATCAATAGGATCAGAGTAGTGAAGGGAAATGTTGTGAAAACGGGAGAAGTTACTCCATTTGCTAAGCTTCCATCGCGTGTACAGCCTTAATGGTTAAAGTTACATAGAAATCATGTATGACGGAAATAGTCTTTATAATATTAACCATAAACGCGGGTGACACCGCTGGCACAGCTAGTAAGTAATAAGGTAGGTCCAAAAATACAGACACAAATATCATGAAGTAATTTATAAACATTCCTCAAAATCATACAGAGTTAGATACCTAGACCAAGATGCATGTAGAAAACTTTTCATGAATAGATACTTGTGTTATACCTAGGGTTTACCAACATACACTCGTAAATTTTCCATTTTCGAATGCAACTCAAGAAAAATATTTCAATTTCAATTATAAACTTGCTGAATACCGAGAATACATTTCATATTTCACAATACTTACACATCTTTATGTGCAATCTTAGAGTTACGTTGCGCTTGAACGAAATGTACAGTCGGTTAAAAAAGTGCTTACTTTTGTTATAAACCCAAATAAAAATTTTTCAATGCGGTATTATTATAAATGAAAGACATAGTTATTTTTTTAGTTTTAATGAATAAATTTAAAACAAATCGAGAAAATATCTGATATTAAGTATCAGGCAGCAAAAAAGTATAGATTTGCGATAAATTGCAAATTCTAAAAAAATATTTGGTACCTCTATATAAATATATGTTCTACAATTTCAAGTTCACGGTCAAAACAGATTTCAGCTAGAAATGTAATATAATGCCAGAAAGAATATTTTGTAGTTCAGACGCAGGGAGGGATTCGTTTGTACCCAGCGATCCTAGGCCCCCTTTCCAAGCGATTCAGCAGGACACCCCGAAGTTTCAGTGAGTAGACCCGCCACTATCATGGAAAGAGAGTGGTATGGGTAAGGCATTTCTCCGGGTTAAAAAAAAGGAAAAAAGATTATATACCCCAATTCACTTTTGCAACCGCCTGTACCGACCCGACTAGTCCTCATACATACTCGGTTCGTGTCAAGAACTTTATAGCCCAATATACAATTTTCCAATTCGAATGTTGGCACTTTCACATATCTCTGCTGTAGCGAGCACTCGCAAATCAAAACTATTGTAACATCCCGTGTTTGTTCGCAGTTAGGGTAAGAGAAACTTTGGCTATCACCCCTTGAGATTGCTAACTCACATTACGGTAGATTAAAATTTGACAGTTATATGTAAGAGTGAATACATTTTGATAATAGTAAGCATAGACTTGGTAGATGGCGCATTCAGTAATGACCCTTATGTATGCGCCAAGAGTTGTGGGTTTGATCCCCACCCAGGACAAACATTCGTGTGATGAAATGTATTTGTTTTGTGTTTGGGTGTTAATAGACAATATTTAAGTACATGTTTGTAATACCACTGTTGATTCTGATATCTGTAACGCAACTGCTTAAGTTACTTACATCGGAATCAGATTAATGTATGTGATGTAGTCTGACATTTATTTATTTATTATTATTTTATAGACAATTGTTTTAATGTATCCAGCTTAGAATGTAACATCGCTATCGCCTTATGTTTGTTTAAATCATGAAATGAGGTTATCATTATATCAACAAAATAGATTGTTATTATCATGTATATCTTATTTTCTCAAAATTATGCATTTTGATTAACTTTCTAAGCAACTCCATTATTTTTTTAACTAATATTTCAATAATTCATTCGAGGTATTGAATTAGTTATAGAAAAATACGCACATACTTACATATCATCATCGAGGCGGCAATAGGGCGCCGCCGTGTAGGGCGGGCCGGTCGCCGGGGTGAATGTGGAAGCGAAGGCTGAGCCGAGTCACCCAAATCTCACCTCCACTCAGGCGATTTAGGGGTACCGCGGAGTTTTAGTGGGTATACCCCGGCCACTACCATCTCGGCCGGAACACGGACCCCCCTACTCAGGGGTCCCCGGGTTGTCCCACATACCACCCTAATCTCCCCGGGTAGAGTGACGGTGCGTAAAGCATTTCTCCGCGTCAATAAAAAAAAAAATATACTTACATACCATCAGCCTGGCCTGGTAATATCCGGCGAAATTATCGAGGTCCGCTTAGACCATGAAGGTAGATTAAACCAATTTAGTTATCATCACATTCGATGTTAGTGCACATCTGACTTTTAAAACCATAAAAATAGGGGAACCAGGCAAATCAGATCATGGTTACCATGTTTAGAACAAAAATAAAGTAAAAAAAAAAACCTCTGCTCGATATTTAAAGCGACTGAATATAAAAGTTGTTGAAATGTAAAAAGATTAACGGATGCCTTTGCCTATTAAATATAAGATAACAGATAACAGAAATCAGAGTGCAAGAAAAGACGTTGGAATTATAAAATGGCCAAGTCGGCTTCAAAACTTGGTCACTAAAGTAAATTGTAAAAATGTTCTCGTAAATACAATCTGAGCAAAGGAACCAGCCTTGGCTTCGGAGTGCATGTAATGAGATCGGGGGAACGTAACTCGTTTTCAGTTTACAAACAAGTCATGGGAGACGAAATAATGAGCAGTATGAAATCTTAAGGTTTGTTGAGCGATATTTTGTTTATTTCTTTTCATGTTCGCGCCTGCAACATCCCTCATATGCAATAGGTTAGCGGACTTAAAAAATATATTTAGTCCGTCAGGTAAATTATAAAAAAATATTGATTTTTTTTTTCAAAGACCGGCGAAGATGCAGTGGATTTATGTTGCGCGTGACGTCACGCACGTACAATTTTTTATTACTAGTGACGGCGCAAGCCCTCAGTACAAAACTTTGATGCTCTTTATCTTGATATTTTTTTGTAACTTAAAAAAAGCAAAAAATATGTGTCTTGTATTTTTGTATAATTTTGACAAGCTCGATGGCGCATTCGGTAGTGACCCTGCCCCATGCGCCAAGAGTTGTGGGTTCGATCCCCACCCAGGACAAACATTCGTGTGAAGAATACTTGTGTTTGTTCTGTGTCTGGGTGTTAATATCCAATATTTAAGTATATATTTGTAATACCACTGTTGTTTCTGATATCCGTAACACAAGTGCTTAAGCTACTTACTTCGGAGTCAGATCAATGTACGTGATGTCGTTAAATATTTATTTATTATTTATTATATAATAACTGACGGACTAAATATAATTTTTTAGTCCTCTCCCCTATTATGTTTACAAAAAGTTTCAGGTATTCAAAAGCTAGTATTAATTTGTTATACTTCAAGTCTATAATAATTAAATTATATATGTATCAAATTTTATTTTGATATTATACTTTGCATAACTTATAAACCTAGGCCGATGAAAACAAGTCAACTAATTTATAATTATCTGAATGGGATTACTAAAATGTTTTAGATATTAATCAAAATGCTATTTATAGTAAATTAGATTATTCTTGTAAATGATTTGTGAGCGATATTGAAACCAGTGGCATGTAAAACATGTTAGAATAAAGTTAATTAATTTAATTATACTTACATTTAGCATATTATGTTCGATAACTGTTAACTATAGTTTTCAGGTAAACATGCATGAACATTGCATTACGAGTTCAATAGGCTGTTGAATAATAGCGAGTGAGCACTTGATAATAGCCGCTAGTCAATTTGGCAAATGGTTATAAATTAAACTCCTATATCTAAAATTACCTGTAAATTGTTTAAAGCTTTCTGATTTTTACTTATTCCGATTACTATTTGAAAAATATACTTATGTTCTTTTATTACTTAAAACTTTTCGCTTAAAAATCGAAAATTTATTATGATTGTATAATATGACTTTTTTGAATTTTCTAGATTTACTGAAATAAATAAAATAGTTTAGTTATTTACGAAATATTTTTTTTCTACATCATCTATTGTATTTTTCCTCTTGACAAATTTTCATGCGAATTCGCGGATCTGGTTGATTTTCAATTTAAAAATATAGTTCTGCAAATAAATTGTTTTGTAGCATCAGTACAACTATAACTGTTCGGTTTCTTTTTTCACTCGTCATATGTTCAAGCCAATGTTTAATTTCATTGCCTAGCTTTTAATACCGCGTGTTCACTAGCCACGTATATACTAATATACTTCATATATGTGTGTATCTGTATAGTATGACGGTACTATTCCCCGTGAAACAGCGTCAGAGGCACGTTGCTCCTGCGGTCACCAGTTGCGGTGTGGCAGAGCCTTGCGTTTGACCTGCTCGACATTACCAAGATGTTGCGAAACTGCTCTGGTTAACGGTGTTGGCCCTTTAACCTCGGATATTGCAACCTATGCGTAACATGCTTTGGAAATGGTGTTTGAAGATGCAGATTGGCTTGAAATTTGTGATAAAATCCATCCAGGTTGATTTCCTCCGCTTCATATTGACGGGCGCGATGGCGCATTTTGTAGAGACCCTACCTCATGCGCCAAGAGTTGTGAGTTGGATTCCCACCCAGGACAAACATTCGTTTAATGAGATACTTGTGTTTGTTCTGTGTCTGGGCGTTAATATCCAATATTTAAGTATATATCTGTAATACCACTGTTGATTCTGACAACACAAGTGCTTAAGCTACTTACCTCGGAGTCAGATCAATATATGTGATGTAATCTGATATTTATTATTATTTATATTCAAAGCACATTTAAAAAAATAAAAATAAAAGTTAATTCAGACCAAACTTTTGACTGTCAGTTAATGAGTCCGATACAAACTACTTAATCGCCATGTCTTTTTTGGTAATTAACTTAGGAAATAAAGATCTCAAGCTGTCCTTTAACTCTTTTTGTTACTCTTTTTCTCACCATTAAAAGTAAATATAGTAAGAGTACTATCATTTATTTATATTTTAACTGCCTTATATTTCCTTCTACTGAAGTATTTAGAATCAAAGCTAATGTGTATGCCAAGGTTTATACGAATCCAATCAACAGTTTTTGCGTTTAAAAGTAACTAACCATCCATATAAATTAACAGTTTTTCATTCCAAAGCAACTAGCCATTAATCCATCTGTCGGCTTTTCACAGTTTCCCTAAACACCTTTTTTATTCAATTCGTCTTACTACTAACCACTTGTCCTCACTTACCAGTAAGGCTAATATTACCGAACTACAGATTAGGAGTCTTATTAAGTTCCCTTTGAAGTACAGATAAGAAATCCACGGGAGAGATAAAGACCGCAAAGCCCATTGATTGTGACAAGTTAGAGGGACGCCGTCTACATCAAACTACATCAAACGGTAAGTTGGAAACTATGGAAGTAGGGAAAAAGTGATTTTTATTGGATATAATTGAATACGTTGACAGTTAGCGTGAAAGATTTATATGTGTTTACATTTTGTTTTATATATTACATGATTTTATTATAAGAAATGAAGTTCGATTAGTTACGACATTTTCGTCTGATTTGAAAAGATCATTTTTAACTTATAGACATTGTCTCTTATAGACATGGTATAAGTTAAAAACATTTCATGGACTCTTTTAACAAATCTAAAACATTTACGTGTAGGCATATTTTTGTATATTGTCTACAGTTATAATAACATAAGGCTAAAGAAACCTAAATATTTTTAATACTTTTGTGAACCATGCTAGAAAAACATATTTATATAGTTCTTTTGCCTAGATTGAATTATTTTGTCTTGTAATTTTCAGACAGATGAAATAGGTTATAATTACACATTCATAATTATAAGCATGTGCAACAACTAAGCCGATGTTGTGTGCAGTCCCACACTACCTGCTTAGTTTTAACTTGTAATTTCAAATAATAAAATTAAACGTCCTATAAATAATTTCTTGCAAATCACTTGCAATCTGCTCATCTATTTATCGTTTTCAGATTATAAGGAATATCTATGCGTTATGAAGTTTCAGCACCTAAATCGTATTTAAAATTAGCTTTGAAGCTAGCAAAGCCGATATCATAAGACAGACGAGAACTCATTACCCTCTTCTGCGCTGGTAATTACACTTAACCCCGTGGATCTAAGCGCAGTAATAATCCTTTGTTGCTCAACTAGACGCCGGGCCGTTTAAAGCTGCTAAAGCTACGTGTTGTTATTATTGCTAGCCTGTGACGTCATAATGCAGGCAAACTCTTCCTTCCTTTTACAGTTTCTATTTGTATTGGATAAGCATCTAGACTTAAAGAGTTTAGATATAAGAAAAGATGCAATTTTTATGTTTAGCTATTTTAATATAATATACATAATAATATAATATACGCTGACGTCTCCGTCTGCGTAAACCACTATTTCACTCCTTTAGGGGTTATAAGTATTAAAAATGCTAGATCTAATAATATGGATCATTGTACTTATAATTAGGCAAATAAATAATATGAAACATAAGCCGCTAGTTAAAAGGACACGTTAGAGAATGAAACAGATGTAAAAATAAAAACATTACCGTAACAGAGATAGATTCCAGGAACCCCAGTTCTTATTTATTTTCTCCAAGATGGGATCTAGTAGTATTAGTAAGTATAGTGATTATAGATTTACCTGCTAGCTTGGCCCGACGGCCAAGATACAAAGCGTTAAAAGTAAACCTCAAATTAGCTGCCATATAATAAATTATATTACTAAATTGCATGTCAATGATCGCTCATTATACACCCGACTGATGCGCGTAGCCTTACAGATTTTGCAAACAATTCCTTCATTTGATCATCAATTCATGAAATAAGCCCAGTTACAAAGAGAGCATTTGATCTTCCTCGCCAGTAAGTTATTCGAAAACATTGTTATTACTCCGCTCAGCCACTTAGATAATTCACACGCACTCCATCACGCGAACTCCCCGCCCTAATCATCCATTACCCCTATATCATTTGTCGACAAGAGAACATTAGGAATTAGCATTTGTAATCTGAACGGTGTAATCTGCATAGCAAATATGTCGCCGTTTGGAAACCACCAACCCTATTCGGGCTTTGTCCCATTCTCTAACTTCATAAGTGTCTCATATACTATGCATATATACGCGTTTGACTATATTTGACTGCCAAGTTAGACGCATGCGCCGCCTAAGGACCAAGAAGACCCGGGTTCAAATCCCGGGTCGGGCCAAAAATTGGTGGCTGGGTATTTCAATATTGAAATTACTCAGTAACAGCCTGGAGTCAGGAAGTTGGCGGTTTAATCACCCCCGTGCCTCGGAAAGCACGTAAAGCCTTGGTCCTGAGCCTGACCTCTCTCCGGTCATGTCGAATTGCCGTCTCACCGTACTATGAGAGTGAAGGAATAGAGAGTGCACCTGTGTTTGCGCACACACTTTTGTTGTTGGTTAATCCTCGTTCAGTTTAGCCGCCGTGACCGATATCGATTAGGAGAACATTGCATAACGTATATAACAATCTCGACATTAAAATACGATGGCAGAAACATCGCATAGAAAACGACGATCGTAGGTTTCCTATAGAAACCGTTTAAATACGAATGGATTAACATACATTTCATCTACATACATACAATATTTTCAATCTTATAAAAGTCTAAACACAAAAAAGCTTCGTAAATGCTTGTCTGGAAATACATATTTACGCTCAATATGTACCCATTAATTTGTCTCTACCGAAATAGAAGGCAAACGGATTCTTCGAAGGGTTGTTTAATTATTGACATAACTGTACCTACGAATAGATTTCACAGAAGTAGTGGGCCTTCGTCCGTAATAGCGCAGTATGGTGGGAAGGCATCCACTATCCATCAATATCAGAGTCTACTTCGTAGCCGGCTGTTGCTATTATTAACGATCCTGATTTGGACGTTCTTAGTATAGAATAAAACTAACTAAAGATATATGTCTTAGCTTTTGTTAAATGTGTTTATTGCCTAACATATCGTGAAAAATATAACTAATGATATGTTAGGTATTGGTTTTTTACAGTTCGATTTTGTTTGGACATCCTCAGGGTGACGTTTTGTTAAAAACAAATCCTTACAATGATTTTTGACTCCTTTACATTATATGCTCGATACAAATAAAGTATTCTACCACAACATACTCCGTTTCTACGATTATACACACTCTGCTAACTTCTGATACCATACTAATAAAACAATATATTTTTGCGGTAGATTATAAAGAATGAATTCATTCAAATATGAAACTCATAGTAACAAATTATCCTAAATATCCTCCGACTACATCATATACATTGATCTGACTCCGAGCTAAGTAGCTTAAGCACTTGTGTTACGGATATCAGGATCAACAGTGGTATTACAAATTCATACTGAAATATTAGATATTAACACCCAGACACAGAAAAAACACAAGTATTCATATTACGAATGTTTGTCCTGGGTGGGGATCGAACCCACAACTCTTGGCGCATAAGGCAGAGTCACTACCAAATGCGCCATCAAGCCAGTCCGTGCGTTTATCCGTTTGTAAATACATCATAAAACATACATCGTACCAACTAATGGTAGTAGGCTAGCAACTCAAATTATGAAATAACTGACTAAATACACATGTGACCAGTCACATGCCACAAATTGTTCGCTCATGGAATATGCATGCGCACACAATAAAGAATGCCAATGAAGCATCAAATTAATTGGCGTTAGTTTTAATTCAAATTATCCTTGGTAATTGGTAATTTGTGGTATGATTGTGAAACTGCTTCACTAATTATCTCATATCGGAGTTTTAATTTAGTCTTTAGGATTAAATTGATAGACCACACTGATGACACTAATCAGCGGTTAAAAAGAAATTTTAAATTTTATGATATTAAATCTACTGTTGTTTATTGAATATGTTATTTTGGAAATATCTCATCGTGGTAAATCTATTTTCTTTCATCTTAGTAAAGTGTGCACATTCTCCAAGACTCCAGTGGAAACAAAATAACTTTTACACGTGGTTGCTTTTTTCCACGGGAGTCTTGGATAATCCACCGAATACCGTCTGCTGTGTTTATTTGCTAATTATTAGTTAATTTATCTTATATTCAAGGTGGTCTTCGTCTATATTTTTTTTTACTTTAAAATCTTTGGATTTGAAAAATAAAATTTTGACTGGTTCGATAGCGCATTCGGTATGGTGATCCTGCCCCATGCGCTAAGAGTTGTGGGTTCGATCCCCACCCAAGACAAATATTCGTGTGATGAATACTTGTGTTTGTTTTGTGTTTGGGTGTTAATATTCAGTATTTAAGTATATAGGTATTTGTAATACCACTGTTGTTTCTGATATCTCTTTTGATTGGTCTAAGTATCAAAATGTTTAATAAGCTGCCACAAAGTCTCACTGATCTACCTGAGCATAAGTTTAAATTATATATTAAAACTTGTTTGATTAAAAAGGGCTACTATAAGGTAGAAGATTATTTAAATGATAAGAATATATGGCCAGTCGCATAATGGGCTGTTCGTCTGCACTGATAGATTTAAATTGACAAAAAAAAAAATATTGTAACTACATAATAGCTATTAAGTCTTGGCATTTAAAAGAGTAACTATCGAGTTTCTTGCCGGTTTCTTCTCGGTAGAATCTGCTGTTTGAACCGGTTTATATTTATATTTATTTTGTTCTGACGATTTATAAGTGCTTTTTGTAAGCCTATATAAATAAAGATCATTTCATTTCATTTCATTTCATTTCATTTCATTTCTAACACAAGTGCTTAAGCTACTTACCACGGAGTCAGATCAATGTATGTAATGTAGTCTGAATTTATTTATTTTAATTTATTAAAATCAAAAATTAGGAGTATTTTTTTTATACATATCAGACAAAAAAAAAATATATACGTATATATTTTTCAAATTCAAAGATTTTGGAGTAAAAAATATATTGGCGAAGACCGCCTTGAATATAATATCAATTAACTTGTATACATAGTATTCTTGACCAAATATTGGTGGTGCCACCTACGCTATTACAACAAAACAAAACTAAACCATCACGTGCTTCACTCGATATAACCTTAAACAGTTTACACCGATTCGTTAAGAGCTCCAATACACAGGCTATTAGTCTATCTTCCAGACAACCACAGCGCCCCGTATTGCCTGCTCGTGGACCACAAAGGTCTAATCGGCCCTTAGATTTCGCGTCACGTTTTCCGCTCACGTCCACGAAGATTCTTCGCCTGCTGTGACATGTTTTAATAAGCCGTTTCACAATAACCGATGCTATTATCTGCAGCTTTACTCGATTTATCTCTGCGGCTACTATTATCGCGTCAAATGGGTCTAGGTACGAGCGGCAGTAGCTGGTAGGCACGGTATTTGATCTTACGTCCGTAGGAATAAAGGCTTGACGATTAGCTTGTCTTGTTAATGGGCATACGTAGTATTCCTAAGAGTGTTAGGCGTGTACTACAATTACTTATTCTTTAGTGGCGGAATATAATTGTTTTTCATGACTGAAATACTTACATACTTATTAGATTATCCCTCGCTAATTTATGGTATGGTACTAGACCATTATTTTAAACTGAAATAAACTCACCTCCGTAATCTTTTGACACAAAAAAAAGAATAACTGTGCTGTATAAAAATATATTACTGCAGACTTTGTGTTCTTATACTAAAACTACATTACAATGTAGCCTACGGTATAATGCCAAGCAGTAAAAACATTAACAAATTACACTGGCGGCGTTAGCGCGATTTTAATCTTAGAATTGTACCGAAACTAGTTACCAAAGTATCCACAGTGAGACGGTTAAAATTACCCACAAAGTAAGATTTTAACTTCATAAACCCGCGTTGCATAGACGAAGAAAACGGGGCGCTCTTAATTGCAGCCCGGTATTTTGTGGCGCGTTACTTAGGCTAATTAGTCGTCGCTGCGGTATGAGAACGAAACACGCGGTTTCCCTGAACCAGATACACTATGGCGACGTTTTTGAGATAACATTTCATTTCATTAGCATTTTCATTAGCCTAACTAAAAATAGCGTGTAAAAACCCTTAATAAAGTGAGGCTATACATTACTACTTTTTGTGTCATAAACCACTTTTTAGGTGGACCTTGTAACATGAATATTTAAACTACTCTGCATTTCTTTTGACTCTTTCTAATTTTGTTCTTACAAAAAGTGGCACCGTTGGATGAAAAGTTTAGACCATTTGGACTTGATACGGACCTGAGTCAAGAAATGAGGAAGGGTATACAATGAAAGAGTTTTGTTATAAATATTGGTGAATTAAGAAGAAAAGCGACCAAAAAATATTTGTCTGAAAGATGTACGATGATGAAAAAAATATTGCCCCTATATCAATATTTTTAAACATTATTGATGTGTATGCAAAAGTTATTAAGTCTATCTACTTGGAAGATTTACAATCCTCAATAAGTAGCATTTAATGCGTAACTTATTATACAGAGAATTATACATATTACCACAGAGTAATAATATATATACTACGTACAAATATAACATTAAAATGATCCAACAGCCTACATTTATTTTAAATCATCAAACTATATTTTATCCGAAAAAAAGTATGAGACTCATAGAAAAGACACGATAGTATCTGAAAAATAAACAAATTCTCCACAGGCAGATCCAGAGTAAAAGCAGTTATACTAAATATCTAATCTATCTAAATAAAAAAATAATTTTAGTGAAATAAACAATACAAATATAATTCCATTCTTGGATCTTTTTTAAGAATTAATTTCAATGAAAACCAAATGAAAATTAGAAACGTGAGGAAATATATAACTAAAACTAATAGTACGTTCGAGGTCGATCACGAACCTTCGGTAATGGCATCATGGCAAGTTATACTTTTAATAACTAATGAAATAAGCTACCACTTATTTTGCAACGAAGTTCTATAATTTTTCCAAATAAGTACACCTTTTTTTTAGTTGCATTAGAATATGAATATTAATCTTCCCTCAGAACATACTGCAACTGTATATGTGCAAAGAAGGATACCAACTTCTTAAAAAAAATCTAGTATTTTACTACTACCACATATCTAAATTCAGTCAAAATCGTGAGGTTTACTCTAAACTTGAGATGCCATAAACCGTCGCCAGTCTCCACAATTACCATGGATTTCAAAAGCAATCCATCTCACTCAAGCATGGTTTGGGGGTAAAATTAACTGTTATCTACACCAAAATTACTCCTCCACCCATAGACTCAGCTCGTAATTTTGACAAACAGGCTCTGTTGGGGAGGTAATCAGAGTTATTACAGACATCCGACTCGGAGTGAGGCAAAACACATATCTCACAACACATCAAAGTGTGATCGATGAAATGTGACGATGTCTCGGAAAATTGACCGTTACTGCTTTGGCACAGAATTGATGATGCCAATCCTTTACTTAACTGAAGAGCTGGACCCCTAACTATTAACAGTAATAGTTAGGTGTCCAGCTTTGCCTACAGAGGTAACAACAGTCATTACCGTTTTGAACTACATGTACTGGGAAAGATAAAGAAAGGCTTGCAGCCATGAATAAATTTCGCAAACGACATGTGCCGCTGGATTTGTAGATAATTGTACAAAATTACAGTACACTTGTCACGTGCTAAATTAAATATTTATCAACGAAGCAAACATGATGCGTAAGTTTGTTGAAAATCAGCGCGTAAAAAGTCCCCTAATTATCATAATACCAAAGAATGTAGTAAAATGAAAATATCTCTGAACACAGCCCGGTTCCTTGCCAAGACGTAAAAAACGATGACTCTTTAAAAAGTTTTAATTGCTTACGCTAAAGTTCACATTACAGGACAATATTTTGGCTTGGACGATGCCGATAAACAAGTAAATTCTGAACAACATAATAAAGAGGGGACAACTTTGAACGTTTTATGTCATATTATCTTTTCAAAGTCACTCGTAGACGTCGTAGCCACTGTGCGAAGGCTCATTTTTGGGTAGCCACTGTTCAGTCGTGTACTTGTGGTGGCGTTTCCTTCGTCGTCTCGATCTTTTCTCGTCTCTTGAATCCGGAGGGTTTTGGCAAGTGGGTGTTATATTGGACATTGTCTCGTTTGCGAGAGGACAGTGATGTCTGTCTTCTAAGTAGTAACTCCTGTTTGACACGTACTTTATAAACCTCATCAAATAGAGAAGCAACAACAACAACGTAGCGTAACAAATCATTTTCTGAGTGGTCACTTCGTCTGGTTGCTTGCGGACAAGAGCACACATGTTTGCTTTATTTTTGTGTTTGGTTCTAGCCGAAAAATATAACTAGGTATTTTGCACTTTAAGATTTTATTGGTATCGGGAATTTTTCTTCATTTTAATTTTTCCAGATTATGTCATTTTCACGCTGTCTTGTCATTGACCAAAATATTTTTTTAATTTAAAGATAGAGAATCTAAACGTACAAAAGAGGTTTATTTTTCGTTTGTGATTAAAAGTACAAAGATATTGTACGATTATGTATGATAGTATGATTGACTTTAAACTCGGATTTCATATTAAATTGATCCTTTTTTAACGCTATTTATTTGTAAGGTGTGTGCAAGGATCGTAGCAAATGGAAGGATGTGATCTCTGCCTACCTCCATGTGAAAATGGCGTGACAATAATATGTTTTAATTTGAAACTATGCATATGATTATTATGGAATGTTTGTCTATGTCAATTACGAATTTCAGACTAATGTACATAAAAGAACGCCACGATATCCACCAACCCCCATATATTTCAAAATTAACTAGAAATATTGCATTGGGTGTAATATACGGCCTTCTATTGATTTCACCCTCACTTTTGCTTCGCCACAAACTCCAGGTACTCCCACCAGACTACATAGTTTCAAATACGTAAAACGTAAATAATGTAAGGCGTAATGTTCAAGAAAACTTTCCTAGTTCGCCGCTAAAGTAAGTTTACGCCATAAAATCCTTAGATCTTTACGATCCCTTCAAGGGGAACATGATAAACGCGTCAAAATTTCCCTTTTTACCTGTGCTGGGGGAGACTGCGAGGTAGTAAAGATATTGAAGGGACTTGGCGCTATATCTTGGACTATAAAGTAATTTCATCTTTGCGTTACGGTGAAGTACCTATATTCCTTTGAGTTCCTGTCTTAAATGCTACTATCTATTGTAAAACTATTGTATTCATAGTACTACCTAATAACCAAGAAAATATAGGCTACAGCTAACTTTCCAATGATTTAACATAGCCAGTTATTTGTAAAGGGTTGAAAGTAACTATTTTATTTGTAAGTATACATTTTCACATTTTCCATCTAACCCAGCCCATTGTCCAGTGCTGGTTTGGGATTTTAAAAGAATGTGCCAACTGTGTTTCTTGCCGAGCATGTCGTATGAGGCGACTAATGGCACATCGGATTTTGGGTATGTGATAGTGTAGGCGACAAACTAGCCACTTGTCACTACTCACAATTTTCCATCTAATCCAGCCCAGTTTTATTTTTTGCTGAATGTGGTTAAAGGGGCCAGCTGTCCCTTTGTCTCTGCCTACCCCTTCGGGGAATATGGGCGTGATGTTATGTATGTATAAATTGCTGAAATGAAACAAATTTTATATAGCAAAGATTGAAATTTAAAGAGTTATGATATTTAGTGGTAGGTATATAGGTATCTTTTGTTCGGTTTTGAACAAAGGCTATTTATATTTCTCTATGGTTTTGAACTATTTGCCGTATATATTTTGAGCAATGCTGGTTAAGTTTCCTCAAAACAAACAAAACTATTCAGTTGGGCGTCCAATAAACATTAGTATAGGCCATCAGTTATAAGATATACCTACTATTGAACGTCTCTTTCGTTTGCACGTGCCCATGGTATGTTGATACGAAGGTATCAGATGATAATAAACTTGGGTTTTATATGTTGCTATAGCGACTGTACCCCTGATCATAAGGCAAAGAGAGATCAATCATATACCTATTATGATATCCAACAATAGACCAACATCAAATCAATTATCTCTTGATTCTGATTAAACCTCGTATCTATTTGCTGCCTTTCACATTTCCATTAATTGCGTAATTGAGTCTAGGTGCAATAAACATTAGTTAGATAATAAATAACAAATGGAATGACTTAATTATGTATATATCATTTGGTGTAGTAGTTGCTGTCAAATTCTACAATCGACCGTTTTGCAATTTGCCTCTTAACAAATAGTAGGCCGTTTTGTTTAAATTTAGCTAATTAGATAAGACATTTAGGTTACAATAAGTTAAATGAAAATAAAGCCAATTTGCAATATCTCAATTAAATAGGTAAAACATCCCCATAATTAATCCCTATATATACCAAAAATACGTGTCTTAAATTTTTATCACGTATTTAAGTAAAATTAAATAATTTAATATCGTATGCAGCTCTTAACCGTTGAAATAATATTTAACACTAGTTGATAACTTTTTTATATATAATTTTTATTGAAAATTTTATGTCTGTTTCTATTGTTGGATGGCACAGAATAATTTTCATATAAAAATAATTATAACCCAATATTTCGGACGTAGATTTAAAGCTCATATGGTATTTACACTAGCCCAAAATGTTGTAAGTGAGATGGTAATCATTGATAGACAATACAAGGACATATGAAATACCTATTATGAGAAATATTGAGAACCCTCTACAAATAACATACATTCGCTAAAACCATTTATAATATGTTATTTAGGTAATTTATGACATACAGTATATATTTAAAATGAAATTTTATAAAAGTAAAACCGCCATCTTCTTAACTTCCCAGACATTTCATGAAATGGTGGATTTAACGACTTTCCTCCCGCATAGATACTGTTGACACTAACCTTGGAAACGTGCATCGAGAAGAGACAATCACTGCATAGTTGGCGGACGCACCCAGATCGGACAATGTGAAATATGGCGGGAGCAACAGAGGAAGGCCGACTCGTCACGCTCGGGTTAAGGACAGTAGGGCTCGGTTATGTTCGCACACCACGGACAGATACGAGATCGCGATCTATGATAACATAACTCAGAGGTTATTGGGAACTTTGAGTGAGTTCTGCCATATTTGGTGAGGGGAGTGAGATTTCTATTTTGGCGATTGGATAAGGCTGAATTGTCTGTGATGAAGAGAGACCAGTTTAGTCCGTATATTTTCGTTTCTGGTGAGACATGATGTTTGCAGGAGGTCATGGGGAATGATCATCTTGTCTAGTGATAAACATAATATAAATTTCAGATTAAAAGACACAGCATTTTTTATTAAAGAAGATTAACGGGAGTTCAGAAGAAGGGCGACTCGTCACACTCGGTTTAAGGGTAGTAGTGTTTGCACACCACGAACAGATATGAGATCCTGAACTATATAGCATAGCTCAAATAGCTTGGTTAGAGGAGGTCTGCCAGATTTGGTTTGCGATTTGTATCTTGGCGATTTGATTAGGTTGAATGTGTCGATGCTAAAGAGGAAGGCTCCAGTTTTGTACGTAGTGTATGTTTCTGTTGAGAATTGTACTCAGAAGATAGTAGAAGATGGCTAAGTTGTGAGAGTAATTATAATAGAAATTGCAGAAAATAACGGAAAATCCTTTAATCCTTTTTTATTTGAATTTTATATGAGGAAGATATACTTAAATTTCAATTTTTTATTGAAAAAAAGTATTGGCCAGTAATTAAAAATTTGCATTGTAAAATGCTTACTTACCATACCATACTACAATTTTGTTATGTATTTATACATTCGATTGAAAAACAAAATGTATAAACTCCACGAAATAAATCGCGTCAAACCAATATTACTGTAATGAAGCTGGTCTATATGAGAATGCTTTAGTTGTTTAGATTACAGAAGCGAGTGCGAAATTGTAACTCTTTAGACCTCATTCCATTACCAGACAACGCTATCCTAACTTTAGCTGTCCAGATAATGGTAGAGCTAGATATCTTTATCGTCGACGTTACCACTTAGGATCCCGATAAAAGTAAATACTACAAAATAGAATTATTCAGTCAGCAAACAGTTAGCTTTAATATTTAACAAAATGTTTGTCTTAGTCATTGAAACATCGTAGGAGAAAAATAATTTTAAGTAAAATATATCGTTGTAATTTTAAAAGTGTTGATACAATCAAAACGAGAATATTAGTATAAATAACCTCAATATATTGTATCAATCGTATGCTCACTACATACATAGGTACGCCTTTAATCCCCGAAGCGGTAGGTGTATGCTTATTCCAGTAAATATTTTGAATTTAAACACAAAATGGAACTGTCCAATTTTTTTATTATTATGTATGTAGCAGTATATGAGGGAAATGCTACGATCGTAGCGTTTGTTAATTCGAAAAAGAAATCGAGAATGAAAAAATAATTCAAATAATTCGTTAGCTATCGAGCAACTCTGAAAGTGTCTAGCTACTTCATTTCAATCTCACTTTTCATCTAAGATCATAAAAGTATAGCCAAGTTAAAACGAAGTTGATAATGTTTTTTTGTAAACCAAACTTTAGATTCGTTAGCATAAGAGTTACTTTATTGATTTGATATTAAGATTAATATCACTTTGTTGATATTAAGGAAACAATGACAAAAATGGTTTCAAAGACATTACCAGAAAAAATTAATTTATTAATACTTATATATCTTCGTTATATCTTTCAGTACAGCATCACAGTGGCACATGCCTTATGAATGTAATCACTAGAGTGCTTATAACAAGCAATGCGTCGACCGGAGGTATTCGATAGGAAAATAAACGGACTTAATGATTTGTAAAGAAACTCATTAATAATGGAAGGTGGGAAACTTTTCGGGACCTCGCGATGGCAATGAAAGGACTTTTTCAAGAAAAGAGAAAACCGGGAAATGACTTTGAATCGCTCGAATATTTTCTGTCATAGCAATCTGAATGGAAAGTGCGAACAAAATGTTTAAAAGATTGCCCGCTGAATGTTTTGAGATTTATATTAGGTATTTCCCGGGTAAATGGGGACTTTTACTTTTCGGCGAGGAGATTGTATTCAATAAACAACTTTTAAAGATAGAATACAGTATTAATTCATTTAACTGAAGGCAATTAGGAAGTCGTTTGCAGTCATGATATAGACCCATATAGTGTTCCAAATTAAAACATCTTCATAATTCTTTACACAACAAATAAACGGTCAAAAAACACTGTCGAAGATACAGCGGATTCAAATTGCGCGTGACGTCACACGTAGGTAAAATTTTTACTTACAAGGGACGTCTGAAGCCCCCACTCCAAAACTTTATTGCTCTTTGCCTTTGCAATTTTTTGTTATCTTGATCAAGCAAAAAAAAAATGCGTCTTGTATTTTTGTATAATCTAACAGACTAAATAGAATGACAGTTTTTTGATCCAGTTGGAAGTTAGACCCCTATTGGAAGTTTACGGGTTTGGTTAGAGTTTTTTACTTATTCTGACGAATATCTTTACTATCACACTCGCAACCACCGCAAAAATAAAATTGAGTTGAAAATTTGTGATAAACAGGTAGTCGCTTTATCTCTTCGTCTATACATCTTCCATGGGAATATCTTATCATTTAAAATGTCGGGGTTACAAAATGAATAAGTTATCAATTAACAAATTCAAAACCGAAAATGGCTTCGTATTTTTTTGTGGATTATGGTACGTCCCTATGTTGAAATAAAACAAACGGCCAATTCAATTGTGCCCCTTTTCCCTTTCAAATACCGCACAACTGCTCCGACGGAATTATTCAAACCGACATCGTCACATAACAACAGGCATTATTTATAGTTGGATATTTGTAACGGAAAATTAGGGTTGCGACCCTCGGATATCGCCCCTGTGACAACATACTACGTAATTTCCGTGAGCCAGCAATTCAATCTCATACAATATTTCGGGTGATTTGCACTGTCGCAAATTCTGAACACGCAATGCCAGAGTACCTGACAAATTTATCACTTTGACACATTATGCGGGGTCCCTTACTAATGTTGTAGCAACAGGAGACATTTCTTTGCACATTTTTCATCGATTTTTTTTTTCATGCCGGTTGTTCGTCATTTCAAAGCTGCGGTGAGGTTTGTGGCGACTGGTGTAAGAAATTCAGTTACTTAGAACGTGTTCTAAATTTAATTATACCAAGACATCTGTATAATATAGTTTAATGGTGCAATGACACCACAAATACTTTTTTTAATAACGTTCCCAAGTGTTTGATGCCATCTGCTGTAAAAGTAAAGAAAAGATCTGTGGTTATTCCTACTAGAAATAATTTATTAACTTTAATGTTAGACCCTGTTAATACATTAAGTGTAAAAAGTAGATACGTATATACTTTACATAGGTGTTTAAATTTTTTTTTAGCGCAAGGATATCCATTATGTTAAGTATCCATTAAAGATCATTATGAAAAATTTAATAATTTTTAATACACCTGTTTTGTTCATTGGCTTTGGCCCCGAAGAGGAGCAATACGCTTCTTGGATTCTGTCTAGTTCTTTGAGGACTGAAGTCAATATGCTAAGTAGGTATGCATATATGTATTTACCCTGTTGAAACAATATCACTCTCAAAACAAAACCCCCGCTATTCAAATTTCAAAATTCCAAACACGCAATGGTCGGTGCTGACAAATGTATCACTTTAGCACATTCGGCGTAAGGGCCCCCGACGCTAATGTCGCGGCACCCTACTGAATAACGTTGTTTATCGGTTATGGAACACTTATTTTATTTCTGTATTCCGCTAGGGGGTGATTGGCGAAAAGCGAAATTGGGTTTGTCTGTAATGGATATAGTTTTACCACTACATTTGTGCGTTTTCAATGCAACTGATCGGTGGTAGCTCAATGGTAAGGACGCGCGCCACTTAACCGAGAAAAACGGGTTCAAACCCGGGCAAGTACCTCTGAATTTATACGTATTTATACCACAAGCTCAACGGTGAGGAAAAATATCGTGATAAAACCGGCACATTCCAACTATGGATGTGTAACCATGATCCAAATTGTCTGGTTCCCCTATATAAGGGTTTCGAAGGTCAGACGGGTAGTCGCTTCAATGCAATTACCGGACGCACCAATTCCTGGATTGTGGTCTACGCGGACCCCGACTAAGCACGGGACATAACGCTAGGAGGATGATGATGACCGTTAAGTTGAAAACCGAAAGTTGAAAAAAAAATTAACTTTATAATATAAATAATAATATAACAAAAATGTAGGTATACTTTTTTCATGTCTTTTCAAGTATCTGGGAATAACCTATGTTCTTGATGTCCAGCTTACTGGAAATAGATATAGAATCTTAATTCTATGATAATAAATTTACATCGTGTTGATTAGAAGCGGATAAGTAGTTCAAGTAATACTGTAGAACTTACATGTAAGTAATGTAAACGTATTAGTAGGCTAAACTATAATCTTCATTTCGGCTTTACGTAATTGGAGAAATAAATATTTATGTTAAACTAGCTATGCCAGCGGTCTCACCCGCGTTTATGGTTAATATTATAAAGACTATTTCCGTCATACATGATTTCTATGTAACTTTAACCATTAAGGCTGCACACGCGACGGAAGCTTAAAAACTGGAGTAACTTCTTCCGTTTTCCCAACATTTCCCTTCGCTACTCTGCTCCTATTGATTGTAGCGTGATGAAAAGTATACTATAACCTGCCCAGGAGTATGAAGAATAATTGTACCATATTTCGTTAAAATCCGTCGAGTAGTTTTTGTTTCTATAAGGAACATACAGACAGACATTTTTGGCATCAGTATCGATCACTAATCACCCCCTGATAGTTATTTTGAAAATATATTTCATGTACAAAATTGACCTCTCTACAGATTTATTATAAGTATAGATAAGGAAACTGGTTTCTTATGCATTTCTTTATATTTAAAGTTCATAAATTATTTACGTCACTATTCTTTAGAGTGAAATATATATAAAAAAAAACAACTGTAAAGAAAACAGTTTTGTAACAAAAATGACAGCCAAGTACATTCATAAAAAGTAAAAAACTGCATTACAGTTATTAGGCTCGAATCCCACAGTCTTCGCGATCAAAAAACCGACATTATTCATCGCGATAATATGGAGTCCATAATCCAGTCTTTAGGTTGACGCACTAGCTTATGTTTCACCTGCGACCCGTAAAAACTATATTTCATTTTACTTGGGCCTCGACAATTTATAGTAGTGACAGGATCAGAGGGACAAATTTGAGGCTTTACTATAATACGAGGGTGGGTCCTGTCAGCCGCCGTCACGTTCACCCTTCACTCAATCCTGTGATACAAGGGAAGATTTGACACTATCCACCATTTATTTCAGTCAGCCTGAGATGTAGGTAACGTAACTTAGGATAGGCTGTACATCTGAAATAATAGGTTTTTTTTTAAGTTGACAGTGTCAATAAAGATATGGAAATTTACTAGAAATATGAAAGAGGAGATAAGTGTACAAATATATATTTCAGCATACGTAATATTTGCATGAAGTGTAAGAATAATATAACAAGTAAGAAAAAAATTATATGATATTATTGTATTTTAATGCCAAATAAACGTTTATTCGTTCATTCATTCATTCAATAAAGTTAGGGCAGATTGTGTATTTTTTATAGTAGAATAAGTGAAACGATCCCAATATACTCAAGATATAGACTTCCCTTGAAACATTTAACATAATACCAGTATAAAATCGTCTTTATTCATTCTTTAACATAACCAAACTAAACCGCTTATACCAATTAACACTATCTAAATTAACACCTTGTTAGCCGACCAAATCGGGATGACAAGCAAACAGTTCTATTTTCCGACGTTCAATCCCATCCAAATTAGTTAATGGCCGTCGACTTAATTAGAATACGTAATGCCTTTCAATCTCAATAAAATTACTATAAACAGAATCGGAAGTAGGATTAATTAATTTAAATGGACTGCAGCAGCAGCTTTATTAGCCGAATATAAACTGAAATAGATTGCGCCAATGAAGCGAAATAAGTTTTAGAAGATGTGGTCTGTTGCATAACTTATGCGGTATATCCTTTCCAACCTTGGACGAGTTTATTTAAGTCAACTTCAGCTGTATTCTTTGACATAAATACACTCTAGCTGACCTGGCGAACTTCGTTTCGCCTAACAGTCAATGACACATATTCGGGTTAAGTAAATTGAGATGTAAGATAGCCTATCTTTTAAGTTGGATCAAACTGCACACGGTGTGCAAATTTGATTAAAATCGATTAAGTAGTTTCGGAGTCCAACGCGGACAAACAACGTGACGCGTAATTTATATACATATATTAAGATATAAGCCCTCATTTGCTTAGAATCCAAAAAACAAACTAAAATAACCAGTTAAGTATTTATTCGGTAGCTTAATATAGACTTATCCTAAAATTGTTATTTAGTATAAATTAACTTTCAACAAAAATAAAACGTATAAATTTTAGGAAAGCCTAATTACTTATTCAGTTGCCTGGCAAGATTCATGACGTCACAAGTTGCTAAACAATAAACATTGTTTTGACGGGTAATTAAGAGTCTCAAGTGCGTCAACACCATTTTTCTTCACTCCACGCCTCATCAACCATTCTCTAAGTGCTGCAATATTATCGCAAGGCGTGGTGTTTTATAATTCATAATTGTTTAGCGCGTACCTATTCTTTCCTTATTGTGTATTGATAATGTTCCTGTGTGAGGTCCAAACATCCCGATGCACTTACCAAGATGAAGTCTTGGCTGCATACCGCATTATCGTCCCTTAAGTGGTGCAGTAACATGTTAACGCTAAGCTGACGTGTGAATGGGGTATAATCTCCCATCTTGAGTCGCTTTATTATTCATGCGCTTTGTAGAGTTACTAATGAGCCATTTTTAAGACTTCATTAATATAAAAGAGGACAGCGGTTAAAAGCTTTTAAATATTGTCATGGTTAATACGAAATAATGTAATGATTCCATTACAAAGCTTTGATATGAATATTCTTTGGAGCCAAATCCAAAATATTTTATGATAACTTCAACGTGTAAAAAAACATGCATAATGACTTTAGTCGCATCGATATAATGACTGATGATACCTAAAATTGTTAAAGAGAAGATAATAAGCTATTGGTACCTAATTTTTCATAATATACGGAAGGATTTTTTAATCCTCCAGAATTGAGTTGATCATGTGAGAATATTATAGACTTACATTCTTTGTCACTACATATAACGTTGAACGTAAGTTTATGATATAATAATAATAAGGAACATGCAGTACAATGTTTCTTTAAAGCATAGAGCATATTAGTAGTATTTAATTAAGCATATGTAATTATATGATACAAGGGATCGTACTTTTTACTGTCGAACAAATGACTTATAGGAAGATCGATATGAAAAAAAACTTTGCATGCTACACCCAAAATAAATTCATTCCAAGTTAAAACAAAACAGTAGCACGTCTCTGATATTTATTCAGCGTCGGTGCACTCGCCGCGGCTTCGCTGCGCGGCGCGGTCAGCGCTCGCTCTGCCAAGTGCATTCCACGAACGCAATCTACTCGAACTCGCGCCGCAGTTAGGGGCGACTTAGTCACGCAGAGCTCGGCCAAGGCGCCATGTGTCGATGCACTTCAAACGCTTTATTGGTTTTCTCGACGCTTGCGACTTTTATGGTTCTGATTGGAGGGGGGGTATGCAACAACGGTGATACAATAAAAGGTTTTTAACTTGCTCACTTTTGTCGCTAATATAATAGATAGAAATTGCTTATTCGTTACTTTTCATTTTCTTATCTGGAACTAAATACAAATAAGAAAATTAATATTTACGTTTATTGGATTTATTATGTTGATCGGGGAAATATTTATAATGGGTCGTACTTTTAGTAAATAATGTCGAAAATTATCGAAGCTTTGTTAATACAAAGCTTCGATAATTTTCGATATTCTTTATTATTACCATAAGCTGACAAAAATTTGTTTGTCAGCTTATGGTAATCCATAAGCTGACAAACAAATTACATTTGTCTGTGTCGTCTGTGTTGTTGAAGATACCACTTACATTACCTATTCAAAAGTTCCAAAAGTAACCCATTCCAAGTTTAAAACAAAACAATAGTACGTCACTGATATTTATTCAGCGTCAGTGCACTGGTCGCGATCAGAGCGGTCAGCGCTCGCTTTGCAAAGTGCATTCGACAAACGCAATCTAGTCGAACTCGCGCCGCAGTTAGAAGCGACTTAGTCGTTGCCAAGGCGCTACGTGTCGATTCACTACAAACTTTTTATATGTTTTCTCTACATTTTGTGGAATTTATGATTTCACTTGGAGTTAAAGGTCGCTGGCTTTGTTGTTGTAATTAGGGATTATCCAATTAGTATGTCCCTTATATTATTTTTTAAATATTCGCAAATATTTCATAAATTTTGATAATTAAATAGTTATCATAATGGAAAATATTTTTCTCTACATATTACATTATCTACTAACTCCTAAATCGCCAAACCAATTATTCAAAACTCTCAAAGATTAAATTTACACAAAAGCTTTTTATAAAAAAAATATAGGTATTTATAGAGTACTCGCATTCAGACAGACAGTAAAGTTACTTTTCATTGCATTTATACTATTAGTAAGCTTTGACAAGGATTTTGAAGTCGTTATCTACTAAGCTTGAAATAAACACGTAAGCGATCATTCATTGCTATTCATTATTCTATACCTAGACATTAATTTGAAATGCCTAAAAATAGCTTACTTTAAGTATGAATCTTAATTAGCCATCCCACACAGCCACAGCAGTTCAGAGTTATTTCGATTTACAACTATTGAGATTATATAATTTACAAATTTTATGGCAGACTAGCTACACATACAAACATAAAACACATTATGGTTTTAAAGTAACTCTTCACAATTTCAACGGCGAGGCGATGTATTGATTCATTATTTATATTTTTGATTCATACTACATTTAGCGGTCATAGCTCATTATTTAGGAGGTGTTGGTTCGAACACGGGCATCCCAATTGTAAGTTAATATTTATACCACGGGTTGGTAAAGAAATACCTCACAAGGAAATCTGGAGATTCAAATAACTGTAGATATGCAAATACAATATAATATTCTTAGAGGAATTCTTAAAGAATTTCTTTAAAAGTTACAAAAGTCTGACGGATATTGTTTGAATAAAATAAACATGCAAAGTTAAGTATTATGGTCCAATTAGTGCTGTTACTACCTACCTGGTAGCGGTGGTAGCTCAATGGTAAGGACACGCGCCTCTTAACCGAGGAGTGCGGGTTCAAACCCGGGCATGTACCTCTAGATTTAAAAAAAATTATGTACATATTTATACCACTAGCTCGACGGTGAGGGAAAACATCGTGATGAAACCTGCAAATTCAAACAACTTTGAATTTGTAACCATGATCCAAAAATTGTCTGGTTCCCCTATATTAGGGTTACGAAGGTCAGATCGGCAGTCGCTTCAATGTAATTACCAGACTCGCTAAATCCTGGATCATGGTCTAAGCGGACCCCGTCTAAGCACGGGACATAACGCTAGGAAGATGATGAGTGCTGTTACTACCTAACGGTTTCATATCAAAATTTTCTCTGTGGGGAAATCTATATAATATACCCCTTAACAGACTTATACCCGAGTAGAGCCGCCAGCAAAAGCTAGTAGAAGAATAAAACAATATTGCAGTTGAAAGGCGTAGGTAGAAATAGCGGCCCTTTCATAAAACGTGTTGATATTATTTCTATGCAAGTGAAATATTGCCTTGTGGGTGTCTTTAAATAATCAAACTATTACGTATGATTCATGTAAAGGTCATGAAATGAACGTAATTTCTAATAGCCGTCGCATACCATTAGACAATTGGAGCTATTTATATTCAAATGCGATTGAGAACACAGCTGAGCCCCGATCGTGCTAAAATACCTCGCTGGGCTGCAGTACACTACTAAATTATCACCCAATTTGCTTGACATTGCAATTTAGGTAATGAACGCAAGTGGCCCTTTATCTGTTGAGACATGACTTTATCTAATACGTTTATCTAACTCAAATGCTAAGACACTCCGCTTTTTACATGTGGCAGGTGGTTGGGCTTGTGATAAAATAAAGTACTTGAATCGAATAGGTCTTGCAGCTATTAAAAGGTGTGACTTGCCGGTTCCCAATAGTAGTACATAAATGCAGTGAAATATGATTATTTTAAATCTATTAACTATCAAACACTCGCCTTTTAGAATTACAGTTTTGTTAATTTTTTTTTCAAGGTAATGAAGCTAGAGTGCCGCCATTTCCAAATGGTTATTTGGAGACCACAGAGCAGCACCTAAGCACTTTGTGTCAAAAATAAAACGATGTTGGATTACAAAAAAAAAATAAAAAGTTGTGACAAATGGCTGGCTGGTGGACTATTCGATCATAAACCTAATTCCTAATATACTATTAGTCGCCTTTGACGACAGTTAGAGGCACAGATAATGAATTATTTTTATTTGCGAGACTAAGAAGTAAAATTTTACTATAGGTCTCGTTTATACATTGCAGTTATTAAAATAATAATGTCCTCCTAACCAATATCAGTCACGGCGGCCAATATCAACGAGGATCCATCTGCGCAGGAGATATTATAGTGCAGTGGTGTTATAGTTCCTTTACTCTCAGGTGAGACGGAAATTCGACATGACCGGAGAAAGATTAGGCGCAGGACCAACGGCTTAACGTGCTTTCCGAGGCACGGGGTAATTAAACCGCCAACTCCCTGACTTTGGGCTGTTACTGAGTAATTTCAATATTGAAATACCCAGCCACAATTTTTGGCCCCACCCGGGAATTTAAACTGGGACCTCTTGGTCCTTAGGCGGCGTATGCTACCACTAGACCAACGAGGTAGTCAATTATTAAAATAATAACAGAAGAATGTCTTGAAAACTTTGGCCCGTAGTACTTGTTCGAGCTCGTAGTAACATGATATGATAAGCTTCAGTAGATAAGTAAGTTTATTTATATTTTATATATGAATAAATTATTATATTTTCTGATATTATTATTTCATTAGGATAAGACTACTTTCCAGACTCGCCAGCAAGGACAAGAGTCTAATCGTAACTTAGCAAGTTTCTCATTAATTCCTACTCTACTCTCGTACAAATAAGGAGCTACAGAAATACTTGCGAGACAGCCGACACAAAGTTTCAGGGTATCAAAACAGCCGTGACTCCCAGCTTCCGAAGCATCTGACGCCGGTCGTCATCTTTGTACAACGTCCGTAACAAGCAATTTGTGGCTAGTTGGTAAAATTTAATACAATTCCACGACCAGACGGCAGCTTGGCGTTTTCTCAAATTATTATTACGAGTGTTCTCTCTCTGGAGTCTAGCTTTAAATGTAACAAGGTCTAAGCTGATCCCCTTTTTAGACTTATTAGAACAGAATGTGTTCGTAGCAGGTTATTTACTACAGTCTATAGTTTCACTTATTAATTATATCTTATTTTATTTTATTTATTTAGTAAGGTACACCAACAGTACACATATCAACATCTTCATAGATTGTTGAGTGTGTTTCAACCCAAATGTTCTTTTACTAAACTATAGCTTCGACTGACATGCTACAAACGGGTGCCTGAAATGTATTAAATTAACATAGAAGTGGTAGCCCTCTGTGATATGTTCTCCGGTACTCTTGGAATGAAGAATCAGGCCAGGCTAGTGACGCAAAAAAAAAGATCATAGTAACACTTTTATAGCTAGCTACAACCCGCAAGTTAAATTATCTAGCGTTTAATATTAATTTCCTACTTACTGCACTACCAATGTATGTCTTATTCAGATAGTTTTAAAATATAGGTTAGTTTTAAAATAAAGGTTATATTATGTTGACTAGCTTTTGGCGCACACGCTGCGCGTGTGCTTGCCAAAACCCAGCTCTGCGAGGCGGACGCTCCGGGCTTCGCCCTACGCGGAGCTCGGCCTTCGGCCTCGCGATACGCAGCTCGGCCTGCGGCCTCGCTTAGATTACATGGCTGGATTGGACCGTTCGCAAAGGCGTTCTTATTCTTTTTTTGATGCCCTATGTTCCATCAAATGGGTCCTAAAGAACCAGGCCTTCGGCCCGGAGGGCGCTCGGCCTCCGGCCTCGCGTACGTAGTTTGACCTGCGGTCTTGCAAAATTACATGATTTATTTGGCCGCTCCGGGCTGCGCCCTACGCGGCGCTCCGCTTATGGCTTCGCAAAAACACATTAACTGTTTGGCCGCTCCGGGCTTCGCCCTACGCGGCGCTCCGCCTTTACATGCGCAATATAACATCACTTGTTTAGCCGCTCCGGGCTGCGCCCTACGCGGCGCTCCGCCTACGCATTCGCAATATAACATTACTTCTTTGGCCGCTCCGGGCTTCGCCCTACGCTGCGCTCCGCCTACGCATTCGCAATATAACATTACTTCTTTGGCCGCTCCGGGCTTCGCCCTACGCGGCGCTCCGCCTGTGGCTTCGCAAAAATACATTAACTCTATGGCCGCTCCGGGCTTCGCCCTACGCGGCGCTCCGCCTATACATTAGCAAAATTACATCACTTGATTGGCCGCTCCGGGCTGCGCCCTACGCGGCGCTCCGCTTACGCATTCGCAATATAACATTACTTGTTTGGCCGCTCCGGGCTTCGCCCGACGCGGCGCTCCGCCTACGCATTCGCAATATAACATTACTTCTTTGGCCGCTCCGGGCTTCGCCCTACGCGGCGCTCCGCCTGTGGCTTCGCAAAAATACATTAACTCTATGGCCGCTCCGGGCTTCGCCCTACGCGGCGCTCCGCCTATACATTAGCTAAATTACATCACTTGATTGGCCGCTCCGGGCTTCGCCCTACGCGGCGCTCCGCCTAGAACTTTGCGAAAATTAAGGCATAATAAATGTGCTCCACCTATGCTCACGCAAAGTTACATAGTCATTTGTATGATAAAGACAGTACCGCAATACTATGCAACCGTTTCCCTATACAAATTCGTACAAACTTATCTTTGCGGTCGGCTCCAGTACAAAATGTATGGGAAAATCGAGTACCAACATGACATGGAGTTTTCAATTTTTTTCTTTTGACTGTTGATTTATTGTCCAAAATTGGATTGAAATGGAAATAAATGGCCAATTTTGACAGATCCTCATACTTTTTTTCTAGCAAAAGTCGTTATTTCGAGTTTTTACATTTTGGGGTAAAACTCGAAAATTACCCATAAAATTGGGAAAAAATTATAACCAGTCGATAGGTCTTATAGGGCTCTACAACAAAGGTCATTATCAAAATTTAGCTTTGCTAACTGAAACTGCCCCAAAAACCACTTTGAAAATTCTGAAAAATTCACATTTTTACAAAATGGCCGCCACTTGGTCCGCCATTTTGATTTTTTTGAAGCCAGTATTTTTTAAGCATTCTACGTTATATACCACATCGAACTGCATTTTTACTTTTTCCCTCCAACGTATAATGAGTCCTCCAGAGCCTCTGGAAGTAGACCATGCCTTCGGGATTCACCTCCCCGCCGCTCCGAGTGTTGCCATGCGAATGAGATTAAAATAGTCAAATGTCATTTAAATGGACCCGCCCTCTAGGTACCTGGCAATGAATTTACCAAAAAGTCGTTATTTCTACTTTCGACCTTTTTGGGCCATATCTCGAAAACTACCAAAAACTACCAAATTTTTTTTTCACTTGGCAACACATCTCGACCAGACACACATCTGCTTAGTACATTGAAAAACGCTAAAGTGTCTCCATCTGCCCGAAAAATTCAAAATAAAATTTCGAAAAAGTAAAATTTTCACAAAATGGCCGCTAGCGCGTCCGCCATCTTGAATTTTCGAATGCCCATATTTTTCCCATATTCTGGGTCGTATACTCCACCAACCCACATTTTTCGTTTTTTCCTCCCGTGCGTCCTCGGACCCACAGAGAGTTTGGAAAATGACTATGTCGAAAAAATGTTTTGGTCCGCTGTCGCCAGTGTTGCCAGAATTTTTCAACAAAACTACCATGAAACCATTGTCGGTCGGAGTTGCCATAAATCTGCATACTCGATTTTTCGCAAAACGTCAAAATTTCTTCCCTACCATTTTCTACCATGGCTCGAAAACTACCATGAATTTGGTAGAAATTCAAACGCATGGCAACACTTGAATAAATTTTCTACCTCTGCCACATACAACGCTATTCTCTTAAATGTTGCCATCTACCCGAAAAATCAAAAACAATTTTTTCGAAAATTTTAAGTTTTACAAAATGGCCGCCAGCGCGTCCGCCATCTTGAATTTTGCAATGCCCATATTTTTCCCATATTCTGGATCGTATACCCCATCAACCCACATTTTTCGTTTTTTCCTCCGACGCTTCCTCTGACCCACAGGGCTCCTAGAAGACGACAATGTCGAAAAAACGTTTTTTACCGATAATTCTCAGTGTTGCCAGAATTTTCCGAAAAAACCACCAAAAGGCCCAAGCGGGTCGGGGTTGCCACAAAACTGCATACTCGATTTTTCGAAAATCCAAAATTTTTATTTCCTACTATTTTCTACCATGGCCCAAAAACTACCATGAATTTGTAAGAAATTTCTACACATGGTAACACTTGAATAAATTCCCCACCATAGCCTTCTTACAAGCAATTCTCTAAAGTGTTGCCATCCACCCGAAAAACGCCTTCGAAAATTGCCAATTTTTTTCTCGGGACAAAATGGTCGCCAGCACCGCCGCCATATTGAATTTCTATAATCTATGGATGGGGTCGTCGAGTCGACTATACCCGCAACAAATGTCAAAAGAAAGTTTTCCACTGTCTATGCGCGTCTCTTTGGTACGACTACGCAAAAATGACTCTAAATTTTTTTTTCAAACCGCAATCACACCGCCGCCATCTTGTTTTTTTGACATTTTATTTTTTTTTCATTTTTAACTCGCAAACATCCATCTTAGACAGTCGAGACCGCCCCCCCATCCCCTACATTTTTTTCCCCCCGCGCGGCCATACTCGGCGGCCATCTTGAATTTAAAAAAAAAAACAAGAAAAAGCTGCGTTGATTAAAAATCTAAACCCACCCCCCTTACATCAAAATTTAAAAAAAAAAACAAGAAAAAGCTGCGTTGATTAAAAATCTAAACCCACCCCCCTTACATCAAAAAGTGCTAAACCCCCTCCTTCCCCCCCAAAAACACCCCCGATCAGTGAGTCAGTGAGTGGTAATTTAGCTTTATATATATAGTAAGATTTGCTGCTGCTTCTGCACTATCAAGGTTAACGATACCATTTAATAAAAAAAAACATTTCTTACTTTAACCGCTAACCAATTTCAGCAATGTATTTTGATCCGTATGTACGTCAATGATAAATTATTCATAAAAATTTTCTTGGTAGAGACCCACGCATGTAACGATTCTCATTCGTGGAATAGTTCCAATGAAATCAATTAGGTGTTATTTTTTGCCTTCCAAAGTAAACTGAGATATTTTAATTAAAAAAATATCTTCACATCTTATAATATCAATTACAACATTAAACAATGTTTTCATTGTAAGCAAAGCCTTTAATAGATATTCTGAAGATCAAAGGTAAAAAAAAATTGTGTTGTTTTAAATCTTACAGACTTTCTTCGAAATACAAACAAGGCTGTAGAACCACATTATTTCATCACCTACTTACATCAACTAAATGAACCCAGAACTTCCCCTAGAAACCACATAGGTAAAAGCACGTTTTAATTCCATCACTTACATGCTTATCGCGGCTCCAATTCCAACATTTAATTTTGAACTTTAACGGCGTTGTATTAAAGGTCACTGGTGCGTAAAGCCTACGTGTGGGTCTGCTCGACGGAAGTTATGACTTTTGTTTGCTGCGACCATCTCTGCGACTTTTCTGCAACACTTAGCAAACGTTTAAACTCCATTGTTCTTGGCGCTGACGTTTTAAAGGGGATATTTTCATTGTTAGCCCCGTTTATATTAATACATGTCGCTGGTTCAGACGTTATACAATTCTATTCGGATGGAAATAAATACCTACTGCTATGAAATGCAGCGGAATGAGAATTTATACGGTGGCTTAGTGGGATGACTGATGAATACGACATAATAAACATAGGACTAGTTTTAAAATAGTGACGAATATGTCATTTAGGTATTTGACTATTCTCTGTTTATGGCTATGACTAAATACTATGTTCAATCAATGGTTATTTCAGGACTAAATTTAAGTTGAGTAATGTCTTAGTAACAAAAATCAACATAAATTAAAGATGTGAATGTTTATGTAATTTCTTAAGATTTTAAAGTTGTCAACTCAGATGCGCAACGGAGTATTTAATGCAACCGTAATTCGTAAAGCTATATGCATCATAATGTGCTTGTCCCAGTTTGTGAATTGATTATCTGACGCATCGACAATGTAACTACATTGTCTTAATTGGAGAATTGGATAAGCCAGTAAAGTTTTTCTGTTGTTTTATTGAAATAATTGGGTACAGCACCCAATTAAGTTATTATTATACTTATTAATAATTGGGTATAGCACCCATTTTCTTCTTTCTTATCCGAGAATATAGAAGAAACTTAGGCCATAGATAACACGTTTATTATATAATTTAAGTAAAATAGGAGTGGTTAGCTTGATGCTGGCTAACCAGGACATATGAAAGAGGGAAACATACCGCGCTGACCCCCCAGGGTGATCTGACAGACGGATAAGAAGAAGATAAAGAATTCAAAATACCTGCTCTTATAAGTACACGCTTATACTAGGTATGTCCGTTTAAGACCGTAAACAGAAACAAAAGATGTTAGTCCTCAAGATCCCGTCGTTCGCAATATAAAAGCGCCATCATCGCTCTAAATCTCAAGTGCACAGCACTAAATCTGCAGAACCGGCCCGCGGAATAAATCGAGAGTCAGTTGCATGTCGCTGCATCCGCTCATCTATCACGGCCGGCTGAGACAACTAATTTGTCTGGCGCAAACGCGAGCTACATATTGCGACTCCGAATTTTGAGATGGATATAAATCTACCCTCGGCAGTGATCTGCCGGTTCGTGCGGCGCTGCGCGATTTCGCAATTATTAAACTTCCGCCGTGCTCCACTATTTTAAGTATTTTAAATCTTTGGAAATGACAATGTATGTTTTAAGACCTTTTTGTTATATAAATTTACATTCAGTAATGGTATTAAGCAGATATTTATTACTTGTCGTAAAAATAATAGCACATTGGATTGGGGTGAAATAAACGTCACTAAATTAATTACACGGTTAAATATTTACATCGCATACATTATTTCCTTATCATCGATTAAAATGCATGATGTTAAACTTCTTTCGTTTGTGGGAATTTTCAATCACAAATATTTTGGCAGTATATAACTTCGATTAAAGCATATGAAGCAAACTCTATCTGTTTTAAATCACACGAGAATAGAAATATAGGAAACTCACTCAGATTATTGGTCTGCAGATTCTGCCACGATTAATTTATTATAGTGAAGATAGAGTGATAAATTGAGTTACAATATTACGACTTCCAATTTTGATTTGGACATAAATCCAACATTGACATACTAATCAGATAGTTTCCTGCGTCGAATCGTGAGACAATGTCGTGCGATTTGGTAATTATTTGAGAACTGTCAGCTAAGATTTTGAGTAATAGCTTCTACTGATAACGGTAGCTACTTTAATTTAGAGATAAAGTTGTGCCCTAACTTTCAGTTCTTAGTTGTAGTAAGATTAAATCATGTATTATTTTCTCAAAAATGTATCTCAGAATAAAATTAATCATAAAATTATTACGTCTACAAAAAAGACACAGTGGCAATATTTATTAATGTACATAAATTATTTCATTTGCTAGATTAACTTAGTAACGTCGACTATAATCTTAGTAGAGTATACCCGAATCTTGGTTGAACGTCGCAACAGCCCTAGGGGAAATTTAAGCTGCCTTGGAATGCACCATAAATCCAATCAGAAGTCTCAGTGAAGACGCTGGATGCAGGATATTTGATTTGCTAAAGCCTATGCTACGAGAAATGCACTATTCAGGCAAACATTTCTGTCGTCTTAGTGATTTTTATACAGCAGTCTCGATATACCTATTATATTTTTAGTTTTGGTTGACGAAACTAGCCTAAAATATTTCTTGAATTGGATTTAGCTGTAGCATATTCACAGCATAGTCTATAGTACTTTCATATTATATCATAATTTCTTCATTCATATTATAAGTAAAACATTTCGGAAATATCCATTGGAACTAATGCCATATCAATAAACCCTAATACGAATCTTAGAAACCAAATCAACATTGGTTTGTAATCATCTCATTCTCTCAACATTTTAAAAAGAAAACCATAAATGTCTATATACATAAAAATGTTTTATATGTCCTTGTATTTTGTATCTTGTTAGTAATAGCAAAGTAGTTTAAATGTAAACATCTTGTCCAAAATCATTACAAGCCAAAAAGGTATTCTACAAAATACGTCAAAGTAAATTCCCATTGTGTAGTTTACTAAATAAAACATGACTCGTTCCGAGTGCATAGTACTGCATGAATTCCTTTAGTTCGCAAAGAGGGCGGCAATAGGTACAAATTGAGTATCTATCGGGGACGACGCGGGGTGTTTGCTAAGCGACACGCGACCGAGTCACGCTCGGCGAACGGCGAGTAATGGCCGCCTGTGTGACTACGCTTTAGTCTTGTTTATGATGTCAATACGTTAGAACACGGAGTAGCCCTTGATAATATACACATGGACATTTGTTGATGTTTTGAGTCTATTTTGTTATGGTGCGTGCTATGTAAAACCTTAATTCATTATAGTAAACCTATATTCACATGATTCCATTGAAACTTAAAATAAAGCGCTTATTAACTTTTTTGGGTAGGAGTACCACAGGGCTTGTTGTTGGATCCGTACTTTTTCTGGTATTGTTGAGTTGCATAAAAAATGTTTAGTTTTGCAAACAGCGCGTAATATTAGTTGGCATAGAGCTGCTAAATTAAGTTTTAGTCGATGTAAGTGGGAAGTATGTACTACGTAAATTCCTGGACAAAACGGCCGTCTGTAGAAACAAATTGCACTACTATCGGACATGACAAGGGGTATTCGCGAAATGACGCGTTCGTGCGATTCCTTAAGATTATTCATTACATATTTAGAACATGCAATTCGTAGTAATTTAGTTTATGATAGGTAATTATTTAACGGTCATTGCGACTAAAAAACAATATATAGCTATCAATCAAGTAAATCATTAGTTCAGAAGTCATTTTTAATTGAGCGCCCCGCGGTTTCACCCGCGCAGTTCTCATTCCTGTAGGAATACGGGTATAAATATAGTCTATGTTACTCGCTGATAAAGTAGCTTTCCATTGGTGAAAGAATTATTTAAATCAGTCTAGTAGTTTTAGCGCCTTTTCGATGCAAACAAACAAACAAACAATCAAATCTTTCTTCTTTATAATATTAATAAGTATAGTATAGATTAGCATATATGCATAAAACATTAAGCATTTTAAATACACAAAAGTTCCATACAATGAATGTTATTAACAATCCAACACTTTCTTTTGAACATTTTTTGCATTTTTTTTTCTTATTTCTATAATTTACAATAGATTTTCACTTTTATATATCTACATCATGTTTTAATCAAACTTTTGACGTATCAAGGGAATTATCCGCCTCTGTACCTACAGGTGTTTTATAATTTCCGTCGCAGCTGTCGAGGTTAAATATTTAGGCTATCAGCACATTGTCATGCATATTCAATTCCAATTTGCTAACTCAATTACAGATTAATAACCCTAATAAATCATTTCCATAATAAATTAATACGCAATTAACACAATTTTTATATAGTGATTTATAGCTCTATAAAGTTTATTAACTATTTTAATATAAAATACGGGGTACGTGTGGTGATTTTGCAAACTAGGCGAAAACTAATCGGTGGTTCTGTAATTATAATATCTGCCAAGTAAGGCGGGATATTAAAGCCTGTTAGCTTTAAGGCTTAAGGGATAAAGGTGAAAATCGTTCATTCGTAAGCTTTATCTACGGCAGTTGTTTTGGTATTTGAGGTATCTGTTAAAATCCGGTCGTTAAGTATTATCGGTTTGTTCCGCTAAAATTTGCATGCGCTGTTCGGAAGGTGTGGTATTCGGTATTATCAATGGGCGCGATTAAATTATAAAGGTTGATCCAAATTGTAATTATCCTAAATAACAGGGAGCTAGTTAGAGTACAGAATGTAAACAAGCGCAAACAAGACTAAAATTAAGGGTTTTTGTGCAATCTAAAACGGGCGCTGCCAGGTACAAACATTCTTTGTCGTGAACCAGTACAGATATTGAGCATTTCGATACTTCATTCAAATATGATTGAAATATCGTTGAACTGCTGAAAAATATTGAAAAAAAAACATGCCTGTATGTTGTTTTTTTCTATTTCTATATAAAATATTTAGAAGAAGAGATAAAGTAATAAATTCGTTATAGGAAAAATATGGAATATAACATCTACAACCATGTACAATAATTACAATTACCCATTTATAAAGTGAACTTTGTGTATTTGTAGAAAGCCATAGTTTTATTTGACAAAATCGCATCTATACTCGTCGTCTCCACAAACTATTTTGCAGTCGCAACGAGAAAAAGAAATAATAAGTCCAATTTCGCTTACTGCACGCTCTTTGAAACTTCCGAAGAAATCGCGCTGAGAAGATGTATGGAACATATGTACGGAAGATATTTACGGAGACATAACTGTGACGCTAACGTGGGGAAAATCACGACAGTCGAGACCCGCTGTAATTTCAATGCCACATAAGAATATGTACAAGGTTTTTATATTACGACTACTCACTAGAGAAAAGATCAGGGTTACGCTCGCAAAATTGTTGAAAGTTCGTTGCCAGCAGAATTCGAAGTGAAATTCAGAAAATGTTATTCCATGAAATATATCCCACATTCACTAAACTCCTACGTGGATAGCTCGCTACAAATTTTTATAGTCCACATGAAATGTAGGCTCCGTGAACATCATTGCTGCGTTACAAAGAATTTCCGAACAGAAAAGATTTCTCGAGAGAACTGCATCAATGGAATCTTCAAATAATTTCAGTAACGATCTTAGTATCATCCCAGAGTGGATCTTTCCAGTTTTATAGAAGCTGAAAGTATGTTACCAAAGAACGGTTGTCAGACAAGAACTTTCTATGCAATTTACTAGTCTGTATGAAAGATTTACTTGCGCATTTTATAACAAGAGTTTCAGGAACAAAGGAATCGGTTCGGCGTAAGTAATATAGTCTGACTGCATTAATAAACTTCGCAGAGTCTTTTGGCATGTTTCCTAGCGTGTTCATTGAAAGTTTAATCGAAGGGTACAAGAAGTTTAACTAGAAGCGATACGATTTGATTATGAACAAAATACGAATACATATTTGTCCGATGTTGGTCTGGGACTTAAAAAAAATGTGCCAAATGTGTTTCTTGCCTAGCATGTCGTAAAAGGCGACGAGCTAGCCACTTGTCACTACTTTTTTACAATTTTCCATCTAATCCAACCTAGTTTTGTTTTTGGCTGAATGTGGTTAAAAGGCCTGCTGCCCCTTTGACTCTGCCTTCGGGGACTATGGGCGTTATGTTATGTTTGTTTATGAATACATAGTATCTATTACACAGGCTCAAATCATGCTTAGTTTGAAACTAGAAAATATTTGTGTAGTATACGTCAATTATTTTAGTATATACTAAAACGAAAACAGGGTTCGAAGGTTTTTATTTAAAGAATCAATATAAAAAACAATACTGCTATTTCAAAAACTCACGGAGTTACAAGCATTTTGATTTGCCTCGTTGTCCCCGCACGAGTGCGGTTTTGGGCTTTTTACGGCGTTTGCGCTTATTAGGAATAATGCTAACGAGACGGGACTAAACGACCTTGTTACAAGCGATACGTACACGCTATACAGTTTCTAGTAGAGTGTGACTTTATGAAAGGTTTTGTAATTTTTTTTTTGTTCACAATATTATGGGCATGTGATGAGAAGAGAGGAAGAACATGTGACAAAGAGAGTGATGAGTATGAATGTTAGTGGATGGAGAGGAAGAGGAAGGCCAAATAAGAGATGGATGGATTGTGTGAAAGATGATATGAGAGAAATGGGTGTGGATAGCTTGATGACGGCTGACCGGGACGTATGGAAAAGGAAGACATGCTGCGCCGACCCCAGATGAACTGGGAGAAGGGCAAGAGGATGATGATGAATATAAGATGGTAAAAAATCTTTGTATTGCAATTGATTCTACGAACGATTATGTACCTACAAACAGTTTCAAGTTTAAAAATAGTATCTGTCTGGAGAATTGACAATGCTGAATATACCTTTGTTGATTCTGATTTCCCAAACCCAAGTACTTTAACTTTGGAACCAGATCTATGTGACAATTTTAACACGTGTTCTTATTATAATTATATTAATAATGCTATCAATGGGAACGTTTGTTATTTTGTAACTCCACAGCACATAAACTGCTTAGCGGAACCTGGTGATTATGTTTACTTTTACACTAATTTAAATTAAATAATTATTAAATTGGATACTTATATAATTTTGATTTAATTCTTAGTGCACCTCACATGCACATGTTGACTTAAATTAGCGAGTTGGTGAAAGCATGTATAATACCTTCGTTGATTCAAATTTCAATAACACGAGTTCTACCTACGTACATAACATCACTCCCGTAATCGCCGAAGGGGTAGGCAGAGTCAAAGGGGCAGGAAGCCCCTTCAACCACATTTAGCCAAAAATAAAACTTGAGTTGTGTAGTCTGATATTTTTTTCACATTATATAACCATCATCCAACTATCAACCAACCATCATTTACGATAACAAAATAGCAAACTACTGAACTTCAAATCATTATAATGAAATTTACGCTTGATAATGCTTAACCATATTATAATTTAACTGAATGCCTCGTTGGCCTAGTGGTAACATGCGCCGCCTGAGGATTAAGAGGTCCCGGGTTCAAATCCCGAGTCGGACCAAGAATTTGTGGCTGGTGTGAACTTACTCAGTAACAGTCCGGAGTCAGGAAGTTAGCGGCTTAATCACCCCTGTGCCTCGAAAAGCGCGTTAAGCCGTTGGTCCTGCGCCTGAGCTCTAACCGGTCATTCGAATTGCTGTCTCACCGGACTATGAGAGTGAAGGAAAATAGAGTGCACCTCTGTTTGCGCACACATTTGCACATATATAATATCTCATGCGCAGATGGCTAATCATCGTTGCGATTGGCTGCCATGACTGATATCGGTTAGGAGGATATTATTATGATTTAAGAATTGAAGATTTTGTGACAAATGTGCCCTTGTAGTACATAATTACCTATTAGAAGGAATTTAGGCAAAATATTTTCCGTGGAAAGCTAGTACTTTATTGCTAACCCTTAGATTGGTATTGTGCCTTGCGCGGAACACTACTTTGGAAAAAATATAGCTAATTAATTATTTATAAAATAAGTTTACAAATTAAAAAAACATAAATTACTATAATTATTTTTTCGGAAAAAAAATATTTTCCTGACCTGGAAACACTATATCTGTCAGTTTGTCAGCTACAATGTCGTCAAGACGTCGTACTTCTTCGGTGCTAAAGGTAAAATAATAATTTCATGGTTTTTTTATGCTTTGCGGCTGAATTTTTTTGTTGTAGCATGCTCCTAAAACTCTAGTTTATCTCACCATGTCTTAATTGAATCACTTTTGTATGTTTTTCCTCACTTTTACAAACTACTTATGTTGATGTTCCACGCATGGTACACTGCTAATAGCAAAGGAATTTTATTATTTTTTTATATGTTCCTCGGGTGGGCCATTGCCAATTGCATATGGGTTATCATAACGCCTAGCATGTACCTTGCATGGGACTCTGCCACAAAGCCGGACTTAGTTAGGTTAGGAAGACAGTTACGTTTAAATTCAATTTAATCATTTTTGTTTGCGTTTTATGTTTTACAATTTCTCGCTTTTTTGGTTATCGGTTGATTTGTTTGTTTTTTGCTTCTTTACAATTAAAACAATCACGGGCTGCAAAGATTTTTTCACTTGTGCCAAATATTCATGCATGTTTAGAGGGAAGTGGTGACTCAGATTCCGATCATGAAATTCCTAACCACCTCGCACTTTTTCCTATCAAGCCCTTCTTCTTCCATAGCAAATAATCCTTTGTGTGACGGCTCCCTTACTTTTCCAGCTCCTTCTCTTGATTCAACCTTGGAAAGTCTTAAAATACAATATTTCAAGACGATGAAATATCAGACCACAATTTTTACAATCCTGAACCAGCTCCAACTGAAATACATCAACGATCATCTAAATCGCCATCTATTTTGCAAGACATTTCAGAAATGGATATTGGGCCTCTTACTCAAATCATCAGTGAAGTTTTTCCAAATACAAATGTGATTAATTACAATAACATTCCTTCAGTTTCATCATTCCCCTCATTAAATTCCAAACAAACCACCCCACATTCTACTGTTAAATATAAAAAGAAGGCAACTGCTCACATAACAACTCGACAAACTAGGCTACAGTTAGCAAAAAGTTGGAAAATATAGAAACACAATCACCAACTACTTCAAAAAACCAATCAAGAGAAAGTCAGCCAATAAAGTTCTATTAAGTCCATCGAAGAAAACAGCTCAATCAGAACTTCAATATACTTGAAAAAGAGCCCTGGTATTCAAGTATAAAGCTACATGTTAAGAAACAGATTACTAAGACGTGCCAGAAGAAACTGAAAACTTGCCACTTGCGTATTTTATAAGCTTTTTATTCCAATATTTTAATAGGTACTTAATTTTCATCCAACCCAGCCCACTGTCCCATGTTGGTCTGGGACTTAAAAAGAATATGCCAACTGTGGTTATTGCCTAGCATGTCGTAAAAGGCGACTAATGGTGTATCGGGTTTTGGGTGTGTGATTGTGAAGGCGACAGGTTGGCTAAGCTTGTCACTGCTTTTTCACAATTTTCCATCTAACCCAACCCGACTTTATTTTTGGCTGAATGTGGTTGAAGAGGCATGCTGCCATAGGGGCAGCATGCCCCTTCAACCTCTACCTACCCCTTCGGGGATTATGGACGTGATGTTATGTTATGGTACTTACAATTTTGTGCTAATAATGGAAGTAAAAGTATTTCTATAATTTTTATTAGTTCTTTCTTAGGATCGATATATCTTCTGTTTGTGTAGCATCATTTCCATAAATATAGGATTTAATTTGATTAAAAACACATATTTTTTTATATACACATTTTTACCCTTAACTTAGCAATGTACCACCCAAGGAACATCCTTTAACACAAAAGAAATCAAGAAAGATTGGCAATGTTCCATGTGTGGTACATAAATTTTCCGGAAAACTGAAGCTTACAGATTATTGGTACTATTTTTTAGGAGATCTTTGCTGACCCTAGAACAATAGTGAATCGATAAAATTACCAAATTCAGCAAAAAATATGTCTGCCAATCCAAGGGCTAAGCATCTTTTAAGGGAAAAATACTTAAGTTTTGCTCTCATCGTCACGTGTAAAAGGGATCGAATACCCCCAGGGAAATGTAAATATTACATGAAATTAAATAAAAAGGGTAAGTATTAACATTCGTTTACCTGTACCAACGTGTTACTTCATTAATCTTCAAAAAGAATATTTTAGCCGATGAAAAATAATTATAGGCTGATGTTTCATGTTCGTCTGGGACTTTAAAATAATGTGCTAGCCTTATTCCTTGCCTTGCATGTCGTAAAAGACGCCTAATGGTATATCTGAATGGGTATGTGATTATTTAAGCAACGAGCTAGTCACTTGTTACTTCTTTTTTGTAATTTTCCATCTAGCCCAGCCCAGTTTAATTTGGCTGAACGTGGATAAAGGGGCTAGCCGCCCCTTTGACTCTGCCTACCCCTTCGAGGAATACGGGCGTGATGATATAGTAGTATTAAGCTGAGTGACTTTTGATTTAAACTGTACTTACGTATTATATAGCGCTGTTAAAAAGCATTAGATGTTTTGGGCAAGTGAGTTAACATATCTGCCACAATGAACGTTTTAAAATAATTTCGCCGCGCATTTTAGTTTACACATGTCTACTAGACTCTTAACTAAACCTTTTTCTTACTTTTCTAACGGGCATAATAACGGGCATTAAAATGTGTTTTTTTTCGTCTGTCAATAAAATTGCAAAAGTCATATATTTTTTTAATTTACAATGTTGAATATGTAGTTATGTTGATTCTAATTTCCCAAACCGAAGTAAACTTAAACTTTGGAACCAGATCTATGTGACAATTTTAACACGTGTTCTTATTATAATTATATTAATAATGCTATAAATAAGAACGTTTGTAAGTATATTTTGTAACTCCGTAGCACTTAAACGGCTAAGCGGAACATTTATTTTGCCCTAGCAGATTGAATAACATTTTAGATAAGTAATTATACTACTTTTAGTTGGAAGCCTCTGTTTTAGACCAAGCGGCCCATTTAAAAAATAACAATTAAACGTAGTTGGAAAACAAAAAAAGCAAAGAATTCCAATTCCAAGTCCAATTATAACAAAATCAAATCAAATTAAACCTAACATTTTATATTAATTGAACATTGTAATTTACTTATTATGACGAAACCAAATTTCTATTTAAAATGTAATATTGAACTATTAACGACATAAAAAGTGACCTAATAAAGGTTCTTTACTACAAAAAACACATCCACGTAACGAAAGGATTTGTCACGGAAGGGACTATTTTCTTTTTTGGCCCGTTTTGTGATTCTGAACGATAGGACAAACAAATTACCGGAAATATTTGAATAAGAATGGGACATTTTCGGGGACACTAATGTGCAGGGCGGGAAGCGGTCCCGACGAGAGCGCCCTAATATCTGTTTTATTTTTTCCGGATTTGTATGAACGAGGACAACAAACATCCTCCATTGTGAAGAGCCAACAAAAAAATGTTCGCGCCCAATAATATTATTTCTGGCCGGATAATTTTATGACTTTATTTACCGTCCGAGCTCCATCGAGTGCTTATTATTTCACAAATAATTTCCAGTGCTTTGTGTCGGACACAAAGAAACAGACTTCATCATCCCCTGTCAATATTGTACATAATTCAAAGCCACCGGGCGGGCTAACGTCACAAAGGGCTATGTATTTGTATTTTTCGCGTCGTCATCCCGAAAATAAAACGGTAACCGATCGGAGACCGCGCGATACACCGAATCGCTTACCACGTTTTCTTTCAATATTTCCCAATTTGGTACGGTATTACACTCGTGGCGGAGACAATGGAAAGTAATCGACAGTGACAGTGGAGGGGTAAATTTCGTTAAAATAAAAGCGTACAGAGAATGTAAGATATAGCGCCTACGTGGCCGCCGTGGGATCCGAACAGCTCCTACAATGGAGAATTGGAAAAAGCTTTTATAATCCGGTACGTGCTACACATACCGACGAGCTCCATGCACGATCGTTATTCTTTTATCCTAATGCATTTCATATGTTTGAGCATCTAATTAAAAGTTATGTGCACCTTCATAAGCTGTAGTAATGAGGAGCCGTCTAATAAAAAGGCCCAAATAACATAAGCGTCTGATTTAGTATGAGCCGAGAAGCGGGTGTTATTATCAAATATATGCTCATTTGTAGTGCGTATAATAGGAATTATACTTAGGTATTTGTATGTTTAGTGCTTGTAATATTAAATTAAATATCACAAAAAATATTGATATCTACTAATTAATTGTCTCATGTTGGTCTGGAACTTAAAAAGAATACGGTAACTATGTTCATTACCTAGCATGTCGTTAAAGGCGACTAATGGTGTTTCGGGTATTGGGTATGTGATTGTTTAGGCGACGAGTCAGCCATTTGTCACTACTTTAAAAAAAAATCATCTAACCCACTCCAGTTACATTTTTTGCTCAATGTGGTTACTCTTGCTACCTCCATGACTTTGTCTACCCCTTCGGAAATTACGGCGTGATGTCATTTTTGTATTTTTAATTATTACTTAATAATCGTAATTTCTGAACAAATTCTGTATTTTATAATCTCTTAGCAAAGGATTTAAATTGGATATACTTTGAAGAATGTGTACCGTTTCCTGACCATGAAACCAAGGTGGCAGGACTATTTTCGTATGACAAACAAGATCATTCGTAGTACTGGAGATAGTACTAAAATTAATTCCTATTCAAGAGCTAAAGATAGTTATGTGTGCTAGTTGAAACGAAATTTTATAAGCACAATATTTTTTTCATAAATATAACGACCGTATGTGTGCCGTTCTATCAACAGATATATTTTTATTAAGCTATCATCTAACAGTAACGCCAACATTACCTCGTCAGTCAGTAAACACTTAGCCAAACATGTTGCTGTTTTGACAATGTTAATTGGGCACAAGTTTATAGTATAGGAGGTCATGACAAATTAATGTTCACATACATAATGTGAAGACAAAATAGTAAAAGACCGCTATTTTTCCTTCACTCGTAGGCAGGGTGATAAAGCAACGATATAGGCACATACTTACATTATGTTATTGTTATTGTGAATCGGTGTATTCTTTTAATCAAAGAATCCTATTCTCTATCAATTTATAGTTTCTATGATTACATTGTAATTGTACAAACAAGTAGATATGGACCCTTATGCCAATTTCATTCGATTGGGTTATGTAAAGTGGTCGTCTAGTGACATTTGTTTTTTTTTACATACAAGTCCATTTCATAGAGATACCTGAAATTAGGGAAAGTAATATCTATACTGTAAGCTTTAAAAAACTCACCACGTGATCTTGGCTAGACTTATCGTGACCTTCTGTACTATTTGAGCTTTGCGTGGAAGGCTATAATTTAGGAGCTTACTGTAGCAAATTGAGCGGCCAGATGAGGGCTGCATGATGCATCTGCAACGTAATTACATACATAGCTATACATTACATACACAGGAACATAATCATGTTATGTATTTACATGTAAATTAGATTTGTAATGATGCGGACACAATGGAGCCGTTGATAATGTTGACTTGACAGCATGCACGATCAACTTTTAAACAAGTTCAAAATAAATATATTTAGGTTAAATTCGACTTAATTACCTATCTACTATGTAAAATTCGTATTAATTGATTATTGAGTATTTCGTAGAAATTATTATTGAGTCATAGAATCACAGTTTAATAATGTCATTGCATTGGACAGTTCGCAGATAAATGTCAACGGATAGTTTATCTATTTCCATTTGAAAAAGTGGAAACGGTATCGACAAAGATTTTCCATAACATCCGAAACAATGGTGATTTTCGTAACAATGCTAATATATATATAATAATTTGGTTATTAGACTCCACTCTCCATCACTAGAAAACGGCTATCTAGCTGTATTTTTTGCCTAGAGAAATCTTCTCGAGAGGAAAGAGTGTTGAGAAGTGAGACATCTTCCAAAACGGACATTATCATAAATTAAAAACTAGTTTCACCTCATGCACTAGGCGTTTCCGTTTAGCATTATCCTCGCACGTAATTATTATGATAATATAAGCTAAACTGACTTCCAAGTTTCCTCCATACGAAATTTCAAAGTTCATTTTCATTCAAAATTACAGGCAATTTTCGAGCGGCAATTCACGGGAAACTTTAATAGTTTTGAAATAGTTGTTCTTGAATTGCGTTGAGTTAAAAAAATAGTCGTTTGAGTGCCAAATCGTAGCGTGTTATAAAAATTGGAAACATTTTCTATAGAGAAAATAAGGGATTGACGAAAAGACTATATTTGTTGGTCTTTACGTACAGTCAACATCAAATGCATGACATAAGAATAAATATGATCAAATATTCATTTCGTCAAACGTACTACTTACGAACCAATTTCTTGGTTCCTTCAGAATTAAATGAAAATATACTTCAAATCCTCTATTAATTATTTTTAAAGAAAAATATCAAAATAGTTTTATTGATAGACAGAATTTGTGTATGAGTTACTTTTAAATTCCTTAAAGCGCTACCTTGATGCCTTGATGTTACCCTCAAAGCCTAATATGTACCTATGTATGTACAAATGAATACCAGACAACAATGGATAATGTATGTAACATTGATTTCAAAGCTAGTAACTTGTGTTTTCGAAATGAGAATCAACGAAGATGCCATTAGAATACATGCATAAATCGATTTTTATTGATTTTCCTTACAAGACAATTTTATCAGCACCGACAAAAAAGACAATTTTATCGAATTCCCCGAATATTGGCTGCCACAATTTATTAAGCATAATAAAATTCCCCGTTCAAACACACCGCTTTCCTATGCATAGAGCTTGTAAAATACGTCACGTGATCGAAATACCGGATACCGTACTCTGTAATCCTCGGATAAAAGAGTGGGAGTTGTTTGTTGCTTCAAATAAAGGAATTTTAATATAGGAACCCACTTCCCGGTGGCTTTGCCAGCATGAAACATTTATGACATTATTACGGCGACGTGTTGCGTTATTATAAAACAAACTGGAACAATTCGCCCCGTTTTGCATAATCTCTTCAAATTGGATGGATGTGCTTGGAAGTCGCGAGGTGTGCGCGCCCTTATTATGTGGCTTACTTTTTTAATTTACGCCGTTTCTCTCCGACGGGCTGGGTATGATGGAAAATTTGGAACGTAGGACTTTTTTAACATCTTAGTAAGAAGGTGCGTATTCGTAAGGAATTAATGTTGTTTATCATGTTCATAGTTAGGGATTTATAAAAAGTTTTACATAAAATCATTCTCATAGTACGTACATACACAATAATAAGTATAAAAATATAATAATATAAATTGTGAAATATGGTTGTTGTAATAAACATTTTGTATTTGTGGTAATAATAATACAAAATTAAAAATAACCATAAAATTATAAGTTTGAAACGTTTACAACGTTAAAATTGGAATTCACCTCGCGAAAGTTAATAAAAAAAAGTGGAAACGTAAAACCAAAAAGCATTTTTTCCAAAACCTAAAATCCCCTAAAATCTCATAAAAACCTAGCAGAATTGAATCACAAAGCGCTCATTCATATCCATGCATCGAAATGTTTGAGCTGCGAATTGCAAGGCAAATGACCGCTTTCTAACGAGAGCGAAAATTTTACAATTCCAGATATTCTGACACGATGTGGCCGCGTTATTGCGTTATGGCGCATACATTTTTGCAATCAGACGTATCATTCTGAGGAGGGACGGTTCATTGAATTAACTGGCTGCATTGAGCAGGCACGAAGCCAGGTTTGGGTGAATTTGCATCTTTAATTTACTTTTATAATGCTGTTTGCCTTTTTTGCATGATGGCAAGAAAAATTTCACTCGTCGTATAAATGCAAAGGCTAGTGAGAATAGATTTACAACATAAGTTTTCGGATGACAAGTAGTTCTTAAAATACGCGCATCATTCTTTCTAAATACCTACATAATAGTGAGAATTCTCCAAAAATAAATAGCTACGAACGCAAGTTTACTAATAAAGGCTAATAAAAATATTTATTTTATCTGGTAGGTCAATCACGAATTATGTAGGTATGCTGTGTATTTTATCATCGTAAAGCTAACTAAACATCGTTCAGGGACAGTTATTGTTGCGATTACGATGATACGAATCATATTCGTGATTTAACAATCGCTTTAGGAGGATGTTGATGATTTGAAAAGGACCTTTATGGAACGATTGCAAAAGTAAATTGAAGTTCGATACCAAATTAGTCCGGAAAGACAACCGAGATTAAAATGTCGCTGCTTCTTCCGCATTTCAGAAGAAATGTTAGCTAAATAATAGAAGTTAGCTGTAAGATATTGGTATTTTGCAAGGGTAAAGTTAAAATCTTGGATTTAGACGATAGATAAAACCCTATCTGGGTCTAAAACTAAACAAAAACATTCTATTGCATAGGTATTTTATGTCTTGTAAATAAACATCATTAAACGTTATTCGATTATTACGATCAAATATCTTTAATATAGTTTTAGCAATTAACTTCTTGTTAATACATTACGCTACGCCTTTTCCTTGAGGCACAGATCACATCCTTTCATTTGCTACTATCCTAACTCTGACACATTAATCTTTTCATGCATTTTCGTCGGTTAAATTATTCTTGACCTTAGTCTTTTCAATATTTTTACATCCTTACATATGAATACTAATTTACAAAGTATATGGTCATTTTTAAGCGTGTTGCCAACCTTTTACAAATCTTACTTACAATCTACAACGCGTTTATGTGAATAAAAAACTAGATGGCTCTTTAGTTAGAGAAGTAAGTAAAAACAGTGAAAAGGAGACACACAATTCCAGCTCCCAACGTAATCAACCCATTTTATCTTAACATTAGTCTAAAAAGGGAAATGCAGAAAGCAAATAACCGCTTGCTAACGAGCACGGGCGCGGAAAGTTCAACAGTTGCATACAAGCAAGGTGCTCGGATTATTGTGTCGCGAAGTATCATGCTTGTGAGCTTGGGATTTGGAAATTGTTAGCTATCCTGGCGGTGTTGGTCGCATTCGATGCAGCAGGTATTCCGTTATAATTAAAAAAATATGCATCGACTCGAATATTGGATTTGTTACCTCGTTAGTTTTGAAGTATTTTGGTCTGGTGATGCTTATGGCGTAGGTTATTTTTATTGCATCTTGTTATGTTGTATTTAGATCTAAACTTGGCAATAAATCATTTTGTTAATAAGCCTGGCGACTCTTGACTGCTACTCCGTTTGAAACGTAATATTACAGGAAACCAATATCTGACAAAGATTAGTCCTCCTATAAAAATACGAGTACTAACCACGTTTTGAAATGCTATACCTAGATACGGTGCTATAAATGCATTTGAAGTCAATTGTATAAATATTTACCCTAATAATTAAACAAGGGTTTGATTTTGTAACATATAAATGTATAATGTTGACATTTTACTATACAATGCCACTACCTAGTAATTGTGAAGTATTTATTATTATTATGGAAGGTTAAGTTAATTACATAAATTCCCAAATTGGAATAAAAACCAATGTTGTATTTTGTCACGAGAACCTCGAGGTTATATTATTTTGTATATGACCTTTAAGATTCGTGTTTCGCTATAGCAAACATCATGGCCTTCTCACTGAACACCACAACGGCTGATGGATATTTGCTATGACCTTTATTAAGGTATTTCTTGATTCTTTGATTGAGAATTATCATTTATAATAATAATAGCTTTATTAAACAACCCTTTATTACAACATATTAGATGGTAAATAAAGTTTAGTACATTGAAGGTATATTTTATGATATATCGTATATAGACATGTGACGTACATACTCATATTACATGCTAAGTTATTATTAATTTTTTATTATTATTCTCTTAGTTATCATTGGAAATCATTAAAAAACTTACAAATATCCAAATTTGATAAACTGTTCATGCTCTTCGTAGGGCGTACCTTTATCCGTTAATAGAATTTGGAAATAAATATCTTGATATCTATCAGCCCCGTGGCTTTTGTGACAAAAACTACACTAAATGTCCCATGTTGGTCTGGGAATTAAAAAGTAATGTGCCAACAGTGTTCCTTAAAAAGCATGTCGTAAAAAGCGACTAATGATATATCGGGTTCTGGGTGTGTGACTGGGTAGGCGACGCTTACACCAGATTTATTTTCTGGGTGAATGTGGTTAAGGAGGCTAGCTGCCCCTTTGACTCTGCCTACCCCTTCGGGGATTACGGGCATGATGTTACATGCTACATTAAAAAGAAAATTGAGACCAATATATAGTATGTAGGTACATTCATGATTATCATACTGAATTGTATAATATTCGTATTTCAATAAGAGATTTTGTCTTAAAATGCATACGTAACTCACATTAATAAAAGTAATGAATAAGTCATAGTGTTAAACCTAACAACTTATTTATAGTAATAAAACTGCGACAATTTAATAACATGGCCGATGTTCTCCATTATTCTTAAAATGTGCAAATCAAATTCTATTTAAATAGAATAACCACATAGCCTTCAGGTTCAACTTTTTAATTAATGTTAAATGACGTGTGCAGTTATATTAATTAAAAACATGAAACCCAACCCACCTCGCGGTTATAAATGGCTACAAAAATTATTTTGTAATGGACGCATTTCAAATGTAGCCCGCGTTTAGTGGAAAGATAGTTGGAATGAAATTTTCTTTTCAAGAGGGAAAATTTTCACTCTCCCCTCCTCATTAGTGAGGGAACCTTTTGACTAAGCGCATCCCGCTTAGGTCGCAATTCAGTACACTTGCACACGGCTCGCGCCGGCTGCCATTTTTTAAAATTATATCGCGAGGCTACCTCAATTTAGCAATTTTTTACTTTAGCCCTTTTTCACCTCGGCCCAGAAGTATGAGCTTGTAACTTATATTAGAAATTATGGGCAAGCATTTAAATTAAAAGGATTGTGGTGCTTGTACATAATATATGTGTGTTTTGTTTTTTAAAATTACCAAGATGATGACTAATGAGCATCATTAAAAATATGCCGTTTAACAGTTTTATGCTATCTTTTAAAATGTTTAAGCATACAATGAATTAAAACTAAATCCCTACAATTTTATAACGCTAAGGTGTGTTTATCTGTTTCGTTTTAACGCCAAAACCACTTAATTAATTGCAATTTAATTTGGTACTCACTTCAAAATTCTGAACTTTATAAAAGCAGGCTACTTATTGTCCTAGAATAATTATATATCCCATTAGAAGAACGAACAGGTCATAAAGGTCAGATCGGCAGACGCTTCAATGTAATTGCCAAACTCGCTAAATCATGGATCATGGTCTAAGCGGACCCCGACTAAGTACGGGACATAAGTTAGCTAAAGCTAGGAGCATGATGATAGACGAACGAACGAACGTTTTTATATGATATTGAATTGCGTACGGGCGGTGCTGTGGACAAAAGTTAGTGTATATGGATCATTAAGGAATACTATTTTAAGAAAGCCCAGGATGGATCAACCACCAATCTTATGAATCGCTTAGTTTGTAACTGCAAATAAATAATTCGAGCCTATTGTATTCAAAGTACACAAGCCTATAAAATAAGCCCTTATTACGATAGATCGTGTGAATAAAATGCCCACTTAACTCGAACACAAATTCCTAATTCTTGGCATAATGCATTACCATTCACCCGCCAAAGCCGTACAAACAATTTTATAATGATAACACGAGATAGTGTTGCAAAATAATAGCGTTTACGAGCAAATATCCTATCGACAGTATTTTAAGTAGTTTACACTACTGATTTATTACACTTGCATTCAACTTGTCTATTGTGACGTGAATATAAATGTCTAACTATAAGTGCTAGCTATTTATAGATACGGAAAATCATCTGTTTAGGTAATTTTAGCGTGAACAAATATTAAACATTCTTATAGATATGATATTATGATCAGTTACAATTTGAATTGTCGTATATTCGGGTGCCGTATTTAAATAATAAATAAATTCTGCAGACTAACATGAAACTTCCCTAGTCCCAAACTAAGCTTGGGCATAAGCTTATGCTAGATAAACGGGTAGACATATTTAAATACATTTATAAACATCGATGACTCGAGTAAGAATATCCATGATAACCTATCGTACGAAATATTTTCCCCCAACAGGATTCGAACCCGCGACACTTGGTTTCGTGGCCAGGGTCAGAGACCCTGTCACTTAAGCATAAGATTAATGTATACTATATGTGGTATTTTCTTATTACTAGCTTTTCCTCACAGCTTCGTTCACGAGGAGATAAGGCCAACGACCCTTGTATGTGAGGCGAGCGTCCCAATAATTGAAAAAATCCAGAGCTGTGTACCCGGATTTGAATCCGCACCCTTCGGATAAGAGGTGCTTGTCTTTGCGTATTGAGCAACCATCGCTCCTTAATATACTTAATTATTATATGATAATTCCTTAGATGCCACATGATATGACTGACTCGATGAGGCGTTCGGTAGTAACCCTGTCCCATACACCAAGAGGTGTGGGTTCGATCCCCACTCAGGACAAACATTCGTATGATGAATACTTTTGTTTGTTCTGAGTCTGAGTGTTAATATCCAATATTTAAGTATATATTTGTAATGCCGCTGTTTATTCTGATATCCGTAATACAAGTGCTTAGGCTACTTACCTCTGAGTCAGATCAATGTATGTGATGTAGTCTGATATATAATATATCGGTATTTTAATGATACCCAGTCAATAGTTGAGTCCCCTTCTTATTCACTTTAAAATCTCACTGCTTACTTATTTGTTATTTCAGTACAGTATAAAATAAATGGACCCAAATCTATTTTCAAAGTCGTATTCGAGGCCTCAGCGTGATAGGTCACTCACCTATCAGATTTATAATTATAATGTTTAAGTGCAATCGCAAAAACGATAGAACTTAAGTAAAATTCTTTTATAATATGGTAACATTAAATAAAACAACATTAATAAATACAAAAAACAAGAAAGGATACACGATCTGAGGAGAAGAAGGAGTCATTGTCTCGAAAGAGGAACTGTTTTTCAGCAGTTTCGACCTTGTTCAATATGCCTAGAGTTGTGAGTGTGATGAATACTTGTGTTTGTTTTGTGTATGGGTGTTAATATCTAATATTTGTGGATTTTGATATCTGTAACACAAATGCTTAAGCTACGGAATCAGACCAAAGTATGTAATGTAGACGAATCGAATATTTATATTATTTATTTATTTTTATTTAGAAAGCATAAGAGATGGCGTTTTTAAGTAATTTTTCAGAGCACCTATCTTATTTTACGCTTGGATATCATACTATCCATTGGCGTAAGTCAGCAGTTTTTTTTGGATAGCTTGTTATCCACAGACGGTTGAGTAGTTAACCTATTTCTCAAATGTATTAAAAAAGATAAAATTAATTCAATTCTGATCGCTTAGCCTGCAATTTAGATTACAACTTAGCATCTCCTAGATTTCGATTTAGTCAGATACAATTGCAAATGCCACTATATTATTCAGCATTATAAGCATTTCTTATTATTATAATCCTATTTAAGACGTTAACTTATTTCTTTGTTAATTCTATAATATAATTTCGTAAACTCAGATTAAGTTCAGGTAGATACAAAAATAATTGCTCAGTACCCTGTACCAAACCTCTAATTATAATGTATTTTAATCAATAACGACCTTCGATATATTGAGGCAGCTTAAACAATAGGTATTAAACAATTACTATGAAGTTCAAATACATACATGAGAGATTGCAAGAGACCTTGCTATATATTAGAATGCATGGCTATTTCCACCCATGCCGATATAATTTGCAACAGATCATGCTAAGCAGTTATTAACTATAAAATAAAATATCCAGATGTATTTAAGTTTATAACTCCTTCAATACAAGGAAAGGTCATGGAAACTGCATCTACTATGCAATTTATGGTTAGACTCTTGACATAATAAGTACAAATGGGCAATAACCATGTAATGCATATTTTTGAAATTAACATCTTTATGGTATTAACGGTTATAATAATTCTAAACGTTTTAATAAGAAAAGTTAATAGCAACCTTATAACTATACTTGACCTCAATATAGTACCCCTTATCCGACGATGACTTAATAAAGAAAAGGGCATCAAAATATTTTTAGTTATTAATCATATATAATAATAAATAAAATAAATATGGAGATAATAATTAACCGACATTTAAAATATCATGCCACCAATTTGTAATGCTCATAGTCAGAAAACTGGTAATGTCATTTTAAAATAATTCGTATTATCATTTTATTCGAATATTTTTAACCTGGCCAATTGAAAAACTAAGCATTCTTATTTTAAAAAATTACTGAGCCATTTGTCACTCATATTAAAGAAAAATATATTGACTTTAGGACGTTATTAAAAGTGATATGAATAACATAGTACACGTAACTACAATATCGGCTCCACATGCCCTAATTTTAGGTCACATTTCAATCATCAGACATTCTATTATTGCCGCGTGCGGTCACAAAAGTGCACGATCGTGACGTGACGTCAGCCAGGCATGCAATTACCTATCATACCCGTTCTACCCATTTACGTAAACTAGCCAGGACGCCAGGCGTCGGCTGTCCTCACCGCATCCTGTTAGCCTCGTCGTTAGTGTTGCCAGGAAAAGGTTTTACCTTGATGTAGAGCAATATACCTAATATTTTGGATATTTTTCTATTCATACAATTTACGAAGATTTTTCTAAAAAAGGATATTTAAAACAAATTGCTGCACCTAATCTAAAAAACATCAAAAAAATAACTAGTTCTATTTCTATTTTTGGTTAGGTACAGGTTAGAGTTATACAAAACAAAAATATTTTTTCGCAATCACCATTGCATACTTTCCATACCCTAATAGTAAATGTTTATATTTTAAACATTATGTACTATAAAATTTTGCCGCTAACCATACATTTCAAAGCCCTATAAAAGGATTCCAACGAATGACATTTATTATCTGTTACAAAAAGAGAAACGTTACGTGGTCAAAACCTCACCACGCTCAGTCAACTTGCGTTCATCTGTTTTTGCGTTCAGGTGGTTTCCTAGTGGTTTCAGTGGGAAGTGAATTGTACAGTTGACAACACTGCTCTTCGCTCACCTTTTAGTATTCAGCGCTGGAATTGAAAAACGGAACCAGCGCTCTCGCACTTTTGTGGCAGTGCAATATGACAATAACTGTCCTTTGTCAAGGATAACCCTCGGAGTGACGTTCGAGTGGTGATGATAATCGCATGAAGGAATCACAAAGACAGGTTTTCTATGGCATGAAACTTTTAAACTCCACGAAGATTCCAAAAATGGCAAGGTACGCGCCATTATGTCTGGTACTACTTGCTATTGAAGTTTTTAGTTATCGTCGAAATGAATGGCGACTTTGTAATAATATGTTTCTTTTAAATGCTACTAATTTTATTTCATTTTATATGAAAACGAAACAATTCCAGAGAATTAGGGCCTAGGGGTAATGGTGATCACTTCTCATGAAGTGACCTGTCTGAAAGTTTGCCAAATTTCAAAATTGGCCCTGAAACCAAACTTAATCAAAGATTTAAACAAATAATAATTTCCAAAATAGATAAACATATGTCAGCATGTGGCGTGAAGTTTAGTTAGTTAAACATATTTTGCTATTGATTAAGTAAAAAAATAGTCCATTAGACTATTTTCTCGTGTACATTAAAAAAAATAATGTTGGTACATAACTAATTAATCTATACTAAATAAATAAGCGCCCTACAATATTGCCTTTATAGAGATCCTTTTTCAATAAAGAATTTAAGTTAAATTATAGTTTAGATAAGTACTCGATGATAAGATATCATTACTTGAATGAATTATTAACTGCACTATCATCTTCCTAGCGTTATGCCCCGTGCTTAGACGGGGTCCGCTTAGACCATGATCCAGGATGTAGCGAGTCCGGTAATTACATTGAAGCAACTGCCGATCTCACCTTCGTAACCCTAAGATAGGGGAACCAGACAATTTTTTGGATCATGATTACAAATCCAAAGTTATTTATTTTTGCAGGTTTCATCACGATGTTTTCCCTCACCGTCAAGCTAGTGGTATAAATACGTACATAGATTTGAAAAATCCAGAGGTACGAGCCCGGGTTTGAACCCGCACTCCTCGGCGCGTGTCCTTACCATTGAGCTACCACCGCTCTTAATTTTTAACTGAATTTATAACTGCACTAGCTAGAGTATAATTCCTTAATAAATTACAGCGATACAGAATCCTTGTAACTTATACCTGAGTCACGTTTGATTGCATTTTTCTTTTACTGTGGTCTTGCTTTCCGCTACATTTCTAGATTGCGTCTGATCTAAGTTATGTCATTACAAACTAGTTCGTGTTACGTTTGAGTTTTTTCTGGTTTGTAACCGAAGCAAAGGACAATCATTAGGGCGTACATTTTCCATTTTAATGGAAGTAAATTTCTAGTTTCACATTCATTCGCTTCTCACTTTCTTGACCTACTAAAAACAAACTCGTAATAACGTCTTTTGCATGCTTCATTAATGCAATAAATACAGACTAGTGTTCTGGAAGTAGTTGTATGAAATAAAAAATATCGTCTTTTGCATGCCCTTTGCTATTAATATAATAGCTTGAATTTTTATTCAAGCTATTATATTAATAGACATTACATAACTCCAGGTTTCATAAAATAGTGGAATATATTATTACAAAGACTTGTCGATTTACTCATGTTGCAATCTTTGACATCTTTATCATTAACTTACAGAATACAGATTAAAAATAAATATCAGACTACATCACATACATTGATCAGACTCTGAGGTGAGTAGCTTAAGCACTTGTGTTACGGATATCAGAATCAACAGTGGTATTATAAATATATACTTAAATATTCAATATTAACACCCAGACACAAGTATTCATCATACGAATGAACGAATTTGTCCTAGGTGGGCATCGAACCTACAATTCTTGGCGCATGGGGCAGGGTCACTGCCGAATGAGCCATTGAGCCATATAACCAGGTTACTGTTGTTATAAAGATATTTCGGACGATCCAACTCCCACTCATCGTCATTATTATCAAGGATATGTTAACCATTGATCTTATTCTGTAAAAGATTAACTCCTATTCTATTCCATCGAACATTAGTTTTATAATATTCCCTAATTTCATCTTTATCTAACGAAACATTTCAAAGTCACCCCAGTGAATTTATATGAAATAAACTAAAATCGTTTTCTGCTCGGTATTGTTGCTTCTGAAATAGCGAATTGAATTTCAAATACTCTGTACAAGAAGTTTCCGACAGTGACTGTTGGGAGGCTTCCCTCAGTACAGATTCGCAGAACTGAGATGAAAATTCTGAAGTAAAAAGGAGTCTAGATTTACATAAATAAGAAAAGTAACGAAACTGGGTGTTGCTAGTATAAATACAAACAGGGAATTCGATACAGACTGTATCGAAGTACTTACTTTGAGGTCTAGAATGATTGAGTGTGACATATATTATTACTGTAGGTTTCCTGTCTCTTAAAAATAATTGTGATGGATTTACTTTTCTGCGGGTCACGGAATTCTGTGAGACCAAAAACCAAGCATATTAAAATTTAGATTTAGTTTGTTATATAACTCTGCAAAGAAGATTCTGACGGAAATTTATTTATAACCGGAATATTTAGTGAAGATCATACAGGTCTATACTCGGTATTCATAGAGAATTGGAAGAATTAACTGATAAATAACCAATAACGCAACATTATCCAAAACATATAAAGTTCTCGTAGCTTCGCAACGCAATGTCCTAATGAGTAAACATTAGCGTTTACCAAACAGTACATGCAATATTCCAGTTTTGTACTAGGCTTAGCTCTCACATCGAATCTGTTAGAGCCATTATGCTCCACTTATTTATTACTTAGTTAAATCGGCGGCGGATATGGCACTAGTTTACCAGATTTTGAACGCAATTAAGCAGCCTTCAAATAAATGATGTGACAAGAGGACAAATTCAAACTTGTTGGGGTTGATGACTTGTAACTAGGATATAGTGTGGAAGGTTGCAATACATTTTGATAATGACTGTAGAGAATGTGAACTATTTATGTTTTCAACGGGAACTCTGTTTTAATTTGGACTCGAGCATATTTTGAATATTGTAAAAACAGTAGTTAATATTTTTGTTTTAAAATCGAAACCAATCCGATTGTAAAATTCTATCGCAAAATTACATTTTTTATTAAAATATTTGGTTAGTTTTAATTTGACTAATAAAAAAGCTCTCTTGTTTTTGTATGTAAATGTACGATAGGTTGGTCCGTCAATCAACAAAATATAATCCTACGCACGTACCAATATAACCAATTTATATTCGTTATTGAATTATTTGGTCTTATTTTAATTTGACTAATTAAAAAGCTCTCTTATTTTTCTATGTAAATATAAGTATAATAAATTCTTCATCAAACTCCAAATAATCCTAGCACGTTCCAATATACAGAGGTACTTTCACATCCATTTACTAAACGGCGCAATTAAGAGGACATAATATCTTAAGCAAACCGTACTGAGTATGCATATATTCTTCTTTTTGCGTCACAGCGGGTGTCAACCGGCTGCGCCTCGTGAACCCATTACCATTAATCTCGCGGGCACGGCAAAGATAATGTTCTTGAAAGTTCGCATAGAAGAACAGTGGCTGGTACACGGTGGTTCAGCAAATAGGTCCTTGGACAAAATGCTGGGAAAAACTGCAAAGTGTCTGAAGAATGAGCTGACTCTTTATTCTGGATACTGTCTCAAGTATGTTGACATTTAGTTCTCAAGTGGTTGTTTAGCGAGAATCTGTTATATTTAAACCACCAACGTATATTACTACAACATGTAATTATAAATTCCTAGGAACGACATTTCCGCGGGTGATCATGAATAAAATTCAGATTTATTCTTTATTTCAACAGTAAAATGTAGTTTTTTATCGAAGAAAAACATGCAAATTTAATTCCTAAACATTCAACAAGCAATTTTGAACCTAAGCCATATTTTTTCTGAAAAATTTTGATTTGAAACAAAATTGTAATTTTTTTTTTTAAATACCAAAAAATCCAACGTTTTTAAACCCAAAACCGGAGGCCTTGCGAAAAAAACGTTCTGATAGAATTTAAAAAACGCGTTTTCATTGGGACAACGAGCGACTCGTCGCCGGTTTATACCTATGTCGGAACACCAATTTATTTCGTCAGGACTCAGGAACAATCCAATTATATTTTTTCCGCCAAATAGACACATTGGGGCCGAACATGCCAGTGGATATATTCGTTGTGAATGGCCAACGCCGCTTCGTTGATTTTATCTGCTTTTTTATGGTGTACAACACTTGCTTTTTGACGAGGACATACTCTAACTAGGTGTCAAATATCCTAAGGTCATGGCTGAAATTGTTACTTCACTATGCTTAAAAATATATAGATTTTTCAAATAGTTTTTATATTAGTTTACTACACGGGTATTTCGATGTAATTACACATTCAGACTTTAATCTGGTTTGAGACTCAAATACAATTAATAATGGGATCTACTGAATATGACATTTTCGCAATTGTCGTTTCTCTAGCATTTAATAAAATAAATACAAATCTTTACATAACCAAATATAAAATGAATAATAAATAAATATATTCTCCAGACTGACACACCAATTCCCTAGTTCCAAACTAAGCTATACGTTTGTGCTATGGATGAATAGATAGACATACTAAAACTTTGACTGCCTCGTTGGTCTAGTTGTAGCATGCGCCGCCTAAGGACCAAGAGGTCCCGGGTTCAAATCCCGGGTCCGGCCAAACATTTGTTGGGTATTGGGATATTTCAATATTAAAATTACTCAGTAACAGTCCGGAGTCAGGAAGTTGGCGCCTTAATCACCCCCGTGCCTCGGAAATCATGTTAGCCGTTAGTCCTGAGCTTGACCTCCCTACTATGAGAGTGAAGGCATAAAGAGTGCACCTATGTTTGCGCACGCACTTGTGCACTATAATATTTCCTGCGCAGATAGCTAATCCTCGTTGAGAATGGCCATTGAGGAGGACATTATTTATTATACTTAAAAACGTTTATAAACATCCATCACTCGAGTACATATGCCCATATTCATCCTAAGAAACATTTTCCCCTAGCAGGATTCGAACCTGCGACTCTTGGTTTCGTGTCGTGTCTGACCGCACGACCAGCCTGTCAAAAAAAAAAAAAAAAATGAAGAGCCGAAAGTAAAAAAGTATTGAGTATTCAAGCACTCTAAAATAAAACTAGTTTTATTCAAAAAAACGTATGGACTTAGTGCATTGATTTGCATATGGATTCTGTCGGCGCGGATAGATTGATATTCGGCATTCACTTTTTGTAGCACTCAGCACATTACGAGAAAAGCCGGGTTCATATATATGATTGCGATTTTATAATTTTGAACATTTCACTGCAACATATACTACGATATAGTTTTTTAGAATAGTTGTAGATTTATAGAAACATGATTTTAGAATGTCATGTGCGCAATATTTTGGAATATTTTGTTGATTGCGTGACATTATTGGATGTTGTGTGACCTAAATTCATCATTCACAGGATCACTTCCCTGGAGAATATAATATTTTACGTAAAAAAAATTGAATACACATTGAATATTCAATTAAAAATTCATTGTACCTACAAAAAAAATCCAACTTCGAACAATCATGACCTAATATCGAAATAGGTTTTAGTGATGCATTTAGAAATTTTTGAATTACATATACCCATTAGGTAAACAGAATACTATGATCAAAGCGTTTAATGTAAAAAATATCAGATGCATTAAAATGAACGGTCGAAAAATCTTTATACTTTATTTAAATCCAAAAAAATTACATTTTAAATTTTAATAGCGCGCCTTTCCTCCCTTTGCGTGATTTCTCCGTAAGGTTATTCCGCCGAACATTTGTATAGTCCCGCCAGCCTATTGGTAAGCAGAGATGTTATCTACACTGAGGCATGCCCGTTAAAAAGATGTTTATTAGTCTAGACGGCACTCTAGCCACTTACCCGCCTAACTTTCTACCTACGTATGTAAAAATAATTTTCGTAGCTCACGGAGTTAGGTCTCCAAAATCGTTTGTCGCGGCGTCTCTCGTTCGCTATATCAACCCTTGACCTTCGCAAGGTATAAGGTGAATGTGAATTGCTGTGAAGTGATACAAGCTATGTGAGTTTGTGGTTATTCACTAGAACCATAGTATGCGTTGGAATCAACATTCTCTAAAGCGAGCGCTCATATTACGGGGAATTTTAAGATAGACTAGTTCTAAGTGATTCATGTAGATGTCTATGACAAATATAGTGGAATTCTTTGTGCTAACAATGTCTTGAAATGATATGTCACAAGTAATACGGTATCTCATCTAACAGGCAAAGTGTGAATGTAGGTATGTGTGTATATTTCATGGTGAGGTTTGTCATTGGATAAACCGTAAAATTTCAAAATTATTAAAAATGTGTCCCATGTTGGTCGGAGACTTAAAAATAATATGCCAACTGTGGTTCTTGCCTAGCATGTCGTAAAATGCGACTAATGGTATATGGGGTTTTGAGTATGTGATTTTGTAGGCTACAAACTTATCACTACTTTTTCACAATTTTCCATCTAACCCAGCCCAGTTTTGTTTTTAGCTAAATGTGGTCGTCAGAGTGGGCATTAGTATTAAAATACGTATATCTTTACGAACCCATGTATGGGTCGGTAGATTCATCAAGGTTAAGTAAAAATTTTTTTACTTTTATTAAGTTCGTTTTTGAAGTCGGTTTTTTTTGTTAAAAATTATTTTTTATAATCCATAATCACTTCAGTTTGAATGTATATACTGCATATATACCGGTGTTCTTGGAATGTTTTTTATTCCCGAAAATAAAATTTTACATCCGAAACAATATTGATTGATTGACATGGGTACACGTGTGAGTAAAAAAAATCAAAATAGCCCTTTTCTACCAAAATTTACTTTTTAGACAAAGAGCGATTTGAATAGCACCTACAAAATATGTCAGTCATTCAGTTTGTTTTTCGGAAAATTCCATGCGAGAGAAGTCACGGGACCCAATTACGTAATAAATATAGACGCACCTACAGCGTCACATTTTAACGAGCGGAGAACGAATGGTGTCCGCTTAAACTGAAATTATTTTCGATTTAACTAGTGTCGGGCTGAACGGATTTCAGATAACGAGCATATGATTAATATTGAAGCTTCGAATGCGACGCCACAGCGCAGCGAGGGAGACAGTATAGATTAAGCTTACAAAAGCTCCAAGAAGCTGGGGGATAAAAATGCTATATATATATTAATTGCTATATATTATAAACTATATATATATTTATACGCAACGCAGGGGAAATTGAAATAGTGTGTTATGGTATAGACCATAACACACCGTTACAATTTCCCCTGCGAATGCTTTTTACGCTCTTCGATAAAATCAATCATCTTTGATAAAAGCTATTGTTGATTTCTTTAAAAGCTACAGTTTGTGATTTACCTTAGATAATCTATCCTGTACCTACTTTAAGTTTAGTACTTGCTTTGATTTTATTGTGTTATACTTAAGCGTTAGTACTCTTAGAACCTTATCTGTATTTGGTTTGTGGAACGAAATAAACAGTTTTTATTATTATTATTAATTATTATTTATGTAGCTCTCATACACTATAAAAACTTTAACTGGTACAATAAATTGCCCATTTTAAACTACTCCAATCCTACAAAAACCAAGAACAAGAGAAGTATGGGAGTAACTATCAAGTTTCTTGCCGGTTTCTTCTCGGTAGAATCAACATTCTGAACCGGTGGTGGATTCATGTAGTTTAAAGAATTATGTTAATTTGACGATTTATAATAAGTGCTTTCTTGAAAGCTATTTTGAATATTACAATAATTGAATAAGACATTTTACATTTAAATTTAAATTTGATTAAGAAGAGCACGGTAGTCCTTCAATAACATTTAGCCAAAAATAAAACCAAGCGCTATTTAAACATTCTTTCTACGGTTTCATAGTTACATTACATACATCTTCATACATACATACATCTTCGTAGCGTTATGTCCCTTGTTTAGACGGAGATCCGCTTAGACCATGATCCAGGATTTAGCGACTCTGACGATATGACCTTCGTAACCCTAAGATAGGAGAACCAGACAATTTTTGGATCATGGTACATACAAATCCGAAATTGTTTGAATTTGCTGGTTTCATCCGTATGTTTTCCTTTACCGTTGAGCTAGTGGTATTAAATACGTACATAGATTTGAAAAATCCAGAGGTACGTACCCGGGTTTGACCAGCACTCCTCGGTTAAAAGGCGCGTGTCCCTACCATTGAGCTACCACCGCTCCGGTTTCATAGTTACATAATTATCGAAGTGCCTTACTGTTTTTTACATTGTGCTACCACGGTGATTAACGACGAGCAATCAACGCGTCTATAACACGTTTCACTCGCAGTTTAAATGCCGAAAAACGGCGAATGTTTGAAAGGTACCGCGCTACATAAATACCCGTGTGGCCGGGAGATTTATGAAAAGGCCGATTTTAATATGGACGATGTTTTAAAATTTATCCGACATTTAACCGTTACCTGCGATCGTTACATATCAAGCGGTGATGATGATTCGAATAATGTACACATAACATGTAGAAATCCTATTTATTAAACAAAAAAATTTTTTCAAAGTTTTTACATAAAAACGGGCATTTTATTGCTCTTCCTTATATCAGAGTATTTATCAGGGAAAATAAACATTTTCAGTAAGTTATAAAAACTAGCATGTTTTTAAATATTTTTCTTGTAAATGCAAGCTTGCCATCAAGTTGTTTGTTTTTAAATTTGAAATATTTCGCACAATGTAACTAAAAACTTAATTTTTTATTTAAAAATATTTTACTCCGCTTTCAAATATATTTTTTTCCACCGTCATTTGTTTTCAAACCATCTCAATTGTTTTTTCATCAGGAAATTACAAAACAATACTGCATCATAATAGCAACATAAATTTGTTTATAAAAATACATACACAATTCTTTTAATAATATAAATATATCTACGTTATTATCAAAGTAGATTAAAACGAACTAACTAACTAGATTAAAATTACCAATATTACTTATTTGATGTTCCATTTCATGTAAATGAATAGTCTTATTGATATACCATATTGATATACAATTTAAGATTTATATTTATATATATTATTTATATTTAATTAAAATCTCATGTTAAGTATTAATGTCTATTATTTCTATGCGAACATTTTCGATAATCTATTTGAGACTTTTTATCAATCATCTCTTAGCAAAGCTCTCCTTCCATTGTTCCTGAAAATTACAACTTGATGGGCCTCACGGTTTCGATAGCCATCCAGGATGGCCACGAAACCAAAGACTCCGTTTAAATATAGCCAACAATCCAAAGTGAGTCTTCTCCACCGATAATAGGAGCCTCCTGCTCACTTTGGGTAGCTACGTTATTTTTTTTTTCCATATTCTACTATGAAAGAATTTTTTTTTACAAAATCTAAGGCATATATTTATAAGCTCAGTTTGAAACTATAAAATTGGTTTATTTTATTTCATTAAAATTTATTTATTAACAGTACGATGAACACTATTTTTCGACCAAGTCCCTTTCTAGTTATTTGATTGAACACAGCCCTGCTAGCAACAGTTATTTGGACCTGTGGCTGCCCTCCTCAACACGAGTGCCCTCGCCGGAGCGCCGTAAAAAACCTCCGGCTTTAATTGGATTGCCTTTTATTAGCGTAATAAAATTGGATTTACTCAGTCGAAGCGGACGCGTTTCGGCGCCCCATTGTTTTCCTATTCCCGTTGGGGGGGTCTTGACGGTGCTTCATCGATGGTGTTGTTAATAAAAACGTCAGTGCTGATCAGGTCGACAATTTAAACCTATTTGTTCTCTCTAATTACGTTCTCTAGTGACGTTTGAGTTAACGTAAAGAAAAATGTAAATTGTGGTATAAAAAAATGGTTTACAAAAATTTTTTGTGTGTTTTGTAATCAATCCCAAACATGGTTGGCATTAATTAGAGCAACGGCAATATTGCAAAAATTGTTTTCTTCTATCAATAAAAAAAAGCAGATAACGTTCTCATTTGTTTCTTATTTTTGTAACATGGTTTTGAATATATGTATAGATGTCAATATAAATGTAGTTTTTAATGTATTGGAGACGGCAAATGGACTAGCGAACCACCTGAGATGATAAGTAATGACTGCGGCCCGAAGACAACTACAACGCCAGAGAGGGTTAAGCCTCCGGTTCTTTCACTCACAGTGCGAAGCACAGCAGCACCGGTGCTATTTTACGCTGATTTTCTGAGATTGAGTGATACTTCCCGGTAGATTCGCCCTAGCTTGAGTAGCTACAAATAAAGGCGTGGCTACTTAAGCTAAACATGGCTCTATTACCTAAAATGCTTACTGGAATATACTAGCAAGACATCAAAACAACCTATGTTAAAAACTATGTCTACCGAAGCTAGTAAAAGAAACAGTTTTCTATAACTGCAAGTTATTGAATGTCCCACCATCATCTCTACATCGAATTTATGCTAAGAAGCTACTACGTAAAAACGAATGAAAAAATTCGTATAATATAAAAAGATTCATATTTCAAGAAGGAAAACACGTGCAACTAATTGGCTCATTAGAGAAGCATCAGAATTGCCATTTGAATTACATCACCTTAAGGATGTGGTAGAGCAATCTAAACATGGTGGAACTTTTTAAACAGATTATCTGAGCAATTACCAGCCCAGGACTTAGGGCGCGAGATAAAAAGGTAATTGCGCACATTTCTCTTGTCACGTGAAATACAACTTGATTTTGTAGATGTCGCTTCTTTCAAAGAGTTTGATGTCGTAAACGTTACATTTTTTTTATTATCTATTCTGGCTGCTGTGTAAAGCTTCTAATCCCCGATTCAATTTGTCTATGACGATCCTGGCCTAGTTTACTAACTCACAAGGACATTCACCCCTAAAAGTAAACAAAACATCCGAGAAATAGCAATCATAAGTCCGCTCCATAAACACATACAAAAGATCTCGTTTTAATTCTTTAATCAATTCGTTTTTGGCAGAATCAGTATTTGACTACTTTTAAAAACGATAGTCTTTATAAATATTTATATTAATTAAAACAAGTCCTTAATACATACAAAAATTTTATTATGTACCTTGGAATAGGATAGATAACCGTGAATGCTTGAAATACGTGATATTGAAAATATCTCATTGTTATTTAATCATGGCACTTGCAAAAGCCATAATACATTGTTTTAATTGTCGTTGTAAATTTTGACTGTTTATCATCAATATACATATAATTAAAGTTATATGGCAATATTGCTGGCACGGGACCAATAGTAATATTTAACACATTGGAATAAATCGACCAGCTACAAAATTAATAGGTGAGGATAATGCATTTTATACATTTACGGTGATATATAATCCAATATTTAATTTCAAACATAGTTTATTTATTTGTATGTTTTATCGGTGCAGTAGATGAAAACGCAATGTGTTTGTTAGAATAGGTTTAATCATTTTAAATAGTAAATTGAGTTACGTAAAAACTTGTGATATTATTATTGACATTTTTCATATTGTCAGCGGGCAATTCGCAATTTCTGGAATGCGCGCCTCATTCATACTTCATTGGCTAATTCAAATAACAGTGGTAATTCAGAAATAAAATCCTGCGTTTATTTCACCGCGAACTAGGTATTCAATTTTGAAATCGACTTAAATAAATATATATCAGACTACATCACATACATTGATCTGACTCCGAGATAAGTAGCTTAATCACTTGTGTTATGGATATCAGAAACAACAGTGGTATTACAAATATATACTTAAATAAATATTCAATATTAACACCCAGACACAGAACAAACACAAGTATTCATCACACGAATGTTTGTGCTGAGTGGGGATCGAACCCACAACTCTTGGCGCATGGGGCAGGGTCACTACCGAATGCGCCATCGAGCCGGTCTACTGAATGAATAATAAAACTAAATCTATTTTCGAATTTGTCGAATATGATAAATACATTTTAGAAAATATAACTGCCACAAAAATGATGTTACACCAAGAGATATCTTGAGCGTATGAATATTTTTGCTCTCCTTTAATATTTTGTAACTGGATTACATTTTTCATTAAAAATGCTTGTCGCAGAAATTAATGCCTTTATTTCGAGAACAACAGCGTTTTAAAAGGCTGCCATTGTTTCCACTATTTCTGAAGCCTGCGTTGCTACTGCTAGTTTCTTTCTCCGGATTTAATTGTGTGAAATGGTTTTGTTTACTTGAGTACTATATAATGGAAGCTTTCGCGAAGCAAATACTAATACCTACATAAAATTGTTTAAATGAAATACTTTTTAAATCAGTATTTATTTTCGGTTCTCTTTGCATTCCCCGCTAGAGAAATGGCGTGAAGTTAGTTAGTTATTTTTTATTCTATTTTCGTATTTATTAATTTTCTTCTTTTTTATTATTTTTCCTAAGCAATTTTTTAATATGATTATTAGACAAATTATTGTGCGTATCTGTAAGTTCACAACAACACAATTTTACATACATCATTATCCACATAGCCGGAGTCAAGTTAGGTTAGCATAAGACAACCTTATCCCATTTTGTTCCTAATTGCATCCGCGGTCGGGAATAATGGGTGCACCATTGTGAACCGTACCATTGCAGTTTTAATGAAGCACACTCCAGATCTTTTCTGCTCTGACGGCACCCAGCAGGGTTGGGATAGACGAGTTATTTAAAAAACGTAAATATTTTATTTTTTATATACGAGTATATGACCATTAACCAAATACTGGTTTAATACATTATTAATTATATTATTTTTCCATTTTATATGGAAAATATTTATGATTCTTATGGGAGTCAGCTATGATGTGAACAATAAATTTGGTAATTCGGCTTATGATTTTAAATGAAAAGTAGTTTTCTTTGAAAGTACTAGTTCGACGTTAATGATAATAATAATTAATTAAGCGATGTAATTTTTATATTTTTTGCAACTGTTTCTTCTGGTTTTATTCATATAGAGAAATCATATATATTTATATAAAGTTCGGCGTTTAATACAATCTGTTCGTTAACAACAGATTGTGATGAATGCTGAATTACTGCTAACTTAATACTAATAAGTAAATTTATTGACCTTATAAATATGCAAATTTTTTGCACAATTTGAAGGTATCTAAGATATTAGTAGAACATTCGACGTTTTAGAACTTTTTATAAACCATGTGATATTTTTGCGTTTATCACATAAATTCTACCCGATTTAACTCAACCCTGACGTTGGTAGGGGCAACAAATTTCGGTAGATATGACGCTGGTGCAAAAGAAGTAGACCAAAAAAGTAGGTCAACGTTTTCATAAACATTGTACTTACTTGCAGTGTTAGTACACCGAATTCTTGATGTATATTATACGAATATATACAATAGGCTATATCCTCTTGTCCTTCTCCCAGTTCATCTGGGGTCAGCGCAGCTATATACCTATGTAAAATGGAAAAACTAGGTAATAGTTATACATCATATTCGAGTATAAGAGAGTGATGCTTGCTAAATATTAAGGACACGCGGTTTAAATGTAAGGCGTGTAGGTTCGAATCCGAGGACGTACCACTGGATTGTTTATATCTAAGTAGGTATCTATTTATTTATGACAGACACGTTAGTAAGCCCGTTGGTCGAGTGGTCAGAGACCCTGGCCACGAAACTAAGGGTCGTGGGTTCGAATCCTGCTAGGGGCAAATGTTTCGTGTGGTGAACATAGACATAATCTGTACTCGAGTCATGGATGTTTATAAAATTTATTTAAGTATGTCTATCCGTTCACCTGGTATCCATAGCACAAGCTTATTAGCTTAGTTCGAAACTAGGGAATTGGTGTGTCAGTCTGGAGAATTTATTGTTATTATTATTATTTATTCTATCAATGCGGCGGCGAGAAGAAACATTACAAGTAAACCTGCATATATGAAGCTGTAGATATGCTATGTACATCCATGATACATTTGCCAGGTTTAAAGGTAGGTTGCAGAAATATGATAAAGAACAAAATAGCAACCAACTACAAGCATATAAAAACGAATACTAGATAAAGTTTACATGTATGATATAATTTTTTTGCTAGACAATAATAAACTTAATATACTCAACTATACTATAACACAGTATGAAATAAGACAGGCGATACTCTTGTCCTGTTTGTGAAATCAAAAGACATAACTTTTTGACAGATTTCATAAATATTACTGAGATATGGTGACATAGTAGAGTACAGTATAAATCTACCACTCATATAGTTTTATTGTATACTTCCGGCGCACCTTGTGATATCATTCTAACATGATTATGACTATTGCAATAACGATTAAAATGTTACTTTACGATGTTATAAAGAATTTGAGCTAAAGTCTAGTTTGATATTAAGGAAAATTTAAGTACAAAGTCTGTTTTAGGAATTTATCAGAAGGAGTTTTTGGACCGTGTGATTAATCGGATGTCTGAACTAAAACTAGGTAAGTAGCTTCGTCAAATTAGTCATGTGTAGTAAAGCAAAAATGGGATGTTGGTTTACAATATACAATAAAAAATTTGGAACTGTTAATATACATTTATCTTAAAAATTGTATCTATCTCCTAGTTTTGCTTTTAACGCATCCATGACATGTTTATAAATGTTTATGTTCATCATACAAACATATATTCATATGTGCCCCCATCGGGATTCAATCTCGCGCTCAAGCGGTCTGCCAAATTGAACCAAATGAACCATTCGTCCAAATACTACTAATAAATACTATATATAAATGTGACTAAAGCTGATTTTCCTCAACTAATTAAAGCGCTTTCTTAAAATAGCCTCAACATTATGACTATTCGCATGCACGTCCCACTTGTTATTCCAAGCACAATCCAGCACAGTTACGACTACAGCAGTTAAGTAATACTTGTAGAGGTCACGTGCGTGTGGCTAAGAGCCAGCCTAGACCTGCTGTCGATGAGAAACGACGCAGAACACAGCTTAAAGTAACTGCCTATTCATATTCTACAGGCGAAGATTCCCTTGGAATCAAGGCATCATTGTAAAGTGGGGTTCACACTTTAGTTTGAGTGTTAAACTTGAAGGCTGGAACGGATGAACGCGTTGAACTTATATATATCTTGGAAGTGTAGTAGAGCATGGTTTGTCGAAATGAGGTATATTAAGAAGTAGCTGAAAAATGCGTTTTTTTAATACGAAAGTAGATAACAGATTCCGGATTGTTTAAATGAGTAGAATTTTACTTGCATATTAAAATTATAGGATTTTTTTGGGGTATAGATTTGAAGTACCTACCTTTCATATGTAACTAAGTTTAATTTCCGATGAACAAAATAAATCGAACTTTTAGCTAAAAGTAAAATTTTGTTAGGTTAAATGGGAAATTGTGAAAAAGTGGTGTAAAGCGGCTAGCTCGATGCTTTTCCAGTCACAAAGTCATTACCGAACTGCATTAGTCGCTTTTTACAACATGCTAGGAAAGGAACCAAAATTGGTCGGTACGTTATTTTTAAATCCCAGACCATATTTTATTAATACTCACGATTTACGAAATTTAGAACCTTTATTTAGATCAGAAGGGAAATCCACTATCTAGTACAAACCGTGTTCCGTATGTTGCGCGCTCGACTATACGAGAAGATAGATTTACAATCGTATTAGATTCTATCGAATACTGTGGCAGAGTACTCGCCTAATTTCATTTCGGGCTCCAGGTGACGCTCAGAATCCTAGTTTCAGAACTAAGCTACTGCCACAATTATTTAGAATGGAGAGGTATTTTGTGTTTGACAAGACGAGTTGGTTAAATGTAAATAGCGCAAGATTGTACTACTTCCTTTTTATTACAAAAGGAACGTATTAGACAATACTGATATACTGACACTACTTATGAAGAAATGAATGTGACGAAGGTCCATTCTATATTATTACTATTTTTTATAAATATAAGTAGATAAGAAATTTGTATTTTTAATTGCATTGCACTTAAAACACGAGATCTCTACTCAACTTTTATGAATTTAATTTGCTAAAAATTGGCGCATATTGTACAGGGTCTATAAACAGTATCAAACATATCTATTTTTAAGAAATTTCAAGCTATCACCCTAAGCTATTTAAGAAATTTCGCGCTATCCATGTTTAGATAACACTTCATTATGTACCCAGCTTTAAGGAAACTGAATATCGTAAAATCTGAATTATCAGCTACTTAAAACCATAATACTTAAATGACACTAGATGACACCTGTATAGGGAGTGCGGTCAACAAAGCCAAAGAGTGACTGCTATGCTGGCTATTAGGGTACCACCACCTATCTAGAAGGTAAAATAGAACGCAACTAAATTTGATCACGGTTACGCATCATCTAAATATCGAAAAAAAAAACAACCAAACCAAAGCTTTTAACATCAGCCAGTGCTTGAATAATAAACCGAATTCATACATGCCAGTCTTCGTCTTCACTCATAATCTCTGTTCACATTTGATTTCCGAAGTTAGATCCTAAAACACATCAAACCACTAAAATCAAAAGTTCCACTCGCAAATGCCAGGATAATCGTGTTGAAAGCTCACCATAGTACGCTAAGCCCGTAATTTGGCCTCGGTTCAGTGCAACAATAAACTCGCAACGAGCACGATAATCAACCGGCGATAATTAAGAGCAGCCAAACTTCCGCGGTCATTCTCTTCAATGGGGCGAACTTTAAAATTGCTCCACCTTGGTTAATGGGAGAGCCGTAGTACAGTGTAAAGAAAAGTAATCGCCAATATGTTCTAACAGTAAATAGGCTATGTCTGGTGAACAATTTTTATTGCTGCGCGCTCTGTCAGTGGGAAAATATTTAACTCTTAGTCGGCTAACCTTGAAAATGTACTTACACAAAAAATAGCTGCAGTTTTTATGCACTATATGGATATTATAGAAACTCGTAATTGATTTTTAATTCATTTACACATGGACACATATAGATATTGATGTAGACGACATTTTACTGGTCTATTTTCAAGTCAACAACTGTGCAAAATTTACTTCATCTTATGATTATAGGTCCTTGCAAAAATCGATAAATATATGAGACAACCAAGACCAAAAGCGTTTTTTTTTTTACCCGGCTCCTTCTCTAATGTCACTAGCGTAGCTAACAGCTGTCTTACTATCGAGTATATACTACAGCTTAAGCTGCTCTTTAGCTGACACATCACTTTGCTTCTCAATGAAATGAGTTAGGCCAGATAATAAAAATTTAGTTAAGCTAGCACAAACATAGCTGTAGTAATTTATAACTAAGACTTGTATTAACATAGTATGGAGTAGACTATAAACATGTAAAAGTTATGACTAGAATTTGTGCCACTTGTGTAAGTAACATACATACATACATAACATCACGCCCATAATCCCCGAAGGGGTAGGCAGAGTCGAAAGGGAAGCAAGCCCCTTCAACCACATTCAGCCAAAAATAAAGCCAACAACAACAAGTGACAAGCAGCTAACCTGTCGTCTACACAATCACACACCCAAAACCCGATATACCATTAGTCGCCTTTTACGACATGCTAGGCAAGAACCACAGTTGGCATATTCTTTTTAAGTCCCAGATCAACATGGGTCAGTGGGCTGGGTTGGATGGAAAGCTGTGAAAAAGGAGTGACAAGTGGCTAGCTCGTCGCCTTCTCAGCCACATAGGTACCCAAAAGCCCGTAAACCATTAGTCGCCTTTTACGACATGCTAGGCAAGAACCACAGTTGGCACATTCTTTTTTTTGTCCCAGATCAACATGGGCCAAGTCCCAGACCAACATGGGACAGATGTAACAAAACGCAGTAATTATCGTATTATTGAGTAGATGCTTATATATAAGATCCACGTGTTTTTCTTTACATTGAAGCAATATGGTTATTTATTTATTTACTATGGAAAATACACAGCTATAGTTAATACATATGCTTAAAGTATTTTAATGTAGTACCTACATCAGCAATTTGATTTTCACTACTTTTTTGCTCATAACAATAGTTGTCTGAGACATAGGTCAAGAGTGGAGAAAAAAGAAAACAAAACCTCGTCATTAATAGGGCAGCTGACAGATTCTCCAATTTAAGAATTATTTTACATAATAACACACAAGAGATGGGAATAATTAATTAAACCAATCGATTAGTTAAAAATCCCTCCAGAGAAGAGAATAATAATATAACTGTCACATCACCTGATAGAAAGCAAAAAATCTGCCAATATAGCAATCGGAAGATTTATTTTCAATAATCATAACTCACGAGTAGGTAATGACTACCTTCTGTGAAATGATAAACCATCTTAGTTTAGAATGGCAACCATATCTTGGGACGACGTATAAATAATTGTATCTGCATAAGCAGACACCGCCTGTTGATAAAAACCGATGTAGTTTATGTTACAAATTTGCATTGGCATTCAATTAAATTAGTTTTAATCAGTCAGTTCTTTATCACCGATCCAACTAAATTGCAAAATATTACAGGCGCAACCAATAATTTGACGTTAGCATGCAATAGCGAAGTATTATCAGCGTGAATTTTAACACAATTTTGTTCCAATTTTACGCACAGTACAAATTGCAGCTTAGTTATGTAGAGGCATAAGTACAAATTTTGGTAATATGCGACTTTCAATTTAAATTTTAAGGGCACAATAATATTATCTGCCGGTTAGCGCAGACACAGGGAAAAAGGATAATTATTAATAACTCGGTAGTTATATATGACGTTCGGTTCTTTCTGCCTACCCCGCTAGGGAAGTGGCGTAAGTTTTAATTAGTTAGTTAGTTATATATGTGTATCTTTCACACTTTAACTAGAACGAATCATTAAACGCGATTACCCAAAATACATTTTTTTTATACACACATATATACTATCACGCCGCACCTACAATCCCTGAAGGAGTAGACAGAGTCAAAGAGGCAGCTAGCCCCTTTATTCAGCCAAGAAATAAAACTGGGCTGGGTTAGATGGAAAAAAGTAAAAAAGTAATGACAAGTAGGTAGCTAGCTCGTCGCATACACATTTTTTTTATGTATCATGCCCTTATAGTATATATTGTAATATAGGCAGCCCTTATATAGTAATACAGGTGGGAAATGCATATAGTATGAACTAATTCAGTATTTTACTAGCTATAATTTAATACTGATAAGCGGTCTAAATGTAAGTCGCAGTCAATTTCAAATGTTTCTCGTAAATCTGGCTGGATTTTGATTTGCACGTGGTCCTTTGTTCGTGATAAATATATTGCTATGGTTTTGACAACTTTGGTATTGACCTCGGGCGATTTCAAGGTATTAAACACTTTATTCAAACAAAACAATGAAACGATAAATTGCTCTGCCTTTTCAAACATTTAGTCTCGAATTTATGATTTTGTGAGCGTGACAGATAACAATTGTGCCTTTACGATGTAATTTATATTAATTTACTCGTATACGTAGGCAACGTTAAATAGCTTTCCAAAAAGATCTCTCTCTCTCTTCAGTCGGTCCCTCACTGCTGAGGATCGTGACTCCTTTTAATTCCGTCAATCAGCTGTCTCCATTTGTCCAAAAAGATCAATAGGCAATAAAAAAAAATTATATAAGTTAGGTTCGTATAAAAGTACTTATATTGAATAATATAATGAAAAGACATATTACTTAAACTAAATAATGAAGTAGGTACTTAATAGAAAGAATGGCTAAACAGTGCCTAAAAAGAGTGCATTTTAGTATACATAACTTTTAATATATTTGTAAAAAGTGGTAGTAGCAATGACAATGACGCATTTGAGGTACCTCAAATGCGATAGATTTTGGTTCAAATCCTAGCAGACCTAAGTGCCAAGATGAGTGCAATTGAAATAACGAAATGTACTATACCTCTAAGGTAATGCTTATATTTGCTTGTATATAAAGCAATGTAACAATGTAACCTTTAAACGCATTTATTCAATAAGTTAATTATGTTACTGAATGAATACTGCAGGCTACCGTAAAATAAACAATTGACTAGATAAAAGACAAGAAAGAGGATGAAACAAATTATTCCACGACAATTAACATCCAAAGGTAATACTTAATGTATACTTTAATACTACCGCGTAATAATAATACCACGTTTGCTTCAATTTTAAGTAGATAAAGGTACAGTCACAACAAACAATTTATTCTACTGAACTGAAAAAAAAGAATATTGATACATACCTACATACATATTCACACACCCTCAATCCCCGAAAGGGTAAGCAGAGTAAAAAGGGCAGCTAGCCCTCTTAACCACATTCAGTCAAAAAATAAAAGTGGGCTGGGTTAGATGGAAAATTGGGAAAAAGAACAATTGGCTAGCTCGCGTCGCCTACACAATCGCACACCCAAAATCTGATATACTATTAGTCGCCTCTTACGACATGCTAGGCAAAGAAAACAGTTTGCATATTCTTTTTAAGTCCCCAACCAACATGGGAATAATATTGATGACAGCATTAAGTACCTAACACGCTGCTAACTACTTTTGATCAGAGATAAGAAAGTTTTAGCTAACCATATTATGGATATTGACACGATTTTGACATCACTCAAAGAATTCCCTCCTTGCATCGCCATTTAAAAACATGAATACAAATCTTTTACATTTGCTCGGGAGTTACTTTCTACGGATCACTATACTTGTCTGGTTTCCATCACATAAGCACGATAAATAACTTCAATTAAAACCATAAAAAAACAAACAAAGCATATGAATGAAAACATAAATATGCCAATTATTATATAAAAAAATATTCGAAAAACAAATCGGGACACAAACGCCCTCAAATCATATAATAAGTTCAATAAATAGCAATCTCGATTCAAATAAAAGTCGAGCATATTTTTTGTATTTTCCAAATGCACCACTTAAGAAGTTAAAGAGTTTCCAACCTTAACTGTACCTTAGAATCTGTAGAGTTCGCGGAGCAGAAGATCGATACATTTTAAATTATGCATGAGCCAACGAAGCCGTCACCGGTATCCTTTTAACCTTTAATTAGACGCGTGAGGTCTTATAGACCCGAACTTGGGATACACATAAGATCCGGGTATTTCATTAGAATAGGACAAAACGTTCGAAAAACGAAACATTTTCAAAGTGAATCAGAACAACTCGGACACAATTTTTTGTTTTTAGTAAATTCTCTAAGAGTAATCTATAAAAATCTTTATAATATCAATCAATTCATCGTAACTACGGTATACTATACACAATTAATGTGTTGTTCGTCCCAAAAATGTCAAGAAAAATAAACACACACACAACGGTCGATAAAATACACTGACGATATTTTTTCAAACTCATCACAACACAAAATATCCCAGTGCTGTGTGAATCAGCGCGTCTCTCGTATCACAGAATAGGGTTAGTACAGTCAGAATAATAAATGCGTAACCCTTCAAAAAGCAAGTGATCATCATCTTCCTAGCGTTATGTCCCGTGCTTAGACGGGGTCCGCTTAGACCATGATCCAGGATTTAGCGAGTCTGGTAATTACATTGAAGCGACTGCCGATCTGACCTTCGTTACCCTAAGATAGGGGAACCAGACAATTTTTGGATCATAGTTACAAATCCAAAGTTGTTTGAATTTGCAGGTTTCATCACGATGTTTGCCCTCACCGTCGAGCTAGTGGTATAAATACGTACATAGATTTGAAAAATCCAAAGGTACGTGCCCGGGTTTGAACCCGCATTCCTCGATTAAGAGGCGCGTGTCCTTACCATTGAGCTACCACAGCTTCAAAAATCAAGTGATGCCTAAAGTATATATCGTATATATCGTATTTTGTCCTTATTCCCTTAAAACTTTGAAGAAAATTAAAAGGGTTAAACTATTCTTTTAAAATTCCAAACTTTAGGGCTAGTTTTTGTTTTAAGATTTTTTTTTACCTCTGTTTTGTTTAACTTTTATAAATTTAACCACACTTCCTCAGGTGTGCTTAAGTAGTAAAAACAGTTATTGAAATATAAAATACAAATCCCTTACTAAAGCTATGTTAATTTATGTGTTATAAACTCAAACAAAAAGTGTTATAAATAATATAAATCAGCAATATTATTACAAATCGTAACAGCACGTTAGACAGCTGTAGCTTCGGCACTTCTTTATTTGCTAATATTTATGAAAAAACACCTCCGACCAATAACATATCTCAAATTAATGTCAGTGACTGTACACAACGCATGTACTCCCCGTAATATAACTGCTCGAGCGGAAAATCCGATATCTTGAGCCGGAACATTGATGAGTGCTTAAATATTCATGAGGGACGCCCGGCTCGGCTTCACTGCCTACACTACAAAATGACGGCTGTCACCGATCAAACCTGTGGGTTGAGCTACGACTGACGAAGTTTTGTGAGACAGAAGTACCCATTGTCGGTATTTTCGGGTTGAGTGAGAGTTTAAAACTTCTAAGCATACATATGTTACTTGCTTTTGTTACAAAACTATATACTTATTATCATTAATAATATTAATGATAATAAGTAATATATCACATAGACTTGCAGCACACAGTTATTACATTCGCATTTGCGGTTTTTAGACTCCATATCATATTTTAAAGCCATCAATATTTTATTTTATTTATCGCGTGTGAGTTTTGAGGCTCTATATGAATATTTTCGTATATTTATCCTTACCGTAGTTAAGATAACATTGACGAAAAACACGATATTCATTTCAAATACAATTTTCATCAGTTCACATTCCACACGTATGTAACCACTAGATGCACTACAGAATCAGGTGGTTGTCTCAAAGGAATATGACAGGAGCAGTGCATTTCGATACCAAAATATTTACGAGCCGCCATTTACGGTCAACGTTGTCTATTTCCATCGGAAAACCGGTCGTTATCATATTTTGTAGACGAATTCGCAATTTTATTAACCGATATAAAGATATCGTACAGATGAAGAGGTACCCGATAGTCTTACTTTATATCTCTTTCTAACTCTCTTATGTAAGTAAGACATGCATTCTGGCTCGATGGCGCATTAGGTAGTGACCCTGCCCCATGCGCCAAGAGTTGAGGGTTCGATCCCCACCCAAGACAAACTTTCGTATGATGAATACTTGTGTTTGTTCTGTCTAGGTGTTATTATACAATATTAAAGTATATATTTGTAATACCACTGTTGTTTCTGATATCTGTAACACAAGTCCTTAAGCTACTTAACTCGGAGTCAGAACAATGTCTGTAATGTAATCGGATATTATATTCTAAAATATAGATTTATTCAAAAGAGAAAAGTAAATGAAAAGAGATGGTCTTTCCTATTCTATTCTATTTAAGAATGCATGTCTTTATTAAAAAAAAATAATGAATTTTTCAGTTCTATATTTATATAGTTGAACGGCAGGTTTGATAACCCTCGATAAGTAGGTACGGAATTTTATGAAAATTTTACATAATAGCTAACGAAAGAATGGTTTTACTGCTTAAAGTTGAACTGAAAGTGAGCGATTTAATGTTTTTAACCGACTTCAAAAAAAGGAGGAGGTTCTCAATTCGACTGAATGTTTTTTTTTTTTTTTTTTTGTATGTATGTTACTCGATATATCTGAGAATTGTTAACCGATTTCCAAAATTTTTTTTTTAATCGAAAGGGTTTACTCCCGAGTTGGTCCCATTGCCACCAAGTCAGGATCTGATGAAGGGATCCCAGGCAAATCGAGGGCAACCCTCAAACTTTATAGGCACGTACAATGTGTTTTAGACATTTTCTAAGATTGTTCAAGTATTTACGCATGGTACTTATCATCTTATGTTGGTGAGCTGATGATGGAAGGTACAAATCCTTAACGATTAGGAATTAGTTTATGATTCTTTAAATATTGATATCTTCGAGAATTGTAAGACGATTTTTAGAGTTCTTTTTTTTATTCAAAAGGGTATATCCTGGAGTTGGTCCTATTAGTACCACATCTGGATCTGATGAAGGAATCTTAGGCAAATTGAGGGAAACCCTTAAGGTATTATAAGGCGCGTACAATCTATTTTAGTTATTTTCTTAAACAGTTCAAGTATTTACGTCTGGTATTCATAATCTCATGTTGCTGAGCTGATGATGGAAGGTGTAACTCCTTAACGATTAGGAGTTCGTGGATAATTCTTTCAATATTATAGGGCCATATTGAGTGTTATTCTCGAGATAGTCTCAATTTCACCAAGTCTTGGTCTAGTGATGTGATTCCATGAAAACGAGGGCCACTCTTAAATTTTAACGACAAGTTAGGTGTTTTATTTATTTTTTCTAAAACGAGTCCAGTATTTGTGTCTCGTACTCATCATGTTATGTTGCTTAGCTGATGATGAAAGGTATAACTCTTTGAAGATTAGTAGTTTTAAGTAATTCTTTAAACATTAAAGGCTCGTTATACCTTTTCGTTTTTAGTCTCATAAGACCGGCACTGTCTCATTAAAGCAGCTCGTTTTGATTTGGTCTACCTACCTATTAATAAATTTCACTAAAAAGTAACAAATAAGTTAAATTTTAACAAAAATAAAAACAGACTTCAAAAAACCCCGCAAAAAATTTTATAAAAAAACACAAGTAAAAACTGCTTTGATAGCTATTTAAATGTTTAAACACTAAAAAGTATAAAATAAATTCTTTCGACTGCTTCGATGAAAGTATTAATCTTTAACACGTATATAAATATTTACAATAATCAGTTAGCTTTGGATGAATTTGAATTTGTAACTTTAGTGCGGTTAAAACACTTCCTCGGTTCACACCTTTCTCTTTTTTATACCATAGATAAGTCTGTTGCAAATAAAACAATATATATATACATATATTGTAAGCTTCTCTAGCTAGCTAAATAATATTTACAGTTGAGTGACATTATTAGATCGCTTAGTGAAATATAATTTTTGTCCTTAATTGACATATGAATGAACAAAAAACTGCATCTCAAATAGTTTCTCAATCAGACACTTAGACTAATTAGTATGTATTTGTCTCGTAAAAATTGATACGTTGCCACATAGTGGGATAGTGGCGAAACTTAGAAATAATTGTTTCTTTTGAAATCTTACTCCATTATTTAGGTATACTTACTTTAACAAGTATGTATCTATCTATGTGGCTGCTATACCTACTATTTTATACTTCTATAAGTATAAAGTCAGTAATTAGTGGTTGACATTTGCTTTTTAACTTGTGAAACACGTGATGTTATTTAAAAATCGTACGTAAATATTGTAATTTATACATTTGACTACCTTACTATATGTCTACCTTTGGAAAATCAGGTCTTAGCCACTGATTTTAATGAAATGTTACCAATTTGTAAACAATGAGAGGGGAAATAGGCTACATTTTATCCCAGAAAAAGTTATAGATCCTGAGGGACACCTGGTAGTCTGGGTCGAACTAAATTTCACGTGGGTGGACCAAGCAAAAGCTATGACAAAATACGTACGACTAACGACAGAAACAAATATTTGTTCCAATATCGCAGCAGTACAGAGATCACTGGAAACATATTATTCCCTGTAATAAATTCCGGCTCTTGAATATTCATGCGCTTTCAAGATCGAATTAAGATACCAACCGGTGCAGAGGAAATTAACATTGTATTTGTGCACTGTTATTAATTAAGAATCACATGCAATATTAGTAAGTAATAAATATTTTTGTTTGGGATATAAGTACTGTTTTTTGTATACTGATTACCAAAATTTAGATTTATTAAAAATATAGATTTCTTTAACTATTTCCACAAAAAAAATTGTCAAGCTTGTTCCTTGGTAGCACGCAACGCAAGTTGAGTCCTTAGTTCGTTCAACTTATTATAAATGCTAAACTACGTTTATTTGCAAGTAATGAATAAAAGATTGAGTTTTAACAATTTTCTAATCGAATAAATCTTGAAAAAATAAATATTTTGAATGTAGTTAACCAGAAATTCGTGTCTTCTCCATTCTATAAAAAAAATAATATATATTTTGTTAAATAATCTTCCATAAACAATTTCAAGTACATACTCATTCGAAAAAGAAACTTGATACCTACGAAATAAAGTCTACTTTATTTTTATTTGCGCATATTTGCTGATTATACAAAGATTTAGCCTGAGGCACAGCCAAATCTATTCCACGCTTACATTTAAACAAATTACTACCTGAAGCATCATATTTTCTCAGAAATTGGAAATGTATTTATTTATAAAATTTCTAAGCCAGTTTGATTCGTTTGCATATACATCTTATTACATATTTAGTCGAGAAAACGAAGGAATCGTCTTTTTCTTGAGCTGTGTCGATATGGCTCAAGTATAACTATTGCGTGACCATTAAGCAGGTCGCGTAGTGGTCAAAACCTGAGTGGATGATCAAATTTAAAATGGAAATGTTCTTTGCTGATTTCTTTCGCAGGATTCATCATCATCCTAGCGTTATGTCCCATGCTTAGACGGGGTCCGCTTCAACCATGATCCAGGATTTAGCGAGTTTGGTAATTACATTAAAGCGACTGCCGATCTGACCTTCGTAACCCTAAGATACTAGTTAATTTCTGGATCATGGTTACAAATTCAAAAGTATTTTGAATTTGCAGGTTTAATGACGATGTTTTCCCTCACCGTCAAGCTAGTGGTATAAATACCTAAATAGATTTAAAAAATCTAGAGGTACATGCTCGGGTTTGAACCCGCACTCCTCGGTTAAGAGGCGCTTGTCCTCACCATTGAGCTACCACCGCTTTCGCAGGATTATAGGAATTAATAATTAAAATAGAGTCACGTGAAAAGCCTGAATGATGGCTTAAAGTATTTTACCACAAGATTAAGCTTTATGGTTGAAGGCACTTTCATGTGGTGGTCCAAGATTCATTCAGATTGACATCGTACCATCATAGTTGTGAGATTTAGCTGCAACCTTGGACAGAGAGATATCCTCTAAATCAAAAGAATCTAGGAGCTCACAGTCACACTGTCTCTGAAGATGAGCGACGATGCATAACGCATTAAGCTTACCAATAAACGTTTAAAATCTTTTATGAGTTACTCATCTGACATCAAGTAAGTGCATAGCATTTACCCACCTATCTGTGCAACCGTATAAATTAAAGTTCAATGCCCGCACGCATTACCTCAGCTGCTTACAGCATAGGTCGGAAAAGCCAGGTTTACCTTAAAATATTTATGACTGCCACAAGGTTACGACTTTCAAACACAGCTTAGCCCACTCCCTTGAAATGCTACTCCACAAAAATAATATCTGTATTAAATTCGGCTGGCATAATAATTAAGTAACAGGCGCTCAATCAAGGCTATACGGGTTCTAGTGGGTACCCTAATAGCAATCTGCGGTTTCGCAACACTCAGTTGTTCCAGTTTCTAAAGCCTAAAGTCAAAGTACAAATTATTTAGGTCTTGTGTGTCACGCCGTCATAATATTTGATCTACTAATACACAGGCGCTAAAGGAATTTTGTCCATTCGAAACTTAATAACTGCAGTACTGACACCTGGCTTTACAATTAACGTTAAGTAGCCAACGGTGGAGCTTTGAAACAAAGGATTAAGAATTACTTCTGAATAGTCATTGATAAGTTTTAGATAGAAATGCAATTCTTAATGAAGTATTGATAATGATCAAATCGTGATATGTTTGTAATACAAGATAAGAACACTTTATTGGCTCTAAAAATGATATCTAATTAAAGCTTTGATACAGCCATTGACGTCAATTTATTGGCCATTTATTGTACATTTTTATTCCATGTAAATGTTTTTTTTATTAATAAAACACCAGACATTGCATATAGGGTTGGTGCTCCAAGAGTTCAGTTCTCATCTTTTGGTTCAAAAGAAAAACAAAATAAGGATTTTTGGAGCTTGCTATACTTACATTTGCTTTCATATAATATATAAATATTATAATGATTATGTAGTTCTTCATTTATTTAGAAGAAATTATGCGACTTAATTTACATATTTTTTAAAGTTATTTTACAAGCTTAAGTTTTTACAATTCCAATGAACCCAATTATTTTAATTATAAGTATTTACTTCATCTTTGTTGCCGACGCTGGCCTCATCACTTTTATATTAATACTTTTTATATCTTTTATTTTTTTTGTATTCACATTTAGAATTCTAATTTTAGTTTGATATGAAGTACCTATATTTTTCTAGCAGTCTCTTTACAAATATACTTCTGTTCACATCTTGACAGTCTCTATCATTTATAATTTTAATTCCTTAAAAATATTAAAAGGGAAATACCCTTACGAGCCTTAATATAGTAAACGATTATTTTCTAAGCACTTCGTTTGTTTTATATGGATCTCTAAATCATATAATTGAATAGCAATTACGCTACAACATTCGCAAAAGGACTTGTAAGTGTATTAAGTTTAATTAACGCGAATAATGTTGAGCGTTAAACTTATATGGAAATTCCGTGACCAGTTCCGAATTTGAAGCAAAAACGGACTGTGGGCCCGTGAATCACTGTCTGCCATTCAGTCGACTTCTGAATTTGAAATTAAAATGTGTTGTACGGGGCTGGATTGTAGCACGTGTTTAGCGGCCGGTGAAGTCGCCATTGTGAAATGCCGACAGGTTGCCGACCGGTGGTAAAGTGGAATTGTCAACGACTAACTACTTAAATGATCTTGTTGTGATGACTTAAATGTTGTTAATACTTAAGCGGTCCAAGCGGACTCTAAAATAACGCTAGGAAGATGATGATAGATTACCTAAATAGCATGGAGACATGAAAGTCTTTGGAAGACTAATAGACCGCGAGTTAGGAACAGATTTTAATGACCAAGACCACGAGCTGTAGCTTATAAAATGTTAAATCATGAAGCACCGGTGAAGCTCCGTTCAAAGTGGTTCGGTAGGCGGATAAAGTAGAGAAAGCGTCTTAGGCATATATCAAATGTATAAAAAAAAGAAAATTATAACTTATTCGATATCCTGAAGAAAAAGGTATACTAACTATGTGTAAAGTGGTGGATAACATTTTTTTTTTTAAGATATTGGGTCTGTAGCAGCTCAATAGCAACATGCTAGGCGAGGAACATAGCTGGTATTCTTTTTGAGTCCCAGAGCAACATAGGCCTGAATCCCACACGAACACGACGACGGGACAGTCTGAAAGTTATCGTTTAAGACCAAATTTTACAAACAATCGGACTATTGAATTAATTTGGGATATATATGGAAATAAAGTAAATAATATAACCATTAGCATACATTTTGTGAACCGCCACAAATCTCTACCTAAATGTATTCCCGCAAGAGACAGAGATAAATTCCACAGGACGAAATAAATTCGAATTCACAAAAGAATAAAATCCACTTAGGCGATTGTTTAGCGGCCTAATTGGATGCAAAGCCGATACCAAGAATGTTTCAAGTCTCAAACAATCTCAACCGAGATACTAAACTATTTTATCGCATCCAAGCCTTGAGGAGATATTACGGACCAATTATTAAGCCCCACCGCTCGTCGAATTCTGAAGAATATTCTGTTATTTGTATTAATTTTTCCCTTTTTCGTGTCTTTTCAACCGCTGTCAGAGAAGGCTTATATTCGGAAGCCTAGGTAAGAGCCTACAAGACAAATCATTCAAACAGTAGTGTGATGGCCAAAAAACTAATACATTTCCTTAAATCGAGATAAAAAATTGCATGCGTTAAATGCATTCTTCCATTAGCTCAAATCTCGAGATTTCATGGAACTAACACTTCTTCTGAATTTAAAACAAACTTGATAAATTCTTCAGAATCATATCATATGTTGATAAATTCTACCAGTCTTATCAACATATTAGGTAATGGTTTTGTTTCCTTACGGTAGGTGTATAGACTAGGTCTAGTCTGAATAGAAAAATATATTTTAATTCCTGTTATTCGATTGTACAAACTACTTCGCTAAAAGCGTTATTCAATTTAAGTTATTCTTATTAAGAATTCATAATCAAAAATGACAAGTTACAAAAATGTTAGTTATTCGATTACTGCATGCAGACAGCCAGATTATCTTAGATCTAGTACCTATCTGCTAACGCAATCATGAGATTTAAATCCTAGAAGCACGCCAATAGATTTCGACACAAACCATTCGTTACTCGAAATAATTGTCAATATCAGCCGGGCGTGTTTCCGTCCATTTCCGATTTATCTAGATGGATAATTGTAATAGTATAATAGGGTATCCCGTATTAGGCTAGTTCCATACAGCAATGATAATCGCGTTGCGAAATAACTAAAGACTGTGGGAGTTTGGTCGAGGTTAATGTCGGTTCCACCCAAAAGTCGGACACTTAAAACCTGCTCCTATAGAAGTGAATTATGTGCACCGTTCGGTTTATAAGGTGACCCGAATTGACAGTCAAGTTTACCAAACTATCAATGGCTGGCATAGGTTTCGCGTGAGGTTTTAGTTCGTTACAGAAGTGCAGATTAGTAGGTACAGATTTATTTTTCTTTTTTACTTCATCATCTATATACTCTATATTAATACTAATCTTATAAAGCTGAAGAGTTTCTTTGTTTGTATGTTAGTCAGAATGTGCTAATCTTAGAAACTAGTGGATTTAAAAAAGTAATTCAGTATTAGATAGCCCATTTATAGAGGAAGGCTCCATAAACGCGGGTGAAACCGCGGGCACAGCTATAATTTATATAAATGTATTTTAAGGAGTTCATCACTCCTTGGATTCTGCCTACCACTTCGGGGATTACAGACGTGATTATGTATGTATAGTTTATACAAATAGGTAGCTCAGGGAATAATAGATTTTCGAAATCTAAGTACAAACAAACAAACAAACATAACATCACGCCCATAATCCCCGAAAGGGTAGGCAGAGTCAAAGGGGCAGCATGTCCCTTCAACCACGTTCAGCCTAAAATAAAGCTGGGGCTGGGTTAGATGGAAAATTGTGAAAAATCAGTGACAAGCGGCTAACCTGTCGCCTACACATTAACACACCCAAAATCCGATATACCATTAGTCGCCTTTTACGACATGCTAGGTAAGAACCACAGTTGGCATATTCTTTTTAAGTCCCAGACCAACATGGGACAGTGGGCTGGGTTGGATGAAAAGCTGTGAAAAAGGAGTGACAAGTGGCTAGCTCGTCGCCTACTCAGTCACATATCCAAATGCCCGTAAACCATTAGTCGCTTTTTACGACATGCTAGGCAAAAACCACAGTTGGCACATTATTTTTAAGTCCCAGACCAACATGGGACAAATCTAAGTATATAGATTAATTATAGTCGAATTTCGAACACTGCGCGAACACTAGTATTTATAAATAGTAGTGTGGTAACACAATGTGCAGGAATGTGCAAACATTTAGATAAAATCTAAATAAAACAATGGTCCGATTTTCTCGAATTAACTAAGGTTCACTAAGTTCAGACAGTTGCATCAATATAATAGAGCTCGCCGTATCTAGGATCAAGAACAAAGCGGGACTACCCCGACTAGGACTGAGATATATGGTAATGCTAGAAAGAAGACCTCATTATACTTTAAGCATCTGACACAATTACGTAGTTCATCGAAAATAAGGACACAAAGGCAATAACTATTTTGCCTTAAATTATACTCCCCGCGGTTTCTCCCGCGTTTATGGTTTATGCTATATAGTCTATATATAGCCTTTAAATATAGTCTTCCTCGAAAAATGTACTATACAACACAAAAACATTGTTTTTAATTCGAACCAGTAGTTTCTGAGATAAGCGCGTTCAAGCAAACAAACAAACTCTTTAGCTTTATACGAGTATATTAGTTAGTACAAGATACGTCATGTCCAATGTCCATAGACAATTGTGATTTGGTGTCTTGATGGTCTATTAATTTGTTTATAGTTTGCACGTAGGTAAGTTATAGTCACCTCCTGAGGTGATTCTTTGGCCTATTTTTTTTTTTAAACACGACGTCACACACATTTTTCTGACACCGAGGTAAGTAGCTTAAGCACTTGTATTACGGATATCAGAATCAACAGTGGTATTACAAATATATACTTAAATATTGGATATTAACACCTAGATGTTAATATCCAATATTTAAGTATATATTTGTGTCTAGACACAGAACAAACACAAGTATTCATCACACGAATGTTTGTCCTGAGTGGGGATCGAACTCACAACTCTTGGCGCATGGGGCAGGGTCACTACCGAATGCGCCATCGAGCCAGTCAAAAGCCTTTGTAGCATCAGAATTGAATGAACGAAGATTAAATGCAATAAAATGTGATTTTTTCACATCACATAACCTTTATTTCATTAATTTCAACCTTATATCCTTAAAATATGATGCTGCAGAGGCCAAAGAATTACCTCAGGCGGTGATTAGCACTTGCGTGCAGACTATAGTATAAGTATAAATATATAATTTTAAATCTTATAATCATATTATGTGCAACCCTAACGCATTTGATGAATAAAGTAGAAACGCACAACTTAAATCTTATTCCATTAGATTACTGTAATTACTGTAATCTGTGGTACTCGTTCTGCTAATTATATCGACACCAGCTACAGATTGGTAATCTTAAATGCTAAAAGTGGAGCTCTAAATGTTTCTAAAAATATTTTGAGTGATGTACAATAACATTTTTTTTTTCTGTTTGTATTTCGCATTGCTAATGAAATACCATTGATAATGTCAACATTTCAACTAACTAACTTCTATTTGAACATAATTCTGCAAAAAAAATGCCTAACGATTGTGTGAATCTATCATTGAGTAAGGAAGAGCAATACTTAATAAGGTCTCAAAAAAAGGTTAAAGATGACCATTCAGCACGATTATTAATCCTAGGTCATAATTCTTATAACCTAGGTCATAATCCTTATAACCTAGGTCATAATCCTTATAACCTAGGTCATAATCCTTATAACCTAGGTCATAATCCTTATAACCTAGGTCATAATCCTTATAACCTAGGATTATTGATGGTGCGCTTTCAGCCTTTTAAGCTAATCCAGGCCCTAGCTTGAGGGGCTGAAAACGCAGCATTCTCGTTTCTCACTAATAGGAGAGTCTGCTTAGAGGTGCCGGTTTCTAACCTTAGTATATCTACAAAATACTGGACAAAAATTGTTTTACCTTACTACATAATTATGTGTAATTGCGATTTCTCATGTAAGTGACTGTATAGTTTTTAAAGAGAAATAAATATTCTTTAAACCTAGTATACTACTTCACACACGAGCAATGCCTTTCTTACCTCAGAGCTATTACTGTGGTCAAAACAGTATCCATAAAGTTATGTAATAAATGCTGTAAAACCCCAAAACAACTTGCAAAACTCGATAAACACCAAACGCCGAACCATTAGCACAAAATTAAAATGAGGTTCCGATCAACCTGTTCGCAGGCTTAAATCTAAGCCGAATATCTGAATCTGGTAAAGGGAATTTGTTGGGAAATCGCGACCGTGAATGCGTAGGCGCAGCTTCTCGCAGTTTGTTGTCACTGGTGCGGTAATATTACAGCTGCACTTCCGACTAGGGAGTGGAATAGATGATTTATGTATGTAAATAGTGGATAATGTCAAACATGCTTGATAACGTTTTTGCATATTTTGACGATGCTTTGATTAAGTATGAAGGTGTGAAGTTGGTTGAATCTATGTGATTTAAAGAAAATATAATGTAAAATATTAAATTAGACAATACTCTTCCTTTTTCCTACCATTATGTCAATTGCTTAGTTGTAATAAGATAATATCATTAGGTAATTAATCATTATTCGAACTTAACGTACCTACTGTTCTCTAAAGCGTCATGGCCACTCTATGTTAGAATAAGTACTTCTGTCTTAAAAATTACCGCATTCTTCAAACTAATATAGAAAATTCTAGTTTAGTAGAGAAATAAAAATAAAAAGTTAGACCTAATTGTATATCATTATCTATAATGATTACTTAAAACAATCTTGGGCTTATCTGAGATAGTAAGATATAGGTATCTGAGATAATGAGATAATAAGTAAAACAGATAATGTTTTATGTATTTTAAAATGTTTCGATCATATCTGTTAATATGATATCTATTCAGGTAGGTAGCAATAAATATACAGTTTAAAATTTTATACTTCGAATAATTTATGTAAGTAGGTATGATAATAGCTGTAATTGGATAATTATTATCGGCGACAAAACATGAGCTTACTAAATTGTAATCGATAAAATTGAACCCCTAGGTACCTACATAATGAAGCCCTAAACATTTATCACTTTTAGATAAAGTACATACATCCAATATACTCGTGTAATTTGGTAATTAATTCGGACTTTACCCACAGTTCTCGATTATGAGGCGCGTGTCCTTACCATTGAGCTACCACCGCTCCACAACACACTGTATGTGATCGATTTGCAATGAAAAAGGTATTGTCAATCCCTTACCCTTCTAATGATATGTACCGACGGACTTAAGAACTTTATCGAGGATAATAGGCTCCATTTCCAGTCCTTACCGAAGTTAAATAATGTGAAAAAGAACTCACTTTTCATTCTTACTATTTAACGAATCCCTTTATTGGCAAGCGGGTATAATTTGTTTAATCGAGTTCTATGTAAACTCAGTTAAAACGGCTGTATTTGTTCAGACAATTCTTCGGAAATCTAACAGGCTATCCAATTCAGATTTAAATTTGATGATGAAACTTTTTTAGTCTTAGCTCCGTCGGTTTAATGAATAATAACTTAGTGGATGAAGACAATGAATCTGAATTACCTTTGAGTGATTTCTGAATGTTCGATAGTCGGTTAATCGGACAGTGCAATGAAGAGGTATGACGAGTGTATGACTGATTCTGAAATTGTTTTGTTTAACAAATGTTACGTATAGGAGACGTTCTAAAGTAAATCATTTTATTATTAATTTATAGATTGGTTCATTGTTCTCTCTATCCCACTATTCAAATCGTCTCATTAGCATTTAGTGAAATTTTTCAACTATCAAAAAAAGCTGCAAAGATTTTGTATAGTTTTATGACAAATAAAACAATGCTCTAATAGTGTTAGGTAGTTAATAATATTTTGTTGTTAAAACAGTAATAAAATAGCGTGCTAAATGCTTCAGTACCTTACAATAAAGTGTTACTTTCATGCATAAACTTATCGTAAAACTAATATAAAAGGCCATAAAACTACACTCTTCCTCCTTCCGCGTAACATAATCTGCAATTACTATTATTTTGAAATAGTTCACTTATTTTTACAAGGTTAAATACACATTTCTCGTGACGAGATCGCCTTGTGTCGGCGTGGTTATGAATAAAATGCAAATCAGCACAACTAACAATGTGACGAGAGAACTTTGTTTTGATTAGTACAGGCGAGATAACCTTTCGAACGAGTTAGGGATTTTATTGTTATTCAAACCGGGATATTAGTTCGGCTAGAAATGTATGATAATATGAGTATGTGTACCCATGTCCTAAGCTAACACATAACGTGTTAGCTAGAAAGAGAAACGTGTAAAATAGTTTCTGGATCTATTATACAGTAGTGATTTTTAAAAAAGCTTCTAATATCATATCATCAAAGACCTGTTGATTACACGGTACATTATATATATATATATATATAATTATATCGCAATTGACAGTATATACGTACTATTGTATCCGCTTAAGACAGGCAACTTTGAATGCAACTCTGGATAGCCAATTTACAGGGCAAAAATATTTTTAAATGTTCATAATACGATAGAAAAGGAATAGGTTAATTCAAACAGTTATAGACTATTTTAGTTTTAAAAATGTATTTATTTATACTTAACATTATGAAATTCTAAGCGTACACCAAAATATTAGACACTACACGAGCTTTTGGCCGCGGTATGCCTAGGTTTGCAATTAACCGTGATGTAACGTGGCTAATGTACTTCCAAATAAAGTAATACCGAAAGATTTATCAAATCGGTCCAATAGTTATCAAGCTTATTAATTGCAAAGATACAAACATATGGAATTTTCTCTTTACAGTGCTATCAAAGAAAATTCCACTTGACATTTAATCAACATTTTATGATTAATAAGTAAGCTTCGTGCTGCATTCATATCCCGTAACTATTTTTTGCGTAAATGTATATGATAAATTCTAGTCACATTTAACCTATTACATCTTTAGTTTAAGCCCAGAATGTTGCAGTAGATATAACCCAGAATTTCCCAAGACGAGGCGCCAACTCCGCTGGCCGTATGATATTACTCCCACAGTCACGGCTTAGCTAAATTGCGACGGCGAAGAGCCATTATGTCGGAAATCTTACCTCTACCGAGTATATCAGAATATATGATCCTTCCTAATTATATTCGGAGTAGTTTAGTCGTCCAGGCTGAATACATAGGCGAACGGGTCAAATTTAAAGGGTCACCTATCACAAACATCGGTACCTATTAATTAGTATCAGTGCTGAGTAAAAGTTTTTTACCAAAGCAGTCTATTTATACAACCTAATTGTAACGACATAGTCTGACATACGATTGGTTCTGGTTCGTGGACTGTTTACTTTTGATTTTTTAAATTTAGTCACGTATTTGTATAACTAGTACAGCGGTAAATGAAACCATCTTGCACAACAAAGAAAACTCAACTTACAAATACAAAAAACAAATACAAATATATAACTGGAGTTATATATATAAGATTGTTATATAAATATATATATATATATATAACAATCTTCCAAATTTATCATTCCCTAACATTAGGGTGACAAATGTTAGGTGATCGCGTTTTCAATGACCAAACTCACTAAATCCTAGATCAAGGTCCGAATGGATCCGGATTAAGAATAATCATAATCTCTCACCGAACCAGTATTATAATGAATCATATTTTAAAATACTAGTTTACGACAGATTATTCGTACTTAACTTTGATACACAATCAATAACCTATAAACATACCAACATACCACCTACCTTTTTTATACCAACCCTGATGACAGTCGCTTGATATACTCCATAAGTGTTAGAATCTCGGTGATCGAATTGAATGCATTCTTACTCCCAATTAGTAACCAGAATTAATCCTTAAGTGGGCAGCTGACCATTTCTTGGAACTGGTGGCTGTATTTCGCGGAAGGCCAGTGGAACTGGAAAGGGCACGATCTTGGCGACCACTCCATGTTACTTAATCAGCAAGGTTAGACAGTGTTTCCTTAAAGGTTTTCTATTAGGTATCTCAATTTATACGGATGTAGTAAGTTGGATTACTCATTGCTAGTGACAGGAACAACGAGTGGTATGAATTAATTCTAAAGATAAGCTAACTAAAGGGTGAGTAGATTTGGTAATGTCTGAGTTCTCTTAAATAATGTGAGGGAAGAAATAATTTCATATTAAAAATGAAATAATTTTTATCCTTTATATGCCATCTTTATTTTTTTAATTGCCAATCGCTTTTTCGTGCGATAATGAATAGATATACAAATGAATAGATATACAAATGAATCGATAGATAGATAGACAGGATGAATGGATAGATAGATAGATAGATAGATAGAAATTTGTCTATCTATCTATCCATTCAACCTTTAAAAATATATGTTTATACAAACATACACACACAAACTCTTCTTAAACCACGCACATACATACATAATGGCACGTCTTTTTCTCATGGGGGCAGGCAGAGATCACGTACTTCCATTCAGCCTAAAATTTCTTGATTGGGTTGGGTTACATAGAAAATTTATAAAAATTGTGACGTGCGGCTAGCTTGTCGCCTATATAATCTCAAACCCAATTTTAACGACATGCAAAGCACATTCTTTTTGAGTATCAAATCAACATGGGAAAAAATATATAGTTTTTTTTTGACATTTTCTACAATTCATTAAAAATAAATCACAAAAATTCATCGGATTTATGTCCAGTTACAATATTAAATTATATCAGGTAACAAATTTTATGAAATGTGTGTACAATTTAAGATTGCGACCATTTCAAGTATTAACAAACATAGTTTCAATTAAAGATTAATAGTCACTTGTGTGTGTCAAAAATAAATCATGTTCTATATAAGTACTCAATATAAAATGGGTTTCTGTAAGTCCTTTTATAGTATGATATGACCATTATCAAAAAACCGCCTAAGCGGGTGTTTATATATATCAGTTGATAGGTTCCGTAGTGTTTTTATGGAGTACTTTTTAATTTCGTTTCTAGAAAGAAACTTACTGGAAACATTTTAGAAGATATTCCTGCTTAACCACTACTTGGCCTTAAAACGTATAACAGGAGCATTTTAAAAATATTTAATATATCATACATCGAACCAACAAGTTAAGTTTGACATTTTACGGAAGTAAGCGATGTCATCTTCTCTTTCAAGTTTTCCAGCACAGGAAAAATAAAAGTAAAATTAAAAAAGCTCTATACTATTCCGAGCTTCAATCGTAGGGTTCGAAATGTATACTGTAGCCTATTTTTTACTTCCAGTTGCATATCTTTAGGCTCACATTAAAGTAACATATTAAAATCTCAGACACAGACAGACAAACAAATGAATAAAACTTGCGTCACTGAAAATTCGTTACAAATATCGTTTTTTGTCAATTGTTTGCGAAACTCTAAAAGCTCGCTACTTAGTTCAAATAAGTTCACGTTGATAAGAACAAACTGGCATAAAATAGAATTTTAATCACTACACATTAACCATTTTAAGGGCACAATAGTGCTTAAAGAAAATGTGCGTGTCATACTCAGTCGACACCCAGCCCTGTACCAGAATAGAGTACTATAAATAATTCATATCACAGTATTAAGCCAAAAACCAACGTTTTGTCTTAACATTTATACGAGCAATGTCCACTAGATAACATAAATTAATAAATAATACGATTCCAACACTAATAAAATTAATAAATGAGAGAAAAAAAAAGGAACCGACCAAGAAAATTTAAAGCACAAAGTATTTTAAGTACACCGTGTTATCGTGTCGTATTTTTTCATTAAAGTATGTGTTAATATTAAATAGTCGAATAGCTTAAACTACTTATAAAACTGTTAAGTATGTTAGTTCGTACATTAGAGATGTTAACGAACAAGTTAACGGACTAGGTATTAAACGTTCCCTTCTCCGAATAAAATTTCTATTTATTTTGTCCTCTTCCTCGTTTTTTTAACAGGTCTATTAGGTTCAAATCCCGCAAGTATTAGTAAACAAATAAGCCACATTTACTATGCATATGAAAAATTATTATGAAAATCTCCGCTTAGATGTTAAGGAAAAATATTGTGATGGCTTCTTAGAATATGCAAAATAAAATAGATTTAAAAATATTTCTGCCAAAGCCGCCAAGAACAAGCTTATGAATAAATTTGAAAACCGAAAAATATTATCTTTTTGCATGATAAAAACTATAAAAACAAACCACAATTAAGTGCAAGCGAAACTTTTTGCAACTAATCGGATACTTTGCGAACAAAATAGCAGAATTAAACTAGTTAAACATAAAGTCTTATTACATTGCTTGTTAGGACGATTTATGAGTTTGACCCTAAAATTAAGACAGCAGTTATACTCATAACAGAGCATTTTATCTAATTAACCGGTACACTCATTAAAATATCATTAAATTGCTTAACATAACTTAAGTAAATTTTATACTATGAATTATGCAATTCTACGAGACTTTGTCAATTGAAATAGAGATATATAAAATAGTCAACTAGGATTTTCTTGTCGTAGTAAAGTACTATGATTCGCTTAGGGCTTCTCTTTCGTGGAAATCCTCTTATACAGAAAAGGAAGCGAGGTTTCTTCGTAATGAAAAGCAGCCTTATTACTGAATATTAAACTAGGTTCATTCGGGTACTTATACCGTAGGAGCACCAGTAATTCTGAATAGAAAATGTAGTTAATCAATTCCTTTTGATCCAAAGTCTCTGGTAATCTTTACATAGTATAAAACAAAGTAGCCGCTTCTGTCTGTGCGCTTAGATCTTTTAAGCTATGCAAGAAGTGGTGATACCGTTTGCGCCAATACATTGTTATTAACGATGAAGGTTTATAAAATTGGTACGGGCGGGTCGGCTGTATATACACTCAGGAGAAATTTGGCTCATTTTTTTTTAAAATAACCAAAAATGGTTAGAAAAAAAAATGAGCTAGAAGTACATCCCCACAAATCATCACTTTTTGAGACTGTCTTTAAAAAAAAAACAAGGACAAAAACTTCTAATTAATTCCTCATTAAAAGCAACGTAAAATTAACGTAAAAGTTTCATTGAAGGCTGGCTTCTTTTTTTATACTTTTATACATTACAATTGTTCCTATAAGTTTTATCATTTAATTTTAGCAATCAAAATTTAATAATCGATATATACAAACTAACAAAATTTAATTGATAATAAACTGAACTTCCACTTGCTGAACGACTGGTTTAAGGACGATGACTACGTCAACAAAATCAGTAAGTACAAATTATATGTAGCTTTCATTTAGTAACCAGCTCCATACATTAGGATGTCCTTAGAGATAATATATCACGTTTAATCCAAGTGATCCATTCATATGTCAAGCGTCATTCATTCGAGAAACGTCATACTAATTGCTATGCCCTTGTACGATTGATGCAGCGCCATAAGTACTTGCTCTTACACGTCACTAAGTATCTGCATACTATCGATTCGTACTACACTATCGCCATCGAGAGTAGATATACTCTCGATGGAGATTTCTCGATGGAGAGTAGTAGTAATACAATTGTATTTTATATTATGAATGCTTTACATAAATAAATGCTTATAAAAACATATTCTTAAATTCTTAGTAAGCTTAAATTATAATTGTGAAAATATCCGATTACTACCTTTTCACGCCTTTAACACATAATTGTGATGAAGTCTGATGCGCCTTATGATGTTCTATGGCAAATATTAATTTGAATAAGTACTATAATTGTGAAAGTAACCGCCAGTTTCTATGCCTATACCGCTTAACTTATTGTTGTAGCTTAGGGAATCACAAAAGTTTGACTTTTTATTAACGTTTTTTATTTTGTGTTCCCTTCGATAATTCCCCTGAATTCATTCTAAAATCAAGGTTATAAGCTTAAATGTGTATTTAAACAGGGACTTTTGACTGTCCAAATAAGACCACACAAGCTCTCAGTTCACCATAACTAATCGCATTAACTGCCGAAGTGCTGCCAAAACAGTCGTGTCCCTCTGAACGTGAGACAAGCCTCATAATTTGCACATATCACCATAAACACGCAGCTGACAATAAAACAAGCTGTCAGTTTGTCGCGCTAATTGATTTACGTCGCGTGTTATGGCCGTTCAATATGCATCTACGGACCCGCAAATGTATCGGGCGCGGTGCATGCCGACGGAACAGTGTGCTGTATTGCATTACTACTTCAGTTTCAGTCGTCGTTCATTTATAAAATTGCTGTCGTAACTTAGCAGACGATCAAAAGCGTTTCGGTATCATGATTTCTTACCGATTTATGAATTATTTTTATAAGACTTGTTCTCATTCATGTGAAAGGTGTTTTAATTATTTTGTCATTGACGTTATAACGCTTACAATGTAAAATGTGTTTATATTATTTTGATGTATTAATGATGCATTTCACTGACCTATTCTACGGATTCTGTAACTAAAATAGATACCAATTAAGATTATACAACTTATTAATTTCTTACAAATATTCCACATTTGCTTTACCTGTAATAAACTATATTGTAAACTAGTAAATATTCTAAACAAATATACATACTTAGTGTTAAATTCTGGATATAAACGCGAGACTTAGTTTAATATTCCCAGTAGAATAGTTTTGTTAACATGTGTATATTCAATTACTTTCAAATTAATAAGTTTTCCTTACTCTCAATGTGTGGGGAAGTATTACTTTCTCCCGGGGATTTAGATAGCACCAAACACCATAGTACAGTCGTTTTCGCTATAACAATTTTATTTTTTTACAAGAACACATTCTACAAATAATAAAGGGTATATTTAATCGTTAAAGTATTTTACTTCCTTATAAATTATATGGAGTTCTATAGTTTTTTTAAGCATCGCCTCATTATGCTTATAGACTGGAATAAATATATATAAAAAATATATTATATATAAAATTGGTAGTATCAAAAACACCCTCTAACAATTACGAAAAACATATGAAGGTGATCTATTTTAGGTAGTCGTGTTATACAAAGCTCGATTAATGGGATCAGGACATGCATTCGCTAGTTTTTTCTTTTTGATCGCTACAATCACTAAAGTGCTCTAATTGTGGCTTGAATACGAACGCTGATATTTCCGGTCGTTTTCATGTTTTTTTTTACAATTACCGGTGCAGCTAATGTTCTTTGAACTATAATACCTTCACAAAAGAGGACAAATGTACGGTTTGTGAATGATACGTGGTACTTCATATGATTAAACATTTTGGGATATGACGATGGAAAAAAAAAACCATATTAATTACGAGTATGGTCGTCTTTAAAATCGATGAGTTTTAGCAATACCGGCAGACAGGCACGGCCGAAGTTGGCTGGTTGAATATAAAAAAAATTAAACATTTCATTTACATATTAATATTAAATAACATATTATACATATTAACGTAAAGGACATAAGTTCAATTTCCGTGCCGATCCTACGAATGAAAGTTGACGAAACAAACACTAAAATGATTTTGATGCCTCCATTGTTTTTTGTATAAATACATAGTTACTTAGCTACACGTTTTCAAAACAGATCAGCGCATACGACATTTCTGATATTTACTTATTGGTATAAGCAAAGTATTTTACAAAATGTTATATAGCGTGACTACAATGAATTTAAACAGAGTGAATGTATTCCTATATAATCAGATCCACAACTTTGGAACTAGGATGCAACACATCCAGCTCGTCACAACCTGGCCAAGTTTGATTAACGCGAGCTCCACAATATTGTGTTATGCGCAGTTTGACAAGCGCATAATTTGTTAACAATCCCGCAACATAGTTACCGAGTCACACTACGGCAGGCTTTCGAGGAACTATCGTGCGTAGTATGAAGGAATCTTCTGCTTCCTTAAATTCTTAGTTGGGCCCCCTGGAACCTTCATCTTCTCATGTTGCGAAACTATCGTTTGTGTAGCAGAACTTTCTAAATCGATTTCATGTCCTGTTCTTCTGGTTTGTTTGGACTCTACTTCGCTTGTCTAAGGCCAGTCAGCTTGCAAATAGTCATTGACACGAGTCTCTTACTGTCAGGCCACACTCAATGGGAGGGGTACTAAGTTTCGTAACATTTCAAAACAGCATTTAACATAGTATTTGCATGTGATGTCACACTAAGGAGGTTACAATTGTAAGACGGGGAGTCTGCTGTGACAAAGACGCAGGTGGGGCAAAAAATCATGAAATTTATGTAACGTACTTTATGGATAGCCCCAAATCTCTTGTAAACACAAATTGTAACGTCAATATCAGTTTCCTATTTTTGTTTTGAAAATTCCGCGAACGCTTCACTATTCAAATTGGGTATACATATTCTTCAATCACAACTATTTCTACATTGTATGCAAGCAGGTACGTCTATTATACATCATTAGATGAATAATGTTCATAATCAAAGATAAAGCAATCGACGCAGCCAGGCCTGTGGATATGCGAAACACCTGTTTCATCAACATATTTATTCAGTGAAAGTTCGATTCCTTTTTTTTTTACGTGAGGAATGCATTTACGCACCGTCCAAGTAAACCTAGGTTCGGCCTACGAGGGATGTGTCGGACTCAGAGGTTCGGGAAAACACTCCACTACCGACTAAACCTCACGGTGGTCATTCTTGGGGCGTGGCGCAGATTCCGGGCTCCCCACTGCGGGACTCTACGCGAAATCTACGTCTATGCCGCTGCTAATCCATGCGGCCCATCTCGAGGGAGAGGCAACCTCGCCCCCATAACACCTCGCGGTGCTTATGACGGCACAGACCACAGTGTCACCCCATCCTATTTAACGGACGAGGATCCACGTGTCATCATCTTCTCTGGGGCTGCTTGAACGAAGTGAATGCAGGCCCCCCCGCAAACACTCCACAACCCCAAAGGCGCACAACCCCTGTAGGGCGCAAAGTTCGATTCCTACGCTAAGTTTCATTAAGTTGTAAATAAAACAGGTATCGACTAGGCTTAGGATGATGTGGTACCTTACTACATATATTTTCATTTCTACAGCATGTGCTTAAACTACTTATGTTTAAAATCGGTATACTTGGTAGTTGTTTGCCTTTTATTTATTTATGCTGCATTTAAAGTTCGTAATGCCCAAGTAGGGCAAATGAGCAATTGAAAAACTACTTTTAAAAGCAAATACACTACGTTTATCCGGTAATAATGTTTGATTTGTTGTTAAAAAACGACCTAGTTTGAAACCTTTTAGTTTAAAAGTGTGATATGACACTGAATTTTATTAGCATTACTTATAGACGGAGCCTTTGAACACGTGTACGTTTGACAGTCTGAAAAAGGAATGCTAGTTTACTATGCAGGTACATTCCATCTCTAGTTAGATTTCCAAGACCGGTTAATTGATCCAAGGGACTGCTATCTTTGTGATCTTGAACAAATTGGATCGTGGTCACATATCTATGACTATTTGTATGTGCAAATTTCGTTTAGATGTTTCTCTCGCCACTGAGCTGATGATATAATATGATTATATATATGTATAGCTGACCCGGCGCACTTCGTTCCGCCTAACAGTCAATGAAACAATCGGGTTAAACAAATTGATATGTAAGCTATCCTATCTTTCAAGTTGGATCAAACTGCACACGGTGTGCAAATTTGATTAAAATCGGTTAAGTAGTTCCGGAGTCCATCGCGGACAAACAACGTGACGCGTTATTTATATATATTAAGATATGCATTTAAAAAATCTAATACCGAAACATTTTTCATGTGAAATGTGTGCATTTACCATTCAGCTACTACCACTTTAAAAAAATAAACTCTATAAACATACTACCACGCTCGCAATCACCAAAGGAGTATAAAGAGCAATACGATTGTTTAACCACTCTTGGACAAAATAAAATGAGTTTGTGTTTGATGCAGAATTATGAAAAAAAATGGCAAGTGGCCAGCTCATCGCCAATTACCTAATACACCATTAGTCGATTTTATGCTGTGCAACGAACGCACTTGGTGCATTATTTATTATTCTCAGACCAACACGGGACAAACATTACTCCTTTTTTGCTGAAGTAATGCCTGTTAATTTGACATCACAACTGATGCTGTCATCTTAGGGCAAGTCTGCATGAAACGCAATCAAAGTGAACTTCCCCATGCGCCCGAAACTTCGGTTCAGTTATTAGCTGGATATCCGCCGTCGCAGTCACGACACTTAGCCGAACTTAGCTGAAGTGGCTATTTAAAATTGGATTGTGCTGGATCATGTTAAAGAGCAAGCATATCTATAATATAAAAATGAATCGCTGAATGTGTTGCTAAAAGCAAATCTCGAGAACAGCTGAACCAATTTCGCTAATTATTTTTAGTTGTGTTTGTTATTATCAGGTAAAGGAAAAAAATGAAAAAGCTGTACGGAAAAAAAATGGGTATTGAAAATCCGAAAACGGGGCGTTACGAAATGCGCCGGGTCAGCAAGTTTGTTATAAAATGCCCTGCTCGTATTAATGTTAGTCGACCACAGAAACTTTTATTTATTTTTTTATATTTATGTTATGGGAGAGTGTTATATGCGCTATTTATATTATGGATCTCGATCGCCGTAAAAAAATTGTACTTAGTTGGCGAGCTAATACAGTCTGCCCGATGGTAAGTAATCACCTTAGCCTATCAACATTTGTAATACTACCTAAATGTATCTACCTGAAAGTCTCAAACGGATTCATAATAAAATCAGAGATTTATTTAATACATTCCATACGTTTATTATGTAATAAATAAATAATAAATAAATAAATATCCAACTACATCACATACATTGATCTGACTCCGAGGTAAGTAGCTTAAGCACTTGTGTTACGGATGTCAGAATCAACAGTGGTATTACAAATATATACTTAAATATTAGATATTAACACCCAGACACAGAACAAACACAAGTATTCATCATACAAATGTTTGTCCTGGGTGGGAATCGAACCCACAACTCTTGGCGCATGGGGCAGGGTCACTACCGAATGCGCCATCGAGCCAGTCAAATGTAATAGTAGATTAAATAATAACACCTATTAACTCTTATTAATATATTTGACTGGCCCTATGGTCGAGTGGCCAGAGACCCTGGCCACGAAACCGAGGGTCGCGGGTTCGAATCCCGCAAGGGGCAAATGTTTCGTGTGATGAACATGGGCATTTGTACTCGATTCATGGATGTTTATAAACGTATTTAAGTATGTCTATTCGTTCACCTAGTATCCATATCACAAGCATAAGCTTAGTTTGGGACTAAGGAATTGGTGTGTCAGTCCTGTGAATTTATTAATATTATATTATTATTATTTCTTATGAAAGCTAAGAACTATGTTAGTAGAGACGTTAACTAAATCCTTTTATTAAGTTATTGTAATAAAAGGATTTAATTAACGTACATTACTAAGACATCGCAAAACCAAGATATGACATATCCGGTATGTATCACTGCTCCCATTTCGAGCACGCTAATCAAGCTGGAATGAAACTATTAGGGTAACTATTAGGCTATTAGGGTAATTAAGAATATAGTCTTGGATTTAAGTCGGTTCTCTCTGCCTACCCCGCTAGGGAAGTGGCGTGAAGTTTATTTAGTTAGTTAGTTAGTCTTGGATTTACATAATAAACTGACTTTAACTGAAGTATCAGAAGTCAAAGAAATATAGGCAGAAATTTTGTACCAATCGGACTTTCCTATATGAAGAATTTACTTGGATGCTAAGGAACAGTATAAGAAATAAATAAATTATTATAAAATCTAGCTTTTGACCATAGATCGCTTATATGTTATTCTAAAGTATAAGCTATACTATTGTATTCATTAAAATCCATACAGAACTTTTTTCTTGAAATATCCATCCATACAAACTTTCGCGTTTATAATATTAGTAAGAAGTAAAAAAGGGATCTTATAACATACCCATAATATCAATAAAAGTACCAATAATGTGATTAAGTTGCATCTCTGCTTTGACATGCCGCCCATCAACATCAACTTTTTTGAATGACGTGAGGTGGTTTAAGATAATTAAACGTCAAATATCGATCAAGACACTAGTCTATGACAGCATCCATCAAAAAAGGGCCATTTCTAAAGTTAATGGTTAATACAAAATACCAAAAGTCTAATAGACGTGAAGTTATCTAGCTTGCGCTATGTTTCGCGCTTAAATAAACAGGGATTAGCAAAATTGGGTTACATCGAAGCGGCTGTTTTTCTAACGCAACCGTAGATACAAAAACCAGGCACTTTAAACATGGTTACATATGTATATCAATAGTTATATTTTGTATCTGCAAGTCGCACCACGATGTTTCCCTCACCCTCGAGCGAGTGTTCTAAATGCGTACTTAGATTTTAAATGTCAAATCAGAGATACATGTCTTAGTTTGAACCATCATTTCGCATGAGGTACCTATATGTTCTTAACACTGAGCTTCAAATATAAAGCATTAAACATATACATACAATTATAGTACAGAACTAACTACCTACTAGTCTATTCAGAAACAACAACAGTTGATCTTACGGCATAAGCTAATCGCTTCAGTTCACGACCCGCTATGAAACACAATCAAAGTGAACTTCCCTGGTGAGCCGGGTTGCAGTTTAGATATTAGCTGGATAACCGTCGCAGCCACGATGCCAAGCTTAACTGCAACTTATATATGCAGTTTTCGTTTGCATACTTGCGTAGTACACAATACAATAGTATTGTATTGTGTGTATAACGAACTTTATTAAACGTACGTTATTTCGAGAATATCCTTATTATTTTATTTTGTAGTCAGGTGTTATGAACATAACAACAATATAATTATCTCATGTTTGTCTGGGACTCAAAAGATAGTATTTCGCTTCGGTGAGTGTAAGCGCGATATTATGTATGCACCTATTCTATTATGGGTAGCAGATAAATGATTCTCAATAAACAAGATATATACAATAAATACTCATTATCTTCTTAACGGTATGTCCCGTGCTTGTGAACTCAGACCATGATCCAGGATTTAGTAAGTCTGGTACATTGAAGTGACAGACGATCTGACCTCCATCCTTAAATAGGGAAACCAATTTGGATAAGCGTTACATATCGTTCATTTTTGGATCATGGTTACAATTCCAAAGTTGTTTGAATGTGCAGGTTTCATCACAATGTTTTTCCTCACCGCCGAGCTAGTGGTATAAATACGTACATAGATTTGAAATATTCAGAGGTACGTGCCCGGGTTTAAACAAGTTACAAGTTAACAACCGGGTTTAAATAAGCAAAATATACCTGCATTTCGGTAACTGTCCAACATTTTTAGATCCAATCTTAATTAGTTCTTAAATTTTTTTTTTAACAAACAACAGTTATATATTATTAGAACCCATATATCAAAATACACTAAACGCATAATATGGGCCGCGTTTACTATTGAATTACTGAATTAGCGTCACTCAAATTGAGTCTAAACATTTATTTCCGGTCTGGAAGCAATAATTATTTCACTGGTTCACTGGTTTATGTGACCATTTGCGTTAGGTAGGAAACATTTTGTGTTCAGTAATATTTTTATGTAATTTTTTAGTTACAAGTTTTAACATTGAACAATGTTTAATATAAGAGTTCTTCCTAGTAATTATGAAATTTTTACTTGGAAATATATTGAATAAGGTAAATTATTAATTCAAAAGATCAAAAGCAATTAAAGATTACGCTTAATAACATTTTTGTATTCATAGGAAGTTTTAATAAAATTTTGGAGCCGTTGTTAAACCATTAGCAGTAATATACTTAACGAACTTTTATATTATTTGTTATTTTATTTCAAGCATACTAATGTAGGTATGAATCCGTGTGAATAATGACTGTAATTCTATTTAGTTTACTAACAATATTTGTAGATATAAATAAATTTTAAATAATTTATATATGCATAATCATGGAAACTCAAAAATAAATAATATTGAAACGAAGCTTAATAGTACTTTTGTGTGGTTGGATTAACCTTATTTCAGAGTTTGAAGCCACCATTAAAGCCTAGGCTTGGATCTAAACCAATGTAGGTACATTGAACGGGAATTAATAAGACAAAGTTGTTGATGAAGTTCAAAGTGAACGTTCTTACAACACCTACACGGAAAGTCCGACTAGAAATAAACACAAAACAAATGGATAGTAAACATTTCAAAGTAAACAGAAAACAACAGATGCTCTATTATTTGCCGGTAAAAGGCGCGTAACAAACTCGCTGTGTAATCGGATAGTTCTCGTAACAGTTTGATTGTTTGTGTGCTCCCCTTGGCCCGGCCCTGGCGTATGCGGGCGGGGTGATCGCCATGGAACGAGACATTTTTAATTTCCTTTTGACGTTTGACGTGTGTGTTTTGTGTGTTTGTGTCAAATAGAAAAAGGAAAGCCTTTGTGTTTTTTCGTTCATGGTGAGGAACACGACTGGCGTGGCAAAAACAATTACCATGTTCAAATGTTGCGATTTTTTAATAAATAAACATATATTTTTATTTTCATGTACTTGGTATAAAGGTTTTATGGGGTATTCACTTATTTACCTAGAAAGAAACAAAATTACTTTTATGCTAATATTCGAGCTTGTATTGAAGATTTGTTCTCATACATTTAATCTTTTTTATCTCCAGAAATATGTATATTTTTTGGATTTTATGATATATAATATGTAAAGGGAGATAATGTGTAAAGGGCAAATAAAAAAACTCACTTCACAATTATAATATTATTTAAGCTATCAACTTATAATGAGGTTCATATTTTTCGACTGACATAAAACTGTAATCAATTATCCTAAACCTATGAAATTGCTTTTAAATGTTTGTACATAGATATATATGAGGGTATATAAAGTCCTTCATCTTTTTAATATAATTACTCACTGATTATAACGACTGTTAGATAATTACAAACCTTGATTGCTGCTAGTTGATAGATCTCCTATTATGGGAATACAAGACCACAAAATCCGTGTAACTGTATAATTCATAGGACTCAATATTATATGCATCCTGCTTACAATTCAAATAAAATAGCCATGATTTATTTGATTAATTTATAATTGTTTTCCTTCGTTTAATGGATCAATATATTTTTATTAGTCACTAGTCTCATACTATTGTATCCTCGATTATTACATGGACTAGCTTTTATTTATGTTACTTACATTTTTGTGAAATAAAAAGTAGCCAATGTTCTTTCCTAAGGTACAAATTTATGACAAAATTAATTGCAATCGGTTTTATAGATCTAAGATGTGAAAACATAAAAGATATAAAGACAGAGTTGTTGTAAGGGTTCCGTACCCAAAGGGTCAAAACGGGACCCTATTACTAAGACTCCGCTGTCCGTCCGTCCGTTTGTAGCCAGGCTGTATCTCATGAACCGTGATAGCTAGATAGTTAATATTTTCACAATTGATGTATTTCTGTTACCCTTACAACAACATTAATACTAAAAGCAGAATAAAATAAATATTTAAGGGGGCTCCCATACAACAAACGTGATTTAAATGCCGTTTTTTTGCTTGATATTGGTACGTAACCCTTCGTGCGAGTACGACTCGCACTTGGCGGGTTTTTGTATTTATGCTATTGGTAAAGACATACATCTTATTCTACAAAGATACATTCACGGTTGGAAAGGAATTATACTTATAGAGATACGCTCATTAATAGCATTCATTATACAAAATAAGCTCTATGCCTTTGAACCAACAATGATTAAAAAACGTAACATGTTTATCCATTCATAAGTATGATAAACAACAATCGACAAGTCCCAAAAAAGCTCTAGGCTAGATAGGGAGTAAGTATTATGAGAAAAATAACATTGATCAAATCGCTACTTGTTTTCCAGAGTTGTAACCAGAGTATATTATCGCGAACACAAACGTAAAATAAACTTTAGTTTACACTGCGACACATCCACAAATAGATTGCATTGTGTTTACACAGACGCCTGGCACGAAGCAGGTTTGTTTTCAGTCTCTTGAGGCCTGGTCAAAGGTCGCTATTGCCTTTTAACCGCAGCGCAAATTAAACATCTCTAGTTGAAAATAAACCACTCGAAAATAGTCGCTCAAAGACTTTGCTTTGCGACCGTCTTCAATATAGCAGTGAATATAAATACAGATGTTTGTTTTTATGAAAGAAACACAAACAGTGGGGCTTTGAGTCGAAAGGAGTTCTGCATTAAATGCGAAACTGCAGAAAGTCTATGGTAAGTAAACATGAGGAATGTGTGGACTCGTCCATACGAGTCCACACATTCCTCATGTTTGTCACAAAAGTGACATTAGTATGGATAAAACCATTTTTATCCATACTAATGTCACTTTTTGTTGAGCAACATTTTGCAAAATGGTAACATTTGATCAGATTCATAAGCTTTTGAAACCAATTGTTGCAATTTGATGCATATTTCTCATGACAAATATCCAACTTATGGAGCTCGTTAGCCATCAGATGAATAGTGTTTGTGAAGTAGTTCATGAGCACCAGCTGACATTTACTGACATGTTCGATCTGCAACCCGTACGAACATATAATAAATTATATACTACATTATGTAATCAGATCTTGAACATGGTAATGTTTGCACTAAGCTTCTCTATGCCGGCTGAGTCCTTTGATAAGAGACCATTGATAAACACAATAATATTACACCTGGGTACACAATATGCACCAATTAATGCTCAACTAATTGTGATAATGATGCATCAGATAGTAATTGAAATTAAGTAACCGTTCATCGGTATTGATTAATCGAATAATAGCTAATGCATGTCCTTTGTGTTTCAAACGTAAAATAGATTTGTTTACTCGTAGGACTCCACTGAACAGTAATTAGTTACTAATTATGATATAATATTGATATTATAAAAGGTACCAAGTTCTACAGCTACAATTTTTTTTTTTTGCATTACATTATAACTCCAATGCCAGGTTTGGAACTCCAGCAACTCTTGCAAGGACTATTTGAATGACTACCCAAAATGCCACGTTAGAAAACCTCTGTAGTTACCCACTATATATTCTTATATACCAAATAATAATTATTGTTTTAAAAAAAAATATTCACCTTAAACAGATTACTCATTTTATTCTTATAAAAATCTAGTACTTACTCCTGTCACTGACACTATTAAGTCTTGAGGTAACAAGCTCGTTCATCGAACGGTTCTTTGATAGGGTATTAAGTTTGAAGCTTGGCACCGAGAACTTTATGTCCGCAAACAAAGAAGCTTCATACTGTGTCACATATTATAGAGTGACTTTGTTGCACAATGTATGTTTACAACCCTTGGTATTTCTTATCTACTGTATTTACAAAACCTACATACATATATACAGACTAATGGTATATGAAGCTATGGGTATGTGATTGTGTAGGTAACGAGCTAGCCACTTGTCAATACTTTTTCACAATTTTACATCTAACCCAGCCCATTGTGCCGTGTTGGTCTAGGACTTAAAAGAATGTGCCAACTGTGTTTCTTGCCTAGCATGTTGTAAAAGGTGACTAATGGTATATCGGGTTTTGGGTATGTGATTGTGTAGGCGACGAGCTAGCCACTTGTCACTACTTTTTCACAATTTTCCATCTAACCCAGCCCAGTTTTATTTTAGGCTTAATGTTGTTAAAGGGGCCTGCTGTCCCTATGACTCTGCCTTCCCCCTTCTGGGATTAAGGGCGTGATGTTATGTATGTATTTATGTATGTACATACATACTTGAAAAATATACATAAATAATGATAATTGTACCATTTTTGGTGGGTGGTAAAATAGAGATATTAGTTTTTGTAATATTTTTTGGTAACAGCAAGGGTATAAACTGGTTTAATGGTTCAAACTGAAGTTTTAGGTACTTAATAAAATTAATTTAACATTGTGTAATGTTAAGTTAAACTTATCCAAGAGCATAAAATGTAAGCGATCTTAACCTACAGGTTTTGTGGTCTAGACAGTGGTTTTTGAGTTTCCAATAATTTCATTATTAGTTTCAACATTTTGCTTAAATATGTGTCTAACGCCGTCTGAAAACTTACTCAGGGTGACCGAGCCAAGCAAATTTAATGCAATTTATGAATATTTTATCTTGAGAATATCATGGCTATGTGTACTGTAGATTAAGAACGAATGGGTTGACTTTCGTGTAACAATTTACAATAAGTTGATAAAATTTTTAATTTATTTTTTAATTTATATTTTTTTTTTTGGGTAATTGCGAACACTTAAGGTAAAACTAAAATAAAAAGAAACCAAATTAAGTCATCAAAGTTATGTATTAATCAGTCTTTAGTTAAACTAAACAACCTTATATTTTTATAATCAACAGTGATAATTTTTTGAATAGAATCAAATTGTAATTAAAAAACAATACATCTGGTGTCCGGGATAACCACAGATACTGAATGGGGTTACCTCGGACACACTAATTAGCGCAAAAATCACATAAAAAAGCCCTTCGACGAGCTTCCACCATTCGTGCACTTCTCATGGGCCTATAATCTACATTAACATAAGGCTAAATCAAAAACAAAAAAGGCTAAACAAAAATAAGGCTAAATCGCAACTTTTCAAAATCAAACGACCCAATAAATCAAACACAAACTCCACGAAAACCGATTAATTGGTTCAATTGTCCGGATCACTTTGACATCGCGGGAACAATCTGTGGACAAAGTTTGTATGCAAAAGTCGCCTCAACTCACCCGCGATTGGATTGTCTACGGGGGAAGTTTGATAGCTCCGAGAATGTAGTTAGATAGGAAAGTTCGTATGATATGAATTATTACTCCCAGTGTGAGCCATTCTGGACACGTAATGGATTCAAATAAACCAACTTTGCCGTTTACATTAATTCTCGTATTGGCTAACGTCCATGCATCGAATTATTTGTGTTGGTAATTTATTCTAGTCGTAATTTGTTGGAACAACATGTTCCTATTATTTTGTATCAGTAATGCAACGTGGTTTAATGCGAAGCTAACTAAATGCATAGGCAATTAAATAGAAGAAACAGAGCACTGAGAATATTGACATATTAATCTATACACATTTTCTCTTTAAAAGTAGAGCATTTTTCTTAGCCCTCGTTTAATTTCACTATATACTAACCTACATACGTAACAACGTACCAATCTTCAAACAAAGTCCTAAAAACAAAAGTTGAGCCACCGAAATGGTATGTCACTCACGTCTTAAATCGTGAAATTGTTGCCTGTGTCTCCTGATGTTCCAACACGTAACGTACAAGGAGCGGAAACATCACAGGTGTATCAGACGTGATTTTTATAACATCAAACATAAAAGAAACAAAACATGGAACAGTTTTTGTATACTTCTTAAGCCCACAAACAGGGACACAGCCAGCCTAGTGGTTTACGGTAAACGTTATTAGCCGCCTACCCCGCTAGGGAAATAGCGTGAAGTTTAGTTAGTTAGTTAGTTATTAGCCTACTATGTATATTTTGAACGAAAGTTATTTAAAATTTGTATTTATTAAACAAGTATTTTTCTAGTGCGTTGTCGTTTCTGATTTTTTATTTTAGTGGTGTGTTTTTCTAGATCTGTTTATTGTATTACAGTGATTGCGCTTATTAGATACATTCGTAATTAGCCCTTAAATAGGTTGCTGTCTCAATATTCTCTACGGAAATAATACAATTATTGGTGTATTATTGGGATATGATTATTAGGGCTAAATTGCAATATTATTAATGATCTATTTGATTTACGTCCATCCAAGTACTTAAAAGTTTCTAGGTTGGTAAAATAAACATAATATTCTTTAATTGTAATACATATAGTTAATCATGAAAAATCTCTTTTAGAACATTGTAAAACGCCTTTACTGATGATAATTAACTTATAAGGATCTTGAAATCTTAAAACGTTCCAGAGGGTGGGCTTTTCATTTAAAAGAATTATCGCAGTTTAAATGATGTCATTCTACTATGATAATACCGCAGGCTTAGTTGTCAATATTCTAATTGTCATCATAGTAGGATTATATGCAAATTATGTAACTCAGAAACTATTCATCTGGGTTGTCTATCTAAAGGTCACAAAGATAAGATGACATGGTATAATAACAATCTAGCTCACTTAATCGAGGATGGGCTGACCCAAAGCAGGAACGCGACATTCATAAAAAATGCAAAAAGTGTTTATGCATGAAAAATCACTTATCAGGCTACTTTTTTGACAAAACTGCGTAGTATATCAACGATAGTATAGCCAATCAACAAATGATAAGTTATTTTGGCTCTTGTGTTGACAATTTTCGCTCTGTAAATACAATAATAAAGCAATCACTTGAGATCCCATCCTCGGCCAATTCAGGCTCAATTTGGGGTATGTACCACTCATGGCCGCTTACCAATTACGGACAATGCACTGTTGCTAAATAAAGACGTTTTCTGGTCTCCAAACGATCTAATAGACAGCAATTTGGGCACAATGAAATAAATGACAGCGGGGAATCTACGCTTATAACTTGGAATTTTGAATAGAATGCAATCTAAAATTATTGCATTACCTAATATTAATAACATAAAATTAAATAACTGAACCATTGCTGTTACACCAGAATCCCAATAATACACCAATAATTGTATTATTCGTAGAGAATATTGAGACAGCAACCTATTTAAGTTACAATCACATAGCAAATTAACAGTAAATGTAAGTAAAAAACGACTAGATTTCAATATTCGTACTAAATATGTTAGATAAATGCAATACACTTTTACTTATAGTCATCGTTATATGTTTAGTAGATCACTATATATAGTATATAATCTATCACAATTTTATAGTAGGTACCCTAGGTATAACTGTAGTAATATCGAAAGGAAGGATACAAACGCACAAACGCATAAAATTATCAATTTTACATTCTGGACAGCCTTAACAGCGTCATTTAAATTTATATAATAGTTTACTAGCAGTAATAAAATAATCGTGAGCTGCCGCTTTTTATTGCTGACCTCTGAACTGAGAACCAGGAATCCATACAAACACAATTTGTGAATGTACCGCACAGCGTTCGTAATAGACTGTTTCATTACTGCACACGTCTACATTGTGATTTAGCCGAGTACGTGCGAGGGACTTGAAAACTGTAATTGTCCCCGCGTCACGACGTTGCATTCGCTCCGTGGGGTAAAGTTCAAAGGGCGCATCTGCTATCGGACCTTTGTATCTGAGGATCGGGTCCGAGTGTTAACCGCACGTTGCGAAGCCTCCAATTTTCGGTATTAGTGACGGCGATTATGACTAATGGCCGATCCGAGCATAGGTGTTGTGCGGTCGTGCGGTGATTATGTGGTTAGCGTGCGATACATCACGCTTACACGACGGGTGCTTACAGGCACTCGATCGTAGGTAGCTTGTACTAGTAGTCTTAGTATGAACAGGTGCTGTGTATAAAGAACATATCAAGATCGGCGCGATAGGCAAAACAGTTGGTTGTTTAGTTTAGTCTAGATAATTTAAACAACTGTACAAATATTTTATTGCATTAGATGATTGTGTTACAAGATGTTATATTAAATTACAATTACTGAATTTATTTCTTAAGTAAATAAGAATTTAAATGTTCAAAACATATAAAGCTTAATTATTGTATTGTAAATATTAGATTAGATTCTAGCTATTCATAAAACCTGGTGTGGCGGCGATCATAGTCAGGTCGCCCGACAATAAATTTAGGCAAACGCGACTTTGTCTTAATTAATTCTGCTTTCCAAGACCTACAAAGTTATTACTTATGGATATCAAAAGAAAGCTTATATAATCTAGTTTAATGTTGTAAAATCCATTTTGTTATAAACTGTAATATATTTCGTAAAACTCGGAAAGAAAAAATATTACGATATAACTCAACAGCAATTGTTAATTTCAATATTATTTGAACTACTTTAAATTCGTATTTGTACTCTAGTTCTTGCACGAAAAAAAAATCTATAGTTTCAGTTATACCATATATTTTTTATATTTATATAGCTTAACTAGTTTATGAGATATTGACGTTTAAAGTAGGCAATGAACGCGCGCTCAGTTCGCGAAAACCCGTTCGCGGCGCTCGTACAGGGGGGGTGACGGGAGCTGTCAAACGATGTTCATACCAGGAGATAAGTCAAATCAAAGTAAGAAATTGAACTTCATATGCATCAATCGCACATGACTTGCTCCACCGCGCCTTGTCGCTGAACTCTTCCCACAAAGGAACCGGCCAACTTCCCAGCCGTGCGATATTTTCCAAAGTTCCTGATAACCCCCGTGTACTGGGATAATTCCTGAACTTGCCGATAGCAGGACTTAGAGCGTACGAGTCGGTTACGTTGTAAATTCACACTCGATAAGCTTCGCACTCGTGATCAAGTTTTAACGAGTAAACTAGCTTTGTACCGAATAACAAGTGGAAGATCTGGCTTATATGAGCTAAGAAACGTATCACTTGTTGTCCATAGTAATTTGAGGATTTTACTTTATGTGTTATAATAATTAGTAGACAGATTTTATTTATTTATTTTTATTAATACAGAATTTTTAGTTATACATCTGTATGTATGTTATGCACATAGGCAAACTTAACTCACCATGAATTTTCTTCCAACAAAGCTATTAAATATACAAGAGAATCAATAATTATAGGACGAAGAAGATGAAAATTTTACACACATACCTACAATATAATCACGCCCGAAATCCCCGCAAGGTGGAGTCCAAGCATCAATGAAGCTCCTTAAACTTAATTTTACCAAAAAAAAAAAATCAGTTAGTATATAAATAAATTCAGTAGTATAGTATAGTATAGTTCAGTAATATAGTTAAGTATATGTCCATTTTGATTTTTCAAATTTACGTAAAGTAAGAACGTTCTATCCTACCAATAGCTAAGAGAGAAAAAATTAAAAAATATTGTAAGGTTTTAAGATAACTATAGATGATGTAAACATGATCAAACATCTCCCACGGTTACGAAGCCGAACAGTTGTCCCTAAATTGTGGACTAACCAAACGAACCTGCCCACACACTTTGTGTGTAATTAAAATTGCATTCGTTTTTTTTTATTCAATTTCAACTTAATTAATTCTAAGATATACATACAGTCATACATAACATCACGCCCATAATCCCCAAAGGGGAAAAATAAAACTTTAGACTGAATTAGATGGAAATTTGTGAATATATAGCATTAGTCGCCTTACGACATGCTAGGCAAAAAACATGTTGGCACGTTATTTTTAAGTCCTAAACCAATATGGGACCTTCACACTGAAATTCAAAGAGATGTTTTAAGATTTATTTGTTCCGTTAAAATAAAAAAAAACACCGTGTTAGATTTTGCGTCGAGTATCTAAAATATAAAATATTTTTGTCATCTACTTCACAACGATGGCTCGATGCTCAAATTGTAATCCCACTCCAGGTGACGGGATCGTAAAGACTTAAATATTTGTTCCAATCGGCTTGATTCACAAATCAGTCCTTTTATTGTCTTCCATCTCATTGATAAGCCCCTGGAATTATCCGGAGGAATTCGAAATGGATATCTGGAATTATTTGATTTTTATAATTTTCTTAAATGTTTAATGACAATAATAATACATGTGCTTGTTTTTTGACCATTAAGTGTTTTATTACATTTTTAAGTTTCTGTCAAACCAGCGTCTAACGTACCGTGTCGGTAAGCAACGTTTTAGTTTTGGTCGAGAGCAGACAATACATAATTTGGCTGGCTCGATGGCGTATTCGGTAGTGACCCTGCTATGTTCGATCCCCACCCAGGACACACATTCGTATGATGAATACTTGTGTTTGTTCTGTGTCTGGGTGTTAATATGCAATATTTAAGTACATATTTGTAATACCACTGTTGATTCTGATTTCCGTAACACAAGTGCTTAAGCTACTTACATCAGACTCAGATCAATATAATATGTAGTATAGTCGGATATTTATTAAAAAAAATATTCTTATTAATTAAAGTACAAAAACAACGGATGCAGAAGTTGACAACATTTTTTTCTTTCTTCATATTTTTCCGCTTTAATTCCAATCAACATGCAATTATAGAGCCATATGCGCGTCCACCCGTCAAACTAGCGGTGACAAGTAATTAATTTTGCTTATCACAACTAAAATCTTCGTCTATAGAACGCCAGCCGAGTGCTCAGTCACCATCCATCACTTGGTAAGGTCATTCCATGTGGGGTCCCATACATTGTCTCCGCTATATAACTCTGCGACACTTTTATTAAATTTACTATTGAACTTTTAGAAGAAAATGTTGGGGAAAATTGGCGATACGTCGCGTGTTGAAGGAGAAAATTGGCGACATCAATCAATGTGGACACGGAGTATGATGGAATAAAGTTATGACATGGGACTAAATAAAGATAGATGATTTTTTTTCTGAAAGTAAATAAAGATAACTTTTGTATGTAACATTTTTATCCTCTAACCAGTTCGATGCGTTCCACTTTTTATCTAATTATAAGTCGACAAAGACTATTACATGTATATAATTAACGTTTAATACGTATTTTAATATACCGTATAATAGTTTAATAGCATTCAAAATAATCTACCGATGTCCCATGTTGGTCTGGGACTTGGCCCATGTTGATCTGGGACAAAAAAAAAAGAATGTACCAACTGTGGTTGTTGCCTAGCATGTCGTAAGAGGCGACTAATGGTTTACGGGCTTTTGGGTATGTGACTGAGTAGGCGACGAGCTAGCCACTTGTCACTCCTTTTTCACAGCTTTCCATCCAACCCAGCCCACTTTTCCATGTTGGTCTGGGACTTAAAAAGAATATGCCAACTGTGGTTCTTGCGTAGCATGTCGTAAAAGGCGACTAATGTTACATCGGGTTTTGAGTGTGTGATTGTGTAGGTGACAGGTTAGCCGCTTGTAACTGCTTTTTCACAATTTTCCATCTAACCCAGCCCGGCTTTATTTTTGGCTGAATGTGGTTAAAGGGGCTTGCTGCCCTCTCGACTCTGCCTACCCCTTCGGGGATTATGGGCGTGATGATATGTAATAATCTATCGAAATTCAATACATCCAGTTTCAGAAAAATATATAAAGGTTACCTCATGAGCTTATATTTTATTACAGAACAAACTGCTTGACTATTTCTAACATTTAAATGTGTTGTTTAACATGTCTAAAGTAAGTCAAGTACGTGCTTAGAAAATTGAGGCGTCGTATTTTATGTCTAAGGGATTTTATAATTTATTTGTATTGCGGCCATAATATTCTCTAATACCCAAAAAATGGTTTAATCTACCAATATAAAAAGACTGAATGCCTTTTAATTCGGCTAGCTTTTACAAAGAAATTTTCAATACGTATAAATAAGTTTGACACTTTTTTGGTAATAAAATGTAGTTGTAAACCTAAGTTATAGTGTATATTGTATATCGTTCATATCGCGTAATTGTAAAGATGTTAAACCAAATAAAAACAGAGACAATACTGATACAATGTGTCTTTTTATATTCAAACGATACTCAATTGTTTAACACGTTGAATAGTGAAGACATTCTTGAACAATACGTTGAAACACATTTTTTTGCGACAAATGCGCAATCAATGCTGTATCTAGTATTGTTTCCACATTATTGGCTGTCAGTTTTTTGTTGTTGAGCCATTGCAGAGACCTCTATACAACTATTCACACGGCAATCTGTTGTATCATTGAACTTTGTAGTTTTTGCTCAGTTTAAACTTGCTAATTTGCAAAGAAACGCCTTTACAAAGAAATGATCTGTGATCATGATAATATGGGTGTTGCTGTCAATAATCGAGTTATGATATTAATACATGGAGTCTGTTTTCATCGTATGAACACAATGCTGACCTTGATTCACACTCGCAATGTGACTAACTTTTAATAGAACTATATTTGGGCGTAGGAACCAGGGGTTTAATTATTATCTTACATTATGTAAGTTTTCGTATTTATTCTATATTTTTCACCATTTACAAGAAACCATATACTCTTAGATCCTAAATAACATCTTAGAAGTATTATGCTGTATCAATTCTGATCTGAATTCTAAAGTATCAATTGTCTTTCTAAAAAAAATATATGTTTTTTATTTACATGGCGTTAGAACTGCACCAAAGGTTTGTAAAGATTACCATAACCTCTTAGGCATTATCTTTGTGGAATCTATGGTAAAAAAATAGACCATTCACATACAATTACACGGACGACATAAACACGACGAGCCCCAGACGCCACAGGTGCAACTCGCAACATTCTAACTCAATTTGTGCAGACTTCAGTTTCAATTGTTACAGAACGCAATCAATTTTAATATACGCCCGATGTCGCCGCCGGCGCGGACACACGGCTGAGACGAGAGGGTAACTTTTTTTCACATTTTTTTTACGTCTCGGACGTTACCAACATGTTTTGACTAGCTTGTCGTAAAAGGTGAGTAATAGTGTATTGGGTTTTAGAGTGCTTGACCCACTAACGAAGTATTGTAACTTTTTCACAATTTTATATCTAATGCAAATCAATTTATTTTTGGCTAAGAGTAGTTAAAGAGACTGCTTCTCCTCAGACTCTGCTTACTCTTTCATGGATATCAGGCGCGATAGTATGGCAGATTTTAAAATGTGTTAAATTTAATATTTGTGTAAACGTTTCTAATGTTATCTGCAGTCAAGTAGAAGACACGTGTAATGAGGAATGATATGTGTAGGATGTCATATTCAATCAAAAACCTTTTACTGCACAAATGATTTAAATGTCATCGAATCAAATCAGACACTGGAAATCTTACATAATGCATTGTTAGAATTTTAAACTATAGTACAAGTATACACATTGAACGACGTGGTCAGTTTTAACTAATTACTGCAACTGAAAGGAAAAAAGATAGATCCTTACCATTGAGCGGTGGTAGCTCAGTGGTAATGACACGCGCCTCATTACCGAGTGGCGCGAGTTCAAACCCAGCACGTACTTTTTGGTTTTTCAAATCTATGTACGTATTTATACCACTAGATCGGCGGTGAGGGAGAACATCGTGATAAAACCTGCAAATTAAAACAACTTTGGATTTGTAACCATGATCCAAAAATTGTAGGGTTCCCCTATCTTAGGGTTACGAAGGTCAGACCGGCAGTCGCTTTAAAGTAATTACAAGACTCGCTAAATCCTGGATCATGGTCTAAGCGAACCCTGTCTAAGCGCGGGACATAACGCTAGGAAAATGATGAAATGGTAGAAAGATAGGTAAAAAAAAAAAAAAAAACGGCAATGTAAAAAGGCAGTGTGTCCCACAACAACAAATAGCAGATATTGGTCGCGTCGCGTAAACTTTTTAATGCGGCAAATGGTCTTATGTAAAGCCGAGCATTATTCCGATTGTTGTTCCAGCTGAAAGCATCGGTATCAGTGTTTACGGCGCCAATACCGCCGGTCTACTATCATAAACTAAAATTTAGTAGACGCGGCTTTTTCTCTTTTATCGCCGCCATTTTTATGCGTGTTCATAAAACAGACATTACCTACGGCAATGGTGATGCAAACTTATGGAGTGTATTTAGATGTTCAGCTTTATGGAGTGCATCCTCTTTTGGCTAGCCTGTTTACGGGATTTTGTTTGACTTTTTTAAATATTTGGAACTGACTGGAAACTTATAATGGGAATAAATAAATATGCCTTTTATTGCTGTAGAAAATATAAAACAGTTTCAAATTTGGATCAATTCAGTTTTATCTATTTACGCTATTTAATCTAAATGCCACATTACCTATCGATTTAAACACAACACTATTATGTTAGAATCAATTTCTTAATGACTTAAACTATAGGATAAACTCGTAAGATACTGATATCCAAAATAATATTCAAATAGCTTGTTTACATTATTTAAATAATAAACAACTAAAATAATTGTCTTGATCTGATTACAAATTCGTTGGTTTTAATATTTCTAGTTATTCCTAAGTTATCAAACATTTGCTTACCAATCCCTTTTTGTTGCTTAATATTTGATTACCTTCAGCTATTCCCATACTCCATCCATTTTCTTATTACAGCCGATGTACCCACTAAATAATTATGATCATTAAACATTGACCAACGATTAAATCAGTTATAATAGTTTGAATTAGAATAAGTGTGCCACTCTTCGCTAACAATGATGGGAAATGCCTCAGTTTTGCAAACATGTGAGAAAAAAAAATTATAACCTCAATATAGTAATCTAAATGTGAATAATTTTGATAAGCATCAAGCCCATTTAAATGGGACAAGTATAAATGTATTACAGGGCAAAGTGATTTTGATCTCGAATAAAGTTCAATTGTGTGACCATCGTAGAACAGCAGCGTGTTTATGTAATCATCGACATTAATCAAGGAATAATATTAAAGGTAAGTAATACTATTAAAATAGCTAAAATTATATTTGGCATTCCCCATTTTGTATTAAGGAATGGTTGACAGTTGAGAGATTATGTTTGCTTCGCAACAATTGTAACAACGTTTTGAAACAGGCCGTAAATAAAGTATACATTTTCTATTAAAGTTCTTCGTAAATTTTGTTTTTTCCTTGCTTTGAAAACATTTTTTACTTATCCAGAATTATTTACTTGTCTTGAACTGTGATGTCGCAATTTGCTATTTTTACACTTATCCATGGAAGTTTTAGGCACATTAATATGTATAATTAGAATAGAATATTTCGAACTTACAATACAATTTTAAAGACTGATATAAGTACATACATAACTTCCCGTCCGTAATCCCCAAAGGGGTAGGCAAAGTCAAAGAGACAGCAGGCCCCTTTAACCACATTCAGCCAAAAATAAAAACTAGGCTGGGTTAGATGGAAAATTATGAAAAAGTAATGACAAGTGGCTAGCTCGTCGCCTAAACAATAAATCACCCAAAACTCGATATACCATTAGTCGCATTTTACGACATGCTAGGTAAGGAACACAGCCGGCACATTATTTTTAAGTCTCAGACCAAATGTGACTGATATATGTAGTTTGAATATAGCAAGTAAATATATTGAATTACTTTCCATCCACGTAAGGGGTGTATAGTATAGCCATGCTTCCTAAGTAAATACTGACGAGTATATCTTAATTTACCCTTAAAGTTTGCTACTTACAAAAGTATTTTCATCAATTAGTACCTTGAAAGGGTTAAGCGATAAAGCGGTGGTTCTATTTAGACTGTTCTTACTAGAATTTATTAATTATTTATTGTGTCTAATGATTTTCTTATAAACAAACAATAACATAAATATCGTACTAGTTTTCCATCCTACTAATATAAAACGCAGTATGGCGCGTAACTTTGTAATTATGGTTCCGTTTTTTGCAAAAATAAGAAACTTTCGTAATTATAAAACTATGGCATTAAGATTTTAATGCCACAATGACGTCACGCTAAATTTTATTTTTGTAATTGTTGGTTTCCTACACATAAAAATATACAAAATTTGCATCTCTCTGATGGAATATTTGTTTTTAGTCAATTAGCCTTCGTCGTAGCCTATTGATGAACGAATTCAATTTCAAATTCAACACAAAAATGTACATTGAATCTAATTATTTATCGAAGTCTTGTAGTTCATGCAACACTCACTCTGTCATTCAATACAACTTTTGAGGCCTTTTTGACGCAAGGTAACGTTTTCTACATTATTTTCACTATAAAAACTTAAATATAAATTCCACATTAATAATCACTGACCTAACTAACTAAACTTCACGCCACTTCCCTAGCGGGGTAGGCAATATAGTAGTATCACTGACCTACTCGTCTAAAAAAACTGTCTCTCATTAAAAACTAGAATAAACCAGTTCAATGGAGTTCTCAGCAAAACTCTACAACGAACTTCATTTAATTCCAGCTGGATGGTTAATTATGTATTTAAACTCTTACATACTTAACGAGTATTCTTTCTCCGCTCGGAGCAAGTCCCCAACTTTACCCCGGAAATCCGAAAGTTCAGCGGAGGCAAGATGTGCAGGACCATAATTAATTAAGCAAACTTTATATATAGACGCCGGATAAGAGGCTCGTAACGCTTGTGTCAACATCCGTCACGTGACTTTGTGGTTCGGCTTCACTCAGTATGTGATGTGCGTAAATGACTGACGTACCTATGTAACACATAACACACACAACATCTCGCCCATAATCCCCGAAGGGGTAGGCAGAGTCAAAGGGGCACCATGCCCCTTCAACTACATTCAGCCAAAAATAAAGCCGGGCTGGATTAGATGGAAAATTGTGAAAAAGCAGTAACAATCGGCTAACCTGTCGCCTACACAATCACACACCCAAAACCCGATATACCATTAGTCGCCTTTTACGACATGCTAGGAAAGAACCACAGTTGGCATATTCTTTTTAAGTCCCAGACCAACATGGGACAGTGGGCTGGGTTGGATGGAAAGCTGTGAAAAAAGGAGTGACAAGTGGCTAGCTCGTCGCCTACTCAGTCACATACCCAAAAGCCTGTAAATTATTATTCGCCTTTTACTACATGCTAGACAAGAACCGCAGTTGGCTCATTCTTTTTTTTTGTCCCAGATCAACATGGGCCAAGTCCCAGACCAACATGGTACCTATGTAGAAGCCGTTAACTCAGACCCTTATTAATCTATACTAATATTATAAAGCTGAAGATTTTGTTTGTTTGTTTGCTTGAACGCGCCAATGCAAAGAACTAACTGGTCCGATTAAAAAACATTTTTCAGTGTTAGATAGCCCATTTATGGAAGAAGGATATAGGCTATATTCCATTAACCATAAACGCGGGTAATTAGAAGTAATTCTGTCTGTCTATTACTCTTTACACCTAAACTAATTGATATTTCATTCATTTTAGCCTTGCATAGGTATTCAAAATTGTATTATACTTTAATGGGGAATATAGTTTAATATAACTGTAACTATCTACGTCTTCAAATTATTTGTACTACGAGTCAATTCAAATAATAAGTAATTGATGATTAAATTAAATACCTAATTAAAAATTTATTATTTTTGTTTTAAAACTGGGTTTTAGCACTGTCTAATTATTTGGACCACTTTTAAACCTGGTCTATTTTTGATAATAACGGTTCATGCCCATGCTGAAAAAAACATTTTCTTATATTCAGCATAACATTCTCTAAGAGAGTCTTAAATAAGCGCTCATAATTGCTGTCTGAAAACTGGAACAAAGCTAATTCAGAAGTTTTGGCGCATACAAAGTTTTAAGTAATTTTGTTGATGACGTCACACGTATGCAACATAGCAATTTTGTTACCCCTCGCCTTCATAATGTAGTACAACAAGACAGGCGTAATTACCCAACAATACCTAATATTATTTTCTATGTTGGTTTGGGACTTAAAAAGGATGTGACTTAAAAAGGATGCGTCATCTAGACAAGGAACACTCCTTGCCTAGATGACGTCGTAAAAGCGACTAATGGTATTTCGGGGTTTGGGTGCGTGATAGTGAAGGCGACGAGCTAGCCATTCGTCACTACTTTTCCTCAGTTTCCTACCTAACCTAGCCCAGTTTAATTTTTTTGGCTGAATGTGGTTAAGGGATCTAGCTGTCCCTTTGATTCTGCTTATTCTTCTTATTCCCCTTTGGGGGTTACGGGCGTGATGATGAGTAATTATTATATGTACCTAATTTTATATAGTATCAAAAGCTTTTCCAATCTAAGCTACATATTTTCTCTGTCATAACTTAGTCAAAGTTTTGAGTGGATAGTAAAATCATGGCAGCAATTTTATACAGTACTCAGAAATATAGGTATATTAATGTATAGTATACACGCATATCGGATGATGCACTTTAAAATATACAAACGATATTCTTAGTTGGGTTAATGCACAAACGTAAACTTTACAATGTCCGAATGAAGTTACTTTTTATTCTCTCACGGATTGTTTTAGGTTACAGAAAGCTACTCAAATTATGACTTGACTGGCTACAATATAATTGCAAGAGCATCAAAGTACAAAGCATGATAAATGCAAAGTTCCATCCTAAGCAAATCCCATTTTTTCCGTCCGCAACTCGGAACAAAGCTAATCTCAAACTTGGGCGAATGCAGAGTTTCAAAGTGGCACTGTAAATGTTGTTCGTGCCGTTACACATTTTATGCAACACGACTCTGCTTACCCGGCTTAACAATGTAGTTTCACAGGACAGGTGTAATCCCCCAGTCATGTATGACGGTGTCGAACTCGTCTCCAACTTATATTATTTCCTTCACCACAACTTGAGTGGTTTATTCAAAGTTTTGAGTGCAAAGATAACAAAAGTCTGGGCATTTTGAATAATGCAAATAGTTCGCTCATGCGGTAAAGTGAGAAGGTGTTAGAGGTGAAGTTTGCTCAGTACTCGGTAAGAGCTTGTATTCATAATTTAGTATACACATTGGTTCGAGTTGTGGTGGGCGTCGGGCTTAACTATGACTTCGTGTTCTGGCTTAACAACTACTCAGTTGCAGCGGAAACGGCAGATAGTAATTTAAATTAAGTTTGGTTGATGCAACAACATCATTTCTTAAGTTGTCTTCTAAACTGCCTGCCATGCTCGATAAAACTTCATGTCAGAATAATACGGAAAAATAAATTCCTATTAGTACATTTGGGAATGAAAGATCTTAATATTAAAAGCATGGCTTATTTAGTACTCACCCAGTCCCATGTCTAATTTTGGTCTGGGACTTAAAAGAATATGCCAACAGTTACTTGCCTGCATGTCGTGAAAGGCGACTAATGGTAGGTGTAGGCGACGAGCTAGCCACTTGTCTCTACCTTATCAAAATTTTCGATCTAACCCAGCCCAGTTTTATTTTTTGGCTGAATATGGTTAAGTGGGTTAGCTTTCCCCATAACTTAAGGGATTACGGGCGTGATGATATGTATGTAGTACTTATAATAACACATACATTATTTGGCACGTTCTAATCACTATTATCGTAAGTTAAAATATAAGTTAGGTATATCTTACATCCGTCAAAATATATAATTTCAATATAACGACAAGCTCGATGGCGCATTCGGTTCGATCCCCACCCAGGACAAACATTCGTGTGACGAATACTTGTGTTTGTTCTGTGTCTGGGTGTTAATATCCAATATTTAAGTATATATTTGTAATACCACTGTTGTTTCTGATATCCGTAACACAAGTGCTTAAGCTACTTACTTCGGAGTCAGATCAATGTATGTGTTGTCGTTGAATATTTATATTTATTTATTTATAAATTGTCTCCTTCACTCATAATAATATATACTTTTAGCACCCATGTACTAAACATATTTTAAGTGTTTTGACACATAACATGACTATACACTTAGCACTTTTGTATAGAATGATTGATAGTAATAAAGGCTTACCTTCACACGTCCGGTAAAAGGTTCCGAATAATATTACATTATTACACGCGCGTTCGTACATATTATGTACCTTATGGCTATTTTCGGATACATACATAAATCGGATAATTACCGCTGCCCAATTACGACATCCTAATTAGACGCCTTTGTCTCCAATTACACGAAATGTGCATTAAAGTGACTATTATTAGCCATTGGTAGATAGCATAGGATCAGAAGTGATAGATTAACAGACGCAGTACTTTGTAAGTTTACACATGGAACATGTATGTATATGTACTACAGAAGATAACCATTTGTAGAATTTTCTCTCAGGCATAAACCATTTACTTAATTTGTAAGAAATATTAAAAGTAACTAACTAAACTTCAAGCCACTTCCCTAGCTGGGTAGGCAGTGAGATCTAAACGCCATATGGCATAATCCTTACACACCTCACTTACCTGTTCAACATTCATGATCCTTTTCATACTAGCTCTTCGGTTTTTAAGACTCCTAACATCACCTTCTGTTAACACACGACCAATCTGGCTCCTTCATTCTTCCACTTTCGCATTGTATATGTGTTTAGTCAATCTTTCGTAATCAATTCTTTCCACATGTCCGAACCACCGGAGCATGGCTCTTCCTACCTTGATTCCGACGCTGTCTTTCAGACCGACTCTCTTTCTTACTTCATGATTCCGAATGCAGTCTGTGAGCGATACACCGCAGAATATATCAAAAGTAGGAATCCTAAAAAGGGACAGCAAAGCATATAATTTCGTGAAAATGTATCAATCCCGCGGAAAGTACACGCGACAGCACGTCAGGCTAAACACTGTGAGTCTTATGTCGCTGTGATAAGGGCTGTTTCGCAACAAAAATGTATAGCCTGATGTGCTGTTGTCTGTACAATAGTCTCCTTAACAGTCCAAACTCCAGATGAGTGACGAGAAATTTATTGGGGCAGGGGTTGTCACAGACATTATTTTCTGTCTTATCTTATCCCTATCTCAGTAAATAGGTATGTAGCAAAAGTTCAAAGGTCACATTATGTGTCCGAAACCGGTTTTGTCTCGTTTTTGGGTGACTGTGGTAATCTAATATTCAACTATTCAACTTATCTTTCATTCTGATTTTCATATTGAAAGTTGTTAAGCTCCTCCAAATCATGTCAAATAAATAACATTTTACAAAGTATTATAACACGTGCTTTATAAAATCGTGTAGAGGATCTGCTATTAAGTCAGCCTTCTGCAGTTTTTTCATCAAGGTGTCCACAAGATTTAAATAGACTACATAGACGTAATTCTAGGCTGTACCCAATGATTAGCCTCGACGAAGGTCAAACGGATACTTCATAAATCGTTCATTACGACACATTACGGTGTCTGATTACGTGCCCCGACCATACTTTATCCGCGAACAATCTTTCACTACATGATTTATTGATGTTAGAAACTGTTTATCGTTTATTCATAACGTAGACAAGGTGAGGGCAAACAAAAGCAGCAATCAGTATAGATTAAATCGTTTCCTTCAGCTGTTTGATCATATCTCGGCTGTTTTTGAAAATTATAATAAAATCATGGTCTAGTAAAAGGGAAGTACTTCGCGCTGTAGTACTAGAGCGTGAAGCCACCCTTATGCAGATGTGAATGGGATTTAGGACTATCAGATATCGAAAATTTGACATTTGGAGCATTTATGTCAATGTGTGATGTAAGTTGAGTGTCAAGTTGAAACTCCACAGATGCCTAAACGTCGTAACAACGTAGTTGTAGCGCACAGTCCTTCCATTTAAACTAGTCCATGAATAAATATAGTTTAAAAATAAAAATACATACGCTTTTATAAATAATTCTGTAGAACAAAATGAGTTCCTATAGCCACCACCCAAATCACATTATACCTAAGCCAAATTCCCGCTCAATCTGACGACAGCAAATAACTGAAAAAAACATTGCACAATAGGGATATTGACACATGTTACCAATTCTGTAAAGTTATGTTTTTTAAATAAAAGACAGTATTTAAAAACTTATAATATAATTTAAAGAACATATTTATTAAAAATTAATTTAAATGTGTTATTTAATACCTATTATCACTTGACTGCGAACGCCATCAAAGGGCGATGACGTCACTGACCGGCAAACAAGCTAACATATTCGTAAGAACTCTTACAAATATGACGTCTTACTTGTTTATCGGTCTGTGACGTAAGTCATGTGACAGTTTTGGAGCGTTTTGGCGGGAATTCTAAAAACTAATTTTAATTACAAAATCAATTCCAAAAATTGGTCAACATCTCTATTACACGGTTACAGACAAGACTACGGTTAATTAACACGTTCGCGTGAGCAACCACATGTCCAAAATGTTGCATAACGGCGCGACCTTTTTTCCATACAAAATAAAGCAACGTGTGAAGACGTCGCGCCGTAAGACACACACCATGCAACCAAGCTACACGGCACAACAAACTACAAAAATGGGATGTAATGCGGCGCAAAGGATCAACGGTATATGAATTTTCTCTTAAATTAGACGTTGGGCGACGTTGCGCCGAAATACATATCATAATCTTTAGGACGTCATAAGACGTTGCGCCGTTTCCTAAGCATATACTCACGACGTCGTGCGACGTAGCTCACGCGAACGTGTTAAATATGTACCTATATAAAACTTCAATCTCGTACTCGATAGATTTTATTGATAAACACGTGAATAACACACTAAGTACATATACATACATATTTTTGTTAATAATGGCTTTTAATGTAAGTATTCAATATCTTCACACGACATTAATAATCACCACAGCTACAACATAATACACAGAATCACTTAAAATATGTTAATCTTCAAAACGATCATCCATGACAGTCCTTTTCATATAAATTGTATTTCAACCAGTCTCAACTATTGTAATGAGCTCACTCGAGCCAATCCTAAAAGTGAATTGTAATATCTAATGTCATAAATTATTCAAAACAACTTTACTATTTATTGAAAATCACATTCATCATTTTACAATGCATAGATTTGCATTGCCATTTGAACGTCGAATATTAATTTAGCCTAATGATACAAACACTTGCGATAAATTTACTATCTATTGTATAAATACAACCTAAGTACCTTTTAAGTCCTTATACTTTATAACCACTTTAGCCTACTTAAAGTAATAATTATATCACGGGTACTAAGAATCGTAATTAAGGACCTATAATAATTATTTTAATGATATGTGTAAAGTTTCTTTAATTTAGCTTGAAGCAAGATAATTTTAAGCCCAAACTCGTGCTGTATAAAGATCTTACTTTTATTTCTGAGCTATGTAACCTTTAATGATATCGTCATTATGATGCAAATTTTGAAGTGCACAAAATAAAGAATACATGTGAAGTCACCTACCTTAGTACTGGTACTTGGGTATTTTAATATTTCTTTTTGCCTAATAAGGAAAAGTGTATTACTATACTCTATTTTTACTTATAATTGACTGGCCCGTTGGTCAAGTGGTCAGAGACCCTGGCCACGAAACCAAGGATCGCGGGTTCGAATCCCGCTAGAGGCAAATGTTTCATGTGAAGAATATGGACATTTGTACTCATGTCATGGATGTTTATAAACGTATTTATTTGTGTACTAGGTAGCCCGGCGCACTTCGTAGCGCCCCGTTCTCGGATTTTTAATACCCAATTTTGTTTCCGTGCAACTTTTCTTTCATAAAGAACCTTCACCTGACAATAACAAACATAACTAAATAATAATTAAGGAAATCGGTTTAGCTGTTCTCGAGATTTGCGTTTAGCAACACTTTCAGCGATTCATTTTTATATTATAGATGTCCTATCTCATAACTATCCGTTTACCTAATATCCATAGTACAATCTTATGAGCATAGTTTGGAACTAGGGAATTGGTGTGCCAGTTTGGAGAATTTATAGAAAAATATATTGATGAGAGTGATGATTTTAATTCAAATAATGATATTTACACACTTAATAAAATAAAATAAATGAGAAATTTAAGCAGCAACAATACGACCGTTGCATTGTGACTCATCATAAGTCAAGAATGTAAAAACTTCAATATAAAATTTTTAATTGTTCAAATTCCATTCGGTTAAAACGTCTGTATCTTTTTATTTCTCTATACCATAATTGTAGAACATTCTTTTTTAAGTTTGTAAAGCTATTTTATGTATATTTTCATGTAAAAAGTACTGGTAAAGACGAAATAAACCTGTGGCATTCACTACTTGTCCTTTTAACGGCTATTAATAGGAACACAGGGGAATACACCACACCGTTGCGATTTGTTTAACTGTCGCTATGTACAAAAGAATTATTAATAAAAGGCCCTCCAAAGAAAATATAATGTGACAAAATATAACATAACATCACGCCCATAATCCCCGAAAGTGTAACAGTGTCAAAAGGGCAGGCGGCCCAATTAACCACATTCAGCCAAAAATAAAACTGGGCTGGGTAAGAGGTAGTAGGTAAAAAATTGTGAAAAAGTCGTGACAAGTGGCTAGCTTGTCGCCTACACAATCACATACCTAAAACCCAATATAACATTAGTCGCCTTTTACAACATGGTAGGGAAGAACTACAGTTGGCACATTCTTTTTAAGTCCCAGACCAACATGGTATAATATTTTCGAATTGTAAGGATTTTTAAGCATTTTGCAAACGTAAGTGACTCATTTTGGAAAAAAAAGCTTTTAAAATTAAGGCATCGCACATTTTTTTGTTAGAATATATACAAACGAAGTCTCGGACAACAGATAGTCTATCATAAAAATACTTAACGATGAAAAAACCGAATCTCAATTTAAATATTCCACTGTAAGAGCTGCACGCGTTAAACAGAAACTCTGTGGCATTACGGTGCCCAACGGCGTCCCAACTTCCAGCCATAAATTAAGTCGCTTTTTGCCAGCCACGACGAAATCGCACATAGTTGCTTCGGGCTCCGATATTTAGTGGAATAGTTTTGCAACTGGCCCTCATAAAGTTCCACAGTCAGGTGCTGTTCGGTGTGTCAGGTTAGCTCGCTCTTCAGGCCATGGTGCTTTTAGAAATTATTACAGACTGGGCCTTGCTTTTAATTATCATCTCATACGGAAACTTACACAAATGTCAACTAACTAACATATAAAGTAAGTATATTATAGGTTAGCCGCTTGTCACTGCTTTTTCACAATTTTCCATCTAACCCAGCCCGACTTTATTTTGGCTGAATGTGGTTAAAGGGGCACGCTGCCCCTTTAACCACATTTAACTGCCTACCCCTTCGGGGATTGTGGGCGTGATGTTATGTTATGTATGTATAAGTAGGTATATTATAAATGCCTGAATATTTTACAATAACAATATTATCACAATTTTAAAGTAATAATCTGCAGAAATCTGAACAATTAACGTAACTCAGGAACGCAAATAGCAATATCTGTAATATCTATCATTATCTATATATTAATACGTGAAGCAAATACTTTGTACCTCTTTTAATAGGACGGAGGAGTATGCGATATGGTAGGTACCGTTAAAGTTTATATGGTGAAAGAGTGTAGAAAGTACAGTACAGTAAAGTGTACGACCTCTGGATAACCACTTAATTTGCGCTATCGTTGGTATCGAAATTTCTACCCCTGGTCCCTAAATTTTGAGACTATAGTTCGACTTCCACTATCGACATTTTATCGATAATCCACTTCTCTCTAAGACGTATTTTATACGCTTAAAACATGGGAACATGCTAGGTTACCGCACGTGGCCCACAACATGGGTGGCTCGGCTAATTGCATTCATTGCGTGTATCAAGCACAAATGAATTAAACAGCTGGGTAATTGACAGCTGTTTTACAATCGAGTTTATGCGTTTTGACGATATAGCGCTGGGTTTACGAAACGACTCTGATTTATGAGTCGATAGAATTTAGGCCGGCATGAAATACGAGTGGCACTGAAACTTCTAGCGTAGATCTGAAATTGATTTTCTGGATATTTTTTTTAATAAACCAAAGTGCAACTGACATTTTAATAAAGGGACTGGTGACAGTTTGTATCTTAAATGGAAAGAACTTAAAAAAAGTAGTTATACGCAAAGATAAGACCATGTTTACCAATGCGATATTGAATACCGAAGCGCCTTAATACTTAACTATAGCTATGAATTTTGTCCACTAGTTCAGCTTTTGAAGAAGCCGCCTAATAAATTAAATAACAATGTAAAGTTTTTACCTTATGTTTAACTAGTCTAAGCAAAATAGATTAAGAATGGCACGAAGAAATGTTCTCTCTCGCATCAATAATAACGTCCTCACTAAACAACTCAATCAAACAACACTGTCAAAATAATAGCGCTGTCTGCCCGTACTTGCGGCTGTTGATCGCTTCCTCTACCTCAGATTTATGCTCCGTCTCCATCGTTTGCATTTGCATATTAGAATCGATAATTTCGCGCCGCGATACGACAATGGCTGTGGTCTACCGATTGATGCGTAGCGGTTTGAATTATGATCTGAGGTGTCATTGGGATTATCTTTATTTGTATCTATGTTTGATTTATTTGCCAATCATCAATATTTATATTACATCTTAGTGTCTAAGTTAGGAACCAAGTGATAAATTGTTTTTTTTTATACATAATGCCCGAAAACTTTTTATGAAAAAGTACCAATAGGAGATGACATTTTTATAATAACTATTTAAATAATCACATTTTCCGGGCATTGTACATAATGTCCATCACCTATCGGGCAGAGTAATAAAAAATATGTTTCATTACTATTATTTTTATTTCGACATCATCATCCTCCTAGCGTTCTCGTGCTTAGTCCGATTCTTCTCTAAATCTTAGATCATGGTCAACCATGCTCCAGGATTTGTAACTATGTAATGTTAAAAAAAAATCTTCGGTTCGCCCGCAGGAGCAGGCGAAGCGCTAGAAATAATATGAATTTCAATGATCTCTAATTGGTTAATGTATCACGAGCTTGTTTCCCTCCTGCACATTGTCCAATGTAGCTTTATTATCATATTGCCCGATGGTCACCTAGCAATATTCATATTGACCTGACAATGTGATAAATACTGAAGTTTAAATAATAATTTATCAGTTGGTCCGATATAGCTAGCGGAATATATCGATTCTAAAAATGTTGTTGAAATTATGTTACTTGTATATTTTTGAATGACTAAATTTCGTCAAACATATTACAATATATTCTTATACAATTTACCTACTAATGCACTTACTTATATTTAGCGATCAATATTTGACTTATACAGACAGAAGCCTGATTCCCTTATGACTGGAACACAAAGCTGTCAAATTATTTAACAGCGGTGATACTCAACATAAAAAATTAGGCTATAGAATCGAGTGTGTCGAAATAGAAATAATGGACCTGAGGCGAGTGCAACAACGCAGACTTTAAGGTACCTAAAAAATTTTATAAAATGTAGCAAACTTTTTGCTTGATTATGAGAAACAAATCAGTAAAAGAGTTGCAGAATAGACTTTATGTTTTTGAATGTAGTGCATAAACTTGACAAGTACGCAATTACACATTTCAAAGACTTCCATAAAGTCGACTTCTTTAAAATCTTATTACTCTTAAAAACCCATTAAAGTGTACCTCTTTCAATAAAAATATTTAAAGTAAGATGCGGGAAATCGTTCCAATGCCTCGCAAAGAAAATTCAAAGCTCCTTTATCGTCTTTCACTACTTCCCCCTGGCGTCGATGAAGAATTTCCTCTAAAAAAAAAGTAATAAAAGAGTCTGGCGAAATTGCCCTCAAAAGTGAATCCCAATAAAAGGTTTAACTTAGTTTTGAGCAACCTCCGCGCATATTAGAACGAACTTTTGAAAAGGGTTAAAGGATTCTGATTTGGGGGAGACAAGGAAAAGGTGGCACCTAAGAATAAATTGAAATCGGAAGCGAGAGCAAGAAAAGCGGCAGAGGTACGGATTCCGTCAAATTTGCTGGGTGACGTCACGAGCCGACCGTCTATTTGTTAGCGCTACCAATCACAAGAATGTTAAGGTAAAAACTTTCCTTGAGAACTAAAAATAAAAAATAAAGCAAAATATAACACTCAATATCTAATTAAATAGGAAATAGAATCTATTCACGTCATTTTGGTTCACGATATGTTATGGGAAGAACTCTGAGAAAACTGTTTTCATTTATTCCTAAATGTTTAAGTAAAATTTTATATTACCTTATAAATAAAGATTTGTTTCATTATTCAGTGTACTGAATTCAATATTTTAAGACTTAATAGGAGTTTAATAAAAGAACACAATTTAATCATAATACACACGTCGTTTGTCTCCATTAACTAAACTTTTGTATGTGTGCTAATTTGACGGAAGCATTTTTCTATTTTGGTCTGTACTTTTAATAACTTTATATAGTTTTTACACTGGTAACTATATCAATTGCAGCACAGCCAAATAGTAGGTATATATCAGATAATTATTCGTTATATGTAAATTAAATGACTATAATACCGAGAATACAAGTCGCTATGCCGAAAGCTAATTTCAATGTTACATACATACAGTAGGTCCCATAAATCACCGTCACGCTGGAGTATTGATAAGACATTGATACAGTCAACTGAAATAGCAAAATCGACTGTTACTGAGTCAAGCTTTACGTAGATTGTAGTTAAGCGTATTTTTATAGAATTCATGAAAACATGCACTGTTCAATAAGCCTCTTCAACATACCTAAGTTACTACTAAAGTATATGAAAAGGAATTTTATTTTCTTATATATTTACAATAATTTGCGACATCTCAAGGACGACTTCTATTTCATTCATGCTGGTAAGATATTAGGTGTCCAAAATATACATTAATTTAAAATCGAACCGTCCAATTACATATTAAGACATTATACATAGGTATATAGTAGATACTACAACTATTGCCATTGCTTTATCCTATTAAAATTCTTAATCTCTTTTATATATTTACAGCCGCATCGACGTGAGGGTCTAAAACGTTCTAATTAAAAACACCCCCATTTTAGAGGTCTCTTGCTTTAATTATGAATACTTTTCCTTTCTTCAGAAAGAGTTTCGTTGGGCTTAATTACGGTTAACTCTCCCCTCTCTGTCCTCCATTTTATCTCAAGGCATAGCAACAGCTCGTTCTTGTAATTAGCTCTCTAATGATGGGTTTTAAGGCATGAAACATTTCTTATTTATTAGTGTAATTCAGCTTCATAATAACGCTGAGCAACGGTTAAGACAGAAAACGCTGAACACTTTGGAAGCAATTTCTTTGATGTTGGATTTTTTCTTTGCCTCATTTAGAGTGAAAAATTAAGAAAAATACATTCCACTTGCTTATGAAATATGGCCGTCTAGCGTATGCCCGTTGTTCGAGTAACGTTGGGTACGGTCTGTTATGTATAGAGATTTTATTGTGCGTACATGATGATTTTTTTTTAGGATGAATTGTAATTTTTATTCACATACATACATACATAACATCACGCCCATAATCCCCGAAGGGTCAAAGCGGCAGCATGCCCCTTCAACCACATTCAGCCAAAAATAAAACCGGGCTGGGTTAGATGGAAAATAGTGATAAAGCAGTAACAAGCGGCCAACCTGTCGCCCACACAATCACACACCCAAAACCCGATATACTATTAGTCGCCTTTTACGACATGCTAGGCAAGAACCACAGTTGGCATATTCTTTTTAAGTCCCAGACCAACATTGAACAGTGGGCTGGGTTGGATGGATTTTTTTTTTCAAAAATCATCTTAGATTTCATCCCTTTCTTAGAATACAAACTTCAAGCCGGCAAATTTCATTATAAGTTTTAGTAGTTATTTCCACATTAATAATAAGCATTGTTATATACAATTGTGATGAGCAGAATTTTAACTTCAATAATATTCATGACTATCTTCCTCTTTCACTTATACTAACTCTTATTCATCGACGACAGTGTACCAAGGAGAAGGTAATGCATACGTAATAATATTGATAATCTGCCAGTCATAAATTATGTATTGAAACCATAGTATAATTTCATACGATTTTTTTCATAAGAAATTGAGTATTGTCAGCATTCTGATTTAGTCTAAAGAATCGATTTCGTGTTAAAATTAAATTACTTATTTTATGTTGATAATAAAGTCTAAATTAACGCAGTAAATCACGGCGTTAATTAGTTTTTGAAATGGGCGGCGGAAAGTCGGGTCACATTTTAATGATGTCACGTTTTTAATATGCACATGCATCCTCTTACAAAATTATTCGTGATTACTTTGTGCAAGTTTACTTGTATATTTAGGTATATGACAAATTCTTTTTATACAAAGGACCTTGGGACTACATTCATTATATTATGGACACCCTTATATTTGTTAATAAAAACTATACTAAACCTCAACAATAACAAAATGAACTTGAAAACGTATGTTTTTACATATATTTATGCAAATAATATATATGCAAAAATAAACTTTATGCAAAAGGTGCAGTTATACAAAAGATGAAGTCCCTAGCCCTACATATACATGAGATGAGTTGATGAGTAGTTTTACTTAACGTTGAAAACTATAGAACAATCTGCACATTTAAAATAATAGCCTTAAATTTTACAAAATGTAGATATCATTTCATGCTGCAGACCTTCATGAAATTGTAATAACACTGAAGACAAGTAACGTTTTCAATACTAATTACCTAGAAATTACACTCATTTAAAACATAAAACCAAAAAAAATTACAAGCCCATTAGTCGAGTGGTCAGAGACCCTGGCCACGTAGCCAAGGGTCGCAGTTCGAATCCCGCTAGTGGCAAATGTTTCATGTGATGAATATAGACATTTTTACTCGAGTCATGGATGCTTATAAACGTATTTAAGTATGTCTTTTTTTTTTTTTTTAGTTGGGGAAACTCCCACGAGCCGTCACCCTCTGCTCGGGGAAGCAGAGGGCGGTGTGTCGGACTCGAACCGACTAAAACCCCAACGTGGCCTCCCGCAGCGCAGTTCCGGAGGAGCCCGTATCCCCACTGTCGGGACTATACGACAGCTCCTCCGGTAGTGCGCATGCCGCGCTGCGCGGCTCACCTCGCGCGGCTGTGGTCGATGCTGTGCAGCCCACGCCATCAGTCGTCGGATGCACAGCACCGAGCACGCGCGCGCGTCGAGACATGCCAGGCCATCCAGCATGTCTCAACTACTCCGCCCAGGATTCAGACGCCGATCGTCCCCGTGACCGGCGTCGTGGGCCCACTCTCGCGCTGTGCCCTCTGCTAAGCCAGAGGGCACGCGGAGAGCGTCTCGTCAGAGGGGGCCGCCTTCCGCCCGGCGACCTAAATTGAGGGCAGAGCCCTGTCGTCACGGAGGGAGAGGAGATCCCTCCGCGACCCACCACAACGCAGCGCAGTGCGCCCCTGTCGGGTTGCCGAGGATAGGGAGGCGAGCAACGACACACTCAGCTCCTCCTCTTCCTCGGCAATCCTAGTCCGGCCGCAGGGGGCTGCGGCCGGTGCCGCAACTGCTCGGTGGGAAATGCCGAGCAGTCGCAGCTCACCTCGGGGTCTCTCTTAGCTTCGGCCCTGTCCTGCACCAGGGCCTACTAAGCCCCCCCGGTACGCCAAACCGAAGACCCCAGCGGGGGGGTTTAAGTATGTCTATCCGTTCACCTAGTATCCATAGCATACGCTTATAAGCTTAGTTTGGGACTAAGGAATTGGTTTGTCAGTCTGGATGATTTAGGGCCGATTTTTTAATGGTCAGATAAGAATTAACTGACTGATAAAGTATAAAGTCACCTATATGTGGATGTCTTAAAGTATTTTACTTAACAAACAGGCAATGACAATTTTCAATTATCCAGATTGTGATTTATTTAATTGGTATCTTTTATCTGACTGATGAAAAATCAGCCCTAAGGAGAAATATTATTATACTATTATGTAAGTTAGGCAAATGTTAATAAATGTAGCTGAAATTGGAACTTTAATAATATTGTTTTGAGACTCATCAAGATAAATTATTCTTAAGAAAATTTTCTTTATATAAATGGAAATTAAACCATGTTAACTAGCTTTCCTCAAGTTTATAGTTGGATATGATAAGGACATCATAATTAAGCCTTTTACGCTCCTATCGTAATAATATAATTTGCTTCACTTCTCCGCATCAGCGTGACAGTTTAAAATGTTGGTAGCAATAGTTTTATGTCTTAACTAGACTTTACCGGCGACTTCGTCCGCATATATTGCTAATCACCTATCGACTGCATGGTCGCTTTGTCTGGTGGTTAGACTGGAAGCTACGAATCAAAGGCCGCGTATTCGTTCACTGGCAGGGGCAATCAGTCATATGACGAACGCAGTAATTTGTCCTTAAGTCATATATACTTATCATCATCTTCCTAGCGTTATGTCCCGTGCTTAGACGGGGTCCGCTTAGACCATGGTCCAGGATGTAGCGAGTCTGGTAATTACATTGAAGCCACTGCCGATCTGACCTTCGTAACCCTAAAATAGGGAACCAGACAATTTTAGGTTCATGGTTACAAATCCAAAGTTATTTGAATTTGCAGGTTTCATCACGATGTTTTCCCTCACCATCGAGCTAGTGGTATAAATACGTACATAGATTGGAAAAATCCAAAGGTACGTGCCCGGGTTTGAACCCGCACTCCTCGGTTAAGAGGCGCGTGTCCTTACCATTGAGCTACTACCGCTCCTAAATCATATATACTTATAAGTTGTGTTTAAGTGACTATCAATATTTTCTACAATTTACAACACATTCAATAAACATTTGTTTTGTTTTGAGCTGGAATTGGTATGCAAGTATAAACAATTGACATGATTGCTTCATTGATTCAATTCATAATGAATAGGTTTTTGTGAACAATTTGTGTAGGTACTTGCTAGAAGCAATGGAGGATTGGGTGAACTTATAATATTATTTTACCAACTAATTTTGAGTACCAATCAGTATTTGTAGTAGAAGTTCATTGATTGTTGTGTACATTTGTAGTTAAAATAATGTTAGCTATATGCTCGATCTTGCCAAGGAAACCACCCGTAATTTAAGTCACCACACAATTACAACAACCAATCACAACAATTCTCGAAGTAAGCACTTACGCAGGTTACGTCCGATTAACATAATGAAATTGCAGGCGTTCCGGCGGCCCATAAGAAAAATGGTGAAATTTGTGGCGTTAAATAATATCGTTAAACGTAAAGAAAAATGGGTGCGCCCTGCAGGACCGGGCGGGCCGTACCTCCCTGAAATTGCAAGTCGTATATTACACAGGGAATTTTCAATTACGGCAATCCCGCGGTTTTTCATTCGTAATGTGACTTTTAGGCAACGCTTCGAGCCACCCATTCATATCTGCCAGCTTATACAGTACGCGCGATGGATGGACCAACTATTATATTGTTACTAGGTGCCTAAGTGATGCAACGTAAGTTCACAAACTACCACCTATCGATTAGACATCCTTTCATGTAAATATATAGACATTCGCACTTATAAAATCGAGATCTATTTAACAATATTTCTCTATTTAACAATAAGTCTATGGAAGTCATATTGTCCCTTTGTTCGTGTGTCCCATCTTGGTCAGTGACTTTAAAATAATTTACGGTGTTATTTACCTCGTATTTCGTAAAAGGTGACTAATGGTGCCTAATAAACATATATTAGGTATACAATTATAAGATACATATATAATGTCGCGCCTTTTTCCCAGAGATCACATACTTCTATACTATAAGATATAGCAGCGCCCCGCGATTTCACCTGCGTAGTTCCCGTTCCGTAGGAATACGGTGATAAAATATAGCCTATGTTACTCGCTGATAAAGTAGCTTTCCATTGGTACAAAAAAATTCAAATCGATCAAGTAGTTTCGGAGCCTATTAAATACAAACAAACAAACAAATCAATCAAATCTTTCCTCTTTTTAATGCTAGTAAGCCGATGCGAAACATAGCTTGTTTCTGGAGGAATGTTGTAGCCTAGTATCCTACGTCTACGTTTCGCAGGCAGTCGCTAGTCATAAATATATAAATAAAGTCGCTTATTATTCTACAAATGGATAATATCAGTATATTACAATATGAAGTTGTTGAATTAATTTTGGATCCATAACTGAATGAAATCTACATGTCCCACAAAGAAAATAACTCTTCAGTCCATTTATATTACGGTAAAAATAGTATGTTATAATTCAACACGCGTTTCTAATAAGACACGAATCTACGCTGATAAGTTACGTCCAGTCACGTCATACCTAAAATAAATCACGCAATATGTTTCAAATACATAAATATTTTTTCTTTACTGGTATAAATGATAAAACTGCCAAACTGTGAACAGACGTATATTTTCCAAAAGACTGTAGAAAAACAATAGATGCTTCATATCAAAATAAAATTGGAATTCTAAACTTGAATACAAAAATAATATAAGGTGTAAAAAGTATCAATATAAAACTAAAATAGCCAGCGTATTCGTAGGTTACAACTGGTATTCGTAGTTTTCATGATAAATGTTAAAAAAACTTTAAATTCTTATTTTGAAATAAAATATCCATAGTGAAAACCCTCGCAGCTGCTTTTAAAATAGTCCTACCTCATAATCCTTACTTATTATTCTATGTCTTGATATGAGATGCAATATAAAACCACGTCACATAAGACTTTCATAGAATGGAAATTTTTCATAGCCATTGAAAATCGAGCTTTTCAAACCGATCACAACGCTCTGAGGCTTTCAATAAAAATTTATTGTAATGCAAATTGCATCTCCTCGGGATAGTATGCTCTCTACTTACTCTCAAATGCTTTCAATAGATTCTTTGTAGGGTAGACTGAGGTATGGCATGGTTCGCATTCTTATGTATAAAGGATAATGAACGGATGCCGTTTTGAACAAAATACGTCTAGACTATTACGAGTATTGATGGAATGTAAACCTGAAATGTACCTACTTTAATTAGTTTCTGCCCTCTAAGGACGTAATCATAATATATAGCATAGAAAACCAAAGTATTTATGAAATTCTTCATGAAAAATTACACTTTCGTGTTACGCCTTGCAAAAAAGCATACATTTTTAGCGAGCACAAATCCCTACATAACTCTCGTTCTAACAAAAAACACCGACATTTAAATCGCAAGTACGCAACCTCTAGAAAACATTCTCACCGACCGTTTCGCTTGGTTGTTAAAGTTGATCTATGGCTATCATTACGGAGTCAGAGAGCGGCGATCGACACGCCACCTATCACGCTAGACGTAAACTGCCGTGAGACTACCCTGACAACGGCTACAATGTAGCTGTCACTTGGAAAATACAGCAGCTGAACTTAGTACTTAGTATTCCACTCACCAATGAATATGTAGATGCTAATCTTTAATCTGTTTAAAAAAGGAGACTGAGATTGATTGACTGACTTAATGATTCTATTACCAGAGCATAAACCACTGTACTGATTGGCCTGATATTTGAGCAACAAACTTATGATTTTAATGACGTCTTATGAAATTGTTTTTCAAAATTTACTAGAGTTGTTTAGCTAACTGACCAATCAATGTATGGTTTGACTCAGGTATTCAAATGCGTACTTTACGCATGTCAAAATAATGCAATTCTGAAAATTTATTTTTAATCAACAAATTTTAGATAATATTTTGACCAAACACATGGTGATCGAAACCCATTCGATATATACGAATATAAAAAAAAAACACCTTAAACATTTGCAATCAACAAAATAACCACACTTATTGTTTGTAGCCGAATAAAATAAATACGTCATAACTAGAACATATGTACTTTTTAGTATTCAACCAAAAAAGGTTCTCAATTCGACTGTATATATATATATATATATGTCGCAGTCATCTGGTTTAATCAGCTATTTGATTGGATCACTAGCGCGTTCATTGAATGACGACGTTTAATTGAATGACTAAAGGATAACTCGTCAAATTGTTAATTATAACGTTCAACTTCTTGACTGATCGTCATATCGCAATCATATGGATGAATCTGCTATTTCATTAAATGACTAGCGCGTTCGTTGAATGTCGACATTTAATTAAATTGAATTCATTTAATGAAAGCGTGTTGTTAGGATCACAGTTCTAACCTAACCTAACCTACTTGTCTGGTAGCATCTCGTTTCTAGTAGCAATTTGATTTTCAGGGAAGGCGCAATATATATGTCGCAGTCATCTGGTTCTGTTGGTCCGCTCTGTTCAAGGGGCTATGTTACAATCCGCTAACTAGTTGGACGTTGAGTAACGCTTGTTCAATCAACGTTCGGCCTAGTCATTTAATTAAATGCCGTCATTTAATGAACGCGCTAGTCATTCAATTAAATAGCTGATTCAACCAGATGACTGCGACATATATATATATTTTTATGTGTGCTCGCGTATAACGTCGCCGTTTATAAACCGATTTTGATGATTCTTTTTTTGTTGGAAAGGAGATATCTTAAGGGTGGTTCCATGATAAGGAAACCAGGATTTTATGTTGACATCCCAGAGAAATCTAAGGAAACTTTCGAAAATTGTAGAGGTGGGTAGTGCGTTTGTTAATTTTTTCATTAAGTATTTTAAAGCACTACAATTAAATGAAGGTCTGGAGTCGATTTGATGATGGAGCCGAAAGACAGTCAAGGGAACTCCTTAACGACTTACAGCAGTTACCTTGTGTTTGGGCTTGACTAATTTGTATCGATGAGATATTATATTTATAGAGATTTACACCTAGATCGCTTGTGACTGTCATTAGGGGTCTGATGATGAAGATAAAGGACAGCTAAAGGAACTCCTCAACGGTTTCCAGTAGCTAGAGTAGGTCTACCCATCCATCCAGGGCTGGAGCTAAGAGGGACCAAGACTGGTGTTTTGCTAGCCGATCGCGGCACTGGCCGTAGCGGCCGGATAAGGATTGCCGAGGAAGAGGAGGAGCTGGGTGTTGTCGTTGCCTTCCTCCGTTGATCCTTGGCAACTCAGCAGGGGCGTACTGCTGGTGCGTTGCGTTGGGCGCAGGAGCACTTACAGGGCCTCGCACTCAATATGGGGTGCCTGGTGGAAGGCGGCCCCCCGACGAAACGCTCTCCGCGTGTCCCTCTCGCATAGCAGAGGGCACAGCGTGAGTGTGCCCACGACGCCGGTCGCGGGGTCGACGGGCGGAGTAGTTGAGACATGCTGGGTGGCCTAGCATGTCTCGACGTGCGCGCGTGCTCGGTGCTGTGCATCCCACGACTGACAACCGTGCTGTGCGCAGCATCGACCACCGCCACGCAAGGTGAGCTACGGCATGCGCACAACGGAGGAGTTGTCATATAGTCTCGGCAGTGCGGATACCAGCTTCTCCGGAACTGCGCCGCGGCACGTTGGGGTTTTAGTCGGTTCGAGTCCAACACACCGCCTTCTGTTTCCCCGAGCAGAGGGTGACAGCTGGAGGTGAGAAATAAATGGGTAGGTCTATCCACCACTTAAAATCGTAACATAAAAAAATAAAAAAAAAAGACTTCAAATAGGAAACTAACAAAAGTAAAAAATAAATTTACTTAGGCCAAAGCGTATTTTAATACTTATAGATAGGCTATTTGACTATGAAAAATAATAACTTATTTATTGTTATCCGCATTACTTACGAATTTTAAAAGCAATTTCCAATAATAATTATAAAAAATATTGAATAGCTTCACCAAAAAACCCAAAATAAAATTAATTTATTTTGAGTAGGAGCCACGTGACCGTAAACGGTTGGGATTGGGTAAATGTATTGTGACGTCGCACGTCTGTGAACAACCACTTCTGCCATTGCTTTACGCTCGAGTTCCTTGTTTTCTAACGATTTTAAGATTTTAGGTCTAACATTGTACATTTTTTGTATAATCAGTAATCTATACACTTGTATAATCATGGAGAATGATTTTGTGAAAGCAGACAGCGGAAACATACGGTCGAAATTTGTGTTAAAAATAATCCCTACTTTTACTCACCTGAACTTAGGAATGTAAAAACTGCTATATGTAAGTATCTTAATACCTTTAATATTTATTACTTACCAAAATCAATAATACTGTACTTTAAATAATAATCTTAAGGGTGTTTTGAGTATTGCATTAATATCTATAACTAACATCAAATGAGTTGTAAAATTACTCGAAACTGAATAAATTAATTCATTAATTATTATCTACAACGTTTTAAACTACCTACCATTTGTAAGTTAGGTTCATCAGGAGCGGTGGTAGCTCAATGGGAAGGACACGCGCCTCTTAACCGAGCAGTGCGGGTTCAAACACGGGCACATACCTCTGGATTTTTCAAATCTATGTACTTGTTTATACCACTAGCTCGACGGTAAGAGAAAACATCGTGATGAAACCTGCAAATTCAAACCACTTTGGATTTGTAACCATGATCCAAAAATTGTCTGGTTCCCCTATGTAAGGATTGCGAAGGTCAGATCGGCAGTAGCTTCAATGCTATTACTAGATTTGCTAAATCCTGGATCATGGTCTAAGCGAACGCTGTCTAAGTACGGGACACAACGCTAGAAAGATGTAGGTTAGGTTCATATCAATACAACTACAATGGCACAATTTTCCTAATACTCAGATTATTTCATTTGCAGCGCAGGAAAGAATCTTATGGAGAATATCGTATTTGTACACTCTAGCACTGCGCACCATTTATAGCTCGTTTTTTTTAGTAAATTACAGGTACAAACTCAATAAACAAACGAATGAGAACGATTCGACCTTCTTTTTATACATCATCAAATAAAGTGCGATGGTTATCAGAAACTAGTCAAATAGCCTATTTGAAGTCGGTGCCAAGTTAATGCTTAAATTGGTCTGTACAATTATCACTCAACAGATACATTTTCGATGATAATTACCCACTAATATTAGGTTCAGTAGTACCAAGTCATTGTTTTACTTGGCACCGACTTCAAATTCATAAGTATTAAAAGACGCTTTAGCCTAAGTAAATTTATTTTTAAATTTTATTATATTCCAGACGCAGAACTAGTAACGCGCTTCGGCGCAATGTTGAGTTAACTCAAATAGCCGACGCATATGTCACGGAGTTGACACAAGCTAAACAGCTTAGTCACCCATGTCTTGTCTAATAGGGAATAACAACATCCACGCAGAATTGCAAATGGATGTATTCAAAAATTAAGAAGCAGTGCATATTTTCTCAGCGGAAAACGCCTGCATTGGCTACATTAGGCTTCGCTATTATACCAATCTAGAAAACCAAACGCCACCGCGATGTAACTGCGTATAGCGCCATCTGTCGCCGCCGCGCGGAACTGCAACCTATAGGGAAGATGATTCCATCAAGAAACATTAATTAAACATTTATTTTATTAGCAGCGATACAGGAGAGTGCCCGGGGGAGTGTTAACTCGGAATGTTAATATCTTGCGCCAAACCACTTCACCAGGCTAGGTGTGTATATAATTTCCCAACAGGAAGACGAAAACACCAATTGTACTACTTATTATAAATGCTTGTTACTCTTTCACGCAAAAACTACTGAATGGATTTTAATAAAACTTTAAAATAATGTAGCTTATACCTACACCGAGCCACACGAGCTAAGCCGCGGGCAGAAGCTAGTGTTTTAATATATTTATTATGTGCCGGTAATGCAATGCTTCGAAAATTGTGCGTAGAAATGCCAGGCCTCCGTCACTCGCTCAAGACCACGCGCTATATGCCTACCGCTTGGCGTATCGTCGACGATACAACCGACAAAGGGCCGCCACACGCCCAAAAAAAATTTTCTTTTTTTTTTATATTTTTAATTAATATAAATATAATAATGTATTATATTAAAAATCCGCCTGAGCACAAGTTAATAAAAAGTTACTGACGCACATAAGTACTTCGTTTGTTTTATTTGGTGTCGCATATGCATGCGTCCTTATCAAATGGTATGCGACTAAGTATTATCTTATAATTTTATTAATTATGATACTTTTTTATTGCCCTAAAAAGTGTATGGACTTAAATATTTTTAATAATATATTTTACATTTTTAACACTATCGATCAAATATACAGTGACAAAAGTTTAACAAACATAGGTACTTAAAAATCAAACTTGTTTTAATTATCTTTAGGTAACACCTTTGTTTAAGTTTCTAAAATTGAACTGGCCAATTATTTATTACATTAAAAGGTCTTTTTTAGCTTAAGAAGTGCTAAAGAAGTAGGTATTTTGTAATTTTCGTCACCGTCATTCGAACATGGCGCTCTACTTACGCATACCACAACTACTGTTGTTTAATGGGTTTCTTAAATAATCGGTGAATTTATTATTGCTGTATAGATTATACTTAACAAATTTTAACTTTTTTGGGAGCATGTAGCAGGCGTATTGAACGTATTACAAATTTTTCCGTTGCTTTGCCCCAGTTTTCCTTATGATTATTTATCAAAATTATTTACGCGATTTAGGATGTTACAATTATAAAATTTCTCAACAGAAGATTTCGAAAAGGGCAAAAAAATTGTAAATCATTATATAAAACTTTCATTATACGAAATATTATTTTGATTATACGTAAGTTGCGTCACGGCGCAACTATGCGAGACTTAGCGCAAAGGTGCGTCGTGCGCCAACGCGTTTTGAAGAAGTGAGTTAACTCATTTGACGCAGTTGAATAAACACTAACATACATACATAACATCACGTCCGTAATCAGCGAAGAGGTAGGCAGAGTCAAAGGGGCAGCAAGCTTTAACTATATTTAGCCAAAAACAAAACTGGGGTTATATGGAAAATTATAAAAAAGTAGTACATACTTAACAAGTGGCTTGGCCTGCCATTTACGACATGCTAGGCAAGGAACACAGTTGGCGCATTATCTTAAGTCCCAGACAAACATAGGACAATTTATAGACAATAAACACTAAATGTTTGCATACTGGTCATGACACCAGACTATGATCGATCTACATATTTTGCTACTAAAATCAAAACTACACTTACTTCAATTATGAAGCTGAAATGTTGTCTGTTTGCTTGTACCTCAGGAACTACTACTCCGATCTGATATATCATTTTAGTGATAGCCCATTTTCGAGGAAGGACAGCGCGGCTGAAACCGCGGGCACAGCCAGTACATAATATACCGACAATCTCCGTGGGGGTAAACAGAGTCCAAGAAACAAAATGCGCCTTAAACGTTGTATTAAAACTTGTCGCTTCTGCCCCCGGCGTTTCTCGAGTGGTACATCGATGAAACATAGCCTAGTGGTATTATAATGTATGAGCTATAACTATTGCGAAGTTTCATTAAAATCAATGGAGTACTTTTTGCGTGAAAGAGTAACAAACATCTATACAAACTTTCGCGTATATAGTATTAGTAGTATTATTAAGATGTAGGTAGGTACTTAAATATCATATATTAACACCCAGACACAGAATAAACAAGTACTTGTCACACAAGTGTTTATCTTGGGTGCGGATCGGATCCACAACTCTTAGCGCATGGGGCAGGGTCACTACCGAATGCGTTTTCGAGCCATTTTTGAATGATGAACCGCCCATGCACAGACGTCACGTTGTTGGTAATAATAATAAGGTCTTGTTATTCAATTATCATAATGCTAACTAACTATTGTGCAGTTAGATCAATAGGGGCATTCACACTTAATATAAATATCAACGAAAATGTATCTGTAGAGAGATAGTTGTACCTATACCAATTTAAGCATTTACTTGGCACCGACTTCAAATTTATAAGTATTAAAATACGCTTTAGCCTAAGTAAATTTATTTTTTACTTTTATTAGTTTCCTTTTGAAGTCGTTTTCTTTTTAACTTCATAAAATGATTGTTATAAAACCACCTAATGTACTTATTGTAGATACACTTCTAGGTAGACTCATCTGGCGTGATAACATCTACTTTTTCATGAAAGTGGCCTGTCATTTCTCGCGTCATCTGTTTCGTAAGGAAAGGAAATTAAATCCCTTATCGCCGAGATAAAGTCCGTCATATTTTAGCTCTTTACGTTGACTCAGCGGATATTCCGATATAACGTAAGATACGCATCGGGCGCCTACAAAATAAAGCTTGATATTCATTAAGGTTTAAAGCGTTCAACTTGTAATTTTAGCGGAATCATGAAACTCTTCAGCGTAAAAGTTAAATAAAAATTAGGAAGAACTTGAACTAAAGAACAAGGCCGTTGAAAGGAAAATTTCATATCAAGTTTCAAATAAAATAAAGTGGAGTAAAGACATTGCCACAAATAAGCTGTACAATAAATAATATATACATTTTAACGGGCGTACGGTATATGCGTAAATTTATCAATGTATCAATCGTATTAACCAATATAAAGAATACGCATATTATATGCATTTAATTCATACTATTATTATTACCCAAATATCGGCACTAAAAGCATTTGGACTTTAGAATAATTACAATTGACTTTCCTTTAGTATAAAGCTGCAAGCAATACTGTCTTGAAATATTAAAATTTCACTGAGAAATCTGAGAAATATTTCAAATCGTTTTTTGTTCCATTAATAACCCACCGCCCTACGGGTTGAGTCACGTTAAATTTACCGAGAAGTCGTGCTACATTATGAAACAAAAAAGAGAAAATGAAGAAAATAAATTTCTTTGAAAAGATATAACGTCGTACATTCTGTCCCCTACGAGCTAATTACGGGACGGTAAATTTGAAAAGCCGGGAGAAAGAAACGCTGCGATGTAATTATGAGCCGAGAATTTCACGCGATTATTAACAAATTCAAAAGTTTCGTATTCAAAATTAGAATACTTTTGAAAAATTGCTAATGTTTCTTTCATAAAGTAGCAGCAGTTAATGGTTCAGAGTTCGATGTTCATCTTAAACTTACCTGGACGGTCTGCTTATTTTGTCCTTTGCCATTTGTTGCCAATATTGTGCGCCATTTATACATTGATTTGATTTCAAAGTCTTAATAAGCATTTATATTAAAGAATGAGAATTAATCATAGGACCTCATATATTCATACCCGAGACTATCACTAATACCTGTTTATTGGTACAAGGATCAAGAATAAATCGGTTTTCTTTTTTGAATATGTAAGTAGGAAAAATGTGCATAAGTGCTTCACAATAGTACAGTTCTTCATTATATAAAAGGTCTCGGTTTTTTAAAAGTAGGTCCTGTAGAGGTAGATAGCTGTTTATCATGCCCCTTTCAGCGTTTTTGCTACCTGCGATTTAAATAGTGACATCGATTTACGACGAAAGCAATTCGGGGTAAACAAGAAAAAGGTGGGACTTAATTGCAAAATTACTGGGTTGTTGGGCTGTGGGAGAGGCCGAGGAAATAAAGTCCACCGTCAGTAGAGCCAACCCCTTTTTACTTACAGTATAATCTGCAGGGTTCCTTAAAGGTTTTTTTAACTCTTTGACATTGGGGTCTACTATGACACGCCTAGGTCCTTTTATTTACCATCTTTCTTGCATTATATCAAATTCTTAGTCTGTGTTTATATACAGGGCTGGGCGGTTGATTAAAAAAAAAACCTCGGTTCCTCACTTCCTCGCACGTTTATGTTACGTTTAAATTTTCCTTAATTAAATACATAACTTATGTTATTTCTTTAAAAAGTGTTTTACAGTACAGTACGTTGTACATTCTACATTACATTATATTTATGACAATAGGTACTTGATTTTCTTTTTCAAAATATTTATTTTCATTTGTTAGGTTTTTGTTTTTAAAAATAAACATCAAACCTCTTGACATAGTATGAATATCTCGTTCCCTTGAACATTTCGAAAAAAGAAGTAGGTACCTATATTAAAAATACTTTTATAAAGATATTCAGCGTTATTATATACTACTAGATCTCTGAAAAATTACCTCCCTTGAATAGACCAATTTATGCCAATCAATCCACGTCTTTCAAAAAATCAAATCGACTTGGATGAACGCGGCCCGCGATACTTTTCCTTTCCATTAGGTATGCTTCGAATTAAAAAACAAATATATATACAACAAACGAACAAATAACAAGATTACCCCGAGAGAGAAATAAATAATGTTCCCGGAGCTAAGAAACTTTTTAACGCTCTCTTAAAACTTTTCCCTGTGCTTAATTACATTTTCATTTATCTTTCCTTTCATCCGTCCAGTCTGGCAAAACTGCCGCGATTTGTGTAACAACGCCTAATAATAAACAACTTCCGTGTTTTGTTGGAGACCAGCAAATCCGACTTTTGTAATAATGTCGCGAGCGACAAAGATAGGGATGAAATAAAGTGCACCCTTAAAGCGGTTTTGTGCACCCAAAGAGCTCGATTAGAATAGTAATTAGCTACTATAGCACTTGTTAAGCTTTCAGATTTACGTCAGACATTAAAGTTAATAAAGTGAGCACATTCACTGTGGCGAACTTTTGTTGAAAGTTTAGGAAGCCGATTAAATTAAATTAACATTGAAAATTAGTACTATTATTATGTAATTGAATAGTTTAAGATAAATATAAGTATAGAATCTAATTTATTTTTGGTATTCACAATTCGCGTTTTCTGCAAAACATTTTTTACATCATACTTATAGCACAGTTTCTACCATAGCTTAATTTTATGAACACGATCAACAAAATTTTGTTCTATTGACTCAACTGATTCAAGTATGTAAAATAAGAAGAAGCTTTTATACAATAGGTTATTTGCCCTTAGCAATTTAAATCTGATAAATAATTTTAAACAGATCCATACGAATATACAAATACCTAAATGCATAATTCATTAAGTACCTATATATAATTAACAGTAATATCTGAAATAAATCAAATTAAAAAAGTTTTATTTAATGAATTTAATCACATGATTAAAACACCCACGACGATAGAACTCCGTCAACAAGCAAATAAGTCGAGATTATTTCGAACCGAAAGTTCTCTTCAAAGTTTGACAGATTGTCCATTTTGTCTACCGACCAGTGACAATTATGACATCACACGCAAGTAAAAAGTCAACGGAATAGTCTATGCAAGTGAAATGACAGTTCGGAGCATTTTAGCGGGAATCTTTATAGATAATTTTACTTGCGAATACTACTTTTTTGTGTAAATTAAGTGCTTATCTATAACGTAAAAGTGATTATTGCTATGACCTTAGTTATTTTTCAAAGATAACCCACCCGGTCATCTATTTCTTACTATTTCATCCCCGGAAGACTATTTGACAAACTTGAATCACAGTGGTTTCAGCCAAAACACAGATAGGTTACCAATAGGAACTTTTTTTAAAATTATTGGAGATATTCTTAGAAGATAAATAAAACACCTTGGCTTTTAAGAACTGTATTTGTACCTAGGTCCATTTAAACGATTGCATTAAGCATATCAATTAGATTTAACTTACCGTGCGCTTCTAAGTAAGCATTCCTTTAACGAGTGGTTTCCTATACGGGATATTCCACAAATCTCTTGACTTTCCACGTTAATGAAGATTAACCACCCAAAAAACATCTAATACCCAGTGTTTCATTTCAGTGAGATGAATTCAGTCCAATTTAATTAAAAAAATATTTGTATTAAAAACAGGCATTTTAAAATCCATCAAGACTCGCTGCCAAATAAATCACTGAAGCTGCTAATCAGTAGAATCTCAATTAAAAAGGCGATTACATTCTTGCCGACCCCCTACTTTATCGCACAGCCCAGGAGGGCGGGATTGTCTGTCGAATTGACGTGAGCGAGCACCTGGTTCTTTCGGCAAAATTAAAAAAGTTTCGCTACACAGGAACTTTGTAGGTCTCGTTCATTTAAATGCTAAGGCATTCTGCGTTAGTATTCATTGGGAGTTTTGTCATTTATAGAAAAGTTTCGTTTTCACCAGTTTCGCCGGTTGCCGGATTAGATTTTGAATTTCCATTTTTGCGATCGCCCGCGCTGGCCAAAGTTTTTGTTTTGGTTTCGTCGCGAAACCTGTTTTCGTGTTCCGGGCGAATGGGCGAAAACAGGACTCGCCCCTGTACTTGTTACCGAAAGTTTGGTTTGACAATGTTGGACCGTGATCTATGGTTGGCGGTTGGAGAGACATCGGTTTTGTTGCGCTGTGGCTATCTATTCAATCCGAATTGGAAATAGAGCTTTATTATTCGTTGTTATTATTTTTCTTTCCTCGTTAAAACTTTCAAGGTTATATAATATATCTACATAGTTGTATTTTTTTACATAAAAACTACAGATAACTACTTCACTATTTTTAGTTTCTTCAAGAACTCGTCAAAATATGTAAATTCTTAGTTAAGCTTTGTGTGAAAAATAAATAAACATATGCTTGGAGTAAACAGTACCTTTATTAAAATAATAATAACAGTTTGTTTAACTCTAGTCCATTCTCTACCTATTTATCTCTATATAAAACATTGTCTTTTTACAACACACAAATCCAAAAATACATAATCATAATCACTATGATAAGCTATTATAAGAATAAGCTAACACTCAAATATGGCCTCAAGCACCAAGAATTGCTGCATAAGCATTCGATAAAGATATAAACGACATTTCGCCGTAGGGAACCGAGCTTTAAGTAGGTGCCGCATCTGATATTTGTCCTTTAAATGGTAATGGTCAGTTGTACGCTTGATGTAGCCCACAGATTTTGTTGCAAAGTGCTAACGCTGGAGGCACTCTTTAGTGTAAAATATATAATAAGATCTGAAATAACGTGTACAAATCTTGCACCTGCGCAAGTGTACAAGTGTGCATTTATTAGAAACGTTGTCTATTTTTATAATTTGTAGTACTGGAATGACGACTGCTTTTACTCACTTCCACGGCTATCTAACGCTATATGTAATTGATTGTGTATATCTTTTTATAGGCTAATTATAATAAAGTGGATTAAATACTATATTATTTTCTAAAACATACATATTTCACTATTTTCTGAGGAATTTCCAATATAATTTGTGGTCAAAGATTGCATTATTATAGAAGTATATAGATATTACATTATTGTCAGGATTTTTCCCAGTATGGATTATAACTAGAGTTAAACTATCTACCTAGTTTCTAAACGCCAGCGTTGACTCGTATCCATTCCCTCACGCTGGACACGTTGGTGTATACTCCGGGTATACCAGGACGGGCACAACCGCTACCGAATGACACAACCCCCAGTTGGACGCCAGACGATACGCCTACCGCTGGACCACCAGAGTCACCCTAAAATGAAAATTTGTTATTAGGAATTGGATTTTAGTAAGTGTTATGGTAAAACTTACGGATACATTATCAAAATACTTACATATTTGAAACAATAAGAATAAATATAAGATAGTGGAGGTGGTGGATAGATATCATATATAGACTTTATTCTTAAGCTGGTAACAATTTCAATACGTATTATAAATACTTAAATAAATTGCAACGTTCAAATTCGGACCTTGTTAATCGCATTACCTAGTCTTAGTTGCAAAATGGCGTGAAGTTTAGTTAGTTAGTTAGTTGAAAAGATGTGTCTAACCTGGCAAGAGTCTTTGCCACCTTCCGGCACTCCAGCGCAGATCATCCGGCTAGTGATAGCATTCTGACCGTAAACTCTGCGGCATTCTTCAGTAGATACCGTGGGGATCTCAACTGCCATAAGATATTTGCTAGTATCACCATTTTCCTGCAAAAAATATCACGTAAGCACCAAATGATACTAAATGTCACTTTCTTCCCAATGCCTAGATGATTAAATTTTACAAATTAAATCGCCTAAATTAGTTTTATTTGAACATTCAAAATACCTCAACTTATTATCTTACATACACAAAATTCAGACAATACAATATTTGGACATAACGATATTTTCTAGCGAATTTACATCGCTACATAGAATTAACAATAATTCCGCAAAAAATAAAAAGATGGAAAATAACAAATACAATACTTACAGTCGTGTCTCCCCATCCGGATATCAACAACTGCGTACCCGCAGGTACCTCTTGACCCTCATCTGCTAACGACACTGCTCTAGTATTAGTGCCATCCAGTGTAATAGACCTTCGGAGCCTTACAATTCCTACGTCGTAATCGCTGGTAGCAGTGTTATATTGCGGATGTATTGTATACAGAGAAGTTGAGTACATGGTACCACCGCTGTCAGCGTCTGTACTCCCAACTCGGACATATACTCTAGACACCCTGTAATTTAAATATATCTACAATAACATTATTAAGCTAAAGTGGTTCATTTTTAAGGTTCCGTACATAAAGGGTAAAAACGGGACTCTATTACTAAGACTCCGCTGTCCGTCCGTCCGCCTGTTACCAGGCTGTGTCTCATAAACCGTGATAGCTAGACAGTTAAGTTTTCACAAATTATTTATTTCTGTTGTTCCTATAACAACAAAGATAACTAAAAATAAAATAAAATAAATATTTAAGGGGGGCTCCCATACAACAAACGTGATTTTAATGCCTTTTTGAGCCATTTGAGTATTACAACATAATTTTGGAACGTCTCTTGTGTTCATCAAATAATTCACAGTAAGTAAAAACTATCTAAAATAGAATATTGTGAACATTGACACATCGTCTTTTGATATTTGAGCATGTCTTCTCTCTTCTTCTTAAATTTTCAAATATGGGGAATAATGGGTATAATACCACTGTTACCTGTGAGGATGATATTAACACTGCCTCCCTGTCTAAAAATTATTGCCAGCATAAATGTAGTCTTAAAATATCAAAAACAGGAAAATCAAAAAACGTGCAGCATTCAGAAACTACAAAACTGCATCTTGACAACTTCAACTATAACATTCACAATTACCTACTTCAAACTAGGGTCTAAGCTAAAATGCAATTACCGAGTCAAGCAATGTGCAGCAGTAAGAACCACTCTAGAGCTGATGATGGAGCCGCCACATTGGTAGTACTTATTACCGATCTGCAGCAGCAGATAAGCCTGGTACGGGACATTGTTGATGGTCGTGTTGTACCCACCGACGATCTTCCCTCCAGAATTGTTGCTGTGGCCACGACGCTTTCCTAGCACATCTGTTAATAAGGATTTTTTCAAGGATTAAAAAAGATTTTTGCTCTCTAGACTCTGCATATCCCTTCGGGGATTGCAAACGTGATGGTGTATACTACAAATTCAAAGATCTATGTCTCATAACTATCGATAACGTTCGTTCCATGCGTAATATTTTAAATTTTATTTTGGAAACATTGATATTGTAGCTATATAGGCACTTAAGTCTAAAAAAGAAAAGTAAATAGCAAAGGTTATAAATAGCATTAACGTTATTTTTAAATCTATTATGATTCTACATTTAAATTCCATGTGTTTTACATTTTTGATGCAAATTTTAGTAGAATTCTGCTTAATCACTTTTGTGTGAAATAGTTATTAGGCCAAATCGTTGCGTACCTATTCGAAATCAGTTCAATATGCTGATTATGCATGATATTAAACTAAAGCAATGTGACAATAGCAACATAATTTTATAGTATTATTTTGAAATCCAGTAGTTACTATAAATTTAAAAGCAAGCGTTTTACAGTTTATTTTACTGAAATAATACCAATGATATAAATCATACTATTTGCATATTACAGAATACACAATACAAACAAGTACCTACATGTACCGGATTAATCGAGGGATTATGATTAATCATTAAATTGGGTATTGCTACCTGATAATTAAGGTTTTCGATATGGATTTTAACATTGAAGTTTAAATTTGAAATCGGAGATGCCACTGAAATCAATATCAGTTGAATTGATAACATTGCAGATTCTTGACTGATTATAAAAATGAGACAAATTTAATCACAAAAAATAATGATTAATTATCCATACCATTGCAAATCCCCAAACAAAGCAGGAGACCAAGCAAACAAGAAACTCTATTCATGTTGGAGGGAGAATGAAAAAAATATCGTCAGGACTTCTTTTAAATATTGTTCTATACGATGAAGTGACGATGCCATCAAGAATAATCTCTATAATTGCCCGCAATTTTTCAAGAAGAACATAGATAAAACTCTTGTTAAAATATATTTAAGGTTAGTTTTGAGTTGTGTAATTATATATTCAGTGCTATTATTCAAGATACTGAGTGACATATTAAGAAAACGATACGACGAATGACAAAAAAAACTATAATTGGTATGGCTAAGGAAAACAACGATGTTGAAGAATATCGTCAGTCTTCAGTAAGTTACAACCTGAAGTATATATTTCCGTTAGCTGTTAACTTACGTATTCGTATATACTTTAAAATATTAAATGAAGCAGTTACGCAGTGGCAACCAATCAAAAGTATTCTATTAGAGTTAAATTTGCTACATTATTTTTATTTTCTACTTTTACTTGCATTAATAAAATACCTAGTCTCATGTGTACTCAAGATTACAAGATTTTGCATGCTGAGTTATTTAGAAAAGGTTTGATAGTAAGTAATACTATAGTAAAATTTTCTGAATAATCACACCAAAAACAAACTTTTATAACAAGATGCTGTTTATGACGAAATGCAGGGATATTAGTATATCCCTATACTAGTGTATAGAGCTATACTAGTGTATAGAGCTATTATTGATTAAATATTGATTAAATTATGTTATGTTATGGTCTTTAAGACACAAAGAGAGAAAGTTATCAAGAAATTAATAAGTAGATACTTATAATAACACGAACATGTGCCACATCATTTTTATACGTACAGTACAGATTAATGTTATTCAAAATAAGATGGCGCATACATTATGTTAATGTAAAGTAAAATTTAAGTCGAGATCTAACAAAAACATTTCAAGGCGGGAACAACGAAACAGGCTTTTAGAGTAAACACTGTATTTACAACAACAATTATAAATTTGTTTAGCTCCAGTCAAATCATTTCCCAGTGGGAGTTCCAAGCTTATGCGGGTACTTACTGGAACAATGTTTATTGCAAACAATTGTTATAACTTTATTGCTTTATTATATCCTTGGCATTTAGAAACATAATTATTATCTAATTATTACACAAGTTCTTTCTTATTCCTCCTTTTTAATGACTCATTTCATGTACTAAGCAGGTATACTAAACATGGTCTATCTAAAAGTATCTTGAGGTACCATATGGGATCTGCCCAACATCTTTAAATACTTTCAATGGGTTATTTTAATAAGAATGATCATTTTTTTTATCTGCTTTTATGTAAGCAAATAAATTTTACATAAATAATAGAACTAATAGTTTTATAATATACATACGTGTAGAATAGAATAGAATAGAATAGGATTTATTGCCAAAACTGTGTTACATATTACTATGAATAAATAAATACATTTATTATAAAGACATAAGTTATTAGATCTAAAAAAAATATTTTGATCGGATTTTTTAATGATTAATCTAAACGCTATCTTAGAATTAATCATTTCAAACTCCTCCAAATGTTCTTATGAAGTTCCTCACAGCAGATACATTTGTGTATACTCCCGGGATCCCAGGCCGAGCACACCCAGTACCAAACGACACGATCCCGAGTTGTGTCCCCGTCTCATGATCCACTGCAGGACCACCGGAATCACCCTGAAAATTTCCATAAATGTTGAAAGCTTCAGATTGTTACCGCTAGCATGTAGTATCCATTGAGCAGTACAGGTCTTTTTTTCACATTAGTGCCAGCTATGTACTTATTTTACGGCAAATAAAATATTTGTGTGACCTAGGTACATACACACATATACCTATTATCGAGCCTGTAATAGTCAAAGAAGTAGCTGGCCCCCTTAACTTTAACGTTGGATGGAAGATAGTGAAAAAGTAGTGACAAGTGGCTAGCCCGTCTCACTCTCAAAAGCCGGTATACAAATATTCGCCAAATGCGACATGCTGGGCAAGAAACTCAGTTGGCATATTATTTTCAAGTCCCAGACAACATGGAAACTGCCGGTACATTTTAAAAAAAAGTACCGTCTAACTGCTCAATGTGCACTTTTTTGTCATGGGGATTGGCAAATATTATATTCTCTTATTCTCTCGTGGCCTTCCACAGCTATTAATTTATTTTCTGTATTTCATATATATTTATTGTCTTGAGATTCAATTGATTTGACTGTTTTATAATGGAAACTAACTATACAGAAATAATATAAATGTCAAACCTGACAAGAGTCCTTGCCACCTTCGGGGACTCCAGCGCAGATCATGCGCTCCGTAATACCATTCTCACTATAGGCTTTCCGACAGTCTTCGTATGATACGGTCGGAACAACCACTGCCATCAGAACTGTACTTGTTTCACCATTTTCCTGTAAGATTTAAATTAATTACTCTGCTAGTACATACATACATACATAACATCACGCCCATAATCCCCGAAGGAGTAGGCAGAGTCGAAAGGGCAGCAAGCTCCTTCAACCACATTCAGCCAAAAATAAAGTCTGGCTGTTAGTCACTTATAAAATATATAGAGACTATTTTTCTTATCCTTTATATTTAGTACTTATATACTCCAAAATACTGCCTATAATATTTAATTACTTTTATAAAATAAGATTATTTACTATCGTTAGTTTAAACTACTATCTCAGAGCATAAATAACTATGTACATCAATAACTGTGTATATCAGTAACATAAAATGTACCCATTTCTTAGTATTATTGTTAGGGGAAAATACAAGCATTTTCCCCTTACAGTAAATTATTGTCAATCTGTCGTGTTCTAGTTTCCACATTAATTTCTCTGCTCATCTTTAATTTTGGAGGTCATGAATCACAAAATACTAACCGTCGTATCACCCCATCCTGACACCAATAAGTCTGTTCCCGTTGGAACCTGATACCCTAGCTCCGGCAAAGAAATAGCCTTAGTAGTAACATTGTCCAATTTCATTCCTTTCAGGACCTTCACCAAGCCGACGTCATTGTCGCTGGTGGCAGGGTTGTATTCGGGATGGATGATGTAAGTAGAGCTGGAGTACATGGAGCCACCGCTGTCAGAGAATGTGCTGCCTGCTCGTATAAACACCCGGGATACCCTGGAATATTGGATAATGGTAATCTATAAGTTTAGCTTATTTTTTTTATTATATGTTTGAATTGTTACGTAAGCAATCACTTCTAGACATAAATGTAAAGGAAATATCTACTAAATAAAAAAATGCAATTACATAAATTTTCCACAATTTTTAATGACATTACAAGAATTTTTTCTTGTAATTATCTTTATTTCTAGTATAACGGAAAAAATACACCTTAAATAATAATTATTTATAATCACTATGTTACGGTGTATCTATCTTTCGATAGTTTACAAACATGCGAGATATATAATAATCAAATAGTATCTGACATATACATGGTAAAATTATATTTAAAATCATATTTTTTCTGCGAAGAAAATAATCTGGCTCGAGAGATTGGCGCAGAATTTAGATCACACATTATCTAAGAAAAACAAAAGGGAAGATTTAAAATTACCCCGTTAAACAATGAGCAGCAGTGAGGATCACTTTCGGACTGATGATGGATCCTCCGCACTGGTACAGGTCGACGCCGATCAGCAGCAGCAAATACACTTGGTACGGAACCTCTTGTATGGTGACATTCTCACCGCCAACGATCTTGCCTCCATAGTTATTGGTGAAGAGACTTCGGGGCTTTCCAAAGACATCTGTAAGCACAACTTTACATATTTACCATTTTTGACTCAAACTTTTAGTATAGTTATGAGTATTGGCTTGTCATATTAAGAGAATAAATAAATTAAAAGAAAATCAGTTTCAGATATAAATCAACAGTTTTACTGGAAATATACCACTGATTAGGTTACTGAGAGGTACTCTTCAAAAAAATCCACAGATTTTTTTCGGATTTACTAAGCCAAACGCTTGGCTATGTATTGGTATTAGTAGTGTTTGGTAGGTTTTTGAACGCACTTTACGTAAGTACTTCGCACAACACTAAGTGAATTCTCTTTACAGATGCTCTGTTATTCTTAGATTGTCTTGATGAAAATGAAAAATTAGATACACAGACTACACGTTTAAAATTAATTAACTTCGTTCATTTACTTATTTTTTGCCAATTTTTTTCACTAGAATACCTGTTTTATTCGAATTAATATTACCAAAAGTTACTTTTACCGTTTGTAAACAATAAAAAGAACACAAAACCGAAGATGAACACTGAAACTTTATCCATGATTGTCTCGGATGCAGAATGAAAAATGAAAACAGGCATATGCTTAAATACTCTTGAGCCGAACATCACAATGTCACCGGTAACAATTTTAATAACTCATTCACAATTAAAACAGTAGGGGCGATAAGGGTCTTGTTAAGTTAATATTAGAACGCCCTCGCTGTAATGTCCACATATCTACGAATATTAATATCTAGATAACCACAGTTAAAGGCATTACTAACAAAGTAACGTGTCAAGAGAAACTGCAATGAAGTAATTAGCTCTTCAATTACCGCCCTGATCCGTTATCTGTTTCAAGAATTGACTAGTAACTGTATGGATCGGTAGTTATAAGACTGTTAGAAAATTGTACCAGTATTTCCATTTCAGCGAAGATAGTATATTTAATTTTGAACCTTTAAAAAAAGATATATTTTACAATGGCAAATCAGAGTCGAATATAATTTTAATAAATAAGATTATTCAAACTTCCATGCCTACCAATAAAGAAATAACTAAAACATGTAAACACACTTCTCAAGAATAAATCAAACAGCTTAAAATGTTGTCGCTATATTATAAAAATCAGAATCAATAAAGGTACCAAATACACCCAGACAAACCCCCTAATTTAGTGTACAGCGCAAAGTCTGAGCCATTGTACCAACGGACCTGACAAGCAGTGGTTCCCAAAGTTGTCTGGGATACGACCCATCTAATACTAGGTTACACCTCTAGGAAATTTAACCGTTACCAATATGAATAAAGGAAAGAAGATTGGCTCGGTAGGTTGGTGTGTTGTTCTACAGTCAGGGCCCACTCAGTATTCACTCGCGACCCACTGGTGGGTCGCGCTAGTTCATAGTTTGGGAAACCCTGCACCAGATAAAACAATACTACAAGAAATTAATCAAAAGTATGTATTCCATATACCTAGTATGTTAATACTATGTAACAGTTAAAAATAAAAATAAATCTACCTCATTCTAATGTTATTCTTTTCATATATAATACAACATACATAATTATAGAAAAAAATATGTTTTCTATTAAATTTGGACAAAACCATCATTATCATTGTTTAGCCATAATTCAACTTAAGTACCTCCGTATCTGCTCAGTGGCCTCAGCACTAATATTAGGTCAATACGTCGCCCGATTATAGATTCAGTTTGTCTTGATTGATTACATCTAACACCACATCAATCAATCAAAGCGCACTTGTCAATAGCCAATTCCGCTTCGTGTAAGCAATTAATAAAACTTCATAATTAATTCGTAAGGCACATAATGGTACTAATGGCGTAGTTGCCTCCCGTTGGAACGTTTTTGTTCGAATGCAGAATCAGTTCTGTGGGATTTTTTTAGATGCCAATGTCAAATTAATATATTTTTCCGGGGTAAATAGCAACCTTTACCAGACTTTTAAACTATACCTACGCCAAAAAACACTGATTCATTGCTGCGTTACAATGTTAAGAAAGAACGAACAAATAAATATATGTGAGGAATGTAGCAGCTTTATTACAAAAAAATATGATGTATTTTCCTTCATTATATTATCTTTTTATTATTTTATCATTTACCGTGATTATCATCTTGCCAGTGTCATTCATTTCGTCGGGGTCTTCTAATTAACAATAATTTGTATTAGGCGCATGTTCCTAACCATTGGGCTAATAGCTGTCATTGATATAATAGAAAATTGTTAAGTACATATTGCAATATGTACACAAGCTTAATTAAGAATACTGTTAACACATACGAGTACTAGGTGGTTAATTAAATATTTAAGTAAATACTGGCATTCAGGTGGTTTTTGAATGGCGCTATTCATTCAATTATTACTTTAAAGCATGGAAACATAAACTACACCATACCTCTAACCAAGACCATACCGGAAATATGTTAATATTAAACCTGTCCTCCTAACCTACATCGGTCACGGTGGTCAATCTCGACGTCAATTAGCCATCTGCGCAGGAGATATTATAGTGCACAAGTGTGTGCGCAAACGCAGGTGCACTCTCTGTTCCTTCACTCTCATAGTCCGGTGAGACAGCAATTCGACATGACCGGAAAGAGGTCAGGCGCAACCAACGGCTTAACGTGCTTTCCGAGGTACAAGGGTGATTAAACCGCCAACTTCCTATATCAACGAGGCATTCATAAATATTTTAGACTCCACCTTAAACACCAGTTGATTACTCCTCGTAATATTTACACACCACACGCTTAAATTGTGACAGCATAATGCTTGCCCATTTTCCTAATTGTAGCTTAAATGCGTGTTTATCGCAAAACAAGGCAGCACAATTACAACTAAAGACCCCATTTACCATTGTTCATAACACACAAACGTTCACACCTATTGAAAACCTCACGAGACAGCTAAACTTTGACCCATATGCCTGCTAATTACCCTATATTACCGTGTAACCGAGCATACTATCACGTTTAGGCATACGACTAAGGTCACCTATTACGAAATCCACGTGTGAAATATATGGCTATGGAACCGTGGCGACATTTGCATAATTTCGTAGGTTAAGAAACCTTTTGTTGATTGCGGTCGGAGTAACAGTTATCAATTAAATTATCTATTGAAACTGCGTGCCAATCGTTCGGCTGTTTTACGTGTGATACATTTGTAATTGATATCAGATTAATTGATATTCGGCAATCGACAAAAAAGTGTGCGGCAATGGAGATAAATAGAAATTACTTCTATAATTGAGTGTGGAAGTAATTAATTTATATTGGATGGCATTAGAACTAATATTTTGTGTTAGATACTTTTTGTATTATTTAATTACCATTGACATACTTTCCATAAAATTACATTGGTAACAATAGTAGTAACATTCAGTTATAAACCAGTGAACCAATATAACTTAGAACGAATGAAAAGTCACTTGGAATTACTTGAAAGAAAATAGCACATCCGCTGCACTTCTTTGAAAAGTGGTTTCCTATTCAAAAATTTTAAGTGAAAAAACTTAAGACTGACATTCAATACTTGCAAACTATAAAAGGGGAGTTTCTAATAGCTACGGAGACATGAAAGTTTCTTCAAACGAGAAAGCGAGCGGGAACAGCCCGTTTTTGATGTTTTGCTGCCAATTAAAATGTAATGTCCTTTTCAATTAAGAAGTAACGTACTTTTTTTTTGTTTCACCGTTATTATATCCCCAGTTTTGTGCTTTATGTCTTTTTACGTCTATTGAATGAGAAAACCTTTTTAACAAGCTGTATTAGATTTATTTTCAAATTTAAAAGTACTGTAAATTATCCACATTGAGGATAAGGATGAGGACCGTTCTCATCACCCGTTTCTTAGGTGTAAAAGTCTTCCCTAGTTGAATATGAACTTCAAGATCGGAAACACAAAAGCAAAAAATACAAAATTTTAAAATTTTAAAATAATAATTATCCTGTTTGTACAATGCAAACATATATTTTTAAAATAGACTCCAAAACGAACGCACACTAATCTTGTGAACATACCAGTGGAATGAAAAGTAATTTAAATTGTTAGAAAGTTATTCACAGTTTTGTAAACTGTGAATAACCCGCATACTATAAACTTTTTGCAAGTTTTTTCTTTGGAAAAAATTATATTTCAATTTAGAAATAAATAAAATCTGTGCATTCCACTTTTTATACGCCTCTTAAGTTTAATTGAAACAGGTTGCGAATTACTTCTTATTATAAATAATTTTACGCGATAATAGTTTCGCAATTAACTAGCGTGAACTGTCACACTTCTTGAATGGGACCCATTTATTTATTTCCTGGGCTAGGCGTCAATCATGTTAGGATATAAATTAAAACTTTATTTAAAAAACTTTTTGCAAATGTTCATATTGTAATAGTGAAAGCGATAAGGATAGCGTCTTCCATTCAAAGAGTACCTATCTAAATAAAAAATAAATAACCTGAATTAGAACTACTTACTTACTTACTACTTAGCTAACTAAGATTGTCAGATTGGGTCTGACTTATTGCTGGCATACTTTCACACTAAAAACACAGATTCGATTCCCGAATCGGGTCGTTGATGACTTAAATATTTCTTCGTTTTGAGTACGTGTTCGTGATACATTTTTCAATAATAATTTTCGTAAGCGCCTTGTCTGTTGAAATTAATGTTAAAAATAGATCGATGCATCCTATAATGTATAAATCAATGCATTTTATTTTATCTTTGACTGGCTCGTTGACGCATTCGGTAGTGATTCTGCCCCATGCGTCAAGAGTTGTGGGTTCGATCCCCACAATATGATTAATATTTGTGTTTGTTCTGTGTCTGGATGTTAATATCCAATATTTAAGTATATATTGATTCTGATATCCGTAACACAAGTTCTTAAGCTACTTACCTCTGAGTCAGTTCAATGTATGTGATATCGTCGGATATTTATTTATTTATTATAATAATTTTTATATTATGTCCCATGTTGGTCTGGGACTTGGCCCATGTTGATCTGGGACAAAAAAAAAGAATGTGGCAACTGTGGTTCTTGCCTAGCATGTCGTAAAAGGCGACTAATGGTTTACGGGCTTTTGGGTATGTGACTGAGTAGGCGACGAGCTAGCCACTTGTCACTCCTTTTTCACAGCTTTCCATCCAACCCAGTCCACTGTCCCATGTTGGTTTAGGACTTAAAAATAATATGCCAACTGTGGTTCTTGCCTAGCATGTCGTAAAAGGCGACTAATGGTATATCGGATTTTGGGTGTGTGATTGTGTAGGCGACAGTTTAGCCGCTTGTCACTGCTTTTTCACAATTCTCCATCTAACCCAGCCCGACTTTGTTTTTGGCTGAATGTGGTTGAAGGGGCATGCTGCCCCTTTGACTCTGCCTACCCCTTCGGGGATTGTGGGCGTGATGTTGTGTATGTATGTAATTTTTATATTTAATTATACCCTAAGCGTAAAAGAAAATATCGGGAAGATTTTTATCATCACCTTCTTAGCGTTATGTCCCGTGATTAGACGGGGTCCGCTTAGACCATGATCCAGGATTTAGCGAGTCTGGTGATTACATTGAAGCGACTGCCGGTCTGACCTTCGTGACCCTAAGAAAGGGCAACCAGAAATTTTTTGATCCGCGGTTGTTTGAATTTGCAGGTTTCATCACGATTTTTTCCTCACCGCCAAGCAAGTGGTATAAAAACGTACTTACATAGATTTGAAAAATCTAGAAGTACATGCTGGGGTTTGAATTCGCACCCCTCGGTAATGAGGCGCATTCCTTACCATTGAGCTACTACCGCTCCATCATCGGGAAGATTTTTATACACAAATTTAAATAATTCAATATCTAACTATGGTTTATTTATGAATCATCTCTCCTATCTATAAAAAATACAACAGTACATTTTGCTTAAGTTAAATAATTGTTACGAAACGAAGAAACGAAACAAAACCAAAAAAAATATCCTGGACTGTAAATATTTGTATGTAAAAAAATTAATTATTTTTTTACACCATCCACCGAACCTTCACCATGACATTCCCGGAGGTAAAAGAGTAATTTGACCACAGCTTTTTTTCATTAAGGAATTTCTTAACGTCTAATTGGCAATCAAACAATGTCTAAAAAAATACAGTTGTATCAAACATAAAATTACTTTGATGATTTTTTTTTAAATTAACACAAAAAGCATCCAATTTTTTTTAACGGAACAGACTGCCTATGTGTGCCACAGCCTTGCAAGTGTTTTTTATAAAAGTTAACTGCACAATGTACCACTTGAGTTCTAATAACTCTATACATAGCGATTAGGTATGTTCATTATCATTAGATAATGATCATTTCAACAACTTGCGAAGCGAGCCGAAATGCTCTGACGGAAGTTTACAAATAGGAAATATCGTTTATTTACGGGCATAATTACGACAAGCCCTTTATCTAATTGATCTCTGGGCTGCGTGATAGGCTTGCTATCTTGAACCTTATCAAGTCACAGTTAAATATTAGTACTGAACCAATTATTGCAGCATTTTGCCACAAAATTTAGCTTTTTAAAGAACTACAGCGATCTTCTTTGATTTTTTTTTTTGTTAATATTATAAATCTTCTAGCTTTGGGATTAGTTAATTTGGACACAAACATAATACCAACTATAAGTTCTTTGCTTAGATTATATTAATAGGCAAATTTTAATTTCCCAAAGTTCTGAAAAACTAGCAAACCAGTTTATATCAAGCTATAGTCAAAAGAACAATTACCTTGGATGGAGCGGTGGTAGCTCAATGGTAAGGGCACGCGCCTCTTAACCGAGGAGTGCGGGTTCAAACCCGGGCATGTACCTCTAGATTTTTAAAAAAAATCTATGTACATATTTATACCACTAGCTCGGCGGTGAGGGAAAACATCGTGATGAAACCTGCAAATTCAAACAACTTTGAATTTGTAACCATGATCCAAAAATTGTCTGGTTCCCCTATCTTAGGGTTACGAAGGTCAGATCGGCAGTCGCTTCAATGTAATTACCAGACTTGCTAAATCCTGGATCATGGTCTAAGCGGACCCCGTCTAAGCACGGGACATAACGCTAGGAAGATGATGATGAGTCAAAAGAACAATTACCTTATTGTCCTTACATAAACAAAAAATAATAATTATTAACAATATTGTAAACAAAGTGCCATCATCAATTTGCTCGCGCTACAGAATTCCTCGAATACTTCTAGCGGCATTTTATAGTATTTTAACTTGTAATTGCAATGAATCATCACAGATCAAGTGTTTTAATATTGTTTGCCAAGTAACAGCTCCCGTGAGTAACGGAACATACTGGTTATCCAAAACCGCCTGTGCCTAATTATGTAATAAGCCACTTAATTACGATTAAATCTGCTTATTGTATCGCTAATTATGTTCACAAATGGATATCTAACGGTGCCGACAATAGTTAAATTTGTCATTTTCCTAATGTGACAAATTAATTAAAAATAAACAGCTTAGATTAAAACGGTCTGATGGTGCCAAGGAACTATAACCGCATCTACATATATTTCATTAATCTAACACAGTTTAACTCTAATACGATTTGTGGGTTGGCGATGTTTGTAAGAAAATCATTAGAAGATTTGTTTCCCTTTTGTTTAAAGAATATATTATTTAAATAATATGACTTTATTTGCATAAATTTAGTATACAGTACAACAACACTACCTTACACCACGGTAATAATTAACAATAGCTTATTGTTGAACATAATTATCAAAGATATATATAATATAAATCAAAAGAGCCGTAGTTTAATTTAGAATAATATATTTTTAGTCTTACAATATTTCTAAATATGAAAGGAAACGCCGCTCACTTAAAAACAATGAGCTGGCAAAAACGTAATTCCGCTAAAAACGAAAGTAAAAATAAACACGAGTCTTCGGCTCCGAACAAAATACGAAAAAAGGTATTAAAATACAGTTGTTTATCAGGAGAAAAAGGTAAAATTACGAGACAGTCACGTTACCAATGGCGAGCGTGACTATCGTACCGAAATTGTTTTAATTGGCACTGGGAGGAAATCGTCTAATGATGTCTTTACTCCAGGGACATACGGGACGGTTGAGTAGCGAGCCTTCGTATAGGGCACGCCGGATACACCCTACGGTCAACATATAAGCAAACCAATGGCTCATATTTGCACACAAACAATTACCGTCCTATGCCAATTTGCTTTAAATAATTTCAAAAATATATTTTCTTTTATAGCGAAACAAACAATGATTTTCAATGTGATGATTGAGTTTGAGTGTAAATTCTGATGAATCAAATTCTTTTTGCACATTAAATATCACAACTTTAAGATAAAAACTGATACACTAACTAACATATTAGCGCATGAAATTTAGATGCTTCTACCTAAATTTTATTTTTCATGTGCCCGATTCTCTGCCATAGAAAATGTAAAGAATGTTAACCATCAGACGTGTTAAATTATATCACCATTAACATAAACTTATTAGGCTTAAATTACTTCTATCGACTAAGCCATCTATAGATATGGCACTTCACATCTTTACTGATGTTAGAAGGTTAAATCCACGTTAATAAACATAACTCACGTCCTTTCCTCTCACAGCCAATATCGTTTGCATAATAAGGTGTCGTTAGTAAATTAATCGTTTGTCAAACATATTAATTCACAAACGATTTATTACCTCAATAATGGAATTTTTAGTTACACGATTATTCAAGATCGTGAAGCGAAGTGTCGCGTCGGTTGCGCCTCTCACGATTTTCTCCTACGCCAGTTATGAAGATATATTTTATCTAATTAGATAATCACTATTCCGCCCTAATTAAACCTATTATTGACACAAACTTAGTAAACCCCAACTAATAATTTGAATACAAAATATGATCCTATTATGTTGAGAATGTTTTTTCAAAGATTTATTTTAGGTAGATATCTAACTAACTAAATAAATTTGACGCCACTTCCCTAGCGTGATAAGTAAAGAGAATCGAACGCCATATGTCGCGATCCTTACACATCCTACTTATTTAAGGTAAGTTTTATCCCCAGCGATTGGCGAGTGAGGAAGAAGATTGCATTTGATTGTATCTGTATACATCTGATTTTATAAATACATGCGATCGTTATTAGTCGCCAGATACAATCGGTGTCTTTTAATTAAACTTCTGAAAAAAGTTACAGCAAAGGTTTCCAGGGTTTCACGGCAATGTGTCTCGCGATTTTTCTCTTAAGCTGTGCCCTGTGCTAATCAAGACAGCGTTGTATTGACGCCTCCTATTACACTCACTGGCTCCGACAAATAATTGGATCTCAAAACATTTTCCTAGAAAATGTATAAGCGCCCTTGTTAAACTATGTGTACGAGTAAAGAGGGGTGAGATAACACCCTTAGGCGTGACATTATTAGAAGTTCTTTGTATTTGCCCGACTAGTATCCTGTGACACTAATTGTGAGGTATTTAGTTCACGCGTCATTGGTAACAAGGGTTTTGACAGATGTTGAACGAATATAAAACGTAGAATATGAGCAAGGTAAACTTGAAGATAGGTTAAAATGTTCTTGATTATTACATACATACATACATAACATCACGCCCATAATCCCCGAAGGGGTAGGCAGAGTCAAAGGGGCAGCATGCCCCTTCAACCACAATTAGCCAAAAATAAAGCCAGGCTGGGTTAGATGTAAAATTGTGAAAAAGCAGTGACAAGCGGCTAACCTGTCGCCTACACAATTACACACCTAAAACCCGATATACCATTAGTCGCCTTTTACTTGGCATATTCTTTTTATGTCCCAGACCAACATGTGACAGTGGGCTTCTTGATTATTCTGGCGTGTTTATACATTTGTATTTATGAGTTCGGATTACATGTAATTTAAATAGTCTGGGTTCTATATTTACTGATATTTCAATTATCTTCAGAGATTCATGAAGTCTTATTTATATTTTTATCGGGTGTCTTTTGATATAGAACATAGCAAAATTTACTGTTTCTTCCTAGAAAACAGTTTTTATCATGCTTCTGCATGACAAAAACAAATCCCAAACAGAAGCCATTGAAAAACTGCGAAGAAATGGAAAATCACTTTCCCGATTCTATTGTTCTTAAAGGACATTTTAAATACAATAAGTTACTTTTCCATATCAGAATACTTTGAAAAATATATGCATTGAAGGCTATTCCCAGAGAATCTACCCGGAGTGCGTACTTAATTGTTAAATCATGATTTTTACAAGGCACAAGAAACAATTAACGTTATGTACAAATAAAAAGTACAAAACTTGAGGTTAGCATTCGACAACGTTGAGTCGTGAGTGTTATTGACCACCCAAGTAGGGTTGCCAAGTATTAGAATTCAGAAGCCGGACATTTTTAATTATATAGCCAGGCGGACATATTTTTTCTAAATACGGGCCATCTTTAACTCTAATTCTTACTATTAAATGAAAATTATTTTTAGTATCAGTAATAAGATCTTTTTAAAAAACTAAACTAAAATATTTTCGCGCCAAATATGGTACGGTAGGCAACGAGAAACGAACGCCATAAAACACATCGCTCGGCCATCCAAAATATTAATTTACTATATCCCCAAATCTGCGCAATATATCCAACCTACATATTACAGTCGTCCATATTCACTGAGCTATCAACACTCTTCGTAAAAAAACAGACATGTCCTTCTTAAATTGTATGCATGGAAACCCTACATTCGACCATAATGGCTAATCGGGCATTAAACTTAATAATGAGGTTTTCAAGGTGTTTATTAAAACGTTATTAGGTACTCTAACTTATGGTTTGATGGTTTACTGTGTAGATTCACTAGAATCATGGACTTTATCAGCCTATTAGAATCCATGCTTAAAATCTACTAAGAATGGCAAAAAATCTTCGCTTATACAATGCTTTCTAATTAGGTATATATTATAATTGAAAAAGTTATTACACCTGCGTATGTTATTAACACTTTAACCATTTAACATTGTATTAAATTACATACACAAAAAGTTTAAACTTGAAAAAAATACTTTTTATACTCTCATTTGATATAGGTATCACACGAAATTTTTGATAGGGCCTGTAATATTGCAAATTACACTATATAAGGCAAAACCACAACACTGAGTTAGTTAAGGTAATCCAGATTCCCTGATTATCCCCCCCACCGGGGCCCTCGGTTTGTCGTACCGGGGAGGATTAGTATGCCCTGGACTTGGACGATCCAGGGCCGAAGTCGAAGAGGGACCTAAAGGTGGGCTGGGACTAGTCCCGCCAGCCCCGCCGCAGCTTTGCCTGCGGCCGGACTTGGATTGCCAAGGAAGAGAAGGAGCTGGGTGTTGTCGTTGCCCGCCTTCCTATCCTCGGCAACCCGGCAGGGGCATACTGCCGATGCGTTGCGGTTGGCGCAGGATACACTGGCACATCTGTGCATACAGGGCCTCGCCCTCAATTTGGGTCGCCGGGTGAAAGGCACGTGTGTCCCTCCAAAAATAAAAAAGGCGATACAGGAGCGCCGGGGAGTTTAGTGGGTATACCCCATTAAACTCCTTTTGACCACTAAAACCCCACTATAACCGCACTAAATCCACTTTGACCGGTAAGGAGTTTGCCTTCTATGCAAAGCGCCCCTGGTAGTCCCACACATCAGGCCATTCCCCCGAATGACCTGAAGGTGCGTTAGGCATCCCCCTCTAGAAAAAAAGAGCAAAACCACAAACAACTTCTAAAATCTACTTGACATGTAAACAAGACAATTATGTTTGTACCTATGTATTAGTAATATTAACTTAGAATTTATCTTGAAATTCCCCAATCACCGAACTGAAAATTTCAAGAACGTCTCAAACCTCGTATACTGCATGGAAATATATATGTATATAGCTGAACCGGCAAACTTCATTCGGCCTAACAGTTAACGACACATAATCGGGTTAAATAAATTGAAATGTAAGGTGTGCAAATTTTATTAAAATCGGTAAAGTAGTTTCGTAGTCCATCGCGGACAAACAACGTGACGCGTAATTTATATATATTAAGATATATTTATATAGGGATCGTTAAGCATAATATATAACGTTCACAACGGAGATTCTATAATCAGAATTCGCCTGCCGTTTATTTTATGTTCCAATTATGTGAACCAACTCATATACTCATATTGTTATAAGAAAAATTCTCAAACAAATATTGTGTTTAAATTTTAAAAAATTGCACTTACAACGGCTTAATCGATTTTCCAGTGCTACGCCAAGTCACGACTCCTATTTTCAATAGAATATAACGATCACTACGCAGAAATTCAATATTATTTTGCATGATTGCATCGATAACTAACTAAAGACCTGACATTATAGACTAAGGTTTGATATATAAAGTGCTTCTTTTGATAGCCCATAAATTCAAGCTTACATATTCATTGGTCATAAATAACCAAAAACTATGCGAATTAATTTTCAATTAATGTTTTTCGTTTTCATTATTCGTAGAAAGAAATGTAGTTTAGATCAAGACTATAAGTAGCATTTTACACAAAAGTTCTGTTTTTCAACTACGATACGTGTGGCGCCATCTGTTGGGGATTTACTATAACAATAGATTTTTACAAGTATGAGACGTACTTAAAGGTGGTAATATAACTAACAATTTAATATCATATTGTCTAAATTGTATTACTTAAAACTCACAACATGTGGTAAAATGGTTTACCTTTGTGTAAAATTATTTCCTGAGAACTCTACAAGTGCTGTTTACAATTTTTTAGGTGTTAGGATTAACGCCACAATTTTTCTTGATCTGATAGATTAGATCCAAGTAAGACTTAGTTTAAGTAAAGTAAAAACCATTTTTCTAGGTGTGAATCTTGGTTCCTTCGATCCCAGACCAACCTTCGATTTCCGAACCTGGGACCTTTTGAGCTTCGATAGACGTCTAAGCTACAGCGCAATCAAGGCCATCTTTGTCACTTACTTTCACTCAAATAAAAAGTTGTCATTGCCAATTTCGTAAAACGACATACCTTACGCGCTCTAGTAAAATTTCTCAGTCAAATAGCTCAATACAATAGGTGTCTCGTTATAAGCAATCAACAATTTTGATTATAAGGTCACTGGGTTATTACGTTTTGTAATATTATGGTTCATTTTTATCTAATGTTATTTAAGTCGTTTATATTTAACATTAGGCAAATGTCACTGATGCAAAATATTTATTTTACTTTAAGATTATATCAATACTATTAATACTTGAGCTCATGTCAATACAAGATACCATTATAATTTTTGTATACTGATTCTGTAAATGAAAATATTTGACTCGTGTTTCGGTTTTCAGGTTTTCTTTACGTAGTATAAAACAATGTCGTTGCTTCTGTCTGTAAGCTCTTATCTTAACAAGGTATTTTGATGCGGTTTTCACCAATAAATAGAGTAATTCAAGAGGAAGGTTTATATAAGTATGTATAGTTTTATATTTTTTGTTTTACTCACTGTGCGTAGCCAGGCAGGTTGCTAATATAGGTATACTAAAATGTATCATATGTAACATGATAAAAAAATCGCGGCTCCAATGCCCGAAGGGGTAGGCCGAGTCCAAAGAGCAGTAACCTTTTCCAACCACTCGGCTAAAGCCAAAAATAAAATTGAACTGGTCAAGATTGAAATTTGTGTAATGTATAAATTGAAAAAGTATAATTTAGTCATAAAATTATCTTTACCAATATTTTATAGAGGAAAGATTTGATTGTTTGTTTGTATTGAATAGTCTCCGAAATTACTGGACCGATTTGAATAATTCTTTTACCAACGAAAAGCTACTTTGTCAGCAAGTAACATAACCTATATTTTATTCCCATATTCTCACGGGAACGGGAACTACGCGGGTGAAACCGCGAGGCGCTGCTAGTATAGTATATAGTCATTGTGTAGATAAAGTATATTACTTTTTTACTACAGTTGGTCATTAAATCTTCTCACTTTCTTCAACTACTACATCATTTGTCTTTGTCATCATTGAGCTGACCTAATTTTCATGTAACTTGGCAGTTTTCACTCGGTAATCATCTCATTACGTTTTCACTAAAGTAAAGGGCTATTTGAGCTTCAACAACTGTGAAATTAATTTCTTAGTTTTCTATGTTATAGTGAATGCAGCGGCTAATTAATGACGAGTAAGCCCACATGAGATGTCTTGATTGACATGTTAATTACTGTTAGTCTTTGTTAAATATACATAATTAGATAATTCTAATATGCAAATTCTATTAATTATATATAAACTATGATCCAACATGTCTGATTCTATTACCTAAGTGTTATCAATGTCAGATTATAGTCAGTTCAATGTAATTATCAAACCCACTAAATCTAGGGTCAGTACCACGAGGACAATAGTACAACTAATAGTAACGAAACATGATACGTAAGTACTAGGAATATATATGTATATATTTTTTTTCAGCGTTAAAGAAAATATAAAAAAAGAGATATAAGTTGAGCCTTTTTGTTGAATTCACACATCAAATAAAACAATAATACTGTTTATTAGGCGTCCTATTTTTGGCTGTATATTTTTATTTAGCAGGGCACTTTCAAGATTCTCTTAGGGCCGATTTTTTTATAGACATAAGAATTAACCGACTGATAAAGTATAAAGTTACCAATTTGCGATACAGGCCATTACATTTTAAAATCATCCAGATTGTGATTTATTTGATTGTTATCTATTATTTGATTGTTGAAAAATCGGCCCTAAGTATTGTATGGTGCACTATACAACACATTATAAGAAAATGATGACAAACCCAGCGCATTATTACTATATCTACCCCAGTTTTAAAAAGTTTCGCCATCCTAACCTAACCTATTAAAAGATTACGAAATTTTTCACCGTATGTCATGTGTCTTTATTACTTAACCGTCTCACATGAAACCCTTAAGATATGTTAAATACCGTTTAAGAAGAGATAAGGAAACATGTCGATAAGGAAGGCGTTGGGTTGTGTTGAGCCAACCTCTCAGTTTCGCTAGATTTACAGGAAATACTAGTTCAAATTAGTTACACAACTTAAACTGTCAATGCTGGATACTGTAATATTTTACTGAGCTGGTATATAATTAGAAGGAGATACGTACATGTGAGAAATATTATTCGCTAATCGATTTTATTTAAATTGTTGAGATTAGTGTGCACGTAGGATCTATCTACATGACAGATAATTATTACTCTTGATGTTACATCAAGGCTGCATATTTTGGCTGCATACTTTAAGTTCTGTGTAAATCTTAAAATAATAATAATAAATCATAAATTTCCAGACTGACACACTTACTACTTAGTCCCAAACTAAGCCTATGCTTGTACTATGGATACTATGTGAACGGATAGACATACTTAAATACGTTTATTAACATCCATGACTCGAGTACAAATGTCCATTTTTATCACACGAAACATTTGCCCCTAGCAGTATTCGAACCCGCGACCCTTGTCGGTCCTTGGCCCTTGGTCTCTGAGCACTCAAACAATGGGACTGTCAAAAACCTCTATGATGAAAATAACAAATACCAGTCTGACCAGAATATTGAATTTTTGCTATTAAAAACAATAGTGTTTATTCCAAATATTTATATGATTACGTTCTTGTGAAAACTATGTATAAATTTAATGGTGATTTGACTTCGTCCTTACAAATGTTTTGATTCATATGATCAATATTATGGTTTAATCAATAAAAAAACAACACTCAAAACACGTATTACAGATCTAAACATTACTTCGTATAAGATAAAATAACATGTTTTATTGCTTAGAAACAAAACTACTTCAAATATTCTTGAGCAAATCGGTGAAACTAAACACAAAGCCCACATCTACAATGTTATTGTCGATGACACTTATATGGCGAACGATGGTTTCCTCAACATCCAACTTTTATATAGTACTAAAGACTTCAAGAACTCATTACTGATTCATACGCACGACTTCCATGTGAGATAAACTCAACCTAACCATTGCTGATCCGACTGTCGACACAGGAGTACACTAAGGTGCTTAAGTGACGTGAATTTAAAGTTTAGTAGCTAAGTATGGTTTATTGTTAGTACCGGTATGAAAGTATACTGGCGGTATACTGAGACGCTCAGTATACTCATACTTGCTCAACGTGCCCGCAATCTGTCGCAAGCGCACCGCAAAATGTCCTGACGTGCGGTGACAATTTTCGATACTTGCACCTGCGCCGATCGCTTCTTTAGTCGTGGTCAGTTTTGAAACATGTGAGCGTATTGTTATGTGACAGGCAATAACGGTAATACGACGGTAATAGCGGCTGGTGAAATATTGTGCTCATATGAAAATTTGTTTTTTTTTTAAACTGTTAGCTGCGCGTGCGGCGATTTTGAGAAAAAGCAAATTAAGCAACTTAGTTAATAATTAGGAAGGTATTCAAATCATAATGCTTTAAATTTCACAATATTTTTTTGTTTTGGTATTTTTTCCTATATTCATTTTTAATTTAAATATATAATTTAAATGAAAAATTAATATAGGAAAACACTTAAACAAACTTTATTTAAAAAATAAAAGAAATGGAAATATTGACGGTGAAAAATGTATATCATATAATCCATTAATTTGGCATTGATATTTTGAACCAATAATTTAATATTTTTTTATCACACACCTCTTATTACGTTGAATTACAAAGTGTTTTTTTTAGTTTTATAATATGTCCAATTAAATATTCTACTTTCTAATTACTTAAGAAATAATTGCAGTTCCTGTTTAGATTTTTTTTTATTTATTATTCTGAATTTATGAAAACATCTCAAATCCGAACATTAAACACAAATAATGGGTCCTGAATGTCACAATTATTTATTGATCTTTTTAGAATGTACATACGTCGTTACCGTTAAATGGTAAGTATAACTGATCATAGCAAAAAGTTAGATATTACTCAAACATAGCAACCTATAAGTGCTTGACCTTAATGATTACCCGATAACAAGATACACAGATCGCCACAAAAACTAAAATTAATAGCATAATCGCAAAATGCTAGTTTTAACCTAGTCATAACTTCTATAGCAATGATATAGTAACCATTACACTAACTGTTATAGCACTAAATAGCCAGCGCACGTGCTGCATTTTTGTATTTCTCAATCACAAACGTCGAAGCATCTTTATCGAAACAATTAATACACACATGCTCTGATTGTGGTGTCCAATTACCATAAATCTTTTATCACGCAATCACGCTCAGCGAAAAATATTGCCCATGCTGTGAGCTACCGTTACTTTTCTATCCTTAACCTTAATAATATTTGGGCGCATGCGACGCATTGTATTCGGAGCCAGATCTCGAACGTTATCTTTCCGATTTACGCGGTGCGGCGGACGGCCGCGGTTTTAGTTTTACTTTTAGGAGAGCGTGCGCGGGCGCAAGCACGCACAACTCTTCCGTAGCACCGCTCAGTGCAACTACGACACTGGCCGAGTGCGAACTTAGAACCTCGAACCGTGAACGCGAGAGGCGCGACTGTGAACTGTGAACTTGCCGGCTGTGCTTTGTGATTGTGTTTTGTTTTCGCAGTTGTCGCCGTAAGTATTCCTTTTTTTTACAAACAAAAGATAAGAAAGTATCGCCGTTAAAACTTTCTTGCAAACGTTTTATTTATTTTACGACTCTCACCGCCGAAGAAAGCGGAGATTAGACGAATAATCGCTGCGCGTGATAAATGAATTTTGCAGTCGCATGTAATTTATGCCGCGTATCAATTTATTACGGATGATGAATGGGTGCTGAATAAATTGTTATGTACTTATAAATTAATTACAAGCATCCAAATTGACATACGGTCGTTGTTAAATGTGGTGCACTAATAAATTGAATTAATTGTCTTAATTCAAGTGAAATCTATGTGCATGTATAGTTCTTTATGTGCTTTTTAAAGCCCAGGTTTGCTCAGGTTACAAAGCCATGTTTTTGTGGAATTAAAAAATTTTATTATAATTCCTTGACCTTGAACAATTTAATCATTTATTATATAAAATATTTGTGGTCGATCAAAAAAAGTAGAAAACGTGCTATTTTTTTCTGAATTAGATATTAAATAAATATCATTATAATTTATTGAAAGTAATAAAATGAATTTTAAATTAATGATAATAAAAAATAATAATCTAAAAATCAATAAGTACAACACTAAAAATAAAATGTAGTATATCCAACAACAGAAGAAACTTTATGGATTAAAAAAGAAAATTTAGATAGTGCATATATTCAAACAATCCAAAAATGCATGATGCAAAATAACATTGCAGGAACGTGTTTTTTTATGAAAAGAGTCGTTGTCAAAATGAATTATACATTTTTACCTTGTCCATTATCTCTATAATAAAACGAATCTCCCTAAGTAAACTTCCAAATTTCATTAAAAATTTATCTATAAAGATATAAAATTTAAGAACCTGTTTCTAATTTCAAAATAACAGCTTTGTAATAAACACATACTGCGATTTTAATCTTTGAATCAGCTGAGCCGATTTGTACGAAACTTTCACTAGCAGATAGCTCTTCTTTTAAGGAGTAACAAAGGCTACATATATTTAAAGAAAAATAGAATATTTCCGTAAATTTTCAGACATTTTTTAAAAAACATAAAAATTAAAAATAAGTGTCCAAATATCCACGCTTAACCAATATTTATTATTTTAGCAGTATACAGGGTACGTCACGAAACACTTAACCTAATTGATCTAGGAAATTGGCAAACACAAAGAATTTGCGACATTTAGTGAACCATTAGAGTCGATGTAGTTGTGAAAACAATTTTCGGGAAATTGGAGCGTTTGTGAAGAAATCGCCTTTTAAAATTAGCATGCACCTACAGTGTTTGTTGCGTTTTTTCATCGGTTTTATGTCGTAAGCGACACGCTCCGCCAAATGTATAACATCGTTGGGCCATAACGGACGAAAGCCTATTAGCGCACTATTAGGAACATTTGCATGTTGCATCCTTTGATTATCTGCAGGAAAACGTAATTAAGTTATCAAGTATGTCTCAATTAAGGAAAAAAATATTTCTATGCTACGAGGAAAATATTTGGTTGGCTATCAAAATTTAAAAGCAAATATTTACAAATGACATGTATATTTCAAAGTTTCCGTTGACGTTACGTTTTAATTATATTCCGTGATCCTTGCTTATTTAATTCGTATTTAATATTATATATATAGGAAATACAAAATATTATATAAATGAAATCTAAAAATACTTTCTTAATCGTGTAAGTAGATATATTGTAAAAAATATGCTATAGACTTATACATTTAAATATTTCTTAGTATTTATGAATAATTTACAAATATTGCACTGACACGATTTTTCCAGCAATTTTCTTTGTCGAACCAAAAAGAAATTAGATACTAAATATTTTTTTTAATCATATTAATCGCTAAAATAAAATAAAAACAAGGCGTTTATAAAAAAAAAACTCGACATTGTGAATCGAAGTCAACACACTTAATTATAATAATTGAATAGACACTTCATAATGGGGTCACTTAGTTTTAAACAAATTCAACCCGTGAGAACAGTCCATTCTTCTTTGTGATTCATGTGAAAAATAAGCTGCAAGCAACATAATAAGCATAAATGCTACTTCATGGGTTTAAGTCACATAATAAAGTAAACTTGGGTAATAACTATGAATTAAGGTGACATTTAGAACGTGTTCCACTTTTAGCAATGGCCAAAATGGAAGCTGCCGCTTTGTAGAATAAATGTGTTATTTTTTCATCTTCTCACATTAGCTCTTATTAAAATTTACCTGTCTTACACTACTACTTAGCAAGAAAAGTAAAGCGGTAATAAACTGCCAAAAATACACATTCGCCAGTAGTGTCCATGTTCAAACTTTTGCGCTTTACCTCCAGAGAATCCTGTTAGGATTTTTTCACAAATAAATAAATATATATATAATAAAATAATATAAATATTGAATAGATATCTACAGCTAATAATATTTGATGTATGCAAAGATAAAAACAAAAGTATTTGCTGCTACGTTATGTCTTTGTTGCATAGACGAGTCGTCAATATCTGTTTCAAAAAGAAACAAACGAGAACTCTCAAACAAAAACTTTTCACAAAACAAACGAACAAATTTCGGCGCGAAGCCGTCTCGCGTCTTGTGATTTGAGCCACAAATACCGTAAATAGTTTTCACTTGGCCGATGTCCCACGCAAGGCGAAGGTACGATCATCGCGACCCACAAACCGGAGAAATACTCTCACTGTCCCGCTGACTCGGGACGGCGTTATGTAACCATGACCAATTACGGCAATTACAAAATAATTGTAAACTTTACATAGAAACGCGATAAATTACGCAAAATTGAGTTTAATAAACAGAAGTCCGTTTTAATTAATGTGACTGACGTTTAAGAATATTACAGCGATTAATAAAATCTCTTAAACTGTTACATGAGGTATTACGTAGTGTCTAAACATACGGTCGTATTATTATACCACACTTTTAATAAAAAAAACGAAAAATTAAGCACATATTTGTAGCCTTTACCATGATAGCTTTGTCATTCGTTTTTAATGTGTCAGTTAACGTGTTTTACTATTACAATACTCCATTATTATTAAGGTAAATATTATGTAAAGGTTAAAATAACAAATTCTGGGTCAAGTTTGATAAAAAAATCTAAATATTCTATTACAATAGAAGCATCAAAGCCGTATTTTAACCGGATCACGCCTAATTTGTTAAAATACCATTGAAGGTTTTCTTTAATTTCATAATAAAAACAAACTACGCGCGTGGATCGTTCAACTTATACACAATTGGATGATAACAAAAATTTCAAAAAACTTGTATTTTAGCAACGGAACAGAACAGCATTGCAAATTGTTTAATTACACTCTATGAATATTTCATACACGAGTTACTACAAAGGCCAACGATGAAGGTAAAAATTGTAATTACTCGTAGATTTTATAGACGTTACAAACGTGATACGATTGGTGTTCAAAGAGTACTCGGCATATTGTTCAAATTTATAAAGTAAAAATAAGCTTTGAAACATCTAACGAAATCTCTACAAATTATACACGGATATCAGATCTTTTAATTAGAATGGGAAGCGTGTCTACTACAGTATGAAATCAAAATAATTGCCCATACTTATGAAATTAGATACCAAAATTATTCGTAGGTGTAATTTTACATATACATGAGGGAATTAAATCTAAGAATAGACTGGAATTAATTTTTATGCTATGATTACGTCTAAGAATTCTAAATATTAACTTACGTAATGGATGAATTAAAGAAATGATTAAGTATTGTAAATGATAACTGTAAATATATACAGTTATTCAAACAATTTGTAATGCTTGTATTTTTCTTTGTTATATTTTTAGTTAAATGACAATAGAGTGGGTATTCGTATCAATTAACTAAATTCAGTTTATATTATGTAGTTGTAAAGATTTTTTTTTAATTTCATGTATTATTGGTTGCCAATACGATAATATGGCATAAACTAATGTAATATGTAAACGCTGTTACTTAATCAAACAAATTATGACCTAAGTTTTATCTGACCAGCAATACGTTGCATGACGACGAAACATATAGACCAGCCGCATTACACACTCGTCATGCGTTAAACATTGGAAGATTTGCGGTGGACCGCTCGTGAAAGTGGGCACCCACTCGTGAGTTATTCCACGCACGCGACCAAATCTATAGGCCCGGTAAGGCACGGTACGTAGCGGTACTCTGACGCAACTAATTATACATAACGTTCGATAGACCCATAGTCGTCGCGGGTCGACAAAGTGAGCGAAAGTTAGACGTAATAGCGTTAACGTTGGGAACAAACGCCGGGGGCGCGATATGCACTCCGAACGGGGATTTATGGGAGCCGATTGTATCGTGGGAAGATGACCGGTGTTCGTCATCGTAATCTGCCGAGGGTTCGGTCTTTTTACATAACTTACGAATAAACAGGCTTATGTTACCCCTAGCAGTGGAGTTCGTATCGTAAAAAAATATACTATGTTATATTTGCAATAAAATTTTGTGTTAATTCGGCACGCAACAATATTAGGTATTGACGGATCTGTCAGTAATAAAATTAGATAAAAGGAAAAATACTACTTATATGCATTCAAATGTTTCGTGTGATATGGACATTTGTACTCGAGTCATGGATGTTTATAAACGTTTTTAAGTATGTCTATCCGTTTACCTAGTATCCATAGTACAAGCATAAGCTTAGTTTGGAACTAGGGAATTGGTGTGTCAGTCCGGATTATTATTATTATCACTATATATGACACTAATTACATAATATCAGTCGATTCCACAAAAACTCAATTCGAAATATTTTTACGCGTAAGTTAAAAGTGTTAATAAAAAGTAAGATAGAGAGATCTCTATCTTACTTTTTATATGCCAAATAAGTGTCAAAGGTTATGAGTACGTTAAAACGATTGCCACCTGGCCTTTGTAATAGTTAATAAAGGAGAAGCAGACGAATTATCTAATACATATGAAACATTTTCTCTCATTAAATTCATTATTTATGATTATTATTTGCATACTCTATAGCTATGTAAGAGATAAGGATCGACGCAAACTGCAATATTACAGAAATATGACCTGAACATACTGAATTAATATTCTTTTAATCAATATTCATTACAAGTGAATAAATTCGAGATATGTCAGCTCATATTAATTCTTGACTCAGTTTTGAATGAACCTGTAACGGGTACTTGTTATGTAAATAATCAAGTTCGGTTTGCTGACTATCATAAGTACCTATAAGTGACTATTGGAGTCCGATATCGATAAGTAAGCGATATTTTATGGGGGCATGGGTGTGCCCCCGCCAAGTCGAACAAGCACAAGCATAACATTACAATTTCACTAGTTGCAGAAATGCATAAAATCGTCATAATTTAAATAGCACTAACAACTTTACTCGGACAGTATGTATGAAATATGTGACAATATTTATATTAAGAAAATAATACTGCAATGGACTGATGTAATGGTTCTTGGAGTTCTAACTAAGGAAAGCTATATATCTTATAAAATAACACATATACATACATAATATCATGCTCATAGTCCCCGAAGAGGTAGGCAGGGTCAAAGGGGCAGCACCCCCCTTTAACCACATTCAGCCAAAAATAAAACGGTTAGATGGAAAATTGTGAAAAAGTAGTGACAAGTGGTTAGCATGTCGCCTACACAATTACATACCTAAAACCCGATATACCATTAGTCGCCTTTTACGACATGCTAGGCAAGAAACACAGTTGGCATATTCTTTTTTAGTCCCAGACCAACATGGAACATAATAAAACAAAACATCATACATAAAAATACCAAAATGCCTTGCTATATATGTGTGGGCATGATCCATTGGCTAGTGAGCCAGTGAGCCAGTTCTAGTGAAAATAATTTAGAATAACGTATTCTTATATCTTCATAAAAAAATTAATTAGTCCTAAAAAAAACAAAAAAAAGCAAGCCCTCTTACCCAAACATAATAACTTATTTCAAGTGCCGATGAACATTGGTTAACCTTATAAAAAAAAAACAACTTATTTTACTACCACTGTACCTATTAATTTTGTACAAATGAAATAAAATTTTTAATATTGCGTAAAAGTCGTCCTTTTTAAAACATCACCCATTTTACTCACATAAAATTTACTGCAAATCCAGGTCACATCTGATGTGAATGAAATATCAAGGTTACTTCAATCCATGAACATTTTTACGATAGCAGAAAGCATAAATAAAAATATTGAATTATAAAACAGTAACCTTTTTATTTCTGATCATTACTTTGTCGAGAAATCTTCAATGCGAAAAGGTCGATATCAAATCAAGGCTGAAAATTTCAACAATATTCACGATTTGCAAATAACATTTGTGTTAAACAAAATGTACAGTACTTTGATATTCGCAGTAATACGTATTTTAATAAAATATAACAATTTACATAAAATTATCCATACTTTTCTGTCTGATAAATGGTATTACTATTCATCCTATTAAGATAGTAGGCACCTAAGTTTTATATTGATGCACATACTAATAATATCCTGAATTGGGATGTTGACACCATTTATATTTAATTTTGAAATATCAATTCTGAAAAAGAAAGTATCGTAGTATGCTGTTAAGCCTTATTGATTTTGTATCATATTGAGCTAAGATTGTTTATTTTACAAAAACTGCTTAATATTAAGTCAGTTGACTAAACAAACTAGTGACATCACACGTTGACAAGCCCATACAAAATCTATGAAGTGATTTCGTTTTGACAGTTCTTAAAAAGTATCTCAATTGACTAGCCAGTCAACATCCGTATTTACTCAGATTAATAAAACTATGTGTCTGTAGATATTGCGACTATTATAGTATTGAAAGGATATTATTTTGTTTGGTCATTTGTGTTATAAAAATGGCGACATATTTTTTTTAAAAAGGCGTGATTACGTATTTATATATAATTTTATTTGCATAAGTGATCTATTTGGTTAACTTAAAGCAAGACGATTTTATTTAATTTTTTAAACCAACTCCTAAATAATATTTTATTACTGACTTAAACCATAGCAGCAGGAATTTAAAATACAAAAGAAAATATAAAAGCATTCAATTTAATTTCATCTTCTTCTACTATTTATTTTTATATATAAGTAAGTAAGTACATAGAAGAGAATAAGTCTTAAAAGCCCCAACCGAGTGCTGGCTGAAATAAAATACGAATTTAAAAACGAATAAGAACACCGCTGGCTTTTACTTCGAAAATAATGGAGTGAGCTTGAATTTAAAGGCGCTGTTTTTAAGCTGACATAAATTGTATAATGTCGCCGGCGGATCGGGCGGGATCGAGTCAATGCACCCACCGGGGTTCAGTGCTCCTCCCGACATTCCGAACACGTGCTGAATGAGTACTTACATATCGGGCGAATGTATGTGACAGTTGAGGTTCCACAGGACATCTCCGGAATTCGCTATCGGTGCACGTAGCACGGGATATTTTTGTCTCAATTTGGCGGCCGCGAATGATTGAGATTGGAGATTCGAGGCGGTGCATTGCAAAGTGGTTTGCCTGCCAAGCGTATAAGTTGAGACGTGTGTTTTTATCTTGCAGTAGACTTCACGAATGGACAGATGGAGAACCAGACAAATTGGATCATGGTTATCTAATTTAAATGTGCAGATTTCCCTTACTATGATTTCAGCCTCCTCCTAGAGGTACAAAGTTGAATATAGATTTGCGTTGAACCAGAAGTCTTCGCACATATCTCACATGAGAGGTGAGTCTAGTTTCCATTGAGTAGTAACTTTTTAGAAAATTATCGCCAAAATTTACCTGTCTGATCGCTATGAACATGACCTAATTTTGTAATGTCGTAAACGACTAAGGTGCGACACAGTTATAGTACCTATACCACATGCAAAAAGGCTTTGCATGTGTAAGGTTATCGTGGCCAAGACTTCTTTCTCAAGAGTAAAGCAAAGACGAGAAAGGATGTGTTATTGACGACCGGAGGTTTGCTCACAAATGGACTCGGCGTCATTACTGCATTTGTTTAACTGCACTTTACGAGCGTTTATTCCAAGAATTTTAAATGCAGCCAATCACGGTGTGAATACTGATTTGATCTATAAAAAATAAATTGAAATGTTTAAAAACCAGACCATTAACTGATCTAAAAGGTTTTGATATAGGTCACTAGTTCAAAGAACACAACTATTTAAAAACAAATATAGGTCATCCAAAGTCGAAGCAAATTGATGGATAGATTTTTAGCTGTAACTCTTAATATGCAATGCTTTCCTAGATTTTGGAATGTATCGTTTATGGGTATATCATATTCCTAGCGTTATGTTCCGTATTTAGACGGGGTCCGCTTAGAACATCATCCAGGATTTAGCAAGTCTGGTAATTACATTGAAGCTACTGTCGATCTGACCTTCGTAACCCTAAGATAGGGGAACCAGACAATTTTCGGATCATGGTTACAAATCCAAAGTTGTTTGAATTTGCAGGTTTCATCACGATGTTTTTTCTCGCCGCCGAGCAAGTGGTATAAATACGTACATAGATTTGAAAATCCAGAGGTACGTGACGGGGTTTGAACCCACACTCCTCGGTGAAGAGGCGCGTGTCCTTACATTGTGCCACCACCGCTTTGTATTGTTTATGGTATAATTATTCTTAATACGAAAATGTTTGATTAAAAAACAAATTTAACACGCTTCGCTAATAATCACGTTTAAACAAGATACTGCGTTTATAGCTGTTCTGAAATTACCATTTAATCTATACTGGTGCTGGTAAATGGAAACTTTACCAAAATATATTATGATGTTAAGTTAATTTATCGATGAAATAACGATTACTAGTGTACTGTAGCCAGTAACCGAAGGTGATTTCTGCAATACCCCAGATTCAATTCAAATTACTTAATTTACTACCACATCCTGTGCGTGTTAGATTAATTAAAACCCGAGTAACTCAATTATGTATAGAGCCATGGCGTTTATTCATTTTAAAATTGCTAATGCCAGTTAGCTTTACTTTGGATAGTTAGGATAATTTCCTATATTTCCTGTAACTATTACTTAAACAAAAGACTAGTAAAGAATTATTTTTGTACGGTTAAATGCAAAGTAATAAAGCGTTTATTATTCCAAACGTTGCTATAGAAACAATCAGGTGTAATTTATTTTAGTAAATAATTCATTCCAATAGTGCCCAAGTGACTCTTAATTTGGAACACTGATGAATGAGAAATAAATCGAGTTCAGCAGTGATTAAGGACTCAAGTGAAATCCTCAGAGACGTATAAAATAAAATGGTAAAGTTTTTATGTACAATTAACAAATAAATCCTTTGATTTTATACAACTACCAAAATTCACTGTAGCTGATGGTACAGGTCAGCAGTTCGTTTGTGTATTTTAACGATGATATGATTCAACAGTTCCAATGATAAAAGTAAAAATGTCGAAATGCCTTTAAGTCCAATACCGTTAGTTAATATTTTGCACCGTAGCAAAATATTTTGGTTGGATTTTAAAACTTTAGCAAAGGTTACGTCACATATGTAAATATTAAACTTTTCAATGGTAAAAAAAAATGAAGAACTGATGAAGTACAAAGTCACAAACGTTTTCATTCGGTTTTTACTTATGGAACATACGATAGAGTTTCAAAATCATCCGACTTTATTCGACTGTTATAGTTTAACTGATTGTTGAACAATCAAGCCTTAAAATACCATTATAAAAGTATATCAAAGTATAAACTTTTTTGAAGATGTTTTAGCACTTTATAAAAGTAGCCAAATTTAAAATCTGAATGAAAGTGAACTGCGAGCTTGCTGCATTTACACAAACACTACATACATTTCGAGCCCGAAGAACGCTTTCTACACTACACCTTGAGCGATATTTCAACAACTTTTACCTGCAATTTTAACTTTCTTGGTTGAATTTAATCAGACGGTACACTGCAATGATCAGCCAGCTGCTTGGAGCCAACATTGGCTATGCATAAATTAATTGTGACAATTTGAAAATACTTCTCCATCTTGTATGTATTAGTTATTATTTTATTTTTTATTTATATTAGTATCTAAGTTTCGCAAAAGAGGTAAAATTAATAAACACACAATCTTTTGATTGCTCTCGCTTGCAAATACTTCATTTCTTTGGTTATAATCGCTTTTTAACACAAAGTGTAATTATCTAATTGAAAACGCCATAGTCCAAACATTAAGGCCGGAAACACTACTATAAACTACTATTAAACCACTGTCTTAATGTCAATCAAATCTTCAGCAAACTCGCAAACGAAAGTTAAGTAGAATTAGGTCTATTTAGGTTATATTTAGATCTTAGCACATCAGAAGCAGATTACAGTCTAGCTAGCGGCAAAGTTGTCTGACAGCAAAGGTATTCATCGGTGCAATACAAGCGGCTCGCCCTGACTTTGTCTGGTTGGCATCCTGCAGGGCCCAGCCGAAAAACCATTAAAGGACCTAAACAAACACACACAAAATCTTCATTTAAATCGTCTGGGCTTTTTAGAAACACAACAGTGACAAACATTTCATTCATACAGACATTTCATATCTAAGTATGTAGTGAAGAAAGCAAACTCGTTTGTTATTCATTATTTGTCACCGTATTTTTTTTGGTTCAATGCAATTAAAACGCGGAACCTATCTCTCACATTTCCGCCAGTTTCAACGGAATCTATTTTAATGTTATTTGTCATGTTAAATACAAAAACATTCTAATAAAACTGTTCATCAACTCGCAAAAGATAAAAAAGTTTATATCTTAAGACTAGATATAATTTCATGATCCCAAAATCATTATCTATGATTTTGGGATCATGAAATCTTGCAAAGGCAGTTAAAATCTTCAGTATGCTTATTTTATTACCTATTGAATTAAAAGTGTTAGAGCGTAGTGTGTTGGAGCGGTGGTAGCTCAATGGTAAAGACACGCGCCTCTTAACCGAGGAGTGCGGGTTCAAGCCCGGCACCTACCTCTTGATTTTTCACGTACGTATATGTACGTATTTATAACACTAGCTTGACGGTGAAGGAAAACATCGTGATGAAACCTGCAAATTCAAACAACTTTGGATTTGTAACCATGATCCAATAATTGTCTGGTTCCCCTATCTTAGGGTTGCGAAGGTCAGATCGGCAGTCGCTTCAATGTAATTACCAGACTCGCTAAATTCTGGATCATGGCTAAGCGGACCCCGTCTAAACACGGGACATAACGCTAGGAAGATGATGATTGAAATAAAAGTGTTAGTGAGTTTCTAAACACAAACATATTTTTCTAGATGTATAACTGGCAATTCGCCCTAGCATCGTATAGTAAGTATTTACAGCAGCGAAAGAAAAACTTTGACTACGACCTTATTAAGACCTTATTAGGTAATTTAAATACAAACACGTCCACAAAATAATGATTAATGTATATTAAAATATACTACATTCTAGCATTATTACACCACCATACCCTATCTCCTTTAATCGAAGCTTTTGCGTCAACCCGGTAACCTATTTTTGTTATTACTCTTTTTTTGAATTATTACGCTCTGCTGCTACACTTCATGAAATCTCCGTTTTGAAGAAGTGAGTTTAGTTAGTTTGCTGGTTACATATTACCACGGTTCCCACCACTGCACTGCAGCGATGAGGAGGAGCGCCACGGGGTTTAGTAGTATTCCCGTCCTTGTATTTATTTAAAGTGAGGGTCAGTCTCATTCACCGCACCGTGTCCCCGGACGGCGCGAAGGTGTGCAAATGCATTGCCCCTATTTTTAACGCGGGGCATTCCCCGCGTTAAAAATAGGGCACTTCATGAAATCTCTGTTTTGAAGTAGTGTGTTAACAGAACCGGCACAGTGAGTTATGAACATATCTCCTCAAATAGAAAATCGAATAACTTACTAACTAACTAAACTCACGTCACTTCCCATAGCAGGGTAGGCAGAGAGAACCGAACGCCATATGGCACGATTTACACACCTCACTTGTTGTTGATATCTATAAATAAACGTTCGATGTATGATAAAACAAATGTATTAACTTTTTCTTTGTGTACAAATAAGATATTTTATTTTTTACTCGGACCTTTCTCAGGCGAAAGCAATATAAAATCCCAAATGGGTTTAGAAAGCCTAAACAAAGCTAGTGTCATTACTATAATCTTCCAAGATCCACAAATCTCAGGACCTTATAGGATAATGTATACTTTGCCTTTTTATATTAAATGTATACAAATTGAAGAGTTTGCAATATCAAAATAACAGTTTCACAAAAAAACTAAAATTCTATAGATGAAATCGTAAAAAAATCTTAAGTAAACTCACGGACTAGTAAAAAACGAAGCACTCCGCGCCACTAACTAGACATTGAAGCTCTTCAGGTGCTCCAATTTGACATGTAACTTACCTCACACATTGACATAATAAGCGCTCCAAATGACAGATATGCGATATCTGATATCCTTAAGTATCTCACTCACACATGCATAAACGTGGCTTCACGCTATAGTAGGACAGAGTGTAGTCCTTCTTTTTTTACTAGTCCGTGAGTAAACTAAACATTATCGTTGCATTCTAAGTAAACAACGACTCGATAATTAATGTTTAATGGATATCGCTTTTCATTACTAAGACAAGATGACACAAATTAGAATAAAACTTGCAAATTTAATTTATAAAGAAGAATGTAATCACACCGAATAACAATACCTTATCTCTACGGCTACACTATCGAGATCACACAAAGCTTCGCTTATCTTTCCTACTTTACAAAAAAAAGAAAATAATCACATCTACACGATATATGTATAATATAACCACATCGGTAAGATATTCGTATTATAATTTTTTAGTATATAGCTAACATTTGTGAAAAAAATACATAATTATATATTTACGGAAACCAAAGCCTTATTCCACTCACGCTTAAATTACGCTGTGGAATTAGCTTCCTGCAAAATCGTTTCCTAGCCATTACGGCATTGGAATCATCGAGATAAAGTTACCGCTTTAACACTAAGTGTCTAGACACTTTATCTCTATGAACAGATTATCTCTATGACTATTATTTATCATTTTATGATGCAAAAACATAACATCCATCTCCTTTTTTGTAAATGGTATTGTTTACATATATGGAGTTTACATACAAACATAACATCTCGCTTAAACCCCGAAGAGGTAGGCAGAGTCAAAGAGCCAGCAATCCAGTTTAACCACATTTAGCTAAAAGTAAAACTGGACTGGGTTAGGTGTAAAATTGTGAAGAAGTAGTGACAAGTGGCTAGCTCGTCGCCTACAAATAATAATGTAGTTACAACATAATAATAAAAAAGTTTAATTACTTAAGATGAGTATGTTAAGTGAGTAAATTGCCCCGAGTATTTTTATGTAGAAATAAAATTGACTTTCCTGATTACATTCTAAGTACACTTAAACTATTTCTAACTGTCGATCTTTATTACTCTTAGAATGGGAACAAGCAATACCAATCAGCATATAAGTCAAAGTCAAAGTCAAAGTTAAAATATTCTTTATTTATATAGGTTTCAAAGAAACACTTATAAATCGTCAAAAACAGTTCAAAGAGATATGATTCTACCACCGGTTCGGAATGTTGCATCAACCGAGAAGAATCCGGCAAGAAACTCGGTAGTAACTTTTTTTAACAACAGTATTAACAAAGTTATAAGAATCATATTTAACTTTGAACCATGTTTCAAAGTGGGCCTGGTGTGAAATAAGATAATAAAAATTTATAATTACTAAGAAAAAATAAAAATATGACCTGACCAGAGCAGACCAGTCCCCAAAGGCGGCACCTGTTCCCAAGCATGACGTATGTGTCAGCCATCGCTTCACTCAACCATACTTATTTTAGGGAATGTAACGACCCGCCACATAGCGCCACCACCCCAGCGACATTTTAGTGAGCATGACTACTCGGGTTGGTCAGAGAAAAATGGAAAAATTAAAATAATAATAACAAGCCAACTAAAGAACACAGCTCAAAGCTTCTTAGGCAATGTCATATAATAAAAATTTAGTGAATTATTACATAAAATTGTGATGTCATGATTAATTTCATAAAATAGGCGAATTTAATTTATACATAGATAGTTAAAACTATTATTAGTGACTAATTAATAAAGGCCCTGGACTAATAAATAAGGCCCTAAAGACTCAATCCACTGAGCTATCTCGACTAGATTAAATTAAAGTTACCATCAATAACATTTATGGCTGCTAGGAATTCAACCCTTGACCTACAGGACTTACCTATGGGCCAAGTCTACCATTAAACATCGTCATAAGTAGTTTTATTAGCATTTGCCAAGCACACAAATGTCAAGTGCAATGTATGTATCCGTCGACTTGACCGACTTCGTGATCTGTTTCTTCTCAGTGCGTAAACTTAACGCCTTGTTAGAGTAAGTTACGATGTTCGCTTCGTTCTGTAACCTATATGACCCCAAATAATCTGCGAGGAAAATGTTTACATAGTTAAGACAAACACTAAGGCTTGTATGCAAATTTATTGCAACGCGATGGATGTTTGTTGTAACTATCTTTGCCGGAGGGCAACCATTAAAATTGCGTCTAAATAAAAAAATACGTTGACGAATATATGCGAAATATGTTTAAAATTAAACTTCTATGAGTAATGACAAGAAATTTATCTAATTCCTTTGAGATATACATTATAGTTTCTTTGAAGATACGCATGTGAATTAACAATGCGTAATAAAATACGTAATTACTGATTCAAGTTTAGTCAAACGCTATATTAAAAAAAAAATTAAAGCCCTATCACTGTCAAGAAAAAATGTCTTTACAATTAATATAATAATGATTTCAAATAAACAGCAGAAAAATAAAATCAATCATTTAATAAATAGCATACTATGAAGATAAATGGCATCATAAAGACGATTTTGCAGCTTCATTAATTAGTACTATTAATTGTCAATAATAAACAGTATAATTGACTTATTAATCAGGTTACATAATAAAAGCGTTATAGTCATGGAATGCCGCAGTACCTGCTGTTAATTACTTTATAGAGGTAATTTGTCTAATTTTATCTACTTTTTTAGTTATTCAGAAGCTATTTTTATACCTTTATTATGAACAATTGATTTAGCCCCATAAACAGGACTTCTAAAGCGAAATCTGAATAGCCTAGCCTTCGAATTCTAAAACCATCTATAAGTATAAAAGGAAAAATAATTATTCAAATTTATTTTACTGGTTTGGGGGATTACTTATGTGTCAATACTCATACAATTAAGAATTATTTAGGATAACCTAAGGAAACGCAAAAACTTTAATTTAGTTAAACGCAAAAATTACATTGTTACAATTCGCATTGATATTTAAAAAAAAAACTAGTATCTAATAGAGTTTATTAACGATATATTACTATTATGATATTATATATTACTAGCTGTGCCAGCGGTGTCACCCGCGTTTATGGTTAATATTATAAAGACTTTTTCCGTCATACATGATTTCTATGTAACTTTAGCCATTAAGGCTGCACACGCGACGGAAGCTTAAAAATGGAGTAACTTCTCCCGTTTTCCCAACATTTCCATTCACTACTCTGCTCCTATTGATTGTAGCGTGATGAAAAGTATACTATAACCTGCCCAGGAGTATGAAGAATAATTGTACCAAGTTTCGTTAAAATCCGTCGAGTAGTTTTTGTTTCTATAAGGAACATACAGACAGACAAACAGACAGACAGACAAAAATTTTACTGATTGCATTTTTGGCATCAGTATCGATCACTAATCACCCCCTGATAGTTATTTTGAAAATATATTTAATGTACAGAATTGACCTCTCTACAGATTTATTATAAGTATAGATTATGATACGAGTATTGATGCACTCAGACAAAATCTCTTGTTTAATTTATACTGGAAATATAAACACACCTTAGTTAAGTACGAACTGTTGTTTTACCATAATTAATTTAAAGTAATTTAACAAGCTATGTTATTATGTTTATTACTTAGTGATTCAGTGTAATCTTGACCTCAGTAAGTAAGTAGGTATGTTATTTCCAGTAATGATAATATTATTTTAACCAACTAATAATAATATAATAGAATATTCGGAGCTATTTATATTTATGCTCAACACACATGAAACTTAATATTTCGAATGTGTATTTTGGTTTTATGTGAATTCGTCAAATGTTAGTCGCTATTATATATATTGTGATCAATTTTGACGAACTTAACTAAGATAGACTTAAATAAAACTTAAATAAGATAAGTTTAAGATTTTTGTTTAATTTAACACCTCCAGTTTAATGTAGGTATTTATTTAATTATCCCGATATTTTGATTATAATATACACGTACATATAAATACCAACCAAAATCACCTTCCACTTTTTTCTTACTTATGTTTACCGTATTCGATATGTATACTGCGAAACTGCAAATTAAGCATATTTTTTCTTTAACCCAATGAAATAAAAGTCTCAAAAGCCTTTTTTGTAAGCAGAGCGTTGCGCACGTACTCTCAATTTTAATCGGAGCTAAATTCGAGCGAGCCTCTTCACACGTTTCGATTGTATAGGTTTATCTAAATCGAAAGTTTAATATTATTTTTGCGCTATAAGACGGTATCCCTAGATTTGAAGACTGTCCACTTTAGGCATATACTTAATTTTCCCCAGCCCTTAAGAGATAAAGTGCTGATTGAAACACAACCTACGCCACATACCTGAGGTTTTTTAAGGCTTGTAAAAAGATAGATACGATCTTTTTATTTTAGTAAAGGGTGATGTATATTCTTGCAATGACCTTGTTGACGCAACCTCAGAAAAGATTATTTTGAGAGTTGTTACTGCGTTCAGACATTACATGCTTTGAAGGCAGCCGCTCGTGATCAATTGTCTCTCATTATTTAGCGTGCGAAATTCTATCTACTTTCTGCTTCTTTAATAGTATTTCTGCTGATAGCAAAATAATCATTGCTGTGATACTTATTTCATTTTTATATCGTGTTTGGCACAGATAAAGGCCAGAAACGTATACAGAGGTAGCCGGAGTCTAAAATGAATATCAAGCAAAATATTACGAACCAAATTAACTATTTACAGGAAGCACCACAGATAGCTTTCGTCCATTTCTGCTAATACTGCTATTCTATCTTCAGCTTTAAATATCACAGTAGACACTCCGAATGTTTGTTTATTTACGCAGAATCTCTAAATAGTCCGTTAAGCCGTCTCTTAACAAACAGTTACGCGTACGATTAATGTACATAATTCCAACTTCTTAATGCGTTTTAGAGGTAAACCTTATAGTTTTCCTCAATAACGTAGGGCTATTTGAAAGCTAGATTAATTAGATGGACACAGCTGAGATACAAACAGCACTTTCTAACTTTAATCTCTATTTTCGCAGGCCATTACTGTCGCGTATGATTTATTTAGTCCTTGTTGAAGCATTAGACTAATTTTCGATAATAATGGACTCAGGAAATAAACCTAACAATATAGTTTAAATAATTTCAAAAACTGTCCGAAATAACTGTATAACTAATTTGTTTTAGGTAGTTTAGATAAGCAATTAACTTAGGCTAACAAAGTAACTTAATAATATCTGTCATTCAAGTCATTAGCTTCTACCTTGACTTGCATAAAACATGATCTCGTCGTCAACGTCTCTTATTCCTATGCCTACTTTAAATAAGCCCATACAATGAGGCTATGTCAATATTATTGAATTATGAATGTGATATAAGGGAATATATGAATATATAAAATCTGATGATGTTCCATCAGAATCTCGAGACATTTTTGATAAAAGACTAATACATATTCAAGTCATATCATAAGAATACAGTCTACATTAATCAATATTCAATACATATAGGTACATGCACGAAACATCTTGTTAATTTCAATACAAAGGGCCCGGTAATTCACTGTGTATATTATTGAGGAGTCTTCAAATTATGCTAAATATTTTGTGTACGAAAATGTACTTGTCTGCAAATATTCATTACTTTGATTACACGACAAATATTGATCATTAAAGTTGACACAGCTGACAATTTTATTATCTACTTTATTAACATGTTACAGGTTTACTTAACATAAATTAAATCTAAAATTTATTATCACAGATTTTATTGAAGGACCATCAGATTTTGTGTTTAGAGCCTACAAAGTACGACGTCATGTCATTATTCCGCTAATGCTTATACTACTTTAACCTTATTCCTCAGACTATAGGGACGAATTTTCTGACTCCTGTTACAACAAGCTCGTCGCTCACGCTCGATCGAACCTTAAAATTTTCAGTAATTTTTTTTTTTCTATCTACACCTTCGTATTATTTTGTGCCAAAAATAATATTATGTTTTTAAAACATTTATACATGTAGATATTTAATATTATGCACATAGTACATAAGACGACTACCGGACAATGAAAATAGACAACAATGTAATTTTCTTTATGCTGAACCTAATACTAACAGGATTTTCATTTTCCTGTGATAAAATATTAATTCCATAATGTCAACGTATTGTCAAGTGCTTTACAATTATGTTACCTAATTGCAATATTGTAATAAGGATGAGTAATGCATATGTAATACCTAAGTTACTCCAGCGCATTCATAATTATCGGCCTTGAGATGCTTCTAGCAAATACCTAAAATTTTGGCAGCCAACAAATTTGATCATGTTAAAAATACTCCTGGTATTTATAAAGCTGATGTAAATACAGGACGTTTTTAAACATGACGCCATATTTCTCGAACCGAGTACAAACACCTTTGCATTAGGGACCCAAATAAAAAACTTCAATCTGGTTTTGCAACCCAACCTCAGGGCCAAATGTTTTACCGTGAATCCCACAGGGACGCAAAGAAAAGGCTGGATGTAATTTTTGTTTTGCACACTAATAACTTGTATTCTAGGTTACATTACCTTTACATTAAACACTACGACAAATTCTAGTCTAGTCATACAATACGTTTTTAATTTAAAATGGATTTAACAAAGATCAAAAATTTCATACTAATATTATAAAGAGGAAAAATTTGATTATTGAATTGAATTGTTTGTTCTTTAAATTGAGTAGTCTCCGAAACTACTGGACCGATTTGAAAAATTATATCACTAATGGAAAGCTACTCTCTATCAGCGAGTAACTAAGCTATATGTTTTTTCGTATTCCCACAGGAATGGGAATTACGCAGGTGAAACCGCGGCGCACTGCTACTATTTTATATTTTGATTAGATATGTCACATCACTGTCATTTATTTACAATTACCATTTTTGTCACCGGTTACCATATTCCAAACACCTTTTTTTTTCACTTAAGTGAGGAGAACGGGCACTAATTAATCTGATTCTCCATTTCAATTTGCTTTGTTGCCTTCCTTTAATTGCATAACTGACATCAGTTTGCATTTGCATCTATTTAAATAATGGCATTTTACTCCTATTTAACGCTAGACTCATATATAGACATCAATACTGTTGATCGAAATCAGATTCCAATGTTTCGATCTTGAGCAATCTTCCCAGAATACCGGTGCTAGCTATTGACATAGGTCGGTGTTTATGCACTAAAATATGCGCAACCTAGCGTGTCTACGCAACATTTTAAGTAAATTCGACGTGGACGTTTTGTTTACAAATGAGGTTTCTGTTTAATGAGTTACATCAACACCTACTTATTCTTTATCAGACTTCAAGTTGAATGACGAATGTGAATATCGCAGGTAGTTTCGTCATCGCAGTTTTCTTAGCCTCTTGGTTTGATGGAAGATAAATATTTTAATATGTGCATCAGACATTGCACATAAATTATCTCATTAATCTACCTACAACTGTGCAAGAATTTTTAAGACAATTCATTGTCTTAACTGTCAATCAAACTAGAGTCTCATTTGGAAAAGGTAGTTTTATAATTATTATTTAATTTCAATTGTTCTACTGCTATTTTGTTTAAAAAATCTTGTTTTATTGTTTAAAAGCCAAGTTATAATAAAGATAACAACAAGTTCATACAAAAAAAATAAAAATAAAAAAGTCCTCAGGAATAGCATGAACAATATAAAGAGATTCTCCGGGTGCAACCTGAGAATCTTGAAATAGGATATCAATGTGTACCTGAATATTTGAATTAAAGCGTCAAGTACTACCCTTTCATATTTTTTTCCATTAATATACGTAGGTAAGAGTTAGCCCGTACTTACTTGCATTATTCTCAGCTGTTATCAGTTCTCAGCAGTTGTGCAAAACATATTTAATCCAATCAAAAGCACAACTGCATAGTTTGCACTACGTCTGCAGTCAAATTACATTAAACCAACATAAGAGAAGACCCTGTACCCCGACCTTATGCTGCCAGTTTTTATCTCGAGCATTTGCATAAATATACACTTATGCGGTTTTACACAGCATCTACAAGTTAAATGGCCGGAGACATGCATTTTTATTTTGTTATCTTCATAAATTTCTGACGAGTATGGAAGTAATAAATAGACTCCGGTCCGGTATTTTCGCGTGCAAGATTGCGTTACATAAACTCGAAATTATGCAGTTTGCACAAATTATACTGCAAATAAAAAGACAAGCTTAATGGGGAAGGAAGATGGCAGTAAAGATTTTCGTTACATTCCACATTTATAGCGTTGAGGCTTCAATTACTTATGTACTATTGCCTTTGTGGCCTTTGTGGCCTAGAGAAGATCTTGACTTAAGATATACAAAATCCTCCATTTCTGACCATAAAATAAGATTTTAATAACAAAGAAAAATATATGCTGGACATTATATGTGAATAGCATCGTCAAACAGTATTTTTACTGATTCTCAACCAGTTTCTGCATATACAAAATCTACTTTAGTTTTGTAAGGTGTCAAAGAAGCAATTTAAAATAATTACACTAACTTAACATAAAATAAATGGCCTCGATATAATCGTACCAACGAATTACAACTTCCACACAAGTAACTCATGTTTTTGAAATCTAGTTGGGATTATGAACTAATCAAGTGTGAATATGACTCTTATTAAGATATACTTAATTAAAAAAAATAGGACAGAACTTGCGCGGACTGAAAACATCAGAGGCCGGCATTTATGAAAAGTATCGTTGTTAAAATAAATTACACGCCCTGATAGGCAGTAATTGTTCTCGTATGTAACGCTCGACCCATTTAAGAGATTGATTGAATTACTACTGGAAAATCAATTTTATCCAAGCGATTACGGAAAAATAGTGTTCCCACGGGAAAGTAAAACGCCACGTCGGACCGTGTTCCGATGTCGTAAATCTAATTCAGTTCCATTAGGTTGGGAACGCAGGTTCAGTGGCTGAGCATCAATACGAAATTAGGTCCTGGATTTGACCCCTAAATAAAAGTTAAAATGCTATCAACTTGTAGACGATCACAGGTACGTGAGTTTGAGCAGACGTGGATTTATTTTAATTTAAACACAAAATTTTTTACTATTCGTACGAGGCAGAAGATTGGGCGGTGACACTGGCTGCTATCGTCTGCTTAGTTAAGACAAGAATTTTGCACGTTGTATACTTGTAAGAAAACACCGTGTCTAACTTCCATGCAATTTTAAACAAAAGTTAGATGGAAACGCTGGAGAAAGATAAATATTGTGTACAGGTATTTTTATAATAAATCTAAATTGTCTACAAACTTCCATTTAAGAAAAAAAAGAACTTAAGACATAACAATTTTATGGTAATTATCCGAATTGCATTCATTATTTAAAACTGTTATTTTTTTCATTTAAAGACTATTTTTATTATATATATACTTATAAAATAGCTAAAACTAAACATATATTATGATACGAGGCCAATCGTTTCAACTATGTATCTAACTGAAGCTAAAACAACGATTAATTATATGGGATGTCATTTCATACCGGCAAGATTTTAATGAACCATTAATAAACCAGAAACCACCCACGCCAATCCGGACGGTTAGTTTATTATTCATAATTCAATCTAATTGTGAACGAGTCCTAAGTCAATGATTGTATGTAAATAGTTGAAACATCGTGCAATTAGTTACATAGTCCAGGACTGTCCACGGTACAGTGAATTGTGCAGGCATGCCAGTTCGAAATGTAAAGTGTAAACATGGATAACTTACTTATAGATAGTAATTAGTTGAACTACAATCAGATTTACATGAGTAGAAGATAATTTTGAACTTATCTCAGCACCTTATTAGCTTTCACAATTTTTTTTTTTTTTGTTGGAAAACGGTTTCAAGCAATGCAATATAATTTTTAAATTGTACAAACACTGCATCTAGCTACAATAAATATGTCACATATTACTACATGCACATTTTGTTCTTTTTTAATGATTTATGACTAATACTACAAAAATAGAGAAATATTTTTTGAAAGAAAGATAATAGAAGAAGAAATAACAAAACTCTGAATGTTATATTTATATCACTATAACTATTACTGTATATTTTCTTGTGTTATTTTAGCGGTTTCTATTAGATATATATTAATAGTCCAAATATAATACTCGGGTTTGGCCAACCCTGCTATAGTTTATTGATTATTCTCAGTCGTAAAGCTAATTTACTTGTTCGCGTTGTACTGGCAATAAAGTGCTATGTCAATTGTGCGCAGATGGTTCATCACAATTACCGATTTGGAGGCAATTCAAAGAGCAGCATGGTGAATTTGTTATTTAGTTTACGTGCCATTACGGACGTAATGATCAAGCAATAGGATAAGTTACAAAACATTTTTTATAGAAAAGACAGCAAATATTCATACACTCCGCTTGGCGCAAGTGGTCACTATAACCTGGACATTTACCTACATATCGGGTTAATAACCCTCAAAAAACATTAAATCTTATTATAGATATTTTCCAACTGCGCATTTACATTACACGTCTCTCGAGTTCCCTACAAAACTTTTAGCTAAAGTAATCTATCTTACACTTCCTAAACAAGTAAAAGCAACTTAGTTGCGTGACAAGTACTGTAACATGACACAACAGGTAATAAAATTACACCATGAGAGTTCATTGACCATGACGTCAAGCAAAAACAAAAGGTAAGGTGAAGTAAACAAGCAGTGATTTAAAACATCGTCTTTATTGAAAAATAGTTTAAAATAGTCGCGGTTAAAAGCTATATACTGTCCTCCTAACAATCTGCATACACACAAGCACTTAAGGTGCTAGTGTTGCCGAAGACTCGATTCGAGTCTTAAGTTAGAAGCAGGTATGATCTCTTTTAACTTAACCATACACACATACATAATCTAGGTCCACATAACAATCTGCATACATAAACCACTTAAGGTGCTAGTGTTGCCGAAGACTCGATTCGAGTCTCAAGATAAAACAGATCATAAATAAATTCTCGGTCTCTTATAAGATTTTTACTTGAAAACTGCTTTATACTTTGACCTCGTGTGGTCGACCACCTACCGGATTTATCTGGCAGCACATTTGTTAATCCCTCACTTGTGAAAATATCTCATGCGAAAACATCTGGGGTCCAACTATTTTTAAGCTTAAGGAAAAAAGGTTCAAGGACTTACTTAACCAAACTTTTGAGAGTTGCAATAGGACTTGCAATATTTTTACAGTTGTTTTTTAGCATCATATAATAGTATTATCATTTATGTGTGTACGATTAAATTCATAGATGTGTAAAAAATTTAATAATACAGTTTTGACTTTTATTATATGGGGGTACTGAGCCCGAAACTAGAGACCGCAAGTTTGAATCAGTAAATATGAAATCCAAAGAAAATAACTACTTAATAGTTATGAGAATAGTAATGATTTTAATGGGAGACATATACTTCTATTAAGAAATCCATGACTCGAAAACTCAAAACCAAAGTGGCCAGCACTAGAATAGGCATCTGTATCTATAAGCTATTGCAAATGAACGCAAGCGCAAACAGGTTTGCAGAGTATGCAGCGGGAGGATTTATTTTGCGCCGGATCTATGTCAAGATCAAGGAGGCTTCAAACGAGTTTGTTAGTCAGACCCGTGTTTACTATGGACAAACGTCACTGACCCACAAAAATGCATTAGCGTTGTACATTTAATTGTTAAAAGAGCATCGTAAAATATTTAACTGCACAGAGTATAGAATTACGCGTAATTCGCGTCTTAAGATGAATACAGCTTCTTGTGACTATGTTTACATATCATTAATCGATCATTTGTTTCTGTCTGAAGAATAGTTTGTAAAGATTAATATACTGCATGTAATATACCAATATAAAACGCAATGTAATGTGAATTTACTGTACTTGCACCTTCATTCGCACGTATTAAATGAATAATGAACGTCAGCATAAATTCATTAATTCATCATAATTCTATATTTCACAGGCTTTTAATAAAACTAAATATACCAAAATTAAACATTCAATTGCGTTCATAAGTTGAGATACAGTAATATGGTGTAGTGGGAAGGAACTTTCTAAATAATAAGTCAAACAACTTATTATTACATATAAAACTTGCAAAGTGCAAGTCATAGTACAAGTCAAATTTTGCTCCAAAGTTGTATAGAGATTAACCTGTCAAATTAAATGACCGTAAGTTAAATCTTTTTTTTTTTTTGTTTTTTTTTTTTTTTACTTGAGGAATGCATTTACGCTCCATCCAAATAAACCTGGGTCGGGACCTATAAGGGTGAGTCGGGCTCGAAACCGGTAGCAATCTCCAGTAACCCTACCGACTAAACCTCAAGGCTGCCGTTCTTCGGGTGCTAACGCAAAACCAACGGGATCCCCACAGTCGGGAACCGTAAGTTAAACCTTAAACAAGTCGCCTGACTTTAACCTCATGAATAGCTTACTAACCAAAAATCTTTACAAGAGGCGGTACAAACTAATTTTACTTTAATATTATAAAGTGAAAGTTTGTGACAATACTTGGAATTCGCATATCTAACTTTTTTATCACGACGAAACTTTTTTTGCGGTGGGACTTCTATACCGGCAATATCATCATAGTAAGATTATTTGCAGTATCATAAAATTCTGCACACAGTTGACATTGTTATCATGAATCTTATACTAATACTAAAAATATAAAGCTAAAGAGTTTGTTTGTTTGCTTAAACGCGCCAATCTCAGAAACTGGTCCGAATGGAAAAAATGTTTTTGTGTTTATAGGTAATTAATCGAGAAAGGCTATATATATGCTTAATAACATTAACCATAAACGCGGATAAAACCGCGGGTACAGCTAGTCATAGAACATTTGTGCCTTACTCTCAATCCAACTAATACGAATCGATATTCATGTTACTTAAGACGACCCATTCGTTATGTTTATTTATTTTATTTATTTGGATCGCGCGATCGCCACGATGATACACAAAAAATTACAAGTAATATATAGCATTATAGTAACATACAATGTGCTCACCCAGTTTTAAGCAACCACAGCTAACACGGTAATGTTGCGAAAAGTAATTTAAAGCATAGTAATTTGAAGAGTGTTGGAAAAAATAACAATTTATAACGTGATGGAGATAAATAGTCAAAAACTAAAACTAGCTTATGACTAATGTGAATGCAGATAACAAACAGTAGCATCACATCGAAAAATCTATTAATCCCACAAAAGTCGACCCCGAAAATAAAACAATTTACAAAACCTCGAATTCAATTACTCCTCCCAGCGAGGGCCGCATACTAATATAGGATGCCGTCGAATTTTTATTTCCTTATACCATATAAAGTTTTAAAATATAAGCCCCTTGCAAAACAGGACGAAATTCAGCGGTGTACTTAATCCTGCTTATTCCTGGCTGTATATTTTTCAACTCTACGAGGTGCGAGACTTATGTGCTGGTAAAATACTACAGATTACCTACCTCACTTGCAATTTGAAAACTTTATGTTTTGAAATACCAAATACATCTTTTGACTTGCACGTTCCTGTTAAATAATTAAAGATCTCTAATTCATTCTACTAGTTTGATCTTTAAGTATTGTTTTTTTTTAGTTAAGTAATCTGTGAAACAAAGCTCATTTAACAGAAACAGAAAAAAGTTTAACATTCTACCAGCTTTAGTGCTGCCTTTTGAACTTATCAATACTATGAAAGACAACTATAATCAAAGATAATAATTAGACAGAGCTTTAGCTTAATATCTCCATTTAGAAGCTAAGACAGGGTTTATTTTACCAACGAAAACCTCCCAAAAGTTAGCCTTATATAGGCACTTTCTAAACATTGAGGGTAGTAACAATTACTTTAATAAATTTATAGTATACAGTTGATTCTTTATTCATTTATAATACAGAATCAAACTTTGTCGACAAAGCGTTAAGACCAACAAGAAATCCAGATCGAAAGTTATTTCGGTTGCACAAGTTAGCCTTTAACTTGGGAAGACGAGCTTGTAGGAAACACGAAATAATGTTTCCACTGCAGCCGATACTATAAGTTCGGGACTTAATCTTAGTTGAGATTACTCTAGTGTATGGATCCGTCCGTTCCATTAGCAGCGAGTTTGGCTCGACCTCCGTGCAGTTTTATGTACTACACGATGGGGCTGCAGATGAAAGCCGCTCATAACTTTTAAATAAGATGAACGGAGAATTCAGCTTTAATAACAGAGCTAGTACTTTTCTCACGTCCTTAGTTATTTTATGTCGGTGCGTAAAGATACGACATTTGAGGCCACATTTAAGGCGTAGATATTATATCTCTACAAATCACCTACAGGGGTATTTGTTGGTTAAGATTCATGTATTGCTTAAATGGGTATCAGGATAGGTATTAAGATTTGAATGACTGGCCCGTTGGTCGAGTGCTCAGAGACCACGAAACCAAGGGTCGGGGGTTTGAATCCCGCTAGGGGCAAATATTTCGTGTGATCAACTTGGATATCTGTCGTCAAGTCATGGATGTTTATAAACGTATATTTGTATGTTTATCCGTTTACCTAGTATCCATAGCACAAGCTTATAAGCTTAGTTTGGAAATAGGGAATTGGTGTGTCCGTCGGAAGAATTTATTTACATTTACAATGGGTCAATATGTATTTGAATCAGTATTAAGATTGCAATAAGCAATCAGCTATTGCTTTGATAGTTCAACTAGCTATCGCTACACTGTAATAAGCCAGTTGTCGAATTTACAATTGTTTCATTGTACCTATAGTATTTGAAGAGTTATTCCGTATTCATCCTATGACGTCTCATCCTACTCATTATTTTTTCCTTACTCAACCTAATTATGTTCCTTATTCCACCCACAACAATAATTTTATTTTAAGTAAATGGTTTGTGTCATCTTATCTCAAGTAGGTAGCAACATTCACTTGTTTTAATAAAAAAACTGTTACCAAACAAATGGTTTTGGAGTATATTTTGAGATATAATGCAGATTATCAACGGTCTCAACACAGTACAGCATATGTATAAACATAAAGCAATAAACATTGAACCAATTACACAGCTGTGTGCAGTTAAAACCAAACTACAAAACTGTTTCAAATTTCGTGCATAACCCTTCATCAGCTAAAGCTATGGTTATAAAACCATCGCCCGATTGTATCTAGGTAAATTATTCGCGGGGAAAGCGTGTTTAATAAGTGCCTTCTATTGATATTTTTCGCTGATTCTTCGGCTATATTTACGTTGTAATGATACAGTTTTGTAGATTATAATTACGACGTGATTTCTTTCCAATTGGAATTTTATGACTGAGTATTGAATGTTGTTTCTTATTATTTATGAAAATTAGGCATGCATGACATAAGCGCTATTATATACTCTTGTGCATTCTATCGAAACGAACTGTACGTGATACGTGCTTTACGATTTTATAGAAGATTTCTTATTACAATAATTAAAATCAATAACTTAATCTCAAAGACAGAACGAAGAAGCTTCAATTCTAAATAACTTTATTGTGTACTTATTTTAATAAATATTTTAATTTATATTATTAATAATAACATTTAAAAATTTTCATAAATTGAAGGACTCTACTCTCTACAAATAAAGACAGGATTTCCAAATTAGAATTTTTAAATATCTGATATTAATTGTTGTTGATTGAGATTTTCTTTTGAAGCCAATACGGGATCACTTTTATTTAATCAAACTTAATTAATTGGTTTGATGGAGATATTTAAAAATTTCTCCAGCATTGAATTTTCGTTGGTTCAACTATTTTTAGATAGCCTATTAGCGTATCATTTCAAATCGTGTCGTGCGCAAGAGTCGTAGATATACTCTCAAGACAAAAGTTGGTGAAAATACCTGTTTTGTTCAGGCCCTTTAGCTTCGGTGCGATTTTTTCAATTCTACAATTTTCTATCTAACCCAGCTTTATTTTTGGCTGAAGGTGGTTGAAGGGGCTGCCCCTTTGACTCTGCCTACCCCTTCGGGGATTATAGGCGTGATGTTATGTTATGTTACAATGCTTGGAACACTAAAGCTGTCTACATCAAAATGATGCATTTGCATTTTTTTTCTGTAGTCAATATATCAAGTAAGGTCTTGTTTTTCTATCTATGCTTTAAAACTTTAAATATTTTTTTTACTTTCAACTTATTTTGTTTACAGTGGTAGGTTCCTGTACTGGGCCGTATAAGTGGGTATCACTGCAGTGCCAGATATTTCACCGTGAAATAGAAGTTTGTCCAACACTTGTGTTTCGGAGAAAGGCTGGTATGCTAGTGTTATTACTGGATATAAGAGACCTAATAACTGTAGTCTCATTGTGGCGGACGCAGGGCAGTGCCAGACAGTAATCCCTTAGTTACTGATTGGCACTGCAGCTGTCCATGAGCAGACGCTTACCGGGTGCACGATTTGCTCATCCCGTAATTACAAGTAGGGATACCTCGGCAAATCTTAATTTACCATGACGGATGATCTTCTTCAGAAGGCACACTAACAGGAACAAGGTTGCGCAATAATTTATCTTTTACTCATTTAATATGTGTCCATAAATCAGTCATGATGTATTAACCGCTATATTATTACAGTCGATCTTTGACTTGCATACTAAAAGGATACCATGAACTCCATATACTATTCACGATTACTCTGTCATAGTATATTCAATTAATTGGTGTTCAATTTATTATTTATTGATAGAGCTTAATTGAACGGCAGTTTATAACTAGACATGTTATTTTATAGTAAGTAATTGGAAGCTAGAAAAATGCCGCAGAAATTGATATCATAGATCAATTATCGTTATACAACGTAATTTATCAAATTACAAGATTGGACTACGTAATTCAAAGACTTGAAAAAGTTCTGTAAATTTATGCATAATTTACCATAAAAAGAACTTGGAATTATGTTCGTTTCATTTAAGGAATCACTGGATATGTAGTTTACTTTTTATAAAAAAAAATGTAAAGGATGAAACAAATATGTTCTTACTCGGGTTTGAAACAAAACCCCTTGCATTTTAGGCATGTTCACTTACTTACTGCGCTACCATGGCTATTTCAAGCGAGGTCTATCAAATTTCACCCACACTCTCGAGCCATCGCAATCTGTATTGCATTTTAATTATTAATGACTCTAGTTAATTTTAAACAACCCGTTTCCTAAATCCACTAAACCGCATTAAGGTCGTCGAATGTATACGTGATTGATAATTCCACTAAATATTTATGTATTGCGGTTTCAGATTCTTCAATTAACATGCAGTGAGTAACAGGTGCACAATACCACATGAATCGGCACATATGTATTATGATCAACCTATGCGACAATACCGCTTATATTATTAAACCTAGCCACCTAACAGTAGACTGCGAATGATTTCATTATTCGATTTACTATTCACTAATCATTCGATTTGAATGCCAAATTAGCAATCTACTAATAATTTCCATAATCGAATGAACATCACTAATTAGTAGGACGCAGAATAAACAGATAATTAGTCTGACGTTAAGACTACAGGTGACGTTTACAATGTTTATTTGTTTTGTAAAATCGTATGATTAAGTAACTTTTCATATTCAACATGGCTTTATCTATAAAATAAAAGAACATTGCTGAACGAAAGCCAGATTTTGCATTTAAATTATTATTATTTAATTGACCCTTAAGTTACGCATTGACTGGATGGATCTCTTTATGAATTTTTGGAATATATTCCGCTTTTAAGTCTTGAAAGAATATTTATGACTTACTTGGTCATTTTATAGCGAACACAAAAAATTATATCAATAGCGATAATATTCTTTTTCCGTCTATTTATTGATAATAATCTACTTTAGGTCCAATAGGTTTAATTGAAAGTGAGCAAACTCGTATAAATACTATAAATCCATAGTAATCCAAATCGTATATACGATTCAAATTACTATAATAGGATAGTATTGAAGCAGCGATAACATTGCTCACAATCAATAGTATTGATTAATGCACTCTATCACTAGTTTCACTAATATTCGTCAGCACTATTCAACGTCAGAGCTATAAAAAGCGCGAATTCGTTTCACGCAACAGCCAATAGCAATAATAAAAGATGCCAACTTGTCTCGTCGCATGTCACTAAATAAAACCACGGCTACACCGAGATAAAGATAAAACTAAGCCGAAGACACACGGTCGCCTCCGACGGACAATGCGCACACGCCGGTTCCGGTCTCAGCGACTTTCCAATGAAAGCGACAACGCGAACGGCCTTGCTTCACGGACTGCGGACTTTAGGGAATTTCGTTAGCCCACTTATTGTAACATTAACATAAATAATACTAGTTTTCGTTTAATACAACGCAATCGCCGGGGCACAAAAAATATTCTAGGCGTAAATCGTTTGTTCATTTATTTAATTGAGACAAGTTTTTGTTATTTGATTTCGACACGGTTAATATGTAGCTGTAATTGAAATGAGTTCTGCTCGTTTATCAGGTGACAATGTTTATATCATTGGAAGTAAAAACCGAGATTTAGAATTATTTCAACTCAAAAATTTATTTGGTTACGTTTGGGTTCTCGCTATTTGTTAATTTAAACACTTTAAATATTAATTATGACTATGTAATCGCTTACAATAAATATAACATAGGTAAGTATAAAGAGCATTAAGTCGAGTCAAAGGTTCATACGGTGGTAAGAACATGCGTTCTTATCATTTAACTACCTTTGATGCTTCATATGCAAGAATGCTTATGAAACTTGAGCTCAAACCACAAAATTTTCCAAATCTACTTACGCATTTATTGTACCACTTGATCGGCGGCCAAACAAAACTGTATGAAGTTGTGAGGATTAATATTTATTTGAACGTGCGTTCGAATAAGTATTAATCCAATTTATACATATAAATATATAATTTATACAAGATGCATTTATCCAAATGTTTTTGAGGCCTTAGGTATTGTTAATATATACATAATACTTTTATGAAAAAAAAGAGTAAGTACATAACATGTTTACAATAAAATATCTTGTGCGGCGGCGCGCAGCAGTATCTACGAGCGTAGGTTTTCTAAAGATAACTTTGTGATGACTTTACTCAATATTTTTGTACTAGGTGACATGAGAAAATACATGTATATTTTTTCCAACAATTGTCATATTCAAATTTGGAGAGTGGTTTTAATTGCATCTTGTATAATAATAATAATAATTTATTATTATTTTTTTTTTTTTTTTTTTACCGGTTACTTAAATTCGGCTTAACTAAATAGACACAGCGACCCAAAGTGAGTCTTGGCCTCTAATAATAAGAGCCTTCGCACGGAGCTTGCCATTTGCCATGCCTAAGCAGCCGCTAATAAAGATACATAATGCTAGTAAGAAAAGATGATGATGTAACAATCAAGTCGAGAGTCATGCTGATTATCCAGCTCAAGGGAGAGTGATACATTAAATCGATTAGATTTATTACATGTAAATGCTCTAACATAAACAAGCAAACTAACCTTGAGTACTATTCTACCGATACGCGAGTAATCTCAAACAGATTGGGTCTATTTGATCAGTACTAAGCGCTTGACCCACCGTGACCGCAGATAACTTAGAACTCAGCTTATCTATCCTAAATGCCTACAGTGATTTAGCCGCATCACTAGAAACATGAATATCGAACCTGTTTCACTGTTAATTATGTACTTAATCTCAATGTATGGAATACTGTAAGATTAAGTAATGACAAGTTTCTAGCCAAAATAGTATTTAAGTCGTTCGATCTTCTAGTCTAGAAGATTTTACTATTGTACTTTGCAACTAATTTACTTTTACAGTATGGTGGAATCAACTAGATACATCTATTCATAAAACCAGATCACATACAAATAGCAATACTCGTGGCATTAATCTCAATGAGGTTATAGATAAAGTTACATATAGGAAATATTTGTATGTATGTACGTAATGAATAAACTCAAAAACTACTGGATTTAAAAAAAACTTTCATTTTTAAAATGATACATTATCCTTGATTAACATAGGCTATTTTGAAAAAAGTTAGGTTAGATAAAATTCTACCCGTGCAAAGCCAGGCGGGCCGCTAATGTCTTATAAATTAATCAGTACATTCATAGAAACTGATTAAAAAGTACAAATAAAAGTCGCATTGATGTCCCAGATGCATGTGCTGCATGGATATTTAAATAAAAACAAGGACAGCACTTTCTGCTATTTGTGCGACAAGTTTTTGTAAGTTTCTGTGTCCGTTCTACAGGCCATACCTTGTTTTAGTAATGTTTGGATAAAGACCAGAACGTGAACTACCCTCGAGCCGGTTGATTATGTCCCCCAGGGCGGACGCGGCGTTTCCAACTACGCTTTTGTTCCGCGAATGTCCTCTTGCCAGTGCTTTAATTGGACTTCAAAATTAAACAGTACTTTTAATTAGTTTTGTGAAGAGAATTTCGCGTTTGACTAGAGTATTAACACTGCAGAAATAGTAGGGATTATGCATTCAAAATGTAACTCAATATAAATATTTTGTTTATATTGTGTAACATTTTGATATGAGCTAAATTAAAACTTTTTTATAACAAGATGCAAGGTTATTTCTGATAAAATTTATTTGGTGGAATTTTCTAATAAAATCGGGTTCACAGATAAAATATAATAATAGTTTTAAAATATTAATACTCAATTTCAGTTTACCTTGAAATTAATCTGTATAGGTTACCCATTTTCCAAAAGAGTGATCATTAAGTTATTGGCCTAAGTATTAAAATATTTAATAAACATCCAGAAAATCAACTAGCATTACCTTAACATAAGTTCAAATTGTGGATTACAGCGTTTTTAATGAGAGTAGTAGGGCTACTATAATATTGAAGACTTCTTAAATGACAAGCATATATATATTTAACTTCATAATGAAGTGTTCACCTGTAGCGTTTTTATCTAGTGTAATAATAAGTGTGAATAATTTATTAATCATTTTTAAATTTTAGCATTTAAAAGAGTAATTATCGAGTTTTTTGCCGGTTTCTTCTCGATAGAGTCTACCTTCCGAAGCGGTGGTAATATTTTCTTTTCTGTGCATATTGACCATTTATAAGTGCTTTTTTGAAGCTTATATAAAATAAAAGAGATTTTAAATTTGAATTTATATGCGAAAAGTTGATGGACCAAATATAAACAAAATAAATTGTACGACTACGTAGATATACCAAAAAGACGAATAGAAAACCAAAAGCCGAGACGTCTTGGTACGGTTTATTTTAAAGCTACCATCTAACTTTATTTAAAATTTCATCAAGAGAGAAATGAGCAGTAGTGGATAGCTAGTCCAGACATAGTGCGCATTTACACTGAGAGTATTAAACCTAACACTGCAATCATTGATTAGTTTACTGTTAGAAATGTATCAACAATTATAAATGCATACATACATACATACATAACATCACGCCCGTAATCCCCGAAGAAGTAAGCAGAGTCGAATGCGTCCAATAATAAAACTGTCTATATAAATATAGATATTTAAAGACATGGATAGCATAATATATTACATAATATTTACGGTTTCACCCGCTTTTATAGTAGATGTTATATAGCCTATAGCCTTCCTCGATAAATGATCTACCTAACACTAAAATAATGTTACAAATCGGATCAGTAGTTCCTAAGATTAGCGCGTACAAGCAAACTATATAACAAACAAATTCTTCAGCTGTATAATATTATTATAGTATAGGTTCAAAATCAGAATTTATTCTAAGCTCTTTAGAGAGCATATAATATTCCAATAGCTATAATGCATGTGTGTTTATATTAATACTACAATATTAATTTCATTGCACCAAACATTTAAATAAAGAAGACGTCGTTACATTAGTAAAATATTTTAGATTATTGTAAATAAGCGATCCAATTTATTTATTTCCAATGTCGAATGATTACAAAGATCAAGGGAAAGTTAAAAATCGAGACTTCATTATGTAACATCATAAATTGTAATAAGATTTGACAAAATGCTAGAAAGACAAAAAAAAATTGTTTACTTAATCATTGGATTAGAAAAGACAAACCCTTAAATGTTTTTCCTCATTAACGATTAATTTTAAGTTAAGTATAGCAACTATAGCAAAGTTGACACACTGTATAGAAAAAACAATAAGCATATTAATCATAAGAAGCCTACCTACACTCAGCAGGTGAAAAGTTGCAAATTTGCGGATTTAATCTTAATCAAATTTAATTATCATCTTAATTGGTTCTAAATTACGCTTTACTATATTCAGTAGGTCAGGAGGTTAATAAGTAGCGAAGTATAATTTACTTACGATTAGTTATGCGAAAGCGAACGAAATTGATGAAGCATGGAACATAATCTCAGACACGCCCTTATTCAATGTCTCGAGATGTTATGGGTTTAAAAAAAATAATATTTGAGCCAAGTTACACCATTATTGTACTTTACCTCATTGCTGTCCTAAGTCTAGGACTTAAAAATAATGTGCCAAATGTGTTCCTTGCCTTGCCTTGCATTTCATAAAAGGCGACTAATGGTATATCGGGTTTTGGGCCAGCGATTGTGTAGGCGACGTGCTAGCCATTTATCGCTACTTTTTCACAATTTTGTATCTAACCAAGCCCATTTTTATTTTACGGCTAATTATGGGGGCTAGCTGCCCATTTGATTTTGTCTACCCCTTTAAGAATAGGGATGTTGACACCATTTATATTTAATTTTGAAATATTAATTCTGAAAAAGAAAGTATCGTAGTATGCTGTTAAGCCTTATTGATTTTCAATCATATTGAGTCTAAGATTTTTAATTTTACAAAAACTGCTTAATATTAAGTCAGTTAACTATACAAACTAGTGACGTCACACGTTGACAAGCCCATACAAAATCTATGAAGTGATTTCGTTTTAACAGCTCTGAAAAAGTTTCTGAATTGACTAGCCAGTCAACATCCCTATTACGGGCGTGATGATTGAACTATTTTACGTGTACAAGAACTACTTAATTTCATTTAAGTAGAAATTATGTGCAGATTACCTGCATAACTTAACATTTTATAAATGTATTCATTAACAATGCAATAGTCACAATATTTATAAATAGGACTAAATGCGGTTCATGAATGTTAAAGAAGCAAGTGAGGTGTATAAGGATCGTGTCATATGGCGTTCAGTTCTCTCTGCCTACCCCGCTGGGGGAGTAGCGTGAAGTTTAGTTAGATAGTAAGTTAGTTAATGAACATTATATACAAGTCCACTGCGAAATTTTGTAGCCAAGGCAAAAAAATACAGATGTAATAGGAAAGTGTGTACGTAAATAAGATGAAATTAAGCATAATGAACAAACTTTAATAAATTTACAAATCATAATAGTTAGGGAAGTTTAGTTAGTTAATAGTTATGTACCTACATGCCAGGTGTATAGCAGTCATAAATATGCACGAAAAAAATCAGACAATTGTATTGCAGACTTATACAACCATATTGTATGATACTTACATTTACAAATGTCATCACGGCATAAAGTAAAAAATACACAAGAAATGATTATTTTTAAAGAGCTGTATATGTTTATAGATAAACTACACATAGTTACAAAATTCAAATTTCGAACTCATTCATCTCTGTCGAGTGTACCTTTTAAAATCTAAACAAAAGTTCGTTAAATACAATAGTGCGAAACTTCTGACAACTTCACAATGTCTAAGCTATTAATTACAATAACCTCTACTAATTGAGAGATGTGCTCCTTGACCTATAATGTTTACAGACCCTTAATATTTTAGTTCTGTTAACGAGTTTATAATAAATATACAGTTAAAACCAGTAGTTATTATGACAAAAAGCAGTAAGTCTTCATTTAAAATTACTTTGTATTGTAATAGGTAATAGTGTTTAGCTAATATTTCTATTTCATGCTACCCGTCAAATGTATATTATATTTATGATTATAATACATTTGGAACTTTAGCGCTTAGACTTTAACGATAAAATTAAATTTTACTTTTTTGTGTATAAAGTCATTCATTCTGTCTAGACAGGATATTTCAAAAACTATTTGACCTATGAAGCACTTGTTTTAACTTCTACTCGCCTCTGTGTAGTTCATAATTATCTAAATACACATGTTTAATATCGATTGACATCAATCGAGAACATATCTTACGACTGGGTCAAAATATATAGTTCTGTCTGCTTAGATATACAATAACATGTTGTGTTGTGTAAATGTGTTTGCCTAAACTGGAATCAGCCACGGAATTGTTTTATAGCCTGTGATATTTATAATGTGATATGTATATACTGTATCTTATGTTAGACTAGACTGGCTTGATGGCGCATTCGGTAGTGACCCTGTCCCATGCGTCAAGAGTTGTGGGTTCGATCCCCACCCAGAACAAGCATTAGTGTGATGAGTACTGTGTTTATTCTGTGTCTGGATGTTAATATTTAAGTGTGTATTTGTAATACCACTGTTGATTTTGATATCCGTAACACAAGTTCTTAAGCTACTTACCACGGAGCCATATCAATGTATGTGGATGTCGTCTGATATTTTTTTTTATTTATTTATGTTGGTATTTCAATAAAAATAAATATTCTAATACACCCAACGCACATATTAATTCTTATAAAATTAAACATATGCTACGTTCACTCAAAAGTTAATATAATCTCTCACATACTTGAATTAGTAATAAGTATGTCAAGTTAAAAAATAGGTTTCCACGACCATACCTAAGCAGAATCAAATAGTTGCATCACCTAAAAACAATAAGTAAAAAACCTGACTAAACAATGACCGCAAAATACTATTTAGTCGAAAGTAAATATACGTAAAAAGTCTATTAAGCACTTCATTTACATAAAATCTTTTAACTAAAGTAAGATCATGGGAAGTGTTATAAAACCATCAGTGCCGGTGAGACAAAAACAAAGAAGTACACAGATAGAATCGTTTACGTAACAATTTTTTTTTTTTGCAAGTCCGATATTTAGAATTTTCGTTTTAAAGTTTATTGTTTTCGTTTTACAGATCTTTGATCATCGCAAATTGGGGGCTACGCGAAAGTGAATTGGTAAGTGAATCTGTACGAATGACGCAGCTAACAAGATAATTATGGACCAATGATTGAGACTTTTTGAATTATAAAAAGATACAAACAACAACAAAGATATCTTGTTTATTTGATGACACTATGAATTTGTAATATTTTTTTATAGCGGCCATTTTTATTACTTCACCATTGCTTTTTTTTATGAATTGTAGCTTTAATAATAATAACTATCTAACTAACTAATTAAACTTCACGGCTCTTTCCTGGCGGGGTAGGCAGAGAGAACCGAACGCCATATGGCACGATCCTTACACACCTCGCGTAATAATTATAATTTATATTATTATAATAATTTTATATTAAAGAATTTGTTACAAACCTACTTGCAGAAATAAATCATTTCATTTCACTTCTTATAATATTGAATTTTTCTTGGTATTGCCAGTCATTTTAGAGAAAATAGAATTACAGACAAAACAGACAACGATTTGATTCCGTTCCTCCTATTCAAATATTCATCAAATCTAGTGCTAGACATAGGAAACCCTTTGTCCTACAACGGTGTATTGAGGGCTCCGAATAAAAACGACGCAATGGTATTACGCTAGCCGATTTTTCAAAGTTATACAATAATTATTGCGTTGTCCGTCAGTCTGATGCAAATTACCGCAATGACACTTGCGTAATGAGCACAGTATCGATCTAGATCGCACGCTTCGAGCATTTTTTGTTGTTAATGAAGTTTTTTACTCTCTAATCGACATTCCTATATTGAGACTCAGAAAGAATGTGCCAACTGTACTCTTTGTCTGGTATGTCGTAAAAGGCGAGTGATGTAGGCGACGAGCGAGCCAGTTGTCTCTGCTTTTTACAATTTTCTATGCAACCCAATTCAATTGTATTTTTGGCTAGATGAAAATAAATAAATAAATATCAGACTACATCACATACATTGATCTGACTCCGAGGTAAGTAGCTTAAGCACTAGTGTTACAGATATCAGAATCAACAGTGGTATTACAAATATATACCTACTTCAATATTGGATATGAACACCCAGACACAAACAAACACTAGTATTCATTACACGAATGTTTGTCCAGGGTGGGGATTGAACCCACAAATCTTGGCGCATGGGGCAGGGTCACTACCGAATGCGCCATCGAGCCAGTCAAAAGTGTGAGGTGCTTATTGCTACTTGGACCATCTACCTACTCTTTCAGGTATTTCAGGCACGGGTAAGACTAATTTGATCTATGAATAAATATTATCCCATGTTGGTCTGGGACTTAAAAATTATGTGCCAACTGTGATACTTGCCTAGCATGTCGTAAAAGGCGACTAATGGTATATCGGGTTTTGGGTATGTGATTGTGTAAGCGACAAGATAGCCACTTGTCACTACTTTTTCACAATTTTCCATCTAACCTTTTTATAACATTTTATTCTTGGCTAAATATGGTTAAAAGGGGCCGGCTGCCCCTTCGACTCTGCCTACCCTTTCGGGGATTATGGGCGTGATGCTGTTATAGTCAAGTGCTTCAAGCGTAAAACGTAACACACAGACAGATAAACGACATATTTTCATCGTACATACATCAAAATATCATAAAAAATTAGCACCGCAAATCAAACACAATCGCGAATGTCTACGATACTATGTACAATGCATTAGAGTTCAACGCTTCAGTGATCGCGGGATGCTCTTGCGCATGCTATTGACAAATTTTTGTTTTTTAGATGTCGTACTAAAAAAAAATATTTTCACATTTTTCTAGAAAAATTGTTAGTGTACATTTTTAATTAGGATAATACAAATTATAAAAACCCAATATTCATAAATATATAATAAATATACCTATGTATTTATAAAAAATAATTTAGATATCTAAGAATTTTGGATGTGTCTATTTATAAAGAGCTAGCTATATCTTAAACCCATAAAAAATGTATATTTATACTTTTATATAATAAAAATGGCTGCATTCTATTTTTAACAATGAAATACTCTTTTTATTATTACGTTATATGGAATACACTTTGATATTGTGCTCGATACAACATTCATCATCTAAGTAAGAGTGAACCAATGCCGTAACAAAAAAAGAAGAAACGGCGAATACAAGCCGCAAGGCAATGGAACGAATAAAAAGATCTCTCCCGCGTGCGCCGAGCAATAGAGTTCAACGAACCAGCGCGCATCGTGCGATATGATTAAGATGCGCGCGCGCAACTTGGCTAGAAGGTTTTTGTTTAATGGAATATCACAAATTTAGAATAAGTTGTGGGTATAATGAGACGCCTGTTAAGCACCGATATTCATATTTTCCGAGCATTATGTGATGATTAATTAATCAAATGAAAGCGGTATCAGTAAATAACTATAACTTTACTTTAGAAATCTGTAACGATCAGTGCCGTAACAATATTTATCAAAATGAGCAATATGCTTCATAGCATATTGCTCATTTTGATAAATATTGTTAGGTGCTCATGCACCTAACGGTATTTCAAATATGAAAGAATATTTGTAATGGTATAACGATTATTGTCTTTAAACACTGTTTATATTTCTATTTCTGACATCGACAATAATTTTGGCAATAATGCGAAATTATCAAATCGTATTTTTAATATTTCACATTGATTTCACCTTTAAATTAATTCGAAGTAACTGCAAATTTCATTATGTATTAAATGTTGACATATTAATTATATGTAGTCTAATTTAAATTGAGTGGTCGGTAGCACCTGCACTAAATGAATTTCCGAGCTTTTAACTCGGGCATATTGTCAGAAAATGGGTTTTCATGCGACTTAATAGTTCATCAACGTTTAATACGTTTAATTTATAGCACCGCCCCGCGTTCAACCCGCATAGTTCTCGTTCCCGTGGAAATACGGTGATAAAATATAGCCTATGTTACTTGCTGATAAAGTAGCTTTCAATTGGTGAAAGAATTATTTCAATCAGTCCAGTAGTTTCGGAGCCTATTCAATACAAACAAACAATGAAATCTTTCCTCTTTATAATATAAGTGTAATTTAGTTCCTACAAATTATTTACGCATCTTTTTAATAAGTTCACTTAATAGATAAAAAAAAGAATACTACTAACAAACTTATTTTCAAATTGATCTCGGTTAGACTAGGAAATATATTTATTAACAGACATTAAAAAATTAATTTAATAAGGATGCATAAGTATTAAGCATTCTACTTCATAAAACAAATTTAAATGTAATTAGGTCAGCTTTGTTTAAATAATTGTTTACACTATTTCCTTATGCATATCAAGCATGCATAATTATGACATAACCATCTTTAAAATTTCCATGTTCGTCTGGGACTTAAAAAGATTGTGCCAACTGTGTTTCTTTCAAACATCATGATGAAACCTGCAAATTCAAACAACTTTGGATTTGTAACCATGATCCAAAAATTGGATTCTCTCTTATCTCAGGGTTACGAAGGTCAGATCGGCAGTCGCTTCAATGTAAGATTACCAGATTCGTTAATTCCTCGATCATGGTCTAAGCGGACCCCGTCTAAGCACGGGACGTAACGCTAGGGAGATAATGATATGTACGTGTGTGCCTTTTATAATACTCAAACTACGTGTATATTGATTACACATCCATAGCTATTTGAATCTGCATATTTTCTCACTGCGTTCCCTCACTGTCAAGCAAGCAATTGGTCTTCACTTACACTGTTTCAAACATATTAAAGGTGCGATTTTGGGTTTTAATCATTAAATGAATAAAAGTGAAAACTACAGAAATGAGCCAGTCATAAACTTGTACGCCATTCACTTTTGACTGGCTCGATGGCGCATTCGGTAGTGACCCTGCCCCATGAAGAGTAGTGGGTTTGATTCCCACCCAGGACAAACATTCGTATACTGAATACTTGTGTTTGTTCTGTGTCTGGGTGTAAATATCCAGTATTTAAGTATATATTTGTAACACCACTGTTGATTCTGATATCCGTAACACAAGTGCTTAAGTTACTCACCTCGGAGTCAGATCAATGTATGTGATGTAGTCGGATATTTATTATCAATTGATTGGCCCGTTGGTCGAGTGGTCAGAGACCCTGGCCACGAAACTAAGGGTCGCGGGTTCGAAACCCGCTAGGGGCAAATGTTTCGTGTGATGAACATGGACATTTGTACTCGAGTCATGGATGTTTATAAACGTACTTAAGTATGTCTATCCGTTCGCCTAGTATCCATAGTACAAGCATAAGCTTAGTTTGGAACTAGAGAATTGGTGTGTCAGTCTGGAGAATTTATGTATTGATTTATTATTTTATTTTATTATTATTTATTATTATTCATTTGAATATACTGGTGCCAGACGCAACATATTGAATGAGTAGAAGTAACACGCTAGTAGTAAAACATAAACACTTGCTTCGCCAATATATTACCATATCCATGTGCAGAATTAATCCGAGCCATAAGTTATTTGTCGCGACTGGCCAGCGTGATAAATAACACTTGGTGTTACATATTTGTAACCCTATATACAGCTGGCGGTATATAATAATCGTATTACTTTGTACATAATATGTTGCTGTAATTTATAGCGCTAAGGTTGGTTAGATTTGGATGATTTATATCCACGAATGCGTTAGGGTTATGTTTTTATATTAATGTATTATTTATACGAATTAAACACTGTTTCATAATGTGATCATTAATTACATCAAAAGGATTAACAAAGAGTTTATGGTGCGTCCCGCGAGACATTTGTTTTTTTCCAGAATAAAAAAAAACCTTTGTATTAAAATATTTAGCGTATCAAATTTCAAAGCAATTAAATAGCAATACATATATGTATATAAACAAAACACAAAACTACTTTAACAACTTTAGTAATATTATTCGGTGAGGATTAGGTAAAAAAATCATTCAACTTGTGGATGCGTCGCTTATGCTCAACTTAGAAAGAAAGAAGAAAGAAAGAGATAACATTTATTGCCGCACAATTGTTAATACATACACAGGAAAACGAAATTTGACACAGGACAAAATAGTACAAAAAGGAAAACCCGTAAAAAAAAAGGAAAAAAGATAACAGATTGGCGCCAACTTTTAATAATTATTCCTTGAGTTATCTAGCAATAGATTTCAGGACTTTCCATATTTTAAACACTTAAACTAAATACCACGTAAACTTAATCCGTCGAGGTCGTGAATAGCTTTGCCACATGTTATATTTTTTTACTGTTCATACAAGTGTCATTGAGTGTTTATGTTATGTATTACATGCTCTTATTACAATCTGTGCTCGCGTGGCATCTGATTATATTTTCTTAATTAATTGAAGTATTTTATCTAGTTAATCAGATACAATTATGAAATGAAAAATATGTTTAATGGAATTTCAATCAGAATAAGAACTATGTTAAGAATTATGTCGAACACACTTTAACTAATACTTAATGGTATATTTTTATTTTTCGTAATTAATAAGTATTTCTAGCTAACAGCTAAATGACAAGGAATCTATAAATTAATATACTGTTTTTGTCTATTTATTAACTAACAACAACACCGACATATTCATATACATTTATAGATATATACGTAGGAAAGACAACAATAAAATTAATCAACGTTAAATAACATTATTAAGTAATACGTTAAGTCAGATATATTTTAATATTCATAGAAAGTAAAAGTCACGGAAGAACGACATTTAAAAAAAGAATATTTATGAAAACTAGATTCAATATACCTACATGAATATACTGACTAAATCTATATGTTTTATAAACATCCTCTGCGGTTGTCTGTCCGTACAAACAAATAATATAAATGGATGGACTAATACATTATGATGGTTTAAATACTCTACTCAATACAATTCGTTCCACCTAATCCTCCCGCAGATACAACTTCTATACTACCGTGTACTTTAACAACTTAATCTAAAATAATTTACATATCTATTTATCACTGTCTAACGATACGGCGATTAAAAAAATGTTGTGGTGTAATCTGCATAATACTAAGATTTGCATGGTGTGAGTATAACATAGTGACGATAAAATCAGCATTCATATAATTAGTCTCGACGTTATGTAATGAATAAAACGGTATGTGCGATTTAGAGTGTCTAGTAATTCAAATGAATTTATTGTGAATCTATGTTAAGGCACTGATTGTCCAGCTGCTAGTATACATGCAATTACAAATCACGCATGCATACCGTGTTTGGTAACTTTTTGTGCATTATGATTATAATCAACATATGTACATACATATATATATGTTTGATCGTAATGGAAGACTTCAAGATTTATTACAATGACTTAAGAATAATATTATTACAATTATGAGGTAAAAATTTGTCTACCATTTAAAAATTATTAATGTAACTATTATTGTTTTTCAATTTACAGATACAACAAAGCTTAAAACCAATTTGATAAAATAGTTGCACAATTCGATTGTGAAAATTCATTTTTAATGCTTTTTTTTTGCCTATGTAGGTAATTATAATAAAGTACTATTAATATTAGCCATTGGCTATTAAATTGCCGACAATTAATTCTCATTATATCTAAGATCAATGATCATGTTCCATTAAATTCTACGGCTTTCTTTGTCATTTTCTGGCCTTTAAAAGAATGCCCTATGCCTGAGTTCACTTTTGAGTTCATCTGTCTTGGGAGGCTCGAGCCACCGGGTTGAAGATGTCCCTACTGACTGTGCCAGATGTCATCCTTAAGCTTGTTAAGTCCTGACTATCGGCTTGCCTGCCTCACATATACTCCTTTACCGAATCGCTTTGGGCCTTCGTGCTTCGGCAGGGTAGTTAAAGCCAGGTGTTGATTCGCAGCGGAGAGTAACGCGCAAGCAGTATAAAATATTGTTAGTGAAATATGATAATGCAGCTTTTTAACTTTAGGTATCAAGAACTTCGGCTATTAAACTACTGCATAATGATATATTTTTTTTGGTACAATATTCATTAGTTCTAAAATAATATTTTTTCTGTGTTAAGATTTTTTTTTATACCACTTAGGCGGCAGACAAGTACACGACCCACCTAATGGGAAGCGGTTACCGTGGCCTATGGACGTGTTGGGAACAAGTCGTTTTTTTACTACTATTTGTTTAATTCTACCCCAATCTTGGTACAATAGATAATTTCCAACACATAAAAAAACTATTAATGACGACTTGTATGAAAATTTACCTAATCCTACATATTATCCTGTTATTTGATATAATCAAAGTCAACAATTTCTTTGTTGTTTGTGTTGATTTATACCTGTTAGTTGTTAATTTTAACCTATGTTAGTACGCTCATTGTGTTGTTATTATGTTAAGAATATGTTTCTCGGTAAGTGAATTATCTTTGTAATTATTAAAAAAAAAAAAGATCTTTAAACCTAAAGTCGCAGCTGTACTTTACGTATAGTCGTATTATATATGCAGACTTCAAAAAAAATTAGCTCGTACTTTTTTATTTGTATAGACGGCTAGAAAACACTAGTAATAGGCTTGAATACAAGATGTTATTTATTATAGACTTATTTATGAGGTCAGATTCAACAATGAAAATGTATGTAGTCAGCGTTTATATTGAGTGTTGTTCAAAACAACAATAAATAAGACTTGGCACGCAAATTTACATTGAGAGAGATGAGTGAAAATACTCCGAGGATAATAGAAACAACTGGAGCAAAGCAATAAGGCGAGGGTTGAATGGACGTACACAAAATAGAATGAGCTCTAGGAAGACCTAGGGTTACTTCATTTGAATACGAATACTAAATGGGGACGGAGCAGTTGTTTATTCGCGATTGAAAAAACAATATCGGTTTGTTTCATTTATTTTGTTAAAAATGTTAATGTTAATTTAACATTATCATTTTTTAACTCTAATCTAGCAGTAGTACGGTAAGTAACTCTACTTCTGACGTAGAGATCTACATCATAAGTAGAGTTACTTACTTATACCATGCGTGGCTTTATCCTTAATACCTTACATGTTGAAGTTGTGACCAGTATGAGACAAACTGTAACATTTTTATTAATTTATAATATTTTTTAAAATTGATGGTAAAAGAAAACAATAAAAATTAGCCATTTCCAGATATGATAATTACAGTTATTATAAAAGAGTTAAACTAGCTATTACGTGAATGTAACAAATATGACAATCATTTTTAACTAGAATCAATTTTATTGCATAAAAGTTTAGAGAGAAATATTAAAAATTATTGTGTTTTACACATTGACAGGTGATAATAATATACGGACATATGAAGATGGCACATCTAAATATGGACATAGTTTGTATCATAGTTGTCACATTTTGGCTATTTTTTACTGACCACAATATGAGACAACAAAAAAAATTTGGTTGTATGTACCATCATAAAATTTTGCGAAATATTTTTAGATTTATGTTAGTACTTCCAAACTTTATAGAACTTATACTTCTTAGAAAATAAAATTCATTGGTAATCCTTATGTTGGCAATGTTATTTTATTATGTACTGATAATCATATGAAAATTATCGGAATTAGACTGCTCTTATCTAATAGGGGCCTATTCAACTCAGGTTATCGTAACAATGATGAACGTTTAGCATAATTACTTGAAATTAATTCGAGCTATTTAGTTGATAGTCTATTGCTGAGCAGGGGCTTCTATTATTGAAATCAAGTCATCATGAAAATGAAGCCAATCTTGTATGATAACTACACTAAAGGTATTGTTAGTATCCCTTTGACCACTTTGAGTAGGGTCACAGATTACTTAATGACAGAACACGAGAAATTACGGTGTTTTTTCTAAAAGGCTGTAGGAAAACGTTCTATGTCTATTAAAATGTGCAATTTAAAATATATTTTGTAAAAATATTAAATTACTAGGTATTAAATTTATTCTTGATGGTAAATAAAATATAATTTTAGTTAAGGTATTTTTGTGATTTCTCATGAAATCAGTGAAAATTAAGCTACTAATAATATGTATTTTCGGTTTGTTGCAAAAATGAATCTCTTCAAACTTTTTCCCTATAATTATATAATAAGGATAAAGGATGAGAAGTATGTCAACATATAAGTACCCTTGCAGACCCCGAAAGGGAAACAAGTGAAACAAACTCCCTTTACCGTTGTAATAAATGATAAAGTTTAATTTGATGAGAATTGTGAAAAAGTATCAATTAATTGTTGCTAGCTCATCGCCTTTACAATCGCACACCCAAAACTCAATACAATAATGTTAACAAATAACTTTGCTCCATTTTCATCCGACTTCAAAAAAGGAGGAGGTTTTCAATTCGACCGTATATTTATTGGAATTGCTCTAATGATAGATTAGACTAGATAATATTTTAACTTAAATTCCAAGTACTTATATACAACTGGTATTGAAAACAACGCAAAGTGCAGGCAATACAGCCTCAAATGGTACCTGTATCAGCGATGCGCCAAAGAAAGCGGACAAACCTGTCGCGCTTGCGAATCGTGCGCACGGAGAGAGCCACCCATAAACCTTTACCACACTATTGCTTACTTTGCTTACTATGACAATAATAGTTGACTAAATGGGTGGTTGTTGAGGTTTTATTCATCAGATATCTATGAAGCTCAGTTGTCTTTTAAATATCGCCTGACCGATCATTTCGGTCGGCTATGATAATCATCATTTAGAATCAACTATTTACCATATTTCAAACTGTATCGCAATGGCATCTATCGAATATAATTTTTCGTCGTCTGTTTTGAGCGACGTCAGTTTTTTATACTATCTGTTATAGCCAATATACGGAAAAAAACAGAAACCGGTGTCAGACGCGAATAACTCGCGAAATGGAGAAAGCTATGAAGTACTGATCAGAATCAAAAAATAATACTTAACATTCTTTTATCTGATTTAAATTCACTCATAGTGAAGCACACACCCATTTACATAGTTTTCGCGATATTCGTAACGTAAATCATGTTATATATGCAAAAGTTAGGCAATAGATAAACACTTGGGTGCTTAGCCAAATGCGTGCCAGCGATTCCATAACGAACTTCGCTACCGCTCGTATCGCGCCACAAACTTGTTTAATAAGGACTCATAGTAAGGAACTCGGAGTTAGTTCCCGATTTGTCCACCCGAATAAGTCTGTGGCGCGATAGGAGCGTTAGCGAAGTTCGTTATGGAATCGCTAGCGTGCATTTGGCTAAGCACCCAGTTTATTTATACGTATACTTAAACCCAGTTAAAGCTATAATTATAGTCAGACTACAATTACATCGTAACTGTTTTAATTAACTGAGGTTTTGCAATAAATCAAATAGTAAAATCAGCCTAAGTTAATTACTCTAAAATCCTTAGTTATAATTTGGTACACTCTAAACTCTTTAAAAACCTTAGAGATACTAAGGATAAGAGATCTACTCGTATCTATTGAAATAAATAAGTATTCTAAGTAGTTTTACAACTTAAGTGCACTGTGCTATTGACCCTATTAAGTATTGGAGGTCATGATCATCATCATTAACACCTAAAATGAATCATCTAACAAGAGATGGACGGAATGAACATGAAAGGTGCATTACATACGTACATGTAATGTAAGATTTTTTTATCATCGGTGTTAATTAGATGACTATATCTTTTTCTATGGAGGTCGTGATCATTGACCCATGGGGTCACTAATTGAACTAAGGGTGAGGGGGCGGAACTGGCATTCGACAATGTAAACACGCACGATTTGTTACAACCTTATTGTGCGTAGTCATGAATGTTTCTATCAATAATATTTCCCAGCGCAAATGAGAACTGACTTTGAGCTTCTATTTTATAGAGTGTTCCGTACAAAGATTTGTTTTATATGCTTTCCAATGGTACATGGTTAGAGTTAATAAGTTATAGGTAACATATATAGAGCTTATTACACTAACCACACGCTCATATGTATCGGCTAGTTAGAGTTATATTAATAGACTAGCTGTGCCAGCGGTGTCACCCGCGTTTATGGTTAATATTATAAATTTCCGTCATACATGATTTCTATGTAACTTTAACCATTAAGGCTGCACACGCGACGGAAGCTTAAAAAATGGAGTAACTTCTCCCGTTTTCCCAACATTTCCCTTTACGACAGACAGATGACAGACAGACAAAAAATTTACTGATTGCATTTTTGGCATCAGTATCGATCACTAATCACCCCCTGATAGTTATTTTGAAAATATATTTCATGTACAGAATTGACCTCTCTACAGATTTATTATAAGTATAGATTATATATTAGTTATATTTTTATTTCATGAGTCCATTGTGGTCGGCATTTTTCTAGAGTAAAACAAATATTTTAAAAAATATACTTTACACCTATATGACAGCCAATAAAAAATAAAACAATAAAGAAAAAAAAACATTGCAAAAAATGTTTCATAGTTTGTTATTGTTATGTTGTTTGTTGATTTTAACTTGCCTTTCTCGACCTACAGACCTCTAAGAACATGTCCGAACCTCGTGAGGTCACGTCACGAAGCAACATGAAGTAATGCCTCCACTTTTGTTAGCGTAACACAAACTAGCTTCCTCATATGTCCAAAAAAACATGACATCATTGTTAGCATTTTTTCCGTCAATAGTCTGCATTGGCACCGGACAATGCAAACAAAGTACTAAATCTATTTTAGTTACGATGAAAGTTAACAAAATTTACCCAATATGGGATGTCTCGCAATCCTTGAAGGGGTAGACAGAGTCAAATGTTTAAATTCAGTTGGGTTATATGGAAAACTGTGATAGAGTGACATATAGCCAGCTCGTCGCCTACACAATTGACTGGCTCGATGGCACATTTGGCAGTGACCCTGCCCCATGCACCTAGAGTTGTGGGTTCGATCCCCACCCAGAACCAACATTCGTATGATGAATACTTATTTTTGTTCTATGTCTGGGTATCCAATCCAATATTTAAGTGTATATTTCTAATATACCACTCGTGCAGCTTAGCACTTGTGTTACGGATATAAGAATCAACTGATATCCGTAACACAAGTGCTTAAGCCACTTACCTCGGAGTTAGATCAATGTATGTGATGTAGTCTGATATTATATTATTATATTATATTAAATTATGATCACAAACTCAATTCCTAATACACAGTACCATTTTTAAAAGTATGAATTGGTTAATAATATTTAAACACCTAAATAATTTTTGGCTATGTCAAAATAAGAATTCTGCTGTTAAGAGAAGTTTCATCAGGAAGACTGAACAATTGGGGAGCTATACAAATACATATTTTGGCCAAAAAAATGAGCGGCGAACGGTCCCACCGTAGGTAATAACTCGTATTTCTCCAAATTTAAACTTTGATTGCTCTGGAACTGGAACAACTAAGAACGTACTCCATTGTAATCTGGGAAATCTTTGTCCGGGCAGTAATCGGGCGCTGGATTCTTTGCGTTCGCAGAAAGACAAACTGCGCAGGAAACTTTAGGGTTTGGAATCAAGAGAACAATTGTAAAAATTTAGGCCCACGCACCAAAGTAATTTGTCATAGTGATTGTTGTCAGCATCTGGCCACTGATATAAATCGTGGAGTTTTAGCATTAGCTCGGTCCGGTCCGTCCCGGCGGAGCAGGTAATAATTTCAATCTGCAACGCTATCCAAACTTGGGAACGGCCAAACTTGGACACATTATCTTTTAATTTCAACCCGACGTACGGACAAATAAGACGTCCCAAGAATCCCGTCGGCGCAAGTTTGTCCGAGACAGAAATAAATTGACGAGGCGATAGCCGTCCCGTCTGTTTCTAAAGCAATGAGATAGGTACGAAATTCTCATTAAAATTTCCAGAGTGGAAGTCGGAATCCCGGTGTTCATTCAATTCCGCCTTTTGAAACTGAGTCACAAGTTTTAATGAATTACTTTGACAATAAAGTATTGAATACAAAAATCGACTGCTCATTCCCAATTAAATCGAATAAGCAAATGCTTATTATATAACCACCTTTAAAGGTTTCTACCGTTCTACTTCGGGGCCCGAGGCAGTAACCACATTCTCACTTGACAATGAAGAGAACTCAATGTTATAATCTGGCACCTGATGGCATGACAATTATTTTGCTATTGTGTCCGCTATTTGACCTTTGAAAGGTCAGTTTAACTTTGTACACAAATATTTTCCTGTGATATTATTTTGTCGAGTAAATAGGAGCTTTTCCAAGAATTACAGTAAAAAATTGAAATACGTTGCTGAAATAGCAACGTAATTCTGTCTTCTTTTGTAGTATTTACTAACAATTTACAGACTTTGCAAATGAGCTATTCGAAATACAATAGCTTATTTGTGTGAATTGCATCTCCAAACTTGGCATATTTTTTATTCAGAACTTTAAAATTTTGCAAGATGTAATAAAAAAAAGCTAATATTTCTCGTTTCACTGATTTCATAATCGTTCGTTTACAAGTATGTAAATAAATTATAGAATCCATTATAGTAAACGTCCATCTCCGCATGCAAATATCATAATAGTGCCGTTTAAGTCCAGAGTCTCATTTTAGAAGGAAGCGAGACACGGAACCGCAGTGGTCACTTCGCACTTCTCGTCACGGACAATTCAATTACGTGCGCATTAGAAGGTTTTCGTCAAATGCATGCGAACTCACAGTGCAATCCATAGATTTAGAATTTTTCGACTACGCTAAAGATACACAAAGCGTGGGAGCGAGAAATCTTGCTGTAATTCAAACCGCCCGAGAGAAAAAGAGACAGTGAATGAAGTACCTATATGTCAATGTTTTTGCGAGTAAGAGGCCATAGCGTCCCGGTCTATTCTACGTCGCAGTAAAATTTGTTCATTTATGTATTAAACCTTGGATTATAATCGAGAATATTAAATGTGCAATTAAGGTGACTTGTTCTGTACGTGATTGTGAGGTTACACGACGGAATAATCCGAATAAATACACTTTTAACAGGTAAATACGATTTTATCATTAGATTTTTTCAAACCATATTTTGTCAAATTCTTGCTAGTAATCGATTTAGAAAAATATGTTTACAATAGTATATTGATTATAATTGATCTTTCTTAGTATACATCGTGATTATAAACAGAATTGGGGAAAATATTGTGTAAAATAGTAAATAGTTCGGTTACGCTAGTGCTTGACAAAGCGGTGACGTCACGAGTATCGATAAAAACTTAATCGTCTTTTAGCGACATCATGACATGAATACAAAGTTATTTAGCCAAGTTATGTTGAAATATAATTATATTCACATTGGGAAGTCATTATCTCCGTAAATTTGTTAGTTAACTAACTGATATTTTTTCTAGGTTTCCAAGCAACCCAGCATTGTGTAAAAAGTGGATGCGGACTATAGGCAGACCAGATTGGACTCCCAGTAAGAACTCCACTATCTGCAGCAAACATTTCGATGGCAAATGAGGGCAACAAAAAATTTGTTGCACTACATATTATTTTTAATAACTAAATGACACCAAATTAAAAGTTGCTAATATATTATTTGTTTCATTTCATTCCATCAGTCAAAGCAAAAGTCATGTCTTATAGGTATAAATCAAAGAACATATTTCTATTTTTTTCATTTTTTACACGCTGAATATACGAGGAATACATTTTACCATCTCATTGTTTATAGATCTGCTTAAAATGCGATTTATTACTGACTAATTCCGATTTACCTAATATAAACAACTGTTGATTTCATCAATGCCATAAATAATTAATCAAAAGTATAAAAAAGTGTTTTAAATACCTATAAGTACTATTCGTCTACAACTGAATCAGTCGATAATGTAAAAGTGCGTCTTTGACAACACTATTTGGAACCCACACATAGACGTCAACCAACACATGTTTAAATTTATTTTGGTCATGTCTCCGAGCCGTCATTGTGTATCTTGTACATCCTAAATCTATGGTGCAATCAGACAATATGAACCAAACTAATTGGACCCGTAATTCGAAAGCTCTCCAGTACCTCTCAAGTTCCTAGTAAATTTGGTCGGTTTGTACTACGAATATAATACGTTATTACATAATATACTAACAAGTTAACAATGAACGTTTCCGTGTTTTCTGATGTAAGAAGCTATACGATGTTTGTTTTGAAGGCTATTGCGTTTATTAAGAAAGGTATTGTTGAGTATGCTTCAACGAGTTATGTCCGTCCTTTCACGTCACTCTATCATCTATTTGACGGTTCCCCATATTTATAGCTTTTTAAATATTGGTAAAAGTATTTTTAAAAAATCTACCCACAAATTACACAAGATGGTATTTTATTATTCATTGATCATATCGTTTAATATTATTTTTAAATTATTATAAGTTTATCTGTGTTTGATTATTTATTTAATTTAATTGAAATTATAAACATACATAATGCAAACATTAATTATACGATTCACACGGCTTTTTTTAGACTAATCAATATTATTATTGTTTTTGTAACAAATTATTGCATCTAAAAATTAAAACTCCTACTTGACTTTTTTATTTCGAAAACTGTTTAGCTCCTTATATTCTCTGTTTCGTAAATATGTCGTAATATAAGTACGTATTTAGTTACCTACTATAACTGATAAAATTTTTAATAAAGTTTAATTGATTTCTAACTAAATACCAACCTAAGACTAAGCAGAAGTTGACTAAGACTGACCATTCCGCGTCAGCGGGAACTTGGTTCTCATCTCACCTTGTATTATGCAAATCGACTCCTGACTTGGTGAATAGAATGAAATTTAATTCCTTCGCAGGGCCTCGTTTAGAAGTTTCTTTTTCCCGACTTATTCAAATATTTACTTACTGATTAATTTTGGGAACTCATTCTCAGTTTCATCGAATGAAACAAGTTTAATTAACAAGTTCAGTTCAGTTCGAAATTAAAATGGGTCCCTCTCTTGCGGAGACAACGGGGGCAGTTAATTTTTAATAAAATTATTTTAAGGGATACCTTTCGCGCCGTTCGGATTTTAGCTGTGACATGTTAATTGAGTTTGGAGTGGAGTGGTTGATTAGTTCTAAGTTTAATCAAATTCTTTTTTTACTGTTGACAATTTAGGGTTATAAATCTTTAGATTCAAGAGTCGGACAGTTTAACATGATGATTGATTTAGTTAGCAGTATTCCAATACTAGCCATAGACTTAATGTCACTTATAGATTCATGGTTGAGTGACATATTAAGTCTATGGGTAGGTACATACATTTTTGTAATGTAAAATAATGCTCGTTTTGGGAAGTATATATGTGAGCTTTTAATATTAAAACAAAACATGAAAATTATTCAGGTATTTAAATTGTATGTATTAACATTATATTAAAAATTTTATATATTAAAATAAAGAGCTTTATATCAATTTTAAAATTAATAGCTCATATTTTTTTTCAAATTGGGATTTTCAGATATGTAAAATTAAGAAAAAATATTTTAGTATTTTTTTTTCAGCACCTACTTATGGTACTTATTGTCAATAAATATGATCAATTGTATTGTTTCATAAAATTTTAGGTGCCAATTTTATTGAATCAATTTCATTGTTTCCTTAAGTACTTGTTCCCATGCGTGAGCGGGTGTACTAAGTCACACTTCATTTATTATAGTTAGGTACACAGTTTTCTTGTTCAATGACATTCAGGTAGTTAATCAATCAATTTTTTCATAGAGGCAATCGTTGAAACCAATATATCACTGGCATAAATAACTCCACTACCTGACATTATCTTAATAAGACAATAGATCAACTTCAGGCGTATAATGGGCGATACATTATCAACATAGCCCAACCAAGCCCTTTCTACTTACTGTTTGAGAAGCAAGAGATAAATCATAAAAACATTGTGAGTCATACTTCTGAAACATTGATTTGTAAATTAGAGTTAAGTACTTACATCCATACTAATATTATAAAGAGGAAATATTGGTATTTTTTTGTTTTTTGTGTGTGTGTGTGTGTTTGTAATTAATAAACTCAAAAACTACTAGACCGATTTGAAAAATTCTTTCATTTATAGAAAACTACTTTATCAAGGAGTAACATAGGCTATATTTTATGCTCATATTCCTACGGAAACGGGAACTACGCAGGTGAAACCGCGGGGCGCTGCTAGTTAATGATAATTTTTAAATACGAATAGAAAGATGAATCAATAATGGTACAATACATACCATTAACTACCACATACTAAGAATAGAGCATAATCTTAAAACAATCCCAGAAGTATCACATTTTGGCATGTCAGTAAAAGTACGTCAAATGGTTAGGAACTTCAAAAGCACTATCAAAATCAATTGACTCTCATTAAAACTACATCATAATCATTCGCGACGTACTAAAAAAAGTTAGCTTACAATAATTTGTTGGATAATGGCACTGGTGGGTATGTACATTTTTTGTTTATGCACATTATAGGAAGATCGAGACGATTAGTATGTATCTAAATGACATCTCGCCAGGGTCATCGACGTCTGGCTCAAACTCTCTCCGCGACCTTTGCCGACCGCTTGCGCAATCAGCTGTTATGTGGAAGAAGTCGTTCTCATGATAATGGCTATCCGGAAACTTATGCGCATCGTAAGTAGCATCAATCATTGAATAAAAAGAAATTAAATTGTGACTCGATTTGGAACAGGCGAGTAACAATCGTTGCCCAAAAGGCAACGTCAATTTAAGCTGTCCATTATATGCATAGGTCATGCAATATGTTTAAAATTTTCTTTTTATACTCTGTCAGTTATTAAATAATTATATGTGATAGTATAGGGACAACATACCATAAAAGTATTCAATGCATATATACGTATGTATCAATCTAATAACGTCGACGATAAGCAATTGTTTTTTTTCCCAATACTTCTCGAAAGTGTATTTTTTTTGAAAATAAACATTTTATTTACTTGTCTTTTCCCCTACCCCGCTAGGGAAGTGGCGTGAAGTTAGTTAGGTAGAAATAATTTGAAATTGTCTAGATATATAAAACTTAAATTAAAAAAAATATATGACAAGTTTAAAATGAGTGCTAGATTTATAAATTAAACATAACTGCTTTTGTCTGACGAAGATTCAATATGATTCATTGACGAAATTCAATGAAACCCGAACATTGGTGGTAAAAAATGCAAAAAAAAAAAACAAATGTATGAGTATACATGCAAACCGATACCTACTTGCCACGGTTTTTTCTTGGCAAATTAAACCAAAGATGATGCCATGGTCGTTAATGCTCATTTTTTTGTAGGTGATGGAATCTTTTACAACCCACGTATCCTTACATAATGGGCACGCCGCACGGTCATAATACTTCGATTACCTGTCAGGACAAAAACAATTTAAACCTTGAAGAAGCTTATTTTTAGGACTTAGCCATCAAATGCTCAATGTAAAATTATTAAAAATGTTTTTCGACGAGGATTAATACAAGACTGGTGAGACACAAGTCAAGACGTAGATACCGCCCGAGCATCCCTCAAACAAAGATATGGAGAATCCCAAACCACCTCGCCATCGGCAAAAAAAAATCGCACTCTGGACATAAAAAATAGAAATGTAATATCCCAACGATATCAAATCACAGCCCAGCCAGCACTCGAGGTCATTTTGTCACTTGTCACTCTCGACGTATCACTAGTTCTTAGCTCAACCTCTTTTTTTTTAAAGTGAGGAATGCATTTACTCACCGTCTAAGTAAACCTAGGTTCGGCTTACAAGTGTGTGTCGGGCTCAGAACTGTCTGGGAAAAATACTCCACTACATGTGACACGACCCGGTCGCCTCCCGACCGATCCGACACAGGTACTTCCCGAAGCAGTTCTTAGGTCAACCTACTTTATCACAGAAAATCTAGCCTTTCTGCCAGTTAAGTTATTAATAGTTTAATAATTGTAAAAGTTCAATTCGTCAATAAATTGTTTTTTAGAAGACTACAAATCGAATTATTTAGACTAACATACATAGTTACTGAGTGATCAGTGATTGTTGCCCCTGTGGTAAATTAAGTTCTATGTAATTTTCCTACTGAAATACCTAATAAGACAAAAATTAGTTTATTATAGTCTGACCCTTTTCATCTTGTGAGTAAATTATATAAATGCGCAATAGCAATTATGTAACTAAATCAATAAAAGTATTTATTAAAAGTCCCGAAAAAAAACACATTGGAGTCTCATTTGGAAAATTACTTTATTAAACATACGTAATAACATTAGGACCTTCAGAAATCAAATTAAATATATTCCTTTCAATATGAAACGTAAATATTAAACGGCCAATTACGAACTGTTCGTTATCGAAGGACTATCGATCTAATTCATACGGTAAACGTATAGCTACTAAATGATTTTCCTTTGACACGATAATTGGGTGGCAGACATTTCATTGGAACACTAGAAAATTGCCCTTGTCACGAGGAAATTGCATCTAATAATGGTTCGGGGCGACTGGTTCACTTCTTACCTTGCGCTAGTAAGGGCCAGGCTACACGGAATACCAAACGACATATCTATTTAATAGCAACACTTTTTCACACAATTTAATCATCGGTTTAAAATAAAAAAATATACCATTTCAATTTCAAATTACCGCGGCTTTTCAAAGATAGATATATTATACTATTTTACCCTGAATTTATATTCATATTTTAGTTTATTCGTTCTTAAAAACATACCTACTAGTCAACCAGCTACAAAAATTTATAACATTACCGCGTGGTCGTAATGTTTATGTTAATGTTGGCGTAAACGTCAGTTGAAAAAATGTGAAAAATTAGTGATTAGTGGCTAGCCTGTCGCCTACAAAATCTCTTATCCAAACCCGATATACCATTAGTCGCCTTTTACAACATGCTAGGCAAGAACAGTTGGCACATTTTTTTTAATCCAAGACCAGCAGGACACAATGGGCTGGGTTAGATGTCAAATTTTGAAAAATCATATAATAAATAAATAACAATATATCATTACATTAATGAACTACCATTTCATTCGTTTCAAGTCGTAGGCACGCAATGTAAATTACTATTTCATTGAGCCGACTTGGTATTACAGCTTAATTAAGCACCAATATTAAATTTAATAAATGAAGGTCCCAAATCCCCAAAAGTCCTCTAAAAAGCTATTTACCACCAAACCAAAGCAGGGTTCTTTAAAGGGCATATTAGAGTCGAACATAATCGGTTTAAAGTGATTAATGGATGAACCAATAAAGAAACAGATTTTCGTCAAAAGGATCAGGGCTTTTCAAGTGAGAAAATAGATTTTCACAACGGAGATGCCTTTTCTACCTTTAGCGAAGTGGCAGGCATTCTAAAGGCGGATTTCCCAACTTCAATGAAACTTATCGCCTGAGTAAAGTATAATGCGTTGAATTAAAAAATCACTGTCATTTCAGACGTTTTAACTCGCACCCAAAGTTAATAGAATTCATTTTAATATCGAAGAATATCAACTTAATATGATCCGAATTAATGTTTTTAAATGCATCCGGGGACTAAAAGTTAAATTTTCGAATACGTTTAATTTTAGGCCGTTTCAGTTTCTTAGTACATCTATATTAATTAATAATTTAACAATTATAATAAAATTAAACATTTTTACATTTTTTCAATTTGTTTTTTTTTTTATAAATAAATACTCATAGCAGTCGTATTGAGAAAGAATGCATCATCGTCGTGTCACATCCTCCCGGCCAATGGACTATCTGGAAATCTAACAATAAAATCTGGATAGAACCACGTGTAAGGATAGTCACTTAAGTAAAACAAAATTAGAGAAATAAAAAGACCTACTTAAAATACATACATACATACCTACTAAGCATCACGCCCATAATCCCCAAAGGGGTAGGCAGAGTCAGAACCACATTCAGTCAAAAGAAAACTGGGCTGAGTTAGATGGAAAATTCTGAAAAAGTATTGACAAGTGGCTGGCTCGTCGCCTACACATTCACATACCCAAAACCCCATATACCATTAGTCGCCCTTTATTACATGCTAGGCAAGAAACACAGTTGACACATTATTTTTAAGTCCCAGACCAACATGGGATAAATCATTCGAATTACTTTGTAGAACTTCAATGGGCTGGGTTAGATGGAAAATTTTGAAAACGCAGTGACAAGTGACTAGGTAGCTCGTCATCGGCTATATAATCAGAATCTACTTAAAAATACGTCTCTACAGCTAGGGAAATGACATGAAGCTATTTACTTAGCTACTAACTTATTTTCTACCATTAATAGCTCAGGTTAGAAACGCATAGTGATACTTATTTTGAAGTGTGTATTTATTTTCAGAAACAAAGTTGCACTAGCTTAGAAAACTCCTCGGCTAAGACAGGCGCGGTGCAGTTAGCACGATGCCCCGCGGCGCCTGTCAGACCCTACCTAAACTATAACGGAAAATTACTTTCCTACAACTTCATACTTAAGTGATTCTATGGCCCCACCCTTGAATGACGTAGTGGAAGACAATTTACACAGATTCCATGGCCGGCGGCGGAATGAGCCACTAATAGGGCTACCCAATAGCCGGATATAGCTTTTCACGCTTGACAATAGCAAATAGGTAGTTTTGGAATGTTGAATCGCTTTTAGTCCGAGTTTCAGAAGAAAAACGGATCCTTTATAGAATTGCTTTGTTGTCTGTTCAAAGTTAAGCGCATTACTCTCGAATGTGGCATTCGTATGTATGTCGTATATCATATCGTATGCGTAAAAATCATAGAGAAGCTTTTTTTTTTTTACTTTTTACATTCTTCTTTGTTACATTTACTATAACCATTATATGTAATAAAAAAAAGATTGCAGAATTTAACCCTTAAATATTACCTACTTTAAGATTAAGGTTGATGTTGCATATGTTACTTGACTGGCTCGATGGCGCATTCGGTAGTGACCCTGCCCCATACGTCAAGAGTTGTGGGTTCGATCCCCATCCAGGACAAATATTCGTATAATGAATACTTGTGTTTGTTCGGAGTCAGATCAATCTATGTGATGTTATCGGATATTTATTTATATGCTATCTAAGCATCACATCTGAAAATCCCGAGATGTCAATTTTATTATTATTAAAATAACACTCTTTTATTCCATGCTTTGTAAGGATTACTTAAATTTACACCGTATTTTTACATATTTTCAGATATAAAATGTGAATTTTATTGCATTTAAAAATCAAAGATAATTTTTAAGAGATCCAAAGATCACATTAAGAAAAAACAACTTTATCAACTCTTTGACCTTTCGATCAGGCAACCCTAGTCACAAATTTGAATCCCAAGTTTCTAATTCATTATTAAGAACAATCATAAAGTTTGAAATGAAGGATTTTAATTAAAAGTTATCCATTTGTTTGTTTCAGCAAGACAACGCCACCGTACACCATTTTGTTTGGTGAGTGAATTGTAATGTTACAACTTTATTATGAGAAGCACGTAATTACGACTTAATTAAAAACGAATCGAAGTCTCTAAAGGACTATTTAAGTCTTCAGACTTTTTATTTGTAAATAAATTGGAATTTATTAATCTGCTGACTCTTGTGATACAATTTTATTGTGATTCAAGTACCTATATCTTTTGCGTTTCGCTACACTACGCCACATTATTTTTCTTAGAATAACCCAAAAATGTTTATACACATACCAATACAGCTAAACATTATACTAAAACTTGCATAGTAAATACAATAAAAAATATTCCACCTTATAGAAACTAATTGCTTTTTACAGAAAAGGTATTAAATTCAGTCTAAATATTAATAACTAATATTTACTAAAACCACAGAGTAATAATATACTAAGTACAACAGAGGGTCACTGCCCATAGTTGAAAAGTTACTGCTTTCACTCGCACAAGAACAGCGACAGTGGTGAGTAATTTGAACTACAGCAAAGTTTAGTCTGTTTCTCAGGAATAATACAAGATGACGCTACAAGCACAGGTTAGTTGTTTCGTAGTATTAATACGCCATCTGTGTAAAATTCATTGTATTAAAACTTGCTTAAAATTTTTGGAATCCGTCTATAATTGGCGGAAATATCGGTGAACATACATAAAAAATAAAAATAAAATATTATACATACAGACGAATTGAGAACCTTCTCCTTTTTTGAAGTCGGTTAAAAAATCATTTTTTAAAAGTGAAAAAATAACGTTTTTATTCGGTTTTATCTCTCAATCTAAATGATGCCTGGAGCGACATCTGTCTGTGTCAAGTCTATACGAAATCTAAAATGTATGTGACTGACCAGACATGCTAAAACGATGTCATCATCATTTTATTTAGATTTACGACGGTATTATATCAAGTAGTACATACATATCGTCACGCCTGCAATGTCAAAAGGAGTAGAAAGAGTCCAGGTAGCTTTGCGATTTGAGTCAGGTGTAAAAATTGTGAAACTCATTGCCTACATAATCCCAAACCCCTCACCCAATACACCCTTAGTCGCCTCTTACGACATACCGAGAAAGGAACACTGTTGATACATTATTTTCGACAACCAGACCACCATGGACGTACAAACACATTTAGCTTTTAATAGTTACAATTGAATTTTTCACTAAGATACTTTAGCAAGCGGCTATGCGTGACCTAGCACTCGCCACACCTGCCTGCCCCACTTAAATTAACTACCATCATCATCTTTCTAGCGTTATGTCCCGTGTTTAGACGGGGTCCGCTCAGACCATGATCCAGGATTTAGCGAATCTGGTAATTACATTGAAGCAACTGCCGATCTGACCTTCGTAACCCTAAGATAGGGGAACCAGACAATTTTTGGATCATGGTTACAAATCCAAAGTTGTTTGAATTTGCAGGTTTCATCATGATGTATTCCTTCACCGTCGAGCTAGTGGAATAAATACGTACATTGACTTGAAAAATCCAGAGGTACGTGCCCGGGTTTGAACCCGCACTCCTCGGTTAAGAGGCGCGTGTCCTTACCATTGAGCTACCACCGCTCCTTTTTAATAGTTACAATTGAATTTTTCACTAAGATACTTTAGAAAGCGGCTATGCGTGACCAAGGACTCGCCACACCTGCCTGCCTCACTAAATTAACTACCATGTCTTATTAAATTCGGTGGAGGCGCATCGGAAACTATCAAGCCGGGCGCCGCCGCCCACGGAAATCAAACTAATCGATTTTCATTTCGCCGACAGGAAATTAAATCCTTTGAGAGTCGTTCCCGATAACGGATTTAACGGAGCTAGGCACGACACGTGTTCCAGAGTTTAAGCCCCGGCTAAATTTTTAATATGAACCAATGGAAGGCCTTATTACGAAAGCTTTGTGCTAAATTGAGTTTTTTATTCTGTTGATTTACATTTTCGGCGGGATTGCGCGTGATTGTTTGTACCTACGTGTGTGTGGTCTGATCGTTTTATCAAAATGTGTTTAATTATATTCGGATTAAAAGGTTGCGCTGTGGTGTCGAATAAAAAATGGGAGGGTCGCACTTTGCTATTTTAAATTTTGGATTTGGTGGGTTTGGATGTTTTGGAATTTATGTCATTTTATTTTTTTATATAAATATACCTATACCTATAGTTATACGTTAAGAAATGTATACGACGGCACCAGACTTTAATTTACAAACCCAGGAGAATGTTTTATTCTTACTGTATTTTCATTTGATAACTAACCCCTGTACATTTAACTCTGATATAAAATGATTACTTCCGAAAAGATAAAATCAATTCCTCTCATTTTCAATTCAAACATATATACCTAGTTAATGCTCATTAAGGGCACCCTTATCCTAAACATAAGTTTCAAATGACACGAATACATTAACAAAGAACTAAAAGAAATACGAATAAGTGTGACGAGAGGGACTTCAAAGTAGGCAACTATAATAAGCAACCTATTTGCTACGACCGCTCCAACTAAAATATAACATTACAAAGATTTTCCCTAACTAAAGAAAAATATTTCTCCCCTTTTACGTTAAAGGAATGTTCGCGCAGTACAATTTTGTCAAGCAGTGGCAAATTGAGTTTTTTTACTTGAAGCAAAACTATATAGTTTGTACAGGAATGTGGATCAAAGCGGGTTATCCATAACTTTGCTTACCTCGCTCGATACTTCCGTTTTTACTAACAATAGTTTTCTTTGCAAACAATATTTGAGCGATTTCAAAAAGAAATGGGACGCAATTTTTATGACGGTCAACTTTAACTATTTATCGCGAAAAAAAAACATGTAGGTAGGTATATAATTAAGAGTTAGAAAAAGAGTTAAAAAAAACAGTATTATTAAACTTGCGTCCCAAGTTAACTTGGCTTGAAGTTAGTTACGAATGCCTCGCATTACACCGGACTTATATTTTTTGCTATTACATTTTAAACAGATGTTCTTTTTACTAAGAGGGCAGGGAGTACGAGGGTAATGCCTAAGACTAGTAATCTCAAAGCTCTTTATTTCTTATTGACTGTAAAAGCGCGAAGATCTCACTACTCCATGTGCTTTGATATTATTGTAATCTAAATATGTAAAAAAATATATAATGTCCTCCTTGCCGATATCGGTCATGGCGGCCAATCTCGACGATGATAAGCCAACTGCGCAGGGGAATTATAGTGCACAAGTTTAGTATGTTCCTTCACTCTCATAGTCCGGTGAGACGGCAATTCAACATGACCGGAGAAGGGTCAGGTGCAGGACCAACGCCTTAACGTGCTTTCCAAGACACGGGTGTAGAAAATATTAATACACTAAGAAGCCGATTTAACTACATGTTAAAATATCACAAATTAATCATTAAACACATATAAACTCCAATCATGTGGAAAGCTTATGACTTTATGTAAATATGCTTGTGTAACTAATTTGCAAATCTATTAATTAGATGTTCGTAACCTACAGTTAATTAACTTGGTGGTTATTAAATATTTTGTTTATATAACGCCAATTGATGCACGCGTGTGTTTTTATGAGCGATGCAATGTAGCGCTAACTGAATTATGTATTGTTTACAACCATGTACTCGTAAACACACGCATCATGTGTTGTGCAAGGCTTATGTATTATACTATCATTGATATTTTTTTAGCATAGACTACAAGTAGGTACAAAGATCACATGAAAACAAAAAAATGCATGAATATTAGTGAAAATAATAATTCAAATTTATAAATGATTCTTTCTTTAAATCAGACAGACAATTTTTGTCCACAGTACAGCCGTTTTCTGAAGTTGATGTAATTTTTTATTTTAAAATAAGTTTATACTAATTAATATAACCATAAACGCGACTTACAGAAAACTATAAGTATTAAATTAGACAAAACAAAATTAATACTGGGAAAATAATCACTTATACATTTCGGCGCAGCCAAAAAAAAAACAATTTCTATTTCCGCACCTACACGTCCCGCCCCCGGGGAGCCGAATTCATTTCTGGCTGTTGTGCGAGCTGTCACTCTGCCTTATACTAGTCGGATAGATTTAGATGTGAACAAGAAGGCAGACTCGATGCGGAGACGTGGTCAGCGGTATCTCGTTTCTTAATTTCCCACGGGAGGGAGCCTTGCGTTCCAGGACAAATCGAACTGCTGTTATGTACACATGTCATAGGGCGAGCACTCCACGAGCGATCAGATTACTTTTACAAACAACATTAATACGGTAACCGTACGCGAAACGGACTTGGATTATGGTTGGGGAGAGTGAGATGCCGTGAGCTTTAGGTACAAGTCACTCTTATATACCTAATCAATTTGGATGATAGTGTTAGATTCACTATTATTCTGTATATAAAATATACATATTATTTAAAGTCTAAATTAGGCGTAAAATTATTCTGTAAAATAATTTTACCTTCACTTACCTAATGAGTGACGATAAGTTAGGGCATACATATGCCCCGAATCCAGTGTGTAACACTTCAAACCCGGGCGCGTACCTACATGTATAATAAGTAAATAAAATTGCGTACCTATGTACCATTCGCTAAGCGCTAGGAAAAAATATCGTAATGAAATCTCCACACATACATAAGTAACCATAGCTAAAACTGTATAGTTCCCTTATCTAAGAACTACAAGATTCAAAATGGCAGTAGCTTAAATGAAATAACTATCCTCGCCTATTCTTAAATCATATATTAAAAACGAGACGAGGCTAGAAAGATGACAATACCTTCACATTATACAGGATTGTAAAATAATATCAGTGAGCTTAGTTAACTTTTAATCGTCCTATTCGTTCTATCGTTAACATTAAAATAAAAACGTTAAAACACTAACTACCGACACTGCCATTATAGCCGGCATTTTTATCTTCAATTGGTTAAAACTGCAGCGCATGTCTCTGTATTTTGAGTGATAATATTACAGTTTTATTACTGCGAGCCATTACTAGCAGTATTTTCGCTGGAGATTGCAATAATATTTGGAATTAATAAAGTATCAGGCTGGTCACGACTCCACAATGAACGAAATTGCCCTCACGAAATAAAAATAAAAGAGTTCCTTGATTAAGATTACATTTGGCTTAGCTAGAATTTTAATGGCGTCGGTAGCGTTGTATATACGAGTAGTACTTATACTTATCGTCATTTAACATTTTAAGATTAACGTCTTTTCGCAAACTTTTAATCTTTGCTAATTATTTGATTGCAAAATAAAAAAATTGGGTGTAATCGTACATTGCATCTTATGATATAAGTTTCCTAAAATGTTACTTATTATTAAGTATACATACAAATAGTGTGTTAAAAATAAAAAACTCGAGTTTATGACACTTAAAGATTTGTTCTATTTTTAATGCACCCATTTCATTGATCTATATGTATCTATTTATATTATTTAAAACATATCAATAAAACCGCACTCAGCATTGATTTCCATCGATAATATAATTCACAACAAGATGTAAAAATGCACACCTGACATAACTCCAACATTCCCGGGTCATTGGCCCCCACTTGGCCGTAAAAGGTTGCACTCTGTTAAATGTTATTGAACTTTTAACGGCTCCTAATATCTTATCTACGCAAATTTATGAGATGCACATCATATTAAAATATGTGCATTTTATCGCTTTTGGCGTCGTTACATCACCAAATGGGGTACTGGCAATAGAATAGTACCTACACGATGCATAAACGAGTACAATAATTGAATTATTCTCAACTTATCTTTATTTCGTAGACCGAAAGGTTTAAATTCGAGTGGGAAATTATTTTAGGAGCACATTACGTGTTGAACTTCATAGAAGTAAATCATTTTTATTGCCTTCGCCGTACTACAAGAGCAGAGACGTCGTAGTATAAGAATGTCTCACAAAGCGAACAGAACAGTTACAATATTTAACCTCACCACTTGAATTTTTATACTATAATTGTCTTCAGATTATTCTTTATATATTTTTCATGTACATATCTTAAAGTATATAAATGAATTTTATGTAAAATTTTATTATAATGTATGCAGGAACTACAAAACCGATTGTAGACGCATACATTAATTTGTTTTCCTCTTTGTTATTCTTATACTTTAAAGCACTGCTCCTTTATATGCCAGAATTAACCTACAATGATCTTGTCGTTACGAAAACTGTTCAGTTTGGAGAATTTTTTCCTCATAAAACGACCAAAATACCATTTGTACAATACGATAATGCTATAAAAGATAGATTTACAAGCACTAATCAAGTTGAAACGGTTCAAAAGCCGTAATTAAACGCAAAAGCCGTCACAAACAAGGAAAACGCCTCCCTAAATCCTGTAAACATTCAACAATCAAAGAAAATGGCCGCCTCACCTTATTCCGTAGTACTTACAGCATTCATAAATTAATGTTGTTCGTGGAATCCGTGGCTCTGCCTTTTTCAAGTCAACAAGACCCGAAAAGGGGAAACATTTTTTCCGCTTCTCGCCTGCAGGTGAATGGGCCAACAAGCTACTTTCTTTATTTAATATTTCTACATATTCGTACTTAATAACTGGATTTTTATATTCTGAGCGAGCACGTTCGTTACTTACAATTTTTTTCTGAAAGCCAAGAACCTTTTACGGGACTGAATGATTTATGTGTTATTTGTATTAAAATATGAGGTACGGTTTTCGAGGGTTTTTTGTGAAATCGACGAAGCAATGTGGAAGCTTAAACTAAATTAACGTTTTCAGTATTTCGTATTTAGTACGTACACTTTTTTTTCAACTGTTTTTTTTTAACCTGTACAGCTTTTTATTTGAAATAGAATTTCTTACCACAAAAAAATTTTTTTTTTACCCTTAATTTTTGTCTGTCGATTTGCCAATTAAGAGAAATTATTTTTCATTTTTGGGATATAATCATTATTTAGCTACTGTTCTCAGCCCTGCCTGCGTAGAATTCATTATGTTACAAGGACACTGTCGTGAGCTTAAATCCATCGTCTCACAAAAAGAAATATCCGACGACACATACATTTATCTAACTCCAAGTCTGACATCAACAGTGTTAATACAAATATATACTTAAATATTGGATATTAACCCAGACACAGAACAAACACAAGTATTTATCACACGAATGTTTGTCCTGGGTGGGGATCGAACCCACAACTCTTGACGCATGGGGCAGGATCACTACCGAATGCGCCATCAAGCCAGTCAAAAAAAGAAGTATATTATGTTTTTCCTCGAATTTACATTTCTGGCGTTACAATTAGTCGAGTAGTTTAGACGAAATAACGTAACATATACATAAAGTTACTCTCGCGTAAAATATTCATAAGGAAAAGTTAGTATTTTAATATCTCATCGTGCACTTTAGACCTAACCTTAAAATTCGCTGTGGCTTAATATAAGTATTTTTAGAAATTCAATACTCTCCGATCTGAGCAGATGGAATAAAAATCTATTCAGCTAGATCTAATGAAGCATGCGAACTATGTTGCGCAGGCGACTATATGCGGGACCAATTTAAATAATTACCATCTATCAACATACCCACTCGGGTTTACATTGCAATATCTTTTATTGATTCCGGATATGCATATATTGCATATGTTAGATATGTGTGTCATGAGACACGTGACTCATGCAGCGGAATCATTAGCGTATTAAAATGTATTTAGAGTCATAAACAAGGTATATATTATACATTAAAAAAAATCAGTCATTTGTCATTATTATTCTACAATTCCTCATCTAACTCCGCTCAATTTAAGTTTAAGTTAAAAGTTCAAGAACTTGTTCTGGCCACCCTTTCGCGGATTGCATGCACAATAGTACCTATGTATTTAGAAATACATATTTATATACTATAAAATATTTAAACTGTCTACCTGTTACGGTTAATGATAGACAGATGAACAACAACAAGACACCAATGACATTATTTGGTTATGGAACTGTAAAAATTAAAGCAAGCTGTAAAAAATATTTAGCATACTAAAATACATGTGTTTGATTCGGTCCAGTAGTTTAACATGAAACAGTACATCACTACAATCTTTCACGTCTATAATGTTAGTATTATTTTAAGCAAAATACCTACTATTGCAGTTTATTTTACTACATCGCATAATCTTTTGCTACATGAGCTCTGTTACAATTAGTAATGTTTTGAGGGCATCGTGCAATTCTTTCTTAACATTTAAATAGATAGTCATCAAGGCACCGTGTTAACTGTTACAGCAGAGAGTTTAATGGAAATATTACAATTATAAACAGTTAACTATTATGTACGCTTTCAAATTTTAATACAGAATTGATGAATTATAATTTGACATTTTGCTCTTTGACTTTAAAGTTTAACGACGAGAGATATCTCCATTCATAAAGTTATGCTTAGTTATACCGTACTTCAGTTTGAGTGTGCATCGGTCGTTTATTTTAAATGAAACCATTATACTTGCACATTTGTCAGCAAACAGTACTTAGAAAATAGAGTACTCACTATCTGCGCTATTAACTTTTAAACGCGAGCTCATATGACGAAACTTTCCCCAAGGCTAGTTCGTTTATGGACACTTTTAAATAACTAACTCATGAATAGAAGCCAAACAAAACGGTATGTTCCAACGTTCCGCAGAAGGCCTGTTTGCATCACGTCATTATGGCAGCCGGGCTTTATGCTGGCTGGAACTTTTTCAACTAAGTTGGTGTTCCACACTTTTTGTTCTTTCAGTCGCACTTTGTACTCGACTAACCGACGCAAGTCCCATTTTAACGTTATTTACTAAACCCGGTGGAAAACACGTCAGCAGCAGTTATGGCAGAGAAACCTTGTAGAAGGGAAAACGGTAAGCGGCTGACGTCTTTTTAATCTGCTACGGGCACTCTTGATAAAGCGGTCGTGATCGTTGAATATTGATTTAAATCGCATCTCTTCTTCCGTTATTGGAAGCTTAACAAAGGGCATCTTGTAATACATCAATCACTTTTTGACGTTAACTAATTAAATTTAAATAATCTGCTTCGTGACTGAAATTGTCAAAGATTTCTTTTATAATCTGAACTCTAAATTTTCTATTAATAAATCCTTATTCTCAGCACACAGATAATGCATTGAGTACATCTATTTTACTAGTTTTGAACTTTTCATGTATAACTAACTAAACTTCACGCCACTTCCCTAAATTACAATATAAATAACTATTTAGGTACTAAATTACAATTTCGTGATTTTATGATGTATTTCATTATTGCATATTAAAACACGTTTGTCTCAATATTAGTTAACTAATGTAAATATCTTATCCGACTAGCAATATTGGTACTTACTGCAACAAAATTCCTTTCAAACGACCCATCAATAATTAAAATTACACAGATGTTGCGTTGTATTGAAAGAAATCGTTGCTTTAGTTATTCAACGTCCAATTATCTAGGTTTGAAGCATGCAGTCTTCACAAGTAGAGTGTGACCAAACGAAGACTAAATGAGTTAACGCTATACTTGACTGAAGGTAATAATGATGATCATTGAGAAACAAAATAATAAATCATTTTTAACACTTGTAATTTTTCAACGCTTACTTATTCACTGTACCTTTGAAAAAACGTACACCTATTAATTCCAGCAACATGAAAATGTTTATTAGTGTAAATTGTATACAAAGTAATTAGTTAAGAGGAAAGTTTTTTGAAAGAATATTGTATATGTACTGAGCAGTGAAGCTACGTAATTTGCTCTTACTATCTTTCCTTATATAGATGTAATCGGTGCTAAAGCAAAGTGAAACTGATGTAGCTTAGCTGTCCGACCATAACACATTTATGTGATCTTCTCATTTCATAGTTAGGTGAGCATAAGAGCTCACAGTGAAACGTATCGACTGTCTCGTAACATATAGGCACTTCTCAAATAGGAAACTTGGCTAGTGGATTAGTATTGCAGTGGTTACCAACCTTTTTTCTATCAACGATCACATTAACCTTTTTAAAATCACAGTCGACCTTTGACCACGTGGTCAAAAGTTGACTGTCAATATAAAACTAAGCTTTACCTTATAATTAAGATAATTAAAATTTACAGTTTGTTTCTTAGAACAAATTTACATATCGCAGACATACAATCAATGCAGAGGCCGTGTATGGTTTTGTAATACTGTATATAGATCGAATATTTTTGTATGAAAATTTGATTCTCAATGTTATGATTTAAGGAAGATCTCCTATTGTTTTAAATCCTTACTCAACACAATAGTAAAAACTTCCATATTATTCTATTATGAATATCCTCTTAATACACCGATTTATTCGAAATATACAGACTGAACAAGTTATTCGTTTGTTGTGGTCATTCCATGTCTCCAGGGAGATTGAGCTCGCTAGCTCGGTCCGATATGCAAGGGTTTGAAGAATGCACGTCTGGGATTCGGGTTCGCATCGTAAATTTCCGAGTGACAGGCTTGTACGTGACCCATCTGAAAAGTGTCTGACATCTTTGTTTTTCGTGTCTTCTATTCTTAACCATGTCTTAGTATTTACACAACTATCGACTCGTACACATATGCAAGAATGGTAGACAAAACTAGTCAATTATTTTAATCAAGATATCTTTGGAATCTCCGAAGTGAGAAGCTATAAGTATTGCTCATATTATGGAAATGAAAACCAATGAAGGTTATTTTTCATAACCGTTGATAGCAGCGGTGATTAATAACAAAAATCTCTTCAACAATGCTTTGCATCACCCACGTCTCTCAGGTTTGTTCACGAAGCCAAATGAGAAAAATCTCCAACAGTATTAACTCGGATCTGACCCGGAATTATTTGGAAAGACCATATACCATTAAAAGCTATAAACCACCTCTTGCGGTGTAAAAATATATACAATTTAGTCACATTGCACAAAACAAATGTATTACCAATAACGTAACATAGCTTTCAAATAATGGATAATATGAAGACAATAAGTGGTTGCAAATGGTGAAAAAATATTTGCTCAATAGCCATAATGGTGCGATTGCGCTAGGATTTACTGCTAAATGGTCAAGGACAGACCTAGTCTGGTGGTGACACAGTGCAAGTATGCCATTGTATACTTTAAGTTATTTCTACTTTTAAAACTAGAGTTAGTTTAGTAAATTCTTCTACTCCACTACTTATAGAAACTGCATCGAAACGAATCCATCGAATTAATCTATACCGATATATTAATCTGTGTTTTTGTAAGTTTGCTTGAACGCGATATTCTCAGAAAATACTGGTCCGAATTAAAAAATATTTTTGTGTTATATAGTTTATTTATTGAGAAAGGCTAAGCTATATAACATTAACCATAAACGCGAGTGAAACCATGGGCGCAGCTAGTTATAACATAAAACACGTCTAGAAAATATGACGTTGATCGACGATATATCTTAACTAACAAAAAACAATGAATTAAGGAGTTTCCATTATCATTGTCATAAAGTTAGGTACCTACTTCAATTCTCATTTCTTTTCCCGTAAAATCAACTGAGAACGCAAACTTACTTTTAATCTAAATAAAAATATGTTTATCGGCACTTCAAAGGTATATTACATTTTAATGGATTTCTTACAGTTTACATAGATCTATTTTACCGTAATATCATGCCTTCTATAGCTTAGCAAAATACAAAAAGTAACTGCTTAACATAAAAATGCGCATGAGCTCAAAAGTATTATTCCAATGTTTCTATACTGGTATTAATTCAATGTGTATCTGCTCTCTTTTACAATAATAGTACCTATCTTTGCGGTTGCAATTCTGCGGTTTCGATTGTCCGAACAATTTAACGATAATTACTGACTGGCAACCAATCAGATCGGGTGCTCTGACATTTTCCGGCTGTCACCAACGTTTTTTATAGACCAAGTCACTAATCTTATTAATCTTATCTTTATATAACCGTACAAGCTCTTAATGTACTCTCCGACATAACACATGTCCACGATTAATATCTTGACAAAAGCGAAGTGTCCATTGCAACTAGCCACTAATGACATCCATACGCAAAGACATTAGTGTGAACTGTCACCAGACATCGAACAAAACACCGCGACACTTTCACCGTTAGGTATTCGAACGCACACCAGTTTTAAAGTTTAAAAAGTAAAAGTGTATTATGAAACTATGTAGCTCTGTTTTTGTTACGAATCATTAGAAAGAGAACAGATGTGCGTAGATTACGAGACACGTAACTCTGTTGCTTCGTCATCCTGCGAAAGATCTTTGGTGCGAATTTATTTTTACACCATATTCTATTCTTATGGCAATCATAATAAGGTTGTGAATTCCATTGCGGTTATTGTAGACTGACCCCATTTTGAAAGTAGGAATTATTTGATTAAGTTTAAAATATCAAATGCTTGAAATTAACAACAATGCTTACACGTACAAAGCCATTAGTCATAGCGATTGCATATTAAAGATTCATTTTGTTGGCCCTTGGTGTTTCCTCTTGCGAAAGCAACTAATTAAGATTCAAAGAGAATACTGGGTCAATGTCCACACGACGGGTGACGCGCATCGCTAAATACGTGTCTATTATTACATATTGCTATACTGGGCATTACTGCATTATGTATGTAGGACAAATACTAAGACACCATAATGAGAATTTCTACGGTGTAATTACCTATTTTTCTTCTAACCTTAGCCTTGTTTTAAAGCCTAGGGTGGATTTTCTGTTTCTTTTTTGAAAAGAAATGCTACACTAAGGTGGAAACCCAAATTACGAATTATATTGGGAAATATATTTTGAGGATTATATATTTTTAGATTAATGTAGTTCTTATACTTTTTCTAAGAAGATTGCTTTATATTTTTTGTATAATTTAAGCAACTTGTTGTCGTTGAAAGCTAATCAACAGATAGAAAATTCATTCGTTTTGGTGGAAATAAATTATTTTTATTTGAAAATTTAAAGTAAACAATTTTTTGAGTAGTTGCATAGTTTTTATCGACTAAAGATCTTTTAAATTGTGTACGATGTCAACGTTTGAACCATGTGTCAAATTATCGGGTTTATTTATTTTAAACAATATATAAATTGAAACATCTATAAAATGTGGCACACCTAAGAACTTACGTGAATTTATGAACACTTTTTTTAACAGTTTATATTATATTGAGAAGCCCGGAAGTGTTTCTTCGCAACCTGATTTGAAATGGCGATACCGTTTAATGATATAAAATCATTTCCTCGTTATTCCATGTTGGTCTGGGACTTAAATAAAATGCAGGTACCAAGCATGCCTTGCCTGGCATGTAGTAAAAGGGTACTAAAAGTGGATTGACTATGGGATTTGTGATTGTGTGAAGAACAAGCTAGCCACTTGTCACTACTTTTTCACAATTTCTTATTCAACACAATTTTTGACAATATTTTATGAAGCGTATCGCTTTTTTGAGCATGATGACATGTATGTAATATCATTTAAATGACTATTTTTTTATTCACTTTTTCATCTTTTTTTGTTTAAACCTTCAAGCATCCTTTTGACACCAAAATGGTGGTTGTAAATAAAACAAAACGATATATATATTTACGTCTTTACGCGCTCAACAATTTAGCACGTAAAACGGTGACTAATTTCATTTGCCAACCTAGCTTTATACTTGTACAAGTTAAAAGTCGACACATTTCTCGGGATAACGATTTGTTTTTACTAACATTTATCTGACTAGATACACGTTTAATTAATTACCTATTTCACTTAAATGTATAGTGTTACAAATTTTATGTCCACGTTTCGAGGTACTTGTGTTCATGTTAGAAAGTTACCAATTAAATGCACCTATAGCAATTATTGTAATTACACAATTTTCAACAACTCACATATTTGCCCATATTTAAAGAAGGTTCTATAACTCTAAAATTATTTACATAGAACAGAATAGAAGAGATTCCCATGACACTTTTTTTTAACGTAAACCTGTCTTTGAGGATTGACCTTTAATTAAATTAGTATCAAATATTATCACTTCAGATTACTACAATCTATACTTATAATAACTCTGTAGACAGGTCAATTCTGTACATGAAATATATTTTCAATCAGTAAAATTTTTGTCTGTCTGTCTGTCTGTCTGTATGTTCCTTATAGAAACAAAAATTACTCGACGGATTTTAACGAAACTTGGTACAATTATTCTTCATACTCCTGTGCAGGTTAAAGTATACTTTTCATCACGCTACAATCAATAGGAGCAGAGAAGTGAAGGGAAATGTTGGGAAAACGGGAGAAGTTACTTCATTTTTTAAGCTTCCGTCGCGTGTGCAGCCTTAATGGTTAAAGTTACATAGAAATCATGTATGACGGAAATAGTCTTTATAATATTAACCATAAAAGCGGGTGACACCGCTGGCACAGCTAGTGTTAAATATAGGACTTACACATATGACTTAATCAGCAAATGTATTGTATGTGTCTTAATGTAAGCTGAAAGTACATATCATAATGACTTACTTATATTTTAGCTCACACTTACATAATCACCACCGCTTAAACTAATGCAAATATTAATTTCCTTACAAAATATTTTCGTGATAAATTTACTACTGTTCTGGGCGTGGCCTCTTCACTATGATTAAGTAGGTAATTATTATTATAATTGTTATACATTCTGACCTAAAAATGTTGACCTTCATGTTTGCAATTACGTTTATTCTCTTAGACCATTTAACATAGTCATTACCGTGGAAAAAAGGGAAGTGACGTATAGAGTATCAGGTTCTTGTCAAGGTGGCTGGTTGGGCGTTCTACTATTGCTTTATGCATTACTATAATTATTCACGGCAGTTCATAGTAATTTTACAATTTCCTTTGTCTTAATTGACGAGGAACCGTCTCGTTTTTTGTGGGCATCAGAATAGTTTTAATGCTTTGATTGCCGCTGACCGCTCACAAATGTAATTTCTTGTGCATCGTAATTGACTTAACAAGTTAATAATATGTTACAAGAAACATTATAATGTAAAATGGTAAATAAACCTACTCCATTTTCATCTCTTAATAATATTTTAATTTCATTGTATGGCTTCCAGAACACAAAACATTGAAAAACATGAGTATTACCCATGACCATAATCCATTTTTTCTGTTTCCCCTTATTTGAGAGTTACAAAGATTTAATGGCAGTCGCTTAAATTTGTTAGATAATCAGGTTCGTTATGTATATCTAAGATCATAGACCAAGCGGTGTGCATAGACCAAATATCCAGTGTATTAATTTTCATCGAATTGAACTACAAAAGCCAATATAAACGCGAAACACCATGAAAAAGCCAAGGCTGCCATTTTATCATATCGAATCAAACGTTTCTACACACTTGCACAAACGAGAATACCTCTCATATATTTTCATGGTTCCGTGACTCAATTGCCCACCTTAAATTGAGCTATAAAGTATAAACTGTAGCATTGCAAAATTAAATGTAGCCGAAATTTCAATGCCGCTAAGGAAAGCGGGCTTTCGGCACTACACTCTAGTAACTAGTGACTTTACTCAATATGAACTATTTCGCAAATTGTAACCGTATCTAAACGTTTCGTGTAAATCAAAACATTTACTAGCATTGACGTTAAATATTAATAGCCACTAATTATATTTTTACAACAGTAATTCTATTTTAGAATACAATACCTGTGCCATTTCGAAAACTTCTCATTAAAACGGTATTAAATAAGAAGTTAGGATAACACACATTAATTATGTTTAACGAATCAGTGCTAAAATTATTATTTTACCCAATATTATATTTTTACTACTTCACTGATCACCATGAAACTCTACGTACTCATTGTCAGAAGTGCAGAAACAATATTTATAAATTTCTCGATGGATGCCCTTTACCCGTGCAACAAATACTGAAAATTAAATAACACTCATCTTCCTAGCGTTATATCCAGGACTTAGCGAGTCAAGTATTTTACATTGAAGCGACTGCCGATCTGACCTTCGTAACCCTAAGATAGGGGAACCAGACAATTTTTGGATCATGGTTACAAATCCAAAGGTGTTTAAATTTGCAGGTTCGATCATGATGTTTTCCCTCACCGTCGAGCTAGTGGTGTGAATACGTACATAGATTTAAAAAATTCAGAGGTACATGCCCGGGTTTGAACCCGCACTCCTCGTTAAGGAGGCGCGTGTCCTTAACATTGAGCTACCACCGCTTGAAAAATTAAATAACACTAACATGATTAATAACTGAATGGGTAATCAAATTAAAATAGTTTCCACTTATCCGTACTTTGGGAGGCACATGCATGGATATCAATAAACATTGGCATGTTCATCGTAATGAACATGCTTAAACATTGGTAATACTGAGCTTCTAAGCTTTCCAGAAACGGATAATTTAATTGACAATTATTCGCGTTGATTCACTATGAAATGCTTTTATGGAACTTTCGACTAATTGGAACGTTTGAAATTGAAGAACAATAACATACTAGTATTGCCTTTAATTCGACGATATTCAAAGTAATGTGTATTTGTAATTGGCGTAATAAATATGTCTGAAGAAAGCTTTGTGAAAGTAAAATTATTATATTTAGTTATATTTTCCCTTTTCCCTGTTGTGTTAATGAGTTATGATCCAAATAATTATTGGAATCGTCAAGAAAATTATTTTATTACTAGCTGTGCCCGCAGTTTCACGTGCGTTTATAGTTAATGCTATATAACCTATAGCCTTCCTCGATAAATGGGCTATCTAACACTGAAATAATTTTTCAAATCGGTACTGTAGTTCCTGAGATCAGTGCTTTCAAGTAAAAAAACAAACATACAAACTCTACAAATTTATAATATTAAGTATAGATCTTAGCATCATATCCCGTTTCAGGTATGGTGTCCGATTAGTCCATGATACAGGATTTATCGAGTGATTATTACATTAAAGCGATTCTATTGTTTGTCATTCATGATCAATTGATACAACAATATATTAGCCCGAAAATGAGCAAAAACATTTTAGGGAAAAGTGCTTGTTCAGATATGTATATATATATATCTAAAAAATAGTTATATTAAAGAACATCCGTTTACAGAAATGGCATCGGTATATTGTGCGTACTACATTATGTATAGTATTCATAATATGCAAATTACATACGTTTATAGGTAACATATTATACTTATCCAAAAACAAAACCAAATCTTTGTGAAGAACCAGTGCTCAATCTAATAACACATTCACCATGTGACGAATTATCATAACCTCAACTATTACCTTTGTTACAAGTTTCATACAATGTCTATTCACATTACGGAAGAAGCATTCCAACGTAATCTTAGTGAGTAAACCCACGGTCGCGACTCGTATTATAATAAATACCAATCACGCAATCACTCGTACATTTATGAAGGCTCAAAGGCCCGCCTCGTAACGACCCTTCGATTTCCTTTTCAAGCTGAATCCATTCAGGAAGCAAGAGCATTTCCTCACGCCACCCAACCCCCAATCATGGCTTTCAAAAATATAATATTGCGAAGTAGGCACTTTTAATCGTAGACGAGGTGAATATTAAAAACGGTCTTTCACAGTTGACTGGACGGCTAAATTTTTGTTAGGGAAAGTCAATAACTCCCTTTGCGAATGAAGTGAAAGGGGCTCTTCACAGATGAATCCGTATTTGCGAGCTAACAGGTCCAGTCAGGATTTTTTTTCGCTAATCCGCAAACCTTACAGAGTGTGATTATATTTAATCTTCGGTATTACTTTTAGACGTTTTATTTACACTTCTACTTCATTATCCATTACATAATCTCCCTCTAAATTGAATAGAATCTGTATTGATTTTTATGTTAAAGTCTCTATTACAAACGTCTTATTAACAATTATAAAATCTTAGTATTTTCATATAAATTGATAATCTAGGTAGATCTACTCTTATTAAAATATTAAATGTTTTACCCAACTCAGCTTGCCGTTGCTCTAAAATTGACAAATTTATATAATCCATTCCTGATAATCTATAGAAACGTTTTTGCACAAAATAAAGTAATTCTGCATTTTTTCTCACGTTTAATCAAATATTTTATTCTGCAACAGGAAAACGTAAAACAGACGCACATTTCACTTTTGATCCTCGTTTTTCAACACGTAAACGCAACCACTCGGGGAGCGCCGATGCGTTAAATCTTTAGCTCATCGCAAACTTTCTACTCGTCTCTCAGCTCGCTATAAAGTTTCCGAACGTTTTAGTTAATGCTCCGCGGAGGCAGCTGCATAATTAACGCAAAGGTAAAAGGAAACAAGGACATTTTCAGTGCTAAATCCATTTGTCTAAGTTTGTTGAAGGGCGACGAACACAGCTCGTTAGCACTGCTTTGTCCCTGTTGCGGCACGGAAATGCTCTAGGCACGATTGCCGGTCCCGGAAATTTAATTTTGTTATTTAAAATCTTATCTTGTTATTTGAAATAAGAAGTAAACACGTACGGTTCCCAGTGAATGAGTCTGACTAATCATCGTTGGACTATTTCGTTTCACTACGCGCCGAAACCCTCGTTTCAACAAATGTTGGCAGACTTTTTACGACATTTTGTTAAGTACATTTAATTCCGCAATTTTTTAATAATATTTTGATGACTACTTATAAGATTTCAGCTTTTTTCTTAAACTTTTGCAGAATAGACAGACTTTTTATTGCTCATGAATTTAATTAAGAAAGAAAGAAGAATACGTTTCAATCAAAAGGCGTTCGCTCAATTCTCATTGTCATCATCATATAAGTTTAATGTTCGGTTAAAGGAATATATCTCGTAAAATTCCCGTATCACTGGCACCGTTGAGGCTAAACGGAACCAATTTTCACGGTAATCGCTCCCAAGCCATCTGGATTAAGCAGGCAGATGAAAAACAAATGTAACTATTCCATTGGCACGTCTACACGGATCCTCGGACGTAGACGGCGCCCGGAGCAAACGGCTAGATTGCCTGCTCGGAGGTGCAACTCGCTTTATTAATGCACGGCACCGCGCCAGCGCCTAACCAACTTTAAGAAAACTCGCCTCTTTAGCCGTCTCGCGCATCCCCTCATTTCCCTCGCGTTAAACAAGTAACAGTTTATTGCTAGACGAGAAATTCTCTAGGCGAGAAATGCCTTTTTCATCCAAGCTAGACTATTCCCTACCTGTCCGGCGAAAGAAAATTACACGCTGCAAACGAAACCGGGCGGGATCGTTCAACGCTGTCATTAACAAAATACGGTTCCCTTCGCGTTGTTTACCTCCCCATAAAACAAATTTGAGCATCTCCGCGAGTTTCCTGTGAACGTTAACGAAAATTGTGTATGCAAATAGCTGCAATGGGTGAGGAAAATATGTTCGCATTAAGTCCAGACACCTACGGATGACAGAACAATAGTTCCTTCCTGGCGTTGAGAAAGCGGTGTGTTATTATATCTTTCCGTCACTAAATAAATAACACAATCTCGTGTCATCATCTGCACGCTTTATATGCGCATACGCTAATGACGTCACATTAAACGAACGACAGTGTTCAGATTTAGAAAGTACCACCTAATGACACAAATTGGTACCTTCTTACATAGACTGATATACGCTCGAATAAATCACGGTATGTCTAAGTAAATTACGTGATTTCAATCTGATATACGAACAAATGCGTTAATTCAATTTGAGCATCGATGAAAATTGCTATTACGTAATCATGTCTAATATAATTCCGACTACATTATGACGACTTGCATAACTCACGTGAAGAGGAAGATAAAATCATAAACAAATTATAATTGCGGAAGGTCCGGTCTTTGTAGGTACAATGCGATTTATCATGTTTTTTGTAACTTAGTATAAAAATTATTGCGATTCCATGATTTTAAGCGAATGGTTTTGCAAAATGTGTATGCGATCAGGGTTTTGATTTAGGCGTTGATCGTATATTAAGAAGTAAGAAGAAGTAATTTTATTGCAAGTTTCTATTTTTTATTCTTATCATGTTTTATTTCTTGGTTATCACAACTGAAGTATAAATAATATTATTAGTGGACAATTGACAGCGTGGATAACTATATTTATAAAAAAAAAAATATTCCACTGTGTGTACACCTTTTGTGACATACCTCAGACCTTGCAAACATCAAATCATCCGTATAGGCTAACAATTCACAAATCTAACAATTCATTTCATTTCATTTCATTTCTTTTCATAAAGATACCAAAGATCTGGTCTGGTCTCTTATTCAGTCTAAACGAAGTATTTTTTATAGCGTGACATTATAATAAAGAGCCAGACTGGTGAAAATTAATATCTAAAATATCCTTGACACGAGTATATCTCGATTATTCTTATTATCAAGCGAGTACCGTACTTAAGTACACGCCCAGATTTAAAACTATAATCGTTGCTTAGCAATAAAATACCAATACAACTTAAATAAAGTCGATTAGGTACCTGAATAATGCAATGTTAGTTTCTCCCGCTACAATTCAGTTCTCAGCTGAAATAGTTAACTATTGACCTGTTGCCAGCCGAACCGAGGACAAGGGAAAATTAAAAAAGAACGAAAACAGAGTGAGCATTTCTAAACGTCTTGCAAAACGGAGCCGGTGCCAGAATCAAGCGTTGTCTTTACGAAACTAGTCGTGATCGCAAAACCGCAGCTTTCCGCGTCAAGCTATTTTATTATACGGACCCACTTTGGGTTAGGCGATATTTCAAATGTTATTAAATATTACAAGGCATACGTGACGATGGTTATCCCGATGCGACGGAGTTTATGTGACACGACATTTTGCGACATTACACTTATGGTTACTTTCTAAACAGCTAGCTGGGACATTGTGTCGATCAAACTAGCAAACATTACGCTCAACGTTAAACGTTAAACTAAATATCTAAAGGCTAGAAACTTGTTTCGCGACGATAATCTATATTTATAATAAATCTGTAGAGAGGTCAATTCTGTACATGAAATATATTTTCAAAATAACTATCAGGGGGTGATTAGTGATCGATACTGATGCCAAAAATGCAATCATTAAAATTTTTGTCTGTCTGTCTGTCTGTCTGTATGTTCCTTATAGAAACAAAAACTACTCGACGGATTTTAACGAAACTTGGTACAATTATTCTTTATACTCCTGGGTAGGTTATAGTATACTTTTCATCACGCTACAATCAATAGGAGCAGAGTAGTAAAGGGAAATGTAGGGAAAACGGGAGAATTTACTCCATTTTTTAAGCTTCCGTCGCGTGTGCAGCCTTAATGGTTAAAGTTACATAGAAATCATGTATGACGGAAATAGTCTTTATAATATTAACCATAAACGCGGGTGACACCGCTGGCACAGCTAGTGTTATATTATAGAAATCATTAGTAGCAATCTGTTCTGAATGTGTTTAAATCACTCAAGTCGTAAAAATTGACAAGAAGCTAGCTACTTTATTTGATTAAGCTCATGATATATAAAAAATTAACAAGCCTCTCAATCATAAAAAATACATTCAATGGGCCTATCAACGTTAATTTTGCAGATATAATTTTTAAATCATGATTCATATTAATATCAGCAATTTTTCATCTATAGTAACGACGTAGTTTTAAAAGACATAAACTTTTGTATTTACAGTTGCATATTGCCATCAACTCTCAACAAATTGACCATCCAATCAAACTGACCTCTTAATATCTCTTTTTAATAATTTTAATATGGTAGAAAATAGAGGCAAAGCAAATTCGCCGGTAAGCTTGAAAGCAGCCGGTGGATATAACTGACTCCCTACCAAGAAACTGTGTGAAAAGGTGTGATAGCGTGCGAATAAAATTTAGATGCCGTACATTGCTTGGTTATGCTGAGTTGCGCATGACTATTATTGAACATAATCAGCATTGGATAGTAGTTTTATTAAAGTTGTCATGTTTGGCGACATTTTGCAATGATCCCAGCTGATATTGAACGAGGCCGCGGGCTCTCTCGGTCAGCTCGCCGCAAACTGGTTTCATTATCAAAAGTCAATAACTTTCCGATGCATTCCGAGTCATGGCCAAGACTGCGATCAACAAACGTAATAGGCAAAAGTTGCGGAAAGCGAGCGATGCAGATCGTCAGGTATCGATTGGATCGTTCTATAAATAAAAATGTATGATTACAACTTTCATCAAATCTTTGTGCAAGTGGCTTTCGCTGAATTTTTGTGTTTGGTATTATTGAGGTTGTCTTTTTAGACATTACTGAAATTATTTTTTATCTATCTACCTTTTGTTGATTTCATACAATGACGAATCTTATTTGTAAAACTTGTATATAAAGAAGGCTGTAATAATAGAAGAACTAAACGTTTATTACCTATAACAATACATATAGAGTCGTATATTTACGCTTTAAAATAAAGAAAAATATACCTTATATATATTTTGTGTCCCGTGTTGGTCTGGGACTATAAAAGAATTTACCAACTGAACTAATGGTATATGGGGTTTTGGTATGTGATTGTGTAGGTGACAAGCTAGCCACTTGTCACCACTTTTTCACAATTTTCCATCTAACCCAGCCCAGTTTTATTTTTGGCTAAATGTGGTTAAAGGGGACTGCTCTCCCTTTGACTCTGCCTACCCCTTCGGGGATTACGGGCGTGATGTTAAGTGTGTATATATATCTCAAACATTTTGAATCTCTTCCTCTTACGAGGTAAACGTAATTTAGAACGAATTTGTACTCTAGCGACTATTCGCATTGCAGATGAAATAAAATAGTCTTATTGAACGAAGTTATAGTTCAAAGTTGAAATGTTGCAGTGACGAAGGACAATCGCCAATGTCAGAGTTACGCAGTGCTGTGGCAACAAATGTAACCGTCGTCGTCACGCCCGGCTCAGTCCAGCATTATCGGTTTGCTAATCTCATTTACTCCGCTTCAAAAACTGTCTCAAAAGTGCAAAGGCTTATTTCTACAATTGTGTTCCCATTGTTGTTACTTCAATCTCTAAGTGTTACAAATGACTATAATAAATCAAAAATATCGGGCGCACTAAATCTTGGCGAGTTATTAAGAGTTGCCACAAATAACTAGTTTAAGTGATTTAGGGTGCATGGCTGCATAATCGTTGAAATAGTTTGCCGCTAATCCAATCTAATAACTCATTTGCAGTATTAGGGTGTTGGAAGTTGAGTTCTAAAGCTATTAAACAAATTTGGTTTTTAATAGCAGGCTGCTACTTTGACTACTGTAGCATTTATCATAAATGTTGACCTTCACATACCATTTAAGTAAGTTTTTTTCTTAATGAACGAATATGGATTGAAGATAATAAAGTGTTAAAAAAAGGATTAGCTATTGAAAATGGATTCAAAAACGGCTAGTTATTCAATTAAACATTTTGTGGATTATTTATGCGATAAAGTTTTAGTGTGACAATGTTTTTTAGGATACCTACAATAAATACTAAATCATTATATGTTTTACATCTGTATAATTATGTAACTGTTCAGATTTAAAATACGCGAGGTAGACTTTAAAATTTTAATTAAGACACATTAAAACCTCTTTTGGCACCATCGTGTCTGCAAAGGAAGAAATCTTTTCTTTACAAAGTTACGTTCAACAATATACGCTTAATGCAAACCTTCACTGTCGCTTTACTCGGTACACCGTAATTTGGTCCCAAATTATACAATGATCTTGAATGCTTTACTTGGGCATTAGAAAACGGGCTTTATTGAATTAGGCAAACTTTCACTGGCTCGCACCATGCAATCATTCCGGCATACACTTATGAACTGTGGCCAGTTTAAATTGAATTGCTCAGGTGTTGTTTATCGATTCCATTTCGGATTTTTCTGGCTTCAAATGGCTTTCTAGCTAAAAGTGAACCAAACCATGGCAGTTTGTTGCATATCATGAACGCGTCAGATATTTTAGCAGAAATAAAAAATGTATATCAACATATCGGATAAAGGGCCCCTTAAGGTGAGAGGCCCCAGTGGATAAGAGACTTCGTCAGGTAAAGATCCCATTAGGTAAGCGGCCCTGGCAGGCAAGGGGATATACAAACGTTTTAGGTCGTTAAATATCAAGGTAATTGATAAATATCGTCCAAAAAAATGATTTTTTTTGCCAAAAATTTCGTGTCCAGCATAGAATATACGCCAGATTACACGAAATTCTTGTTATTGTATGCATAAACTAAATAAACATAAGCTAAAACAGGATTTTATTTAAGACTATTGTCCGTTTCGACCTTCAACAAGTTGAGATTACACAATTCTACACGGTTTAATATCATTTGATACGGACATTCCTAAATTGGTGAACAAATAATGCTACTCTATGATGCGCAGCCGACTCGATTACATCAATTCAGTTCCGGATTTAACATTTTACAAGGTAAAATTATATTTTTTTACAGTCTCATGTAAGCCGAATGAAAATTATCAATATCGTATCAAGCGTAAGGATTAAAGATTTGCATTATCAAGAATGCATGATAGCTGAAATGGATAAATTATGTATGCGGTTCTAGCAACGAGAAGCGGAATTACTAAATCCCATAAGTAATTTACTGTATTGAACTGCCACTCGATTTTCTGTATTGTATTATGTGCTTTAGTATGTGTTGTATTTACAGCAATACTTTTCACAATTGTCCATCTAACCAAACCAACTTTTATTTTTGGCCAAAACTGCTTAAGAGGGTTGCTGTCGCTTTGAATCTACCCAAAGTATCTTTGTAGATTACGGCCGTGATAGTTATGAATGTAGGTATATACATATTATACTTACTATAACTAAGGTAACAATCACGAGATCAGTATCGAACCACTACTCGCTATGCAAGAGCCATATGACAGCTACGGTCGGTTATTCAAATCGGAACCAATATTTTTCAAACAATTACAGACTTGCAAAGACAAATGTCAGATATTAATTATCCATACCCGTTCTGACACCGCGGAACTAAACCAAAAAGAAACCGATCATGATCGATTACACCGCGTTTCATTATTACAGCAACAAAAACTAACGCTATATCTTATGAAAATCAATCTGTCTGCACAAAGAGTTCAAACAAACGAACCGAGATTACCAGTCGGTACTATGAACTTCTCAACGCGTCTTCTAATTTAATTCGAGACAGAACGAATTACCACCCGTGGCAACATCTAAATCCGTATCCCGACTAATTCAACAACAGAATCATCCGACTACAAGGAAAATGTGTTGCCTTACAACAATGAGATAGAGCTGAGCGCGATCTTATTGCAGTCAGCATCGCACCAGCTCAGGGTGAGGGAGCGAGCAACAAATGCTTTAATTCAATATGGGATGTATAGACGCTGGAAGGAATACACTTTAAGATTATAGACTTCTAAGTGCATTGGTTTATGAAATACTATCATCGAACGTGTTGTTTTAAATAGAATACGTTAGATGCAGATGTAGAATAAAAGATTTGTTTAATCATATACGAGTACAATTACATGCAATATAATGCATGGCAATATAATGAACATAGTTCCTTTTATTCTTATGCAAGATTTACATTCTCCATAAGCATTTTAGAAGATTCATAATGAATAGAATATAAAAAATGACAATTATCGATTCTGTTATTATGTCAAACATCTTATAATAATAATATTTTTATAATAATAATATTTGACGACATCACATACATTGATCTCCGACTCCGAAGTAAGTAGCTTAAGCACTTGTGTTACGGATATCAGAAACAACAGTGGAATTACAAATATATACTTAAATATTGGATATTAACACCCAGACACAGAACAAACACAAGTATTCATCACACGAATGTTTGTCCTGGGTGGGGATCGAACCCACAACTCTTGGCGCATGGGGCAGGGTCACTACCGAATGCGCCATCGAGCTTGTCTTTATCTTTGTTGCTAAGGAAGCGAATACACGCTGTAATGTCATATTAAACAAAGCTTTAACCACTCGCACCTGCAAGTTTAATTAATACCATCTATTGTATCAGCTCATTTAATCAGCCTGCTTGCTCGCAGGAGTTGTTTTGTACTTGGAGTCGTCAATTAGGGTTTGTTGAATTAAAACGTCCATTTTAATCTGATTAAATTAATTAAAATGAAAATAAAATCATTACACAACATGGGCGACATTTTGTTTTAAGTGTTTCTCCCAAGTGCATGGATACCATAGATACTTCATTATTTTAAACCGACATTTTCTGTATTGGCTCATACCTAACTAAGTAAGTATATCTTGAGTTAGTGATATGACTAAGCCTTAATGCAACAAAAAACTAATTAGTTTATTAAAATCTAAATCATCTATCTTATTTCATTTGATTAAGACTTTATTCCCATGGCGCGCTAATTGGTAGAACAATTAGGATCATTTCTGTAGGTCTCACTGACCACGACTGGACATACAAGTCGGCCTCTAAAGAGTGGAAATGTAGAATCACGTTCTGAACCTGTTAGATCTACAATGTTACTTGTGAATTCATTATTATCATTTTTATTGTTGAGGAAATGTATGTTTCTGAGTTTAGCCTTTTGAATGCCGTCTACTTTTTATTGTAGACAAAGTGTCGTTGCAATTCTGAAAGGATTGACCTTATTATATTATTCTCTACTCCCAGGGCATCAGAAGTGAGTGAAATATGCTCTTATATTTAATACTAGCTTCTGTCCGCGGCTTCTCTCGCGTGATACATCGATGAAACATAGCTTGTATGTTATTTGGGTGTATGAGCTATATTATTCTAAAGTTTCATTAAAATCCATTTAGTAGTTTTTTTGTAAAAGAGTAGCAAACATCCATCCATACATACAAACTTTCGCATTTATAATATTAGTAGGATAAATCTGTCATAGGGTTTACTATTTTACTCATATCGACTTCAGTCACTATATTTTTTTGCCTTGGTCCTTCCCTCCAGCGTTTTACTCGTCATTCTTATGAACATGTATGTACTTTTCCCCCGTTCTTGTTATATAGTACATTCTAAGACATGCGGTTTCTTTTTAAGTGATTGTTCTTATTGTAAAATTGTATTTCATGGTGTCTATTTGAGACGAGAAATCAATACTCGTTTATCGCAATCGGCACTTTTGATTGCGCGTGTCAAAATGAAATCAAGAACAAATTGTTACAATTTGCCAAGTTACATTACAAGCTGTTGCTAGCAAAACCTACGAGATGGCGTAATAACAATACAATACAATTTACAAATACAAATTAATGTGTCTAGAAAATTGCTAGTAGGATACTACCTTGAAGGTAGGTATAACTGTCATTTTTTACAGAATTCTGGTAAAATAGGTACCTACTTAGCACGTAGTTAGTGCGATAATTGATTTTCATGCATCACTGACGCCTATAGGCCGAACATAGGCCTGTAATTAGGTTTTCCGATCTACACCCAAAAATAACTCGCCAGTGAGGAAACAGACCAATTGATTAGAAGAAAAAAAAACTGAAAACAATACAAACTTAATTTAGTAGCAGCCAGTCACTTTAGGTTTTTAAATTCCAATTCTGTTTGTTGAAAATGTAAGGTTTTAAAATATGAGTCAACTAAGTTTCGAATTAGGCGCTTAGATATTTTTTCGTTTCTTTTTTGTAAAATCACGTGCTTTAGTAGATATTAGTAGTTTTTTGTTAGAGTTTTCATTTTTTATCTACGCTAATTGACACTGCTGTATTAATATTTTAAAATATTTAGCTAAGCTTTTTATTCTAAGCTTTTTTGCAATCTCCAGAAATTTCAGCAATATACTTGTAAGAAAGTCCTCTAAAATTTTCTAGACCAGTATATTTACGTAACTCTGCTAGTCAATATTTACGTCACTTAATATTCAAACATTACCAATACAAGGAAGTTTTATTCAAAAATACTTCTCATATAACTCACATTCATTAGAGTCTTGAATTAAATTTATTTTTACATTTCTTTTGTTCGCTTCACCAGTTAGTGTCATAGCTTGAGACATTTACATATCGCCCGTTCACAAACAATGAGGAAATACGTTTTCCTTCTCGAAATTTATTACCACATGTCAAAATCTAAAAACTTTCAATAGAGGAACGGCATGTTTGTTTTGCCCTATTCGAACCATTTGTCAATGTAACTGGAACAATTGTTCAAGGATATATCTTACGATTTCCGTAACGCGGGGCGATTTGTTATGTGTGACGGAGTCTTTGGAAATTATAGGTGTTTGTGTGGGGCCCTTCAGATGCGTGTCACACTAAGCGTTAACTTATGAACGCGTTATGACCGAATAGCACGCAGTGTTCATTGTTTCTCACTGCATTGCGGAATGAGGTACAAGGTATAAGAGATAATTTTTATCGTAGGACAAAAAAGAGTTTAACTTCAATGATTGCTCCCTACAAGTAAAAGTAAGTTTTATTTTATTTTCAGCAATTTTATAGAAATCTCTAAGCTCACTTACCTAAATATATGACTTTATTAACCCGACCTTTCCTATCTCTAGAATCTTTTCTATCTCTTAATGCGATTTTCTACCTTTTTTTTTATTACGTTATACAAGTATTGCAGTCTGCAAGTTAATGATCCTCGCGAATATTTCTTAGAAACGTACAACGCCCATTTTAAATGCATGTATTTCTCTGGTATTGAATGACTTACTCAAGTAATAAATACTCGATCTCAGTGATAGCACCAAGTAATTATTATTAATTAACTGCTGAATAGATGAAAATCGGGCATTATGGGCGTGATGTTGTGTTTGTTTGTTTAGATAAAAGTCACCGTCTCAATAGTTCAAATTTAAAACCACCTTTAAATTTTATAGCGATTGTCGTCTTGACGACTTTCTAATTCGCAAAATAAATCATTGCTCGGCCGTAAAAAGATAATTGCATAGACATTTTCATATCCGCTATACTGCTACTTTTCTGCGTCTACGCATACTGGTAATGACACTTTCTTCTCCGTATGTTCATGTCAATGTTTACTATTAGTAATTAAAAATAAATCACTATGGTAAATAAACTCAAGGTTCTTTACGATTTATAATAAAAGTAGGATTCTATTTCCTAAGGACTTTCTGTTATCCTGTTATTACTAGGGTTATAAAATTACTTAACTGAATTTTATTTCTGGGTGAATGTGGTTTAAGGATATCCTATCGCTCTTTAAACGCTGCCTACCCCTTCAACGATTCATAACAAAGGATTCTGGAGGAGGATATTTTTCAATATAGGAAATAATTTCCAAACCAAATAAATATAACGTCGTATTGTTTTTGCTCACCAGCTAACAAACCATGCCAAGTCCTGTTTCATCATAGTCAAGGTGCGCTTAAAGTAAGTTTTAGGTCAGCAACCTTATTCTCTAGTTAACCTCTTAAGTACTGAGACAGATTAATTAAAAGAAATACTTAAGCCTATGACTTGCGCCGGCGCGGTCACCGCACGATTAGGGTCAAGCGCCAAGGTCTCGTTACATAACGCCGAATGCCGATATCCGTCTGTTACGCGATCGAGATCGACTCGCGGCATTTTTTGATTGATCGATGTTCGATCGACTTCATCTTTTTCGTCTTTTTATCGGTGTTCAGTTTGTAAATAATATAGTGTGTGAAGTTTAACGGCAGCAGACGAGTTTTTGTTTTGCTGTTTCTAATAACTTATATTGAAATAAAAAGTTGCGGGTTGTAAACATTTTGCAAGCAATCACAACTTTGTAAATAAGCAAAACAATTTGGAGATTCTAAAATATGTTTTAGCATTCGAGCATTTTGAAAGATTCCATTAAACAGAGTAAACTTATGTTTGATTTACTCTCTGAAATCATATTTTTCGAGAGAACAACAATAGCTGAATAGCTAAAACGTTATTTTTCCCTTCAAAATAGCGATTTTATTCTTATAACCAAGATTTTTAGCAATTTTCATCAAAGAACCGTAATTAAAATTTTACTACTATTGATAAATACCATTAACTACTAATGAGTTCTTCACATCAATCAAAAATACTTCACATCACGAGATAATATCCCAACAAGCATGAAAGATAAATCTCAATCAACAAAAATAGTACTTACTCGTAAACAAACGGCAGTCTTTAAGGTCAAAGTTGAATGTGCATTTTTATCGACAAATATCTACGATTGTGAAGTGACGATTGAGCTATTTAGGAGATCGAATCTAATGAGGCATTTATTCCCCGCTATCTTATTGATTTGTTGCATTGTTCGATAACGATCTTCAGTTAACACCTCGAGTTTAGACTCTTGACTTTTCGCTGCAAATACCATTGGCGGAGCATCACCTTGGTATTTACCCAAGCCGTGTTAAATCTAACCTTTGTTATGCCATTTCGTCGATACAAATAATATCAATAGTCGATACTTGATGACAATGACTCGTTCTCGGCGTGGACGTTTTGAGTTCATTGTCAAGTGACCCTAGCGAGTGGGCGGTATTTGGGTCATTCTAATGTAATCACGATAACTGGAATGAGTACAAAGAGTGCTTTGAATTAGCAAATGAGCTGTCAAAAAGACAATTGGACCATGAATTTAATTTGGTTGCGAACGGTGGCGGTGTCGTTAATTTAGATAGCGGTGACTGATCGATGCGATTGTCCCAATGGCTGTTTTGAATGCCGCACAATGGTTTAATTGATAACATGGACGAGAATGACTTGATTTGATGCATCGGTCGTGATAATTTAAATCGATTATTTATTCGCGTGTAACATAGATATTCAATTCGTTTGACGTTATTATTTGGTATTGTATGGCATGACATGAAGGGTCTGTTTAATAACATATGTACGATGTTTATCTTACTAGATCACCTATTATCTACTAATCATGTTCACATGTGGTTAAAGGGGCCTGCTGGCCCTTAGACTCTGTCTACCCCTTCGGGGATTATGGGCGTGATATTATATGTATGTATGTATGTATGTTCACTATTGTTCACATTTAAGTTATTACATTTGGAGCATTTTTATGAAGTTTTCCAAAATTACATATGTACTTACATACTGATATCAATAAAATAAACCAAAATATTTAAACTCATTAACAAACATTATACTATCTAATGTCTCCGGTTTGTTTACCTTTTCCCCGCAACCTCACTTAAGTATTAAGGTCAGTCTTTTGTAATTTTAATTTTCTATATACCAACAATGAAATTCCATTGTCGATTGATATCAATACTCATTGATCGGAACCTTATTAGCACCTAGGTACCTACTAAATTGCGAAGTATGCTTTGGTCAATACTGATTCATAGCACGATAACGGTACTTTGACATTGCAGTAAGTCGTGACATTTGACATAGCCTTGCCAACGCCCAAGGTCTACAGCAACATTGTTTCTCATACTAAAGCAATAACATTAATTACATCGCCATTAAATTAATGAAATGGGGCGGGCCACCAAAGTATATTTCAAATGATTTAATTAAAACTTTGAGCGGACCTTACTTACATACAGTTTTTATTTGCTTTCTCGGAGTGGGGGTTAAAATACGAGTATTAATAAGGGCTCGGCAATAATTTCTTATTGCCCGTAACTGTTATTTACGGCTTCGTTTTGGTCTAAAAGGATCTATCAATAGTCTCCATTGGCTCGAGCGTAACTTAATACGACTGGTTTGATTCTAAGAATTGCCTTATGTATTCCTTAAGACTTACGGATCTGGTAGCATTATTTAATTTAGATTTATTCATTCTACTTTATTAAAAAAAGTGCATAATATGCCACAAAGGCTTGAGGAACGTCACGTTAATTATTTGTAGGGACTACAAATAAATTTTAAAAATAAATAAGAATGAATACCGCTATTATGATGATGATCGCTATCATTTTTATATCACTTTACTTGTCCTACTCACAAATCATTATTCATGGCTTAAACTGCAACGAAAATTATCAAATTAATAAGCTATCAAAAAACCGGCCAAGTGCGAGTCGGACTCGCGCACAAAGAGTTCCGTACCAATATTAGGCAAAAATAACACGTCTGTTGTATGGGAGCCCCCTTAATTAATTTTATTAAATTATTTATTTTTAACCGACTTAAAAAAAAAGGAGGAGGTTCTCAATTCGACTGAATTTTTTTTATATGAATATACAACTAAATATTCTGTGAATGTTATAAGCGTCTACTTGTTGCTGTCATTTAAAAGTTCAAGCAAAAAACGCAAAAAAACATGTTTGTTGTATGAAAGCCTCCATATGGGAGGCTATATTTTAACCTGTTTTTAGTATTATTTATTATAAGTGCAACAGAAATAGGTACATCATTTGTGAATTTTAACTGTCTAGCTATCACGGTTTATGAGATACAGCTTGGTGACGCACGGACGGACGGACAGCGGAGTCTTAATAATAGGGACCTGTTTATACACTTTAGATACGGAACCCTGAAAGAGCTTTATGATTTCATACAATGAGGCGCGGAAGGTAACTCTTACGGCCGTATTAGCCGATTCCCAAAACATAGATTCGCCCGCCCCCTAATTACAGCTGACTCCTCATCGCGATTCGGGGCGCACTCGATGTGGTTTAGCCAGGCGCCGGGAGATATCCACCATAATTACGAAGCCCATGTAATCGGTACTTCCCTCAACTTACTTCGGAATTGTTCTTGTGGATGTTTTACCCGTTTCCTTCCTATAATGTCTTCGTGTAAATCTAAGCTTACTTGGGTACAAAATAACAAACACGAGAACCTTAATTAGGTATAAAGTATTAAGTAAACATTTCTTAAAACTATTTAACACCAACTTACCTACGTTGTTAAAATATTTCGTTAAGTACATTGGTACATTCCAAAATTATCATTTATATTTTCACAGAAAACAAGTTCTTATTATTATTCAATTACGTGAAACGTTACCTTTAGGAAAATACTATCTTACATTTAAATTAATTAACGAAAGTAAGCAGCTAGAATGATTTGTTCTTTTATTTGCTTTAAAATCACCTTATCTATTGTTATTACAATATAACCTCTATATTCCTTCAATATCTTCAGTATTTAGGCAACGATTCAAGAATTACTGCACATAAATTCCCTGATTAATAATGTTGTATTAATAATTACATGTAAATACATCCTCCCATACCTTTACATCTAGTATTATGTTTGTGAAGATTGTATCCATCTTATATCAACATGTCTCGAGTAGATTACGACACAATTCAATTTACTCCGAGATAATTCAGCTTATTACTGCTAAAACTAAGATTATCGTAGTAATACTGAAATATCATCTCAGTTACACGGCGTAATCAATCTCCAGGTTGATTAACATGAACCCTACACTAATGAATTAAGGGCAAACGTATGTATAATCAGCGTTTGTCAACACGTTTGCTACGAGGGATTTTGGGCGATTCACGTCACGTAAGATACGTGCTATAAGTAACTTCATAGCGATTGGTCAATATCTTTACCTAAACAACTTAGCTCAGCGGACCCAATTTGAATAGCCAATACAAATAATTTCAATAAGTCAGTATGAATCGCCCGATATGTTTTTTTTAAATGTAAGTACATTGTATGGGTTATTAGTATACAGTGTGAATCGCATAAGCGTTTTATCTTGTGCATTACCCGTAATATTTATAACTAGCTGTGCCCGCGGTTTCACCCGCGTTTATGGTTAATATTATATACCTAGCCTATAGCCTCCCTCGATAAATGGGCTATCTAACACTGAAAGAATTTATCAAATCGGACAGACAGTTCCAGAGATTAGCGCGTTCAAGCAAACAAAAATAAACCAACAAACAAACTCTTCAGCTTTATATTATTAGTAAGTAAGTATAGACAGAAGCTGTCTAAATCACCCATTCCAAGAGCTCATTTGGCGGTTCATTAAGTATTTAGTTAGAGTTCTATACTAAGACATAAGTTACTAACAAACTCACTTCATAAGACTAATCTTTTGTAGGTACTCTAGGGTACTGTACCTAAGTACAGTCTCCTAAAATATTTATCATTAGAAACACTTAAAATTATGTTTTATTATTTACTAACGCAACAAGATACCCTTTTGAATTTTGATTGTAACTTCAGAAGATAAAAGCCCTTTTTATCTGAAGTTACAATTAAAGTTAAGCTCGTTGAACTATAAAACTTTCAAAGACGAAGTTCTAGATCAGGTTTCCCGATATTCAAAGGTCAGACGATGGAAAAGTCGAACAAATATTGCTAATATCTAAGCACTGTAATGCACACTTGAAACAATAACCAGGCATTCGGGTTCTAAGCTGACTCATTGTGAAACATGTAATGGGATTGTCTCAATGTCAAATGAGGTAATACTGTTGAAGTAATTAAAAATGATAATGAACGCGCCGTATGAGAAATCATTTCCATTTACTGAATGAGTCTGCTCAGCATGACCCGCCTTCGAAATTAATTTATTTTACTAGATTGAACTAGACAATCTAATTGCATGCAAGTTATAAATTTTTGATGATAAGCAAGATAATATTTTACAGTTCATTTAGTTATTGTAAATACGTTTTTGCTTTGTCACGGACAATCCAAACCGCTAACGAGCGACGACCTCGAACATCTTAAAAAAATATCGGTGCTTTCTCCATTTTATTGATGAGTAAAGCATCAAAAAAATTAAACTGTAACACATTTCGTGTTTGTTGTTTTTAATACCTCAATAAATAAATATTAGACAAAAACATTTATCTGATTGAATATAGCTTAAGCACTTGTTTTACGGAAATCGTAATCAAAGATGGTATTAGGTACCTATTTGAACAACATCAACTATTTTTTCCTGGTGCGGGATTCATACCCGCGCCGTTGCACTCAATGTTAATTCTAAACCATAGCACCACCGGGGCTATCAAATTAATGATCTCTATTAAATATATTTATATTCTTCGACGTAGATCCTCTTTGTATAAGTTCCTGCCAGTCACCTTTGGTCACGCAGCAACGAATCTGAGACCGCACGTTTGTTTTGACAACCATCTTCATTGCTGTACATGACTTCCTGCTGCCTTAGCTTTGTCTTCGACTGTTATTTTTACATATAACCTTTACGCGTGTTAGAACACAATAACCTTTATGAATGGATCATTCACACCTCCAGCCGAAACTAATCGTAACTGTGGGATATCATTATCAGACATAGTATTCGTAATCTTAATTTAGCTTACTTCACTGCAGTAATTCTTTGGCTGTCATTAATTAGAATATCGATGATATATTTCTTATAGTGTTTCCTGATTTAATTTTAAAGCATATATTTAGTTCTTGGCCATGGCCAATAGAGTTGTTTTCAAAATAGTTTTCATGTGTATTGTTGATATACAAAAAAAGTCAGGCAAATTTTGAACAAACCTTGCGTAATTATATCTACTTACAAATGCTATTGTTAGAAACCTTTAATTTACACCCCACACTTAAATTGTCTATAAAGTTCGGTGTATTTATTACTATACTAATGGTTAAATATTTAAGACAAAGCCAACAATAATTTATTAGTAATTGTTTTTGCAGAAACTACTTAAGATAATGACTGAACACAAATTCCGTTTTACTCGAGCTAACTTTTAACATTAATTTTGGCTTGCATTCGCCCAAAATATTGCTTCACTTAAATTCGCACGCCCATCGTTATCTCAAACAGTTCTAATCAATTCCCGAAACACTAACCTTGGGGCTGTTTACACCGAGACCTACATTCTAATAACCTTTTAGCGAAATGTAGTTCTCGATCGGCAGTCGTCAGCGAATTTTGCATAATAATGGCACAATGGCCGGGATCGGTGCGTTACAAAACGCCGAGAAAGAGTAACACCTCCTCGCAACGCCCTCTGGAGAGGCTCATGAATTATTCCGCGTTGTGTCACTGCGGCCCCCGTGTTATCGATACCGCGGTATGAATATCACTTGTCGATAGAAAAAAGATCGAAAGTATAAAAGTTTTCATTTGGTTAATGCTAAATAGTAAGTAGTCATTTATCTATTTTATCTAAGTATACTAATATTATAAAAAGAAAAGATTTAATTCTTTGTTTTTTGCAGAATAACAGGGGATGATATTTCAAAATTATCCGACTAAATTACATTGTCCAATAGTTATAAATAATTCGATTAAGATTGGTTCACCATCATTCAATTACATATTTCGTATTCACAATCTTGCTTAGCGCATTCTCATGTTATAATTAAATAAGTAAGTAGTTTTTGTTTGCGGGCTCATTTAATAAGTAAGGTCGATGATATTACAAAACAAAAAGTGCTAAAAGTTGGGTATTATGTGTTAATGTTGCCCACAATAGGCCACAAATTATATACGTATTGTTGATCCTGATTACACCAATGATATCGGTAGATCTGAGATATCATCTTCAGCGAACGTTTTACGTTACTTGCCTTATGATTTTGACGTTTGACTACGTTTGATATTTATCTCAACAGTATGCGTTAATGGACTCATAAGATGAGAACCATAAGTCCAAATAACAGCTATTTACTCTTGCCTTGAAATTACCAAAATTATGTTCATCTTGGACAAGGACATAGGTTGATAGCATGTTCCACAGTTAAAATGGCATTTGGGTATAAAAAACAATCTTCATAGAAAAACGTCCGACTCTTAAATCTTTATACAATTACCATTTTGTCCGCTGAATGTGGAATTAGAGGTTTATGAAATATAGACAGGGGTGCTTAAGGGTTTAATTATTTTTGGTTTATCAAGTGCTATCAAGTAAACACATACCTATTCTATTACCCTTTGCCAAATGTGTAATCACATAATGTGGTTACAATGAACGAAATTATTTATAAGATAAATATCGTGAATATCTTTATAATCCATTTGTCGGGTTCCCACACGTACTATTATGGACTTTACGCAATAGATAGCCGGTTCCAAAATTGCATTTTCGTTGAGATTATCTTTAACCGTCAATTAACTCGTAAAAGCAGCACATTTCAAGATCTACACATTGAAACCTTTTACACACCTCCACGAAGCATTATCATTTAATAAAAACTTCCTGAAAGTAATTTGTAGGCCGACAAACGCTTAGAGCCCGCTCTTAGTATATTTAAGTATATAAAAACAGGATAGCACAACAGGATACAGTGTTACTAATCGCACAGTGGGCAGAATCCGCACTCGTTACAAAACGCCGAGAATAACACCTCGAACGCCCTCCGAAGCTCATGAATTATTCCGTGTTGTGACAGTGCGGAGCGCGGCACGGTATCGACGCCACGCGCCAGCCGATATATCGAATAAACAATGCAAGTCTCAAGTCTTACCGTGCTGTCTTACCAATACTGGGCTTGGATTCAGATATGTTAGTTTGTTGTATCAGCTCAGACTGACTTTCATGTTTTCCGACGCTCAACACTGCGACGTGCAAAGAAAGCTTCTTTCAAACCGTTTGAACTACAGATAGCGCGCGAGTTGAATGCAGTCGGGGCCTGAGACGAGACAAACCTGAGCTCTGCATTCAACTTGCGCGCTATCTGTACTGTGTAGGTTGTCTTACAATTTTTCATATTTCAAATTTTAAATGTGCCTGCTGATGACTTACAAATAATGCAACTCTCAAGTCTTACCGTACTGTCTTACCAATACTGTGCTTGGATTCAGATATGCAGTTCAGGGATGTTAGTTTGTTGTATCAGCTCAGACTAACTTTCATGTTTTCCTACGCTCAACACCGCGACGTGCAAAGAAATCTACTTTCAAGCCGTTTGGTGAACCACTGTGAGTTAGTCGGCTCACAATTTTTGACCACAGCCCTTTAAATGTCTGCGGATGCTTCAAATAAATAATACACTTTTCTAGTCTAAGCATCCCGTCTTACCAATACTATGTTTAGACTCAGATTATGCAGTTCAGGGTTAAGCTTTTGTTGTTTTTTTTCTGCTGTTATGGCATAAGGTGCCATATATGCGATAATTGTCACTTGTTTGAGCACATCTCACAATACCATTTCACTAATAATATTGATTTGATCTCGGTTCAAAACACCTTTTTTTTTTTTTTTTTTTTTTACTTGGGGAACTCCCACGAGCCGTCACCCTCCGGACGGGGATCCAGAGGGCGGTGTGTCGGACTCGAACCGACTAAACCCCAAGGTGGCCTCCATCGGCGCAGTTCCGGAGGAGCCGGTATCCCCACTGTCGGGACTATACAACAGCTCCTCCGGTAGTGCGCGTGCCGCGCTGCGCGGCTCACCTCGCGCGGCGGTGGTCGATGCTGTGCAGCCCACGCCATAAGTCGTCGGATGCACAGCACCGAGCACGCGCGCGCGTCGAGACATGCCAGGCCACCCAGCATGTCTCAACTACTCCGCCCAGGATTCAGACGCCGATCGTCCCCGAGACCGGCGTCGTGGGCCCACTCTCGCGCTGTGCCCTCTGCTAAGCCAGAGGGCACGCGGAGAGCGTCTCGCCAGAGGGGGCCGCCTTCCACCCGGCGACCCAAATTGAGGGCAGAGCCCTGTCGTCGCGGAGGGAGAGCATCGAGACGCTCAATCCCTCCGCGACCCACCACGACGCGACCCAGCGCGCCCCTGTCGGGTTGCCGAGGATAGGGAGGCGAGCAACGAAAACACTCCGCTCCTCCTCTTCCTCGGCAACCCTGGTCCGGCCGCAAGGGGTCTGGCCGTACGGCCATACGGCCGGACCGCCGCAACTGCCCGGATTGCCAGACGTGCAGTCGCGGCTCACCTCGGGGTCCCTCTTCGCTTCAGCCCTGCCATGGCAGGGCCTACTAAGCCCCCCCGGTACGACAAACCGAGGACCCCGGCGGGGGGGACGGTTCAAAACACCTAAGGTAACTTTACAATCAAACGATAGTAGTACTACGCTACCAATTAATTAAAAAATATCTAATTGCATGTGAATTTAAAGAATGGCAAATATAAATAAATATCATGGCACAAATTTAACACGGCTGGTTGGCAACTAAGTACCTCTCGAGCCTTACGGACAAGTAATTAAGTTATTCCCTTTAATTGAAAGTCAGCAGATTAATAAATAAACATATTTCCTTAACTTTACCACGCTTATTAAGCCTTAAGTCGTTGAAGCACGGAATAGTCCAATATTAAACTGTTATTAATAGGATAATATTCTTTGCAGAGTCGGCGTAGACCGAGGGTGCGCAGCCAGCTCACTTAATAAGAGTAAGTAGATTTAATTTAACCTTCCCAACTTATTTTCAATAAAAAACGCTAGTACTTAACGAGGAAAAATGTTTTAGGTATCTGTTTTCTTCTAGAAATACAGGCAACTTGTATAGAATATGGATTAACATTTAATGAATTTATGATTAACGTGGTATTACAATTTCAACAACTCACTGTTTCTAGAGCCAATTCGGAAGTACCTCAATTATTTTCCTGAAATAGGACTACTGATGAAATTACCTTCGGTGGCGGAATAATCCTTGTTGGTTTAATAATAATTATAAATAATACCATGCAACATTGTTTGATATCGAAACTTTCGACCACGTCATACTAATTGAAACTAATTAGCACTTAATTGACAGTGATTTGTTTTGGGTAATACAATTAAGAGTGTATAGTGACCACCTTCGCAGTTTCTTAAGATAGATACTGGTTGATTGGCCCCACCTACCTGCTTTCCCTTACCGCCTAATACGTGATCTTGTCAAACCGAATGTTCAACAACTGAGAACAAATGTTTAGCAACGATTAGACGTTTGGAAATACATTACATTCGTATCCACGTTATCGCTCACGGAATTGTCACTTTTGACAGTTAAACCGCTTGTCAGGTGTCACTCGTCGGAGCGCTAAAGACATGGCAATGGCGGGACTCGAGGATGGCACATCAGGCATGTTGCCACACTCTCCGGCGCTGTCGGTATCTGTCAGTTTGACTCCGTGATTCAACTGTCAGCTAACTAATCTGTCAACGGTTGATACGCTTTACACTCGCCAATTTTCTTTTCCTTAACTTTTATATGTTTCTGTACATCGATATTAAATTTCCTTTATTTATGTTCTTTTGTCGACCATTTACCTGTTCATCAATTATTTTCATAGGAATAGTTATTCCCATATGGACCTTAAAATATTCTATATGAACTTCAAGTCTGATTGCCGTTCCAATCAGTCTTAAAATTTTATTAATACGAAGAGTTCAAAATCTTAAGCCAAATTAAAACGTCATGTCATACATGATAACAAGAATAAAAAATTAAAAGCCTGTCAAGCCTTTAGTAGTAGTTTGACACTTGTAGAATCACCACTTAAATGATGATTCAAGTTTAAATTATTATTTAGGTGAATAAAGGCATTTACAAATTGCGACAACTACGTATTAAACAATAATATGTATTCACTTTGGCATCTTAATGCATTAAATCAGAGGCAGTATTGGTGAATGGTAGATATTTATCAACTAAATCGTAAATTGTGTCAAAGGTATCGGTAAATAATAATTATCAAATCATCGATTGAACGTTTAGACACAAGTACATTTAAACTAGTAGTTGCCCGTGTCTTTACCTTCATCATTTAGTTCGTTTACTTAATATTGTAAGCAGGTGTCGTGATTGTCGATAGAAAATGTAAAGATGAAAATTAAAATCGACTAGTAAAATTCATGGTAGGAGCACACTTTTATACATTAACGTAAAGCTTCTTAAATTATGATTTTATAGCTATGTTATCTAACATACAAGTCAAACGATTGGGCATTATGTAGTACCTATCTATATACCTACTAGAAAACAGGTAGATGTTGGGTTGTGCGGAATGATGTTATATCAACACATGCCTTCCCATGGGAGTCGTAAATGCGACGCAAGGAATGTGGGGATACTGATTGCCTAATACTCAATCCATCAATTGGCATCGGGAAAGCATGGTGGCCTGCGTAATCCCCTTAAGTGGACAAGTGGGATAACGAGATGTTTGTGTAATCTTGGTAATGGATCTTTGATAATTTTTATTTTTTATTTTTTTGGATCAATATTGTAACTGATATCTACGGGTTGTTAACATTTACTGCTTCATAAGCCCGATGAATATTATATCAAATAAGCATGATTATTCATGGATGGGAACCAAAAAACTTTTTATTTTCATTTGACAGGTCAACAAATATTTGTACTTCCTACCATTAAAGAAATACTATAGCTTCACCTCAAGCAATAAGTGGTTGAAGGCTTTACCGCATCATGATTGTTCCACCATCAAGTTTAATTTGAAGGTTTAAAGTAACCAGAAGCTGCGACCGTCCCCGCATTGAGACCAAGATCGTTGATGAAACATATACTTGTTCAGACTTTTGTGGTAGGTACCTTCTATACTTCTGACTTTCATTATACAAATGCTTGTTCCATTTTAAAATCAGATCAATGTATGTGATGTTTTCTGATGTTCATTTATTTATGGCTCCTAATTGAAGACTAGTATTAGCATGGGCACATTGGCGATAGCAGAATGACCTCCATTCCTCATTCTTAAATCACTTGCGTCGCCCAATGTTCTTTAACTCAAGCCCACTATGCAATTTTACCGCCTATATTCTGTTCATTACCGCATCGTACATGTCATTGTAGGTACATTTAACTCTTCATTGTTTTAATCTCAGTTATGGCAACGTATTGCCGAATGACCTTTACTCCTACTTATTTGTATGTTGTTTAGTAACTAAGGACGATGCAGACCGTAAATATTATTAACATTTAATTCCATTATTACTCCCAGTGCTGTTAATATTAAGCACAAGGTTCTATGCATGTTCGTGTATTAACATATGGGCTTAAACCTTTTGATCGCGAGGATCTTGAGAATAATAATGATTTGTGAGGAATTCAGATCCTCCTTTTGCTATGAAAGGCCATGTCGTAATTTGACATAATAATCTTTATAAACTCTAGTCTTTTACATACATACGTACCATCACGCCCATAATCCCCGAAGAGATAGGCAGAGTCATAGGGACACCAGGCCCCTTTAACCACATTAAGCCAAAAATAAAACGGCTGGGTTAGATGGAAAATTGTGAAAAAGTAGTGACAAGTGGCTAGCTTGTCGCCTACACAGTAACATACCCAAAATCCGATATACCATTAGTCGCCTTGTACGACATGCTAGTCAAGAAACACAGTTGGCACATTATTATTAAGTACCAGGCCAACATTGAACAATTCTAGTCTTCAGCACATAAGCATTCCTCTATATAAAAATTATAAAAATATCCTGTCTATAGTTCCTAACATTAGTGAGATCTTCCGCTTCATAATATTGGCTCATGCCAACAACATCCTATATTTTTATTATTACTTATAAGGATTTTCTCCTATCACGAACCGCTACAGTCTATGTACAATTCTTGAAAATAAAAAATACAAATAGTTTTATTATGATTTATGCATTTGTAATAATGGAATATAAACCTGATTGGTTGATAACGACATGACCTTTTTATAATTTTCTCAAAGATTTTTTCAATGAAATTGTGTAGTATAATCTAAAATATTACAAGCATTATTAAGAGAATTAAATAGAACATGTAATGCTAAGCTAATTACTTTAGTATTGTCTGTTAATCGTCGCTATCTAATTTGCAGCGTAGTTTACGTAGAAGCATATCTCTCATCTTAATTTCACGTGACATAATGTCCTTATCTGATGGAAGACACAACACAGGGCAACTTCCTTAATACGTCGTAACAATGGAGAGCTTATTAATCACTATATAGGATGGTTCCTAAGCCTTGGTACACACATGTATTATGATAGAAATTTTAAGAGCTTTCAGCTACAGATAGCGCGCGAGATGAAAGCAGAGCTCAGGTATGTCTCGTCTCAGGCCCCGACTGCATTCATCTCGCGCGCTATCTGTACTTCACACTACGTAGATGTATATGTTTTGTTTTTATTGCACACATAAATATCATCAGACCCGTAATCCCTAAAGGGGTAGACAGTCACTTTAATTTTAACTCGAATTAGATGACAGCTGGAATAACATATCCCATGCATTTGTATTTCTTAAGTTGCAAGTACCCATACAATAAATTACAATTAAAACACCTTTTTGTACAAAGTCTTTACAATTTGTTTGCTACCAATTCAATGTTAATTCCATTAGAACTCAAAACAAGTGCGAGGAATATTATTATACCTACATGAAAATGTATTTAAAGCGACCGGTGTCCATCCGAAATGCTTATTGTACTAATAAATTAGGTGTAGGAAACATTAATTCACCTACAATATAGCGGCATTCCGAATTCTACTAAACATTCTGCAACTGATGCATATTAACCTATTAACGTCTGTTTATTCGATTCCGAAAAGGTTGTACACAGTTGCGCCACCCAATAGTCCAGTAATTAATTTAAGTCCATACTAGAAGCGGTTCGAATCGGAATTCCCGATTAAACTGATCAGAGTCGTATGGGACAAGAATATAATTAAGCGAGACGAAGCTAAAAGGTTTACTGTCAATATTATCCGCAGAAGGGGATCGCCGCTAAATGGATTAGGGTAAACAGCATAAACAGCCTTTTGTATCCGAAATTAAATGTCACCCGACGTCATTATTCAGAGTCGGCTTGACGCGCGCACGGCCCGTCTGCGCTGATACGGATGAAGGATTTACACCCCACGATGGGGAAAATTAAGTAAAGCTCCATACTCATGGAGAACGTAGAGGTGAAGAATGCTGATAGTCTTGATTTGCATAACGCATGTGTGACATAAGTCTAATAAAAGTTGGGCGACAATACATACCGAACTGTTTTTAAATATCCACTGAAAAATAATTAACAAACGAAATCCAATAGAAAACATATTCTTGCAAATGCTTCAATAAATTTAAAAATATGTCGTTGATCAATGAGCATCTCAACAGGTTCTATTCATGTGTTCTTCATTATAATAAGTATAGCTGTTTCATTTTTTGTGCTCGGCACTCGTCCGTTGCTCGTGTGCAATGTATCACAACAATATCCTTATTTTCTATTGTTGCAATCAAACGCGGTATGAATAATGTATCGCGAGCCACTCACCCGCTCCGCCGATGACACAAAAATGCATATTGTTGTCGAAAGCCACTCAGACTTGATCGCCTTAGAATAATTTCGGTTTGTTCCTTTCATATCTGTTGAAGCAATAAATGAGATGACGAAGCCTTTGAAAAGCTATTGAAGGGATGCATGAAAGGCTTGCCAAAATAAATGGCAAATAGCTTTATACCTTTTAATGTTTTTCTTTCCTTTTGTGTGTCAGTTTCAGAGCGGTGGTAGCTCAATGGTAAGGACACGCGCCTCTTAACCGAGGAGTGCGGGTTCAAACCTGGGCACGTACCTCTAAATTTTTTCAAAATCTATGTACGTATTTATACCACTAGCTCGACGGTGAGGGAAAACATCGTGATGAAACCTGCAAATTCAAACAACTTTGGATTTATAACCATGATCCAAAAATTGTCTGGTTCCCCTATCTTAGGGTTATGAAGGTTAGATCGGCAGTCGCTTCAATGTAATTTACTGGACTCGCTAAGTCCTGGATCATAGTCTAAGCGGACCCCGTCTAAGCACGGGACATAACGCTAGGAAGATGAGTGTTATTTAATTTTCAGTACCTATTTGTTGCAAGGGTAAAGGGCATCCGTCGAGAAATTGTCTGGTTTCCCTATATTAGGATTACGAAGATCAGATCGGCAGTCGCTTTAATGTAATTATCAGACTCGCTAAATCCTGGATCGTGGTCTAAGCGGACCCCGTCTAAGCAAGGGACATAACGCTAGGAAGATGATGATTGTGTGAGTGGAAAGTCATTTTGAAAGAAAAGCTCATTCACATCATTGATTTGATTCTAAGAGAAACTGTGGAGAGAGCACACATGTGTATATTTGTTTAATATTTCCAATGTAAATAAACAAAAAATATATATGTCTTATATTATTATTTTTTTATTTTCCTCTGATACATAACATATAAACTTTTAAAGTAAAAACATTTTCCACTCACGATACTCTTGATATCTCCTTATACGGTACATTTGGGTGTCACGATTTCGCAAATACTTACTTAGTAAAACTATGGTGAAAGAAGACAACATTATGACTAAGAGTTGCCCTTTGAGTCAAAATATGACCATGACTCTTTGAAGATGTTCAACTTGAATAATGATTTTTGTACGTGATTCTGAAAAAAAAATACGCGTCACCTTCGTTTTAGCTAAATGTTGAGAATACTAAACACTTACGTTTGCTCATATTATATGTGTATGTAAATTAGGTGTTAAAACATTATATGTATATTCGCTGCAATTCTTGTATAAGTGGATTTTGTTTTATTTAAAGACGAAACATTCCTAGAATTCTTTTCCGTAAATTTTTAAAGCAGGTTATAAATTAATTCTTCAGACTGATGTGAAGGTGATTTGAAATTAATGTGAAGGTGATTTGAAAGTAATGTGAAGAAGGAAGATTTGACTCCTGAGCGATTTAACCAAATGGATTTTGACGCACCCACATAATTCCCTGTTCAACATTAAACAAACAGGAACCGGATAACTGAAATATTTAACGCGTAATAAAACCTCTTTAGATTTAATATAATGTAAATTGATAAAACTTTAAATTTAAATTTGACTGGCTCGATGGCGCATTCGGTAGTGACCCTGCCCCATGCGCCAAGAGTTGTGGGTTCGATTCCCACCTTCTGTGTCTGGGTGTTAATATCCAATATTTAAGTATATATTTGTAATACCACTGTTGATTCTGATATCCGTAACACAAGTGCTTAAGCTACTTACCTCGGAGTCAGATCAATGTATGTGATGTAGTCGGATATTTATTTATTTATTTATTTATTTATTTAAAGCGTTCTTATTACGCTGTGTAATTGTTTTTTAGTTTCCGAATTCCACATTCAAATGATTGGCTTAATGAAAAGATTAACACGAATATTTGCGGAGGTACATTATATAAAATTCTTCTCCTGATTCCAACTGCAAATATAATACTATCGAAATCGGCGAGTGTAAACTTGTTTATTGAGTTGAACCATTAATTATATTTGTAACGCCTGTCGAAGATGCCTCTAGCTAGACCGAACTTCGCGCGGGCTTAATGCTCGTAATACTAAAATTTATTAGTGTATTCATTTTACCCAATTGGCATTACCATGCTTGTTACATTCAAATTATCAGTTGTTCATTTATTTAATTTTGTTTGTTTATCCAATCCTTAACACTTTGTGAGACATTTTCCCTCAAAATTATATTTGTTTTTCAATTTTCCTTTTTTTATTTTTTTTAGTTATTTTTTTGGCCGAATGGTATTAAAAGGGCCTGCTGCCCCTTCGGAGGTTATGAGCGTGATGCTATGTATGTATATTTTATAAAAACCTGCATTGGGTATATTTTTATATAAGATAAACGAGCTAACCAGTATACTTTTCACAATTTCCCATCTAACCAAAGTATAAAAATGATTAAGGGAGCTAACTGCTATTTCAACTGTGATTTTACACCTTCGGAAAATCCGGGTCTAGATAATATTAGGAATGTATGTATCATACAACTAGATGGATTTTCATTTCTTAATCCGTTATACATGTACTTATGAACAAATGAAATATACGTAACTATCATTTAAAGAAAATTGACACTCAGAATTATCCAGCAGGTTAATTTAAATTAATAGTCCGATATTCCCAGTATCGAGCTATGGTACAAGTAATGCTATAATTTCCTTCGGAGTAAGATATTGAACCCGCACAAAGGCGGGTAATTGTAGTCTTCATGTCAGAAGTGATCAAAGGTCGCGGCTTGTGACATTACGCGTAGGCGTACTGCGTTTTCATAATGATACAAATAACAGGGACCCGACGTTAGTCAGCCAATGTTTTGTTTTTCTGTACCGAGTAAGTTCAAATACAATACCTACCACTGTTATGTAGTCAATAAATTGACAAAAAATACACCTTCATACATGCCATTCAAACATCGCATGACGTCATTAAACCTTATAATTTTAACGTACGTGTAATGATGTCAAAGCGACTTGCCATAATGAGGGTTTTTAAAAATACACAATCCGCTAGGTGGCACGAGGGAGTCTCTAGGTCTTATCACTGTCACTATTGGCTCATTGTTGACAGAATGTCAGTTTGTTCTGACAACTAACCAATGAGGAGGGCTAAACAACTAACCAAGACCGCACGTCACAGTTACGCCATCTTTTGGATGTTTTAATTCAAAAAGCCCTCATTTTAATATGATCTTCGCTTGTTCGTGTATCTATTAATAAGGTGGATATGTGTTTCATTTTCATTATACATACTGGCTGACTAAATATTATCAACTTTTTTTTAACCCGGAAGACTTCCTATTCCCTTCTCTTATTTAAACTTTATACCAAAATTAAATTAAGCTCGGGTTCTTTTAAAAACAATGAACCCCATGTTTCAGTCATAGGCATTGCATTACAAAAATGATCGTGCCTTCTGCATCACGGAAGACTCATCAAAAGTTTAATTTGGCCATCCATCCGGGTAAGACAAAAAAATTTAAAATACGCACTATAGTCTAACAGCAGGTTTTCCACAACATGTAATCATTGCCAGTTTTACATTATTTATCTACACATTAGATATTAATACATATGTATGTATCTATATAAATATTTAATATAATCACTCTTAATAAGTGGTCTCAGAACAAATTGATTAAATCGAAAACAATTAATATTGTAAACCTTATATATTTTTCCAATTTCTTAATATTTTAGTTTATTTTCACAGTACTTAGATGTCTGGTAGAAATACATTTCAAGTGATGCGCTTAAAGAACAAATATATTTCTATAGATACGACAAATATCAGTAATAATTTGGATTCATGAAATTGAATCACGTTTCAGTAAACCCTAGACGAGCTAACTAAGCAAGTGGCTAAGTAAAAGTTAAAATATTCAACAGAAAATAAATGATACCATGCCCAATTGGGGAGACAACAAAGAATGGAATAATAAATGAGTCGTTTTTCCCCGGGCCATGTAAATCACTCTGTCAATCTCATTTAATCGAATGCAAATAGAATTTTTCATCAAGATATTGCAGTTAATAAATTATACATTTGCAAACAGTCGCATGATATTGAGATTAGGGAGCCCTTTAGTTTCTTTTTAAACTTATTTCTTTGAAACATTTTATTGATGTGCTTCTTACATTTAATTACTAGACTTATTCTCATCCGTATAATTACCAAAAATTGTTATAGTTATGACCTTGAGGTGAATTTACATTTCATTGCGTCACGTTTTCCAGCAGAAGGACTACTACTTCCAAGTTTTATGATCCTTTTTTATAGATGTCTAGGGGATATCTGCTATACTTCCAACTCGAATGCTCTAGTGTTAACCCAGTATGACTTGACCTCCCGCACCTAAGTGTACTACGATCTCAGCTCACTCCTTTCACTTCTTCCCTCACATCAGACATACAACAGTTGTTAGTAAACTCTTCATGTTATATAAGTGTACATATTTTACTCAACTTACAAAAAGATATCTCTGTAAACAAACGGTAGCGGTCTCAAAAGCCGTTCTCAACTGTAACAAACGCTCAAATGCAGCCTCAATACTTGCAGCGTCCGGGACCGGGATGCCGCAAAGGACCTTCCCTTGATTAGACGGCTCTGCCCCGGACAGGCATCCCTGCTAATATAACAATCACTTCAGACGCTTTACGGAGATAGTTTTGCTTCTCAAACGATTTCATCGTCAAGCTGAAATTGTTTTGAAGTCCCAACTCGCTGTCTCCTGATGATTGTTAATTTAAATCTGCCTTTGAATCACATTCTATTATATCCCGTCCTGTTGAGATATTATTGCTTTACTTGTAATCTTAATTATCGAGATAGTTAGGTATATTGTTTAGAAGTATACTCTCTAACGATACTCACTTTCTATTATAGTTACTCTAGATGAATATGAGTTACTCGATGAATTATGCTAGTCACATTGTACCCATATATAATTTTTACAATGAACATTAAAAAACATACCTTTATAACTTATCTACGTAATCCAACAAAATGATTGATGTTCCAATGAAGTGACGGAAACGTGTTCAGGCAACGCTTGTTCCTAAATAACGATATTTATCAGGTAATGTTCACGAGCAATCTCAAGCTGGATTAGCGTTAATAATGGGTGATGCTAATTAAATAAAGTGCAGCCTTGCCTATGGAGATACTAATCCGACGGTTGCACAACGATTTGAACACTAGAATGCTTCCTTTGTTTTAAAGTTAACGAATGAGTGCGCTTGAGAGGAAACAGGCAGCGTCCGAGATTGAGATTGGCGGCTCTTATCTTGGTCAACATATCAGGTTTAATTTATTCAGGACATTCAATATCATCAATCAATATATTCCGGTTCTTACAGGCTTATTTGGTACATTTTATTTTAAAGAAAATCTATTAAATGCATTCTGGAATAAAAACTGTATGCATGTATACTTTTGTAGCAAACTCTGTGGTGAAGAGTGAGGGGTAAATTCTTAATAATAAACTTGAATCAATAGGACCAGCGTAAGTGGTTAAGTGAGGACGAAAATAAATAGAAGATAAGTCAAAACATATAACACGCACTTGGCACTGTTTTGCTAGATATAAGACACCAACTTATTTGTAAATTCATGTTAATTGTGATTTGAATCATGCAAATCCTATATTTAGCAGGGCAAGCCAGGTCCACCTTTAAACATCGTAGTCCATCAAAGCTGTCCGCAGCATTGTACAAAGTGAAAAGTTGTCTTGCCTCTTCGCCTAATCTGAGCATGGATCCGCAAAACCCAACGTCGGGTTTTTATGCAATTCACGGAGCTTTACAAAACCATACACTGCTTAATTACATTACCAGTAAGGTATAACGTGAGTAATCGTGGATCCTTGCTCCCCGCGGGTATAAATAAGCTAATCGTGGGTTGTGCACCGAGTGTTGCAATCGCTCCATTGTTTATTGTGCTCAGATGGATACTAGGAGCGTTCGGCATTTGTCGACATACTCGAGGCCTGAGATTGTGAAAATGGGCAATATGTCAACATTGATTTATACACAACATACTCTTCTCTATACTTCGCTCACAAGTTACATTCACAATAAGAGAATTCGTTGTATTCTGAACAATTCGTTAGCATTTGTATGTAAATAAGAGTGCAAAGAAGAGTCAATTTCATTCGTTCGATAAAAGAATTCCAAGTTTTGTGCACTTGTTTTATTGCGGCGGTAAAATGAAAGAAGAATTGAGCTTTGTTTCGCTGTAACAGCTCGTCGATAGTTCTAGACAATCTTAATCAAAGTGTTGTTCCCAAATAATTTGTAACTAATTCTACATCTCGATACATAGTGTAGAATTCACCAAATTATTGAACTTAAGCTAAAATTATTTCTTTCCCTGCATGAATTTAATGCTTAAACTCTGCGAAAAATCAAAAAAATGCATAAACTTTAGGGCTATAAATATCATCATCATAATCAATCAAAAGCAACTATGAATTAAATAACAATTTTATACTCTTACGACAAGATACATATGGCAGAAAGTGAGTCCGAAAGAGCAGTTACAATTCGAGAAATAATGACACAAATGCTCATGTCATGCCACGAAATGCATTATAAAAGATTAAAACAAAAAATGGACGAACTTTGCATTAACAAACTTTGTTATTGCAAAAAGAAATTGCATTAGTTTCGAACTGGCAGCTACAAGCTTAACTTTTTCTCTAATAGACTGTTTATCATCTCCGTTTTAGGGAACCTTATCAATTAACAAATAACAAAATATGACCGGCAACAAGTTTACCCCTGATCATTATTCTAGGCACGCACACGCACGTTGCTGGGGCGACTGAGGCTTAATATTCTAGAAACAGCCAGTCGACAACACTACGCCACGGTTCACTAAACGTTTTTTACGACACACATTAACTGCAATTGTGTATCAATTGTGTGTCTGTATTAATTTTGTTGCTCTTTCAATCATCACTTACAAAGTGAACCGACATCGTTGGTTTAGAGCGAATGCATGAAGAGCCATATTAGACAAATAGTAGTCGAAGAGTATCCATTCGCAGGATATCAAATCTAGAAATCAAATATAACACTAACAATTTATAAACTTCCAAACTGACATTAACTAAAACTTAAATAAAAAAAAAAGCAAGCGCATGGTGTATCGGGTTTTAAGTATGTGATTGTGTAGGCGACGAGCTAGCCACTTGTCACTAGTTTTTCATAATTTTCCATCCAACCCAGCCCAGTTTTGTTTTTTGGCTGAATGTGGTTAAGACTCTTCGGGCATTACATTTATTATTTCGGGATATATGTTTGTATAATATCTCTGCTATATTTTTATTATAAATTGTATCGCATTTTTTATCCTTTAAAAAGCGAAGATATAAATATCAATAGTAATATAATGTGAAAAGTTAAGTTCACGAAAAACAAAATAAAGTATGTGAATGCTACAAACTACCCTAATTTGCAAATCATTAGTACACACCATTAAATAATAGATATTGTTTTATTATTCAGGGTCTAAAGTCAGGTGTTGTAAATTAATTTAAAAGTCAATAACCATTAACATTCACGCAACGAACCAGCCGCGAGCTAAAGCCCGCAAATAATAATTTTTACGAGCATAAACAAATTATCCTAATATAAATAATATTATGCTAATTTACTCACTATTCACTAGTGATGCGCACTGATACTGAGTTGTTTAAACCGTAAAGCTACTTAAAATGTCTCATTGAAAATTCATTTTGAAGTTTTATAGAATTGATGTGTTTGTTTGAACACTTTTATATAAAAAATGCTGTGTACTAATTTTAAACTTGTTCCAAAAAAAAAACAATATATCAAATGTAAGTAATTATTATTTATATGTATTTGGATTTAAATAACTAAAATGACATTGTAAATTTTTTATTAAAAAAAATTACGAAAACAGTTGGATAATAAAATGAATTTACTTGTTTTTTAATCATGCGTGTGAAAAACACGTGTAAAAAAATTCTACTAAAGCAGTCTTCGCCAAAAAAATAATCACAAGGAATTACCAACGTGCAGTGGCACCTCGAAAAACTAAGTAAATTAATTGATTAGTCAGTCGGTTATTTTACATGTCGGTTTATTTACCAGAACATGCACTCAATTAGCAACAAAAACCGCAAACTAACTTTTTACATCACCAATTACCTACCAAAGAAAAAACGTATTCCTGCACCGTAATACTGATTCGTTCAATCCCAGTTGCCTAATCTTGCTGAAGTGTGTTACAGGAAATTAACTAGATAATTGTGTTTAATTGTACGCTAATCACAACCATCTGCTCACAGAACTGTAACATAGCAAACTCGCCTTGAGAATGGAGATTTCTATTTTTTCACAGCGCAGGGCGTTTGCCTAACTATGAGGCAACGGCGTTTGGAAACGAAGACCCTAGCTCTACTTTATTATACATTGCACGTCGGGGCACTATTAATCAAAGGCTGAGGTAAAGCGCAGCTCCGGACTAGGTGAAACAATACGACAGATCATTGTTCGTGCTTGCAAGACTGGCTGAATGCGTTATCTGCAAGAAGTGCAGTGCTCGCGACCCGTGGGAGCTTCCCACGTGCTCGCTGTAATTACTCGTTAACCAACAATTTGCGCCTTGTGACAGCACCGAATTAGCTTTGTTGTGGCTAATCACTCACTCAGCTGCGATCTCTCGGTCGCGGCCTGTTATTTCGGCAATTTGTAAACTAAATTCGACTGGCAATCTGTATACGTGTGTAGCTAGAGATTGTCTGTCGAAAACTACTCGGGCTCTGATGATGAGGTTCAGGGATTAAACAAGGTTCTCACATGCACATTATTGTCATTTGTTTTATTAATAGCTAAAAAACGCTAGAAGTCATAGATAAAGAAGATGCCACAGCTCCCACTTTCTTGAAGAAGACCAGTATAGTCATACTTAATGTAGAACAATCTAGTTAGACTCGCTCGATATTATGTAGAGCATCTACTCTATATAAACTTAAATCATATTATGTAAGCTTGAATAACGTTTGTTAACAAAGCAAAGAGTAGTCAACACTATGTCATAATAAAACTGAGACCACTTAAATTATCTGCTGATTACATAATATGACATCAACACAAAGCTCTGGTATGTAGCTTGACGCGACTCATTAATACATTAGCATGAACTGCCATTACAGTTTCATAATTCGTTCTGTAATTTGTCAACCGAGCAATGGCTCAAAGTAAGACATTTACTTGTCCCGACACTCGCGAATGACTCAATTTGTCAAAGCAATTTGTGCGGTATCAATTTCTGATGTATGCCCCAGTAACACAGTAAGTCATTGTTGTTTAATCTTAATGTACACCTAGCAATTATAATCTAATTCAAGCCCGGGGCGTACTGCATTTAGGACGGTTTTAAACTTTACCTTATAAATATGTATCTCCTGCGATATGATGCCAGTATACATTATCAACTTGCTACACAATTGAATAATGCAACGACTTATAATTAATCAACTTTATTGAACATGTTATCTCGCTATGACAACCGTGCAGATCTAATTTTCTGTTCAAAACGAGTTAGCAACACGCGCTTTGTGAATTATTCAAAACAAAACAGTATCTATTATCGAAAGGTATTGCACAAAAATCCATAAAATTCAATGAAATCATCATTACCGAGCTTACTAGAAACCTGTCACGAACATCATCATCTCGAATCACGATCGGAATTACGAGATAGTACGCAATCCAATTTCGTTGACGCTTGCGCCGCGGTACAATGCAATTTGCCATTCAATGCTTGAACACGTATGACATATTTCCTCACTAGCCTATTTTCATCTTTGCGCCGCGCGGCCGACGCGAGCACAAAATAGCGAGTCTATTTGTCGATAGAACGTATTGACACCGACGTATTCGTCTCCGAGAGTCGCAATAGAATAGGCGCGCGTGTCGCCGCGAGTAGGTACGCATTGCATATTCCTCACGGTCCGCCGTCTCCAAGTATCAAATTTATTTTTATGTATATTTTTATTGTTTGCGGTTAGGATTGTCGCCTCCTTAGGGGCTGTTTGTATGCGGTCTGAGAAGAATTACGTGCGCGACCGAGCGGATCCACTTTAGAAGTAGCGATAAAACAATTTGTTTAGAGAATGTGCTGTATAATGCGGCTGCATATGGCACTGTATGAACGGAATCAGTAAACTAGCGTAGTTTTAGTGTTTATTTTATAGCTGAACGTGTCCATTGGGTGTGCTGAAGGTTCACGGAGCGGGGATGAAATGCATTTTTCCATATGAAATGAGCGTGGTGCCTTACGTATTCAGTGCAGCTCTTATCCGCGATTTCGTTCGCAGGAACAATTATATTATTCTGTGTCTGTTAAAGCTATTCTCACATAGTTTACATATGACACTATTTCATAAGTCAAGTTCACTAATATATCAAGTTACATAATTTTATTATTGAACTACTATTACATAGAATTTTTATAACTGAATTACGCGTTTAAACGTTCGAGTTCAGACACCTGGTCCACTCAGTTTAGAAAAAAAATATGTCAATTTATTGCATAAGATGTTACGCTATGTTTATCGAAATACGCTTTACCAACATCCAAGATACAAGACCTACCAAGTCCATACTTCGATGGGACTACTATCTTCGCCTTTTAGCGTTATGTCCCGTTCTATGTAAGGGACCACGTAGGCTTTTTTTCTTGACCCGTATGCAGTTGCCTAATCTATCTTAAAACTATATACCATCCTGTCCTCATTTAGCAGCGAATCCAGATGTTCCACATCTAAACTTATCTGAATATGCATCATAGACTTGCACGGTAAATAAATATCTGCGCAGATATGCAGTTCCCGAGCGGCGAACATTATGAATGGCCCCCTGATTGTGTAATTTAGTTAATCCCGCACTAATTGGGCGGAGCCTGCCAGTTTTCAATTCCATAACCGAGTGCGAGAACGTTGTTTTCGAGTAAATGCGTTTCCCGCAGGGATAAGGCCGAGCTACGAAAGCGTGGCCCCATATGTCACTCACAGACAAGATTTTAAGCAGCTGCTAAAAGAAAGTTCGGGTACAGGGTTTTATTGAATTTTCGTAAAATGCATGCTTATTACGCTTTGTATTCGATGAGAACATAAAGAGAAAAAAACTAGTACTCCTAAAATGTTCCGAAAATCTTTCAAGTATTTTCTCCCGTAGATTTGGCCCCAAATAACGTCTTAACGTTCTTTAAACAGTTAGCGACACTTATGTATGTGCAACAACATGTAATACAAAAGAAAACATCGAACAGGAGTGGACTAACATAGACCATAATGCAGTGGCGGACTACCCGGGGGGCTAAAGGAGGGGCGGTCCGCCCCGGACCTCAGATCCTGGGGGACCTCATATTATCTCCAAGTAACCCCCCCTAGTCCAATTTCGATCAAGCTCGTATCCCTACTAGGGGTCTCGTATAGCTCTTTGCCGCCCCGGGCCAAAAACAGGCTTAGTCCGCCACTGCCATTATGATCATTATAACATTATAATCGATGTGAACCAAAAAATCTGTACTCATATTATACACAAAGCGGTGCAGCATTTGTCCCCTAAAATGTTGCAAATGGACACATTCGTATTCATAGTAATAATATGCAATAGTACAAACAAACTAAAACATAGCATAGTATGGTCGCCATGCCCGATGCGTCCATTGCCCAATAACGCGTTCCGTAATGCGCAAGTAATTAACGCGTAAATGAGCTATGATGAATTTTAATTGGATCATTGTTTTACCCGCGACGTGAGCCGGCTCACAATACGTCATTACGTGGTCTGCCACTGTCACTGTAACACGGTTATGTATCAACAATGGTAACTATTATGGAAAGCTTAGCGCAAGTGATAGAATCGCTCAGATTTTGAAAACTAATTAGAGAAGCATTCCCATTCTCAGTCCAGTTTTAGAGTTCTATATTTAGAAATATTTCTATGACAAGAAAAAAAGTTAGTCCCGTGTTGGTCTGGGACTTAAAAGAATTTGCCAACCGTGTTTCTTGCCTAGCATGTCGTAAAAGTTGACTAATGGTATATGGGGTTTTGGGTATGTGATTGTGTAGGCGACGAGCTAGCCACTTGTCACTAGTTTTTCGCAGTTTTCCATCTAACCCAGCCCATTGTCCCGTGTTGATCTGGGACTTAAAAAGAATGTGCCAACTGTGTTTCTTGCCTAGCATGTCGTAAAAGGCGACTAATGGTATATCGGGTTTTGGGTATGTAATTGTGTAGGCGATAAGCTAGCCACTTGTTACTACTTTTTCACAATTTTCCATCTAACCCAGCCCAGTTTTATTTTTGGCTTAATGTGGTTAAAGGGGACTGCTGTCCCTTTGACTCTGCCTACCCCTTCAGGGATTACGGTCGTGATGTTATGTTATGTACAAGAAAAAAAGTGTAGTGCAATATCAGGCATGCGTTTCCGATATTGCTGGTACTTTTTTTTTTGCAGAATCCTTTAATATTGCTCGTAGACAAAATAACGATGGAAACTCACTGTAGTAAAAGAATTTGTAACATCCCTGTTGTTTTATGGACATTGGATCTGGTAATACACGGTTATCAGTTTCATGGAAAGACGTTATAGATTTTTCTAGTCTAGTTATTAAAACCATTTTAACTAGTAGCATTTTATTTTTCCTTCGGAGCGTGTATTTATATGAACCGCGAGGATTTTGACCGCCATCTAATCTTCGTAACTGAACCACACAAGTAATGTTATGGTATTTCATTGTCACTATATCCTCAACATATGTATATATTATAGACCAAGTGATGAATTGGTCATTATACAAAATGATCGAGCATTATGAATAATGACCAATAGGAGAGAGTAATTTTATAATATTAATTCAAATATTTACTTATCGGGGCATTGTACGTAATGTCCATCACCTATCGGGAAAAGTTATAAATAAACATGTTTCATTACTATTATTTTTATTTCGATATCATAATCCTCCTATCATTATGTCCCGTGCTTAGTCAGGGTCCGCTTCATCTCTAAATCTTGGATCATGGTCTACCATGATCCAGAATTTGTAACTATGTAATATAAAAAAATCTTCGCTTCTGGCGCTGTAGGGTCGCAGTTGTACCCAACACTCCTTGCTTCGCTTGTCGTCGTACACGTATTGACAATATAATTTCAATGGTCTCTGATTGGTAAATGTATCACGAGCTTGTTCCCCTCCCCGCACATTGTCCAATGTAGCTTTATTATCATATTGCCCAATGGTCACCTAGCAATATTCATAATGACCAGACAATGAGATAAATAATGAAGTTAAATAATAATTTATCAGTTTGCCCGATATAGCTAGCCGTCAATACTCATAATGCCCGGGCATTATGTATAATGCCCTCATTAATAATTTTGTCCATAACATATAAAGTTTCAGATATGAACTTATTTTACCACAGTAGTTTATTTACGTATTCCGTATCATCATCAGATTTTTTATGTAGCGCTTTAACTGCTTATAACGTCGTAAGTATCTACATAGTGATATTCAGGCCCCGAAACAGGTAATTACTGAAGAGCTTGCTTTTATACCTACTTAAAAACTTTCTACTACTCAACATCTGAATAATAATCGTCTACCAACCACAATTTTCACCTCAAATATGACCCATCATAAATGCGCTGAAAATTTTACAACCTTACCTTTATAACTCAAAGTCATAAACAAGATTTAGCCGTGATATTCCTTACTATCCATTTCGTTACCACGCCGCTCCGGCAAAATGAAAAAATATGCAGGCAGCGATAAAGTTCATGCAGAAATCTGCTCTAAATCGCTAAAACGAAGCAGCCACTGCTAAGCTGGAGTTGCGTTGCAATTCCCTAAAGGGAATACGAATAATTTAGTTTCTGTACTAGAACGCGGAGTCACGTTTAGTCGCCTGAATCTAGCGAAAATGTTTTCGACTGACGACACTACAGGTCCTTTGAAGCGAATCCAGGAAACTGCGCTTTGAAAGCAATCAAGTCGGTGTTAACGTTCAAAGTAATTTCTTTGGATTCGTGCGCACCGATAGTCGGCGGTATTACGTGGCAGGATGGAGATTGCTGGTCCATCTGTTTGAAGTGCCGGTCTCTATCCTGATGTCGGGATTCGGAAAACGTGCAATTACGTGATTGTATACTTGGTTCGCTATTATGATTGTACACAAAATACAGCTGAGCCATTTAAGTGTTTGTAAAAGCTACCGATACTAGAAAAAAAAAAACAATGTAGTATCGTTTCGTTACATTCGCGGTATTGTAGTAAATAGTTCACTGCTCTATAACGAAGTGACATTTTAACTTCTTTTTACGTAATAAACGAGCAATTTGATGTAAAGCGTTTATTAAAATTTACTAAAAACGTCCTGTATAACATTTTTAAATACAAACTTGTGTAGGTAGTAATTATTTTATGTAAGTCTCGACATAATCTAACACCGACATATATTTTATTTGGTTGTGGTTTGGTTCAATACTATTTTTGGAACCAACAAAATACACATACAACAATTTTTAAAGCGACCTTTCTCTTTCATTAATGCGCATTTATTAGTACACAACACGAACAACATTTTCTTTCTGTCAGTTCATCTTTAATGGACTAACAACCACAGTAATTATCTAATTAATCTAAGCTACTTTCTTGTAAATGATATCCTGGTCTATATAGTTGTACTGGATATTGTGTGTACTGGAAGTTGTCTAATCTTTAAAAAACTGAAACAGAAGTCAACTCTCAGCACACTAGTCTACCTACTCAAATTCATACAAAAACATTTTAAATAGTAGCTTCTCTTTTTCCTTCAGAACGTATATTCATACGAACCGCGGAGATTTTTAATATCTGTAACGTGCTCTGAGAAAATATATTTCGCTCTGAACTGGATATCGCATATTTCGTTAATGTTTTTATATCTTTAACGTCTTTAATTATTCAACGCTAGCGATGTATCCTGACATTACGAGGATTTCACGACATTTATTCATCACTTAATTAAACTTTCACTGCAGGTCAAATTATTTAGAAAAACAGATGTTGATACAAGTTTTTCTGGAATGCGGGCGCTTATTATAGAATATTTAAATATGTAAGGCAATTTAATTTATGTTGTCTTTACGCATATTTACTTATATTTTATTTGACCTACAAAAATAAAAGTCTGTATAGCGTTTTCCTATGTCTAAAAAACGGTCATTCTAAAAACGTAAAATATTATAATTACATCATCATTAGCCACGGGAATATTGACTAAAGGGTACTTATATAATTTAAAATATTATTATTATACATAATACGTAATAGCGACGAGGTTTTGTGTCTTGCTGATACAGCACTAATTACTACTTTCGTTTCACAGTCGATCATAGTCTGCAAAGTCCGGGATCACGGCGGGCTTCGCAAAAATCCTGTAAACTGATTAACTCCGCCAGATTACGCTCTCTGTGATATAAACCGACGGATAAGAATTAAGTTTCGGAGGTAAATTGAAATGGGGGTTTCGATTAAACCGAGGACGGGAAGAAAATTCGACTTTCATTTGTTTTATACGCGTTTTATTTTATAAGATAATGGCAATACCACGTAAAACTTAAATTAATGACAATATGTGAAACTTTTTAAATTTTGTAGCATTCTTTTTTATTGACGTTTGACTATGGTTACATTTAAAGATCACCTCATCCAATTCCTAACGCCATATTAGACTACTAACGGATAGGTAAAGGTTCAGAATGCAGTAAAGCCTTTAACTTTCTAATACTTATTACGCCTATAAACCTTGAAGAATTAGGCAGAATCAAAGGAGCAGCAAGCACTCATAACTTAAAAAAATATTTTGGTTAAACAGAAAATGTGAAAAGGTATACACAACAAGTGACTAGCAGTTCGTCTATTCAATCACAAAGCAAACATCTAATACACCATTAGTATTAGTCGCATTTTACGACATGCTGTTCAAGGAACACAGTTAGTAAGTTTGTTAAATCTGGATTTTCGCACAGAACAGTATAAACGATTTATATGCAATTTATGCCTGCGAAGTTAATTAAATCCCGAGTGACGTGCATAAAATACATTTTTACGTAGTTGAATGCCACAAATAAAACTCCGGCGAATGCGTCCGGGTACCGGACAAAACCCAATTAGAGATTATAAAATTTTATCCGGTTCCCGCAATTTTACCCGGTTTTAATACACAGGGGTGTTTTTATGCACAAACCTGGTTACGAATGCAAATGTGAATGCTTTAGCGGCGGTTGTAAGTGGATCGCTTTGTCACATTGCCCGGACTAAATTTACATCCGCGCGTTCACTCCCAATCCTGACTAATACTATTAAATCCTTTGACGGTCTAAAAGTGTGAGGGAATCGCTGGCCTATGACAGTTTTTAAAAATAGGCACGCCATTTAGTTCGGCGTTAGTTCAAAGATTGATGATACCTAAAAATTGCCAATCAATTTACTAATAGCCTAGATTTTTTTTCACCATAGAAAGTAACAGTTCAACGCAGTAGAAAATCGCCTATTTATTACAATGCATCAATTTTTTTTATATGTAAAACAGGTTTTGATTACAAACAACTGTATCATAATTTATTGAACTGTTACAAAATCCGCTCCTAATCAAAGAAACTGTTGTAATGACAATGACTCTAAATCAGAAGTTCATTAAACACCTATCTATCATATTTGATGATAATTTGATCCCAATTCAATGTTCTCGGGAGATAACATATTTCTACTGCCCTGTCTTCCATAAGTAAAAGCTTACAATCTGTTTTCCGCTTCCCTGACCGATGAAGCATACATTTTCATCGTGAGGTAAATCTTCGAGAGGAGCGGCCGCGTCCTCATTCCATAACGTGGTTTGCGTTCAGCAACCCGTATTTGATTACTTTAATTGTAAATCAAGCATTCAGGGTGCCTTATTTAACAATTAAAGAGTATTATCAGATTTTTAGGACGCGTTTTTACCCTCGGCTTTACTTTCTTTCTGTACAATCACGTAAAAACAGGGCAGACAATATGAATAAATTTAAAATGTTAAACCTATTTCGTATCATACGTACCAACGTTCTCAGGTTCCCATTAATTTTTTTAAAGTCATGTTACTTTTAAATCACTATTAATACGGACATCAATATTCTTTAATGACCAGTATTTACTACATTATTGTTTTATTTTATGTATGTGTTGCAAGGCAATTAAATTATGTAAAATGTAATAAAATTTAGGCATCTCTGTTTCATAATGTTTTTTTTTGTTTCAGGTAAGTTTGCTGAAATATTATAGCGATGCAAAAATATGTATAAATTATATGGTACGATATGACAGAAACTCTGAGAACCTTAATAAAAATAAGAATAAAAATTGCAGCAGTAACAACGTTGATTTCACAATCAAGATAACCCACCCAAATCGCTTCCCAGTTAACCTAGTGGAAGTTTTATAATCTTTATTTTAATCTGATGCGTCTAAAATCGTAAAACGTATCTAATTGAAAATTAATAAAAAATTAAAAATGTGAGGATCGTACCATATGGCGTTCGGTTCTCGCTGCCTACCCCGCTAGGGAAGTGGCGTGAAGTTTAGTTAGTTAGTTAGTTAAAAATGTTCAACCCTCCAGATCTCGCTTGACGGTGCATAAAGCTGAAAAGATTTAGTTCCGATTACCAAATTTAAAACTCTTTAATCATACAAACCTTTTACCAAATACCAAAACTAGTACACACAGTAGTTATGAAGGATACGGAATGTGATTTTAATTAAAATATCCGGCCCTCCAGACACCGGATCAAAGCCAGTTAATTATTAAAGTTGGTGAAGCACCGTAGGCGAGCGTCATGACCGCGGGCCGACCTTTCACGACGCAGCCTAATACAGCCGACTCGGCTAATTAGCATGGTGCATTCTCCTAATAATAGGTGGATATGCCAAAGCAAATTTAAGTTCGTACTGCTACAAATAAGCCGTATATTCACGTTATTCGACTTCAAAGTAAAGCTATGAGAACAGGTTTTAAGATTACATCAGGACTGAAGTCAAGTATCTTAAGCCATGTTCTAAAATTTTCTTTTGAAATCCAGAATCAAAGCAGATAGGTACGAGATACATCTGACTCTGATACTTGTAGTCAGTTTATTAATATCGAAACTTTCTTAGGGGGACATTCATTTTCAATGTTGGTTCTAGCACTTGTTAACACATAAGTTCAGAAAAAAATCTTGAAAATGTAATTTATTCAACTCTGTTACGTAAAGTAATATAATAAATAAATAAATATCAGACTACATCACATACATTAATCTGACTCCGAAGTTACTAACTTAAGCACTTGTGTTACGGATATCAGAAACAACAGTGGTATTACAAATATATACTTAAATATTGGATATTAACACCCAGACACAGAACAAACACAAGTATTCATCATACGAATGTTTGTCCTGGGTGGGGATTGAACCCACAACTCTTGGCGCATGGGGCAGGGTCACTACCGAATGCGCCATCGAGCTAGTCAAATGTTCACTAACTTTATCAAAATTTTGTCTTTATGTCAGTGGGTATATATTCCAAAACACTTTCCTTCTTACATATATTCTTAATGGATTACAAGAATTGACAGTGGGTTAGTGAGGCAATATATTTGCAAGTGCATTAATTTACAGAATATTAATTATCGGGTAATGTAACATGCCCATCCAACTAAATGGATTCGCAATACCCACCTACCGAGTACTTATGATTAAGCCGTGAGAACTTTCGTCAACTCACTAAGTGCTGAAAATAATTTTCAACTGCTCTTCAAGATGTAAATGATAATAAACTTACTTAATAGTTGCCAAAGTTTTAAAATGACAAGTATTACGCATCAAAGTCTTGAAATCTCTTAATTCTTCATCATAATACAATTTTCATTGTTTTTGTTAAATGTTAAGTCCATTGTTTTTGAAATGATGTTTTGTTGTTGTCTTGCATTGTTTCGGTAAATTAAAATAAATCGTACTAAATAAATTGATACAGTTTATAACGATGTTTGATTTAACAATTTTGCATTTGACAAGCTCGGTGGCGCATTCGGTAGTGACCCTGCCCCATGCGTCAAGAGTTGTGGGTTCGATCCCCACCCAGGATAAACATTCGTGTGATGAATACTTGTGTTTGTTCTGTGTCTGGGTGTTAATATCCAATATTTAAGTATATATTTGTAATACCACTGTTGTTTCTGATATCCGTAACACAAGTGCTTAAGCTACTTACTTCGGAATCAGATCAATGTATGTGATGTCGTTGATTATTTATTTATTATTTATTTATATTGACGACCCAATCTCATCCTTTTTGAAAAAGAAAATGAATTTCTATTAATTTATATTTTTGCAACTGTTTGTAAAATGTTGTCAAGTTGTCAAGAATCACGTCATTAACCATTTATGATATAAAGCTAGCTAAATATTTCAAACTTCAAATACCTGCTTCAATAGTCACTGTTTTTCCAAAAAGTAGTCGTTAATAATATTTTAGCCTTCATAGAACTTTCGTTGAGTTAACATTTAGTTTCCAAGTTAGATTTACGGGCACTAAACCGCAACGAAACAGTGTTACTTCGGTTTTCTTTGGTAGTTTATGCGGTTATAAATTTGGGCAAGCCCACGCCTCGATCCTGCGATAATTGTAAAAACCATAAAGATAAGGTCTAAACGCTCGCAACCAGAGCTCTTGGCAGTCGACGTGACGTGAAACAGCTGGAAAATTGCTTAATTAATCTTGTGCGTAAATTACAACACAAATGTTGTTGGATCTCGCTATCAATAGATTAGGCGGCATTTTTGTTAGGCATTACAGGAAATATAAGTATTAGAGTTTTAAAAATTAACTAGTACGATTGAAGTAGATACTCGTTAAAGCTAACCAATTGAGCTTATCTTATAGTAGTGGTGGCGAGTCTCAATGTAGCAGTCATTAAAACTCCGTCGCCGTAGATAAGTATAACTAGAATTTCGTATATTTACCACAATCCTTGAAGAGATAAATAACAATAAGTTTCCATGGATTACATATTTTTATAGGTAAAGTAAACAGAAGACTAACTAATTTAAGGTGAACTGAATTGAAGTTAAGCCTAAATCATTAAATTTGCATTTTACAGTCGAATTTTAGCAATACTAATCACAATAATAAGGATGGTCCATAAAAGAAATCAAATTCTTTACTTGAAATTGTATGAACGAAATGAAAAATGTTTGTGACCAACATTCAATATGAATGTCTGCTCTTTCGTTGTTTTGTTATTAAATTCAAAACAATCTGTTCTCGCATTCATATATCTTAATGACGACCATAAACCAAAATATCGTTAGTGGTTTTAATAACTATAGCGCATATCACATGTTGGGCAATATTTTTACATCGCAATATCATGATTAGCAATAATTTATAGCTGGATTTTTATAATCATCACATTACATGCCAATATTCTTATTTCACGCACGTTTACGTACCACAGGCATAATTTTCTTAATAAACGTCTATTTTACTAAGATTGATGGAGGTTTTTTTTTCGGCTAACCAATCAATGTTAATTATATATTACACATCGCGGGAGACCATTATTAAACGATTTTTGTTTTACGAACGATTTTTGGTGCTCATTCTGAGGCAGTTTTGCACGTTACTACTGTAATTACTGTGTTATTAACTAATCTCACACTATAGACAGGGTTGCACAGAAACAAACGTTCGACAGGCTGAACATGAATTAACATACTAATAAAAACAAATCTGTAAAATTATTCTATAACATAGAATCTTGTTTTTTATTTGTCGATAAAAGGTACGGGCGAAAAAACAAAAAAAAATTACGATTCTTGCTTAACTGGCACAGTATTTAATAAACTTGAACAATAGGTATCACCGTCTCAAAAATTTTGATAAAGTCATTGTATATATATATTGTATATAATCGGCTTTACCTCTTGTGAAAAATAATCGCTGGATAAACTTACCATTAATGAATACCTCCCTAATAGTTACGCTGCAGTTTTGACAAATTAAGTCACCGTTATAATGTACACGAACAACCCTATCCACAGCAGTTCGGTATGGTATCGCATAATTACAGAACGCGCCCTGTTGATGGACACTATGGAAATGAGCTTCTGCCATAAGGTATAGACAGGTGGTTGTCGATGGATACGTAAAAGGCACAACACTAATTAAGGCGAACGCAAACTTTGTGCTGCATTTTGCATGGCTGTCGAATTTACCATACATCCAATTTATGTCTCAACAAGATATATAAATCTATACTAATATTATAAACAGTGGCGGATTTACAGTCTTGGCCGCCCTAGGCCCCAGGCCATAATTTTCAGTACTAAAGCGTCATCACTTAATTTTTATTACGATTGGCCGCCTCTAATATCTGGCCGCCCTAGGCCCGGGCCTACTGGGCCTTAGGGTAAATCCGCCACTGATTATAAAGAGTAAGATTTGATTGTTTGTTTAAATTGAATAGTCTCCAAAGCTTCTTTACCGATTAGATTTTTTTGTTCACCAATGGAAAGCTACTTTATCAGCGAGAAACATAGGCTATATTTTATCCCCGTATTGTATTAATCTGAATCCGATGGTAAATTTTCATTTGTTTGTACTGACGATTTATAAGTGCTTATTTAAGCCTAAGCGTAAATAAAGATAATTTCATTTCATTTCATTTTAAACCCCGTATTCTCACGGGAACGGGAACTACATGCGTGAACCCACGGGGCGATGCTTGTTAATTATAAGACATCACGACAATTATACAAACATCTAAGAAGTAAGAGAATAAAATATAAATGATCAGAGAATTTCAATAGACTTAACAATATAATTTCTCCAAAGGTTGCCAGCCTGCTTTATATTCCTAACATACACAAACTAATATTGAGTGAAGGTCCGCTAAAACAACAATGAATAGCTAGCGTATAAATGTTCATTAAGTTTTAAATATCGGGTATAGCCGTTTGACGCCGATCAATTTGAGCGTCGCGCTGAGCGACAGCGGTAATCCTGCGAGATGACTAGGGACGTGCTGAGCTTTATCGATATCGATGTAAACCCTCATGATGTAACTAAAAGTTGTAAATGACTGACTTGACTTGACTGCAATAAATACATTCCTTTTATCTACTGCAGTGACAAGTAGTGACAAGAGTCTAGATCTTCGCCTTCACAATCACAAAACCAATTCCAATACACTGTTAGGCGCTATTTACGATACTTGACAAGGAATACAATATGGACATACTTATTAAGTCCTAGGACAACATAGGACATCATGTGGGACCGACTTACAAAGTAAACTAAACAGTATAAATGATCTTTGAAGTTTCTGCGTCTAACGCCACTAAAAGTGGAACCAATATTAAAGTTCTTTATATATCGATATCGATAATGAGCATTCCGCAGCCCTCGAACCCGCTCGCACCGCAAGCCATTTCCCGACGGACACGCCCGAAATCATAATCGTGTTTGCACTAAGTTGATTAGCACCGTTCCGCGAGTGTAACCAGCGAAACAGCACGCCGTCCTTTTGGCCATGTCTATACAATTCATAGTCTGAGGTAAATAAGCAACTGAGTCATATTAGTGGGAGGAGTGGTAGCTCAATGGTAAAGATAAGCCGAGGAGTTCTGTTTCAAACCCAGGTGTCTCAAAATAAACGGATTTAATATCGCTTTCTCGGCGATAAGAGAAAAAATCGCGCGGTATTAAGTTATTTAAAAATGCGTAACTATGATCGGGCGGGCGGGATCTAGGTATATTCGAACCCGCGACCCTTGGTTTTGTGGCCAAGGTGTCTATCACTCGACCAACGAGCCTGTCATCTATATATACTTGTAAAAATGAAATCTTATTTCCCTTGGTCACGGCATCAGGCGAGAACGGCTAGACTTTGGTTGAGTTTGGTATGTTATTGTCAGGTGAAGGTTCTCATGAAATAATAAAAAAAGAAAAATGCGCGGAAAATTAAGAGTGGAAAGTCCGTGAACGGGGCATAACTAAGTGCGCCGGGTCAGCTAGTTTTATAATAAAAAATAAAAAAAAACTGTCCAATTGAGAACCTCCTTATTTTTTTAAAAGTTGGTTAAAAAATATAAGTTTTCAACGTACATTTGATTGATTTTTTTACCTAAACTACTTGCTGTTAATAATACGAGTATAACAAACTTCCTGCCATCATTTTTTTATTTGTTCCCTCTACACTTCCAAATTGATCCAATTACTGAAAAGCGATAAATCAATATTTTCGAGAAACTTCTCCCTGAACTGAAATTATAACTAAATTGCATCATTTAACAATACCGCGTCCGGCTGCCTTCGAAAATGCGAACACAACCAAATCATGAACGTATTTACTTTACTAATTACTCTATCAGCACAATTTCTACTAATTAATCCAGTAGATGTGTAATTATTGGAGTAACATGTTTCTTCCTTGATCTTATGATTGATTCATTTCGTTTCGTTTTCGTAGTTTCCTTCATTTTTTTCGGTATGCAGCGTCACTCGTCTCGTCAAAGAGTAGTATCGGACGTCCGATTCGAACCAACTAAGCTCCAAAGTGGTTTCCGTCAGCACAGCGCAGTTGGTTCGCTTAAAGGATTCTATACCTTTTTATTAGAATTTCGGGTACAACAGGAGCATGAACAAGGCGCGGAACAACAATCATAGTAAATCCTTGCCAAGCGAAAATCGCTAGCCATTTCCTATCGAACACGCCGAATCATTATCGTATTTATACCCATGACTTTACGTATGGTTTAATAGCACAGTCCGTGAATATAACCATCCCCCGAATACTGCGGGCGAAATCAACAGCCGACCACTGAAATGACCGTCCAGACTCAAAGTCATTAAAGTTCAACCAGATGTATTGACAAGGTTCTGATAATTACGTTTGCTCGCAGCTTTAAGTAACATTAAATATCGTTAAGCGATTACCTTATAACCTTACCACAATATGAACATTCCATTCACAAACTAGAATCTACATTCTATTTTCATTCCCAAATGATACAGGTGTTTCAGCGGAAATGTATTGCACTATGAACGTAATGCGTGATGATATCTATCGTCAAACTAACATACATACATATCTACATACTCGTACATACAATTTCTTTTTTTTTTTTTGGCTATGAATTTTAAGGCATTTACTCCTCCTTGTATTTCGGGGATTGTGTCTGTGATGTAATATATTTATATATTTATATACTATATACTATATATTCTATACTATATACTTATACTAATATTATAAAGCTGAAGAGTTAATTTGTTTATTTGCTTGAATGCGCAAATCTCAGGAACTACTAGTGCGATATGAATTTTTTATTTATATATATTTATTTAGTTCTCATAAGCAGACTGCTTATGAGAACCTAACACGTGAAAATTCATTTAAAAGTTTTATCACTTAAAGAAGCGAAAGGAAGTAAGTGCGAACTAAGCCTTAAACGGAAGTTCAATAATATATAAAATGCATAGAACTTTTTTTTTATTACTTTACAGCATACCATGATTAACATTTAGTGTGATTATGTGCGGTTGTACTAACACTGCATTTCGTATGCATGAGGACATTACTAGGCAGTGGCTTAATAATTCTAATCAAACGTATGTCATTAAGTATTTTCTTCGCTGCTGTACAAGCTTTTATACGGCCGCATTCGAAGAACAACTAGGGTTGCCAACTTTTCTTTTATCTATATTAATATTTTATAGAGTAAAGTTCTGGTTGTTTGTTTGCATTAAACAAGCTCCGAATCTACTGGATCGATTTGAAAAAATGTTTCACTAATGGAAAGCTTCTTTATCAGCGAGTAACATAGGCTATACTTTATCCCCGTTCTGCTAGTTATTTATTGGTACATATAGTGTGACTCTTGTTAAGTTAAAGATGTTTGACGGTGCGAAAGAAGAAGAATGCAGGGTGTTAAATATTTAAAATCTTGCTATTGGATACCGGAGAATAGAGTTAGGTAAACCTAAAATAACATTATATAGGACGTTACACTCGGCAACCAGAAAAAGTTATTTTGATAGAAAAATATACCATAACATTTTTGCTTGACTAAATATAGAAATATCCGCCTAGACATACTTATCTTTTAAGTACTAAAACGTTGGACCACCTTTGATTTCACTTTGAATCACTAAGCTTACCTAAATCGTGAATTCAAAGGATTGAATTGCGTTTCGGTATCCCTGTCTCCGTATTTTCAAGATCTAAAAATAATCGAATTGTTCAGTAACTTTTAAGTATTAATGTCTGAATTCATTCATAGTTTAGTATCGAATGGTTTCTATGAACAAAGAAGAAGTATCATGTAAGACGAATGTTCAGTGTTAACTAATCAAAAGGCTTACTGTTTGTAGTTACATCGTTGACATCGGAAAAGTGGAATCAATATGTTGCGCTCATATGAAATAGGTACCATAAAAATCTAAATATCCGACTAAATTGCAAGCAACCCTAAGCGCCGGAATAATTCCACGTCAATGGAACGCTGACTGCTGCCACTCACGGTTGATCCGCATCGATTAGCCACGTTCAATGCCCGGCCCGGTCACCTTTGCCACTGCACCATTGTTACCTACCGAGTCGGCGGCGAGGCATAGCCATAAGTGATGGGTAGTCTTGACGCCATCTTGACAATCCGCTGCACACCTCGACGTCAGAGATGTGACGTGAGCTTGATGCTCAGCTGTTTGGCGACTAGACTATCGGTTTGTTCTACACTTGTCTAAAGAAAGAGATCCGGTACGGAGAACATCTTTTGATATGAACATTCTTAACAGTGTGTATTTTTTTACTGTTGAGAATTTGAGACGTTCTCCATGAAATATCATCGTTTCGTCGGAACTACAATAGAAACCTTATAGTCATCTATAGTGCCTTCTATCAATTTATTACATATTTATACAAAATATTAGGAAATTGGTCATAAATGTGTTGTATCATATTATTATAACGTTAATTTGTTGGATTATTATATCATAGAATAGTGTCAATACAAAAAATATATGATTTGTGCTATAAAACTTTCTAAGGTGCGGTCAGACGCTTGTTTAAGAACAACATTGCATTAAGGAGATATACTATCAAAATTCGCCATATTTCTGTGGTCTGTGTTCGTCATAATAAGCTAATATACCAACATGTACCTAAATTGTACCTGGAAATGTATCAATAGACTCACTGTCGGACTGTCAGACAATAGCCTGAACTAGACCTAGTCATTCGATATCTGATTGGATTATGTGGGAAACACCAGTAACCTGGAACGCAGCTCAACGACTAGGGTATTCAAATGTTTATAACGATGAAATTATAATAAAATTAAAAATACAGATCTTTTGGTGTTAATGTATGGGACAAGTTTATAAAGATACATACTTACATCACGCCTACCATTACTGGAGGGGTAGGCAGAGTCCATGGTGCGATAAAGTTCATAAGCCAAGTTTCTCCAAGAAATAGTGACAGTCGTCAGCTCGTAGCCTACATAATCACAAACCCAATGTGCAACTCACCAACAATCGCCTTTTACGACATTCTAGGCTAGGATTACAGTTGGTTCATAATTCCCAAATCATCATCTCCCTAGCGTTATGTTCCGTGCTTAGGAGGGGTCCGCTTAGATCATGATCCAGGATTTAGCAAGTCTGGTAATTACATTGAAGCAACTGCCAGTCTGACCTCCATCATCCTAAGATAGGGGAATCAGACAATTTTTGAATCATGGTTACAAATCCAAAGTTGTTTGAATTTGCAGGTTACATCACGATGTTTTCCCTCACCGCCGAGCTAGTGGTATAAATACGTACGTGCATAGATCTGAAAAATCCAGAGGTACGTGGTCGAGGTTGAACCCGCACTCCTAGGTTATGAGGCGCGTATTCTTACCATTGGGCTACCACCACTAATAATTCCCAAATATATATCAATTATTATTGATATTGATACAACATTCCCAAAACGATAATTAAGAAAACCAATCTTCTAGAACCAATCTATTAGATACTATGAAACCATCAAACACTAATCGAAAACGATCTTGCAAATCTGTGTGAGGCATTTATCAAACTGAAACTGTAATTACTCACACCTGAAGAGTGTTAACACCAAATGCTCCTTACGATTACGACCCAATAATCGGTGTCGACGCAAGCCACGCCGGGGAATTACAATTAAGCCGTAAATTATGTAATCGTCAGAAGATTCCGTCTAATCGATCTGCTTGCACAAGTTAATTGGTGTGCCAGTGGAGGCAGAACAAAGTAAGTAAATGTACTTTGATGTACCTACCATAAAATATATGGTGACTATACTTTGAGTACACTCGACTTGTGTATGCGACGAAAAAAATACATTTATCTATTTCTATAAATAAACTAGTTTTATTAAATCACTCTTGTTCAGTTCATCTGGTCTAAGCTGAGACTGGATGAATTAGCAATCATAATCAGTACTTACTTAAAAATAAATTTATTGGCAATAAATGATTTATAAATAAATAAATTATGAATATTCAGTTGAGATATTCGTTTTGTGTCTTACATGAAAAAAACTGCTTACAGATTTATTCAGAAAGTGGATTTTCCCATGATTGGTCCAGATAATTTATTTTTTTGAATAAATTGATATATTTTAACAACAAAATACCAGATTGGTATTCCATATTATTGATATGTCGGCTAAGAAATTTCACAATCTTACTATATCTAGAACATCTCCATCTATCATAACCAATAAATCCAACATTTACAAATAATTAACAAACGTATATTACGTTTCCTGCGACTTGGAATCAGTTTCAGTTAATTAAAACATAATTGTATCCTTAATAGTTCTTTCAAAATATAGGATACCGATCATTACACGGAATGAAACCTTAATAGCAGCGCAATTCTACAACTGCAATCTTTAAAGTCAGCTGATTGCTCAGTACATGGGCGGCGCGAATCAGCAGCGGTCCCGATCGTCAACGGCACTACCGAACGTCAGCGTCGGTTCATTTGGCAGTCATTATTCTGTCGGGCACGTCCTCCGTCAATCACGACTCAAGCTGACGCTACATCAATGACGCGTTGCCACTTGGGGACGCTGAATGCCGTTAATCTCCGGAAAGCCATCAGATTCCCAAATTGGACATTGATTTTGAGTTAGTTGCATGCAACATATGCGCTGTTGAAGAGATAGTCACAGTCTTATGTTTACTTATGAAATAACTCCTTGATAACTGTTTATAAACTGTATTTATATTTATCTTATATATAATAGTACTCCAAACACGAACTAGGTACGCAAATTGCACAACCTACTAAACCGTTACATAAAAATTGGTACTGAAATTATGACCTCAAATATCGAAGGGAAGTTCTGAGATACCTAATATTCTAATGAATGTATTCATATAATTCACAGTGCGCGTCTTCAAGTGACCTACCAATTTTCATAATATTTCTTTTGAAGAATCCATCGTCACATTTATTCAATGTTTCAAAAAGTATCGTCGTCTTTATCGTAATTGGTCAAAATACGAGTGATATACACAAAGGCAGAAATCCAAGTCATGCACACAAAGCTTTCCAGCACAAATAAACGATTCGTTGACAACAATTCGAATAGCGAAACAACCCTTTTCCGAAGCGACTATCATTTAAAACGGAGACAGTAGTTAATTGCACAGTCCTGCGGCCAGCGAGCATCAGCAATAGTTCAGCATTGCGGTGGGCGTCAGTCAACCCTCGGTTCATTTGTCAGTCATTATTCTACGTCGAGCCGGTTCTCTCTCCATCAAACAACTGCAGGTCGTCCTACACCGCAGACCACAGCCGAGATGTGTCGCCACTTAGAGAACAAATGGACACGCCATCAATATCTGATGCGAACATCGTCGTCCATTTACATCGAACAAACATTATACATGTAAGAGTTTATATAGCTATTTCAATTTTTTTTTGGTGAATGACAGCTGAACGAACTTGGGAACTTGAGTGAAATTATGACATCGATTACTTCATGTACACACATATCCTTCACTTTTAATCTCGTATGTGAAACTCACAAGCAGTAAGCATTTTGATACGGAGCCTACAACATCCAGTACACCTTCATTTATGCAAATTACAATCACGGTGCCCTATTCACTATTTGCGGAGTGAATTTCCACCTAAATATACGTTCCAATGGACACTAATACCTCGTGTCACGTCGCATTCTTCCACCCGTCCCACATTGCAATTCGCATCAGCTCCGGTTCATTTGCCAGTCATTATTCGCAGGCACGGCGCTACTCGCACGTTGATGCACTTGGGGTCACATGCAATGATGGAAGTCGCCATATAACCACAGTATATACGCACCGACACTTACTAGCACTGTAGGATTTAGAGGCAACAATAAATTCGAGGGAGTCCGATAGTAAGCCCAATCACATTATACGGTTTATGGTTTTTTAATCTTATCATTTAATGCGATTACAAACGGCCACAGAATTGTTGGAACACCACATTCGCTCCGTTTTTCGTAGGTTCTGGTCAAAAAAGTATTATTATCCTAGCCATAAAATTTATTTGATTCGTATGTGGCTGTAAACGTAATGACCTTCTGCTTTGAGTGTAGAATAATAGTGAACTTTATCAAAGTTTGCAAACAGAAAATAGTAGTAAAAAAAGGTGTTTACTTAATTTCCCATTTATTATGTTTAATTACCTACTTATAATGAACATGTTGTCTATTTCACTCTAATATTTCATTAGATATGTTTACTATTTACGTAAAGCCACTAGAAAGATTAATTCCATAATACATTTTGCTTTTAAATTTTGACTGGCATTATAATGCAAAGCAGCAATTTAGCTTTAATAAAATCACAGTGGATTCAGATGCCTTTTTTATTTGCTAAAAGCGCTTCAGTCAGTGCATAATACACTTAAGCCGGATGTAGCAATTACTCCGATTGGTACTGAATTGTCGTGTATATCGGGTACACGTTGTTATTGAGCATTCATACCTACACTGTGATATCGAAATTAATTGATTGCTACATTTCCATTTGTATACAATTCTTGCTTTTTTTTTTCACCGATCAACATTCAAATATAAATAAATAAATATATTTTTTAACTATACCACAACATCACATACATCGATCAAACTCCTAGCTAAGTAGCTTAAGCACTTGTGTTTATCAGATTCAACAGTGGTATTACAAATATATACTTAAATATTAGATATTAACACCCAGACACAGAACAAATACAAGTATTCATCATACGAATGTCTGTCCTGGGTGGGGATCTAACCCACAATTCTTGGCGCATAGGGCAGGGTCACTACCATATGCGCCATCGAGCCAGTCAAAGTTGAATTATAATACGCTTATGTAACAAGTAATGACTAAAAAAGGCCATGTAAAATTAAGTTTATATGACGGTTAAAAGTCAAAATAACTTTAAAAGCAACGGCTCATAAGTAACTCCGACCAAATTAACAACTTTTTCCTAGCAGCAATTGCATAACTTATGAAATTGATGTGGATAATCATAACAAGAGAACACATTAATCCATAAATGGCAGACAAGTGACTGAAAACAAAATTGAATAACGTTGATGAATCCATTTACAAAGCTCCTGTTAACTGGTAACGTTATTAAGTCGCCGGCTAATTGAATGAGGCGACAAACTCCAAACACCCGTCTCGAGATGTACACGAGTACGGTTCCGTTTGCTTTGATAAAAGCCGCTGTACTATTGAGTTGAATTCGGCTATCCTTACGCCTTTCGCACGAAATTGAAAATAAATACAATTTGGACCGCGAATTAGCGGTTACCATCGAGTGCAAATAGGTAACCAACATCCCCCTCCTCCAATGAAAGCATCTAGAGCACTGGATTATCAAATAAACACAAACAGGATTTTTTTAATATCATACGAACATATAGAAAAGAGTAGGACAATAGTCCTTAAAATATTACATCATTCAGATCCTAGTTGTAGTTGTTAAGATACCTACCACCGAAGACAATCTGACTTAAAAGACCAAAGCGAGCTTCTCTACAAGAAGTATTTTAAAAGCTACTAAAATATTGTGCATTCGTAGATGATAGTGTAAGGTTATTACTAAACTTAACAAAATTCTTCATAACCCTAACTCCCCTTATACAAGACATATCTTACAATTCACAACGATCAATTACCAAATTCCACGATCAGTTGAACGCACTCTCGCGGATAACTCGCCGAAAAGCGGATTAAATAACAGTCATTATTCCATAAAACGACAAACATCAAACATGGAACGTGTCATATAACAGATCCATTTGCTTAGATACAGACGGCGTTGTTCCCGAAGTTACGATTTGTCAGCGTTGCGTGATGCGCCGATGAGTTGGAAGTGTCTCCCAATTGAGTTTTGATTGTGTTTCCCGACAGCCGTATCGGAATGTGGGCCGTCGTTATTCATTCGTTACACGCCACTGCAGCCCTTTTATTCGGTGGCACGTCAGAAATCATCAACTTACCATTTACTAGGATTAGTGAGCGGGCAAAATATTTTCGTTTGGCTAAAAAAAAAATTATAAGTACGGTCTTCTGTTTGTCAGCTGTAAGTGCAGACGCTTTTTTATTTATATTTATTGATATGTAGTTATGCTGTTTACATAACATATTTGATTCTTCATTTGCATAGATATATAGTATATAATGTTTAATGTTGATGTCATTTCTTTGTGGTTCGTGTTTTTAATGTCATAGGCACGTTCAAATGTACATATGGATGTGTTAAAATGAACGTTAGGTATTTTTAGCCGATGTACCCGTATAACTATTGAACATATAAAAAAACTGTTATTATTGTTTTCACATAAAGCTAAAACGATGAATAACAATGCAAGTAAAAAAAAACTATGAAATTTTGCCACCGGAAAAATGATTTTAATTTATACGAAAATTTATAACGATCTCCTGGAAAGCTCTCTAACTGTTTTGTAGTGGAAATCAAGAACATTTACACAGTACAATGCTCTCCGAATAAAAACAACTGTGTAATAATCCCCTTGTTTCATTTGAGAAGCAAATAGTGAAGAGCCGCAAGGGATGTTTAATAAAATCGCCGTGCAGGATGCGGCAAGGAAAATCGCGAGGGGCTGGGCCACGAGTGCTCTCGAGCCCGCAGCAGGCCACAGTGTACGAAGAGTCCCGGATACCTACGACAGGTAGAAAATAATCGAAGATTTGCTAATAATGCAACCGTTAAGTTCGCATACTTTATTTGTAGACGACACTTTTGGTCCGGGATAAAGTGTTATGATGACCGCTCTAAAATTGCGTAAGATGCGACAGATATCGTTATACATTCTTGGTTTTTCTAAAAAACCTAAATAAAGAATAAACCTAAATATTTCGAATACCGTATACTAGTTTACTTCTTTCCTTATATTACTCCGCTTTAGCCATTACCTTAAAAAAGCCTCCTTAGATCCCACAGCAGGCACGCGCAATCCTTTAGGGTCAAAGCAGTGCAAAGGGCCAGAAAGCCATTTTTCTAAGAATTAAGTTCGCTAGACAAAATTACATTAAAACTAATTGCTTCAAACAAAATTAAATACAAACTACGCGTATACGTACTGTTTAAACTACGTACACTGTGCCGCTAAACTCGCATCCACCTGCATATGTCTTTATGTGCGCAGCGCACATATGTGCACCCTTGGAACATGCATGTCTATGAATAATAGCGGCGGACGCGTGACGCCGAATAAACGCCATTGCGCTATCACGAGCGGTCGTGATCCGCGATGGGGAAGCGATATACCTAGCATTTACTGGTAAATTAAACAGGGAAATACTTGATTCGTGTCGCAGAAGATTGTTTATCTGCTTCTTGAACACACAGTAGAAGCTTCGCTAATAATGTTGATTGTGAGGAATATACGTTTAAATGAAATTACTGGCATATATAACATTGTCGATGTTGACTTTCAAACAACTACCCAAAAAAAGGTCTTCAACCATTAATTTTTTTGCATAAAATTATCATCTAAAATAATCACTAACTTATAACCATGTAATTAAATATCCGTAATAAATCAAGTTCCAAAAATAATTAAAATTTTCAAATACAAATATCCGACAGATTACCTAAATTACATGAAATCTGAGTCAAGTAATATTAGTAATTTTAATTCTAATAAAATCTACCAATATTTTTAAAATTTTGTATAATCTATTATATACCTCTCCACATAGAACCTTTCTGGTACTTAATCAACACAAGGAAAAGAATATTTGAACATTAAAATAAAATAAAAAAAACACTGTACCGGTCGCAATGACCTAGCCACAACCTCGGCATCATTTCTAAAACCGTACTCAAGGAAATGAGATAATTGTTTCGCTATACTCACTCACATTAATAACTCCAGTTTTTTACAAGTACAACAAAAATAGAAAATCGTAAGCGAAGTTTCGTGATTGGGAAATATATATTTCTACAAAACAACCAGGAACGATGAGTAATTTAATGAGATGGTCACGCCGGGTCATATTTTGTTTCACCTCATAAAGGATCGGATTCAAACAATGGTGCTTAAGTGCTTATGCATTGAGAGGTATTACCTAACGCATATTCACATTGCATGAATGGTGAGAGCTTAAAATCATGATTTATTCACTGCTATATGCCTGTATACTGTATAGTGCAGGGAGGCTCAACCGTTGGACAGTGGCAACAATAAATACTTTTAAGAGAACTAAACGATAAATCGATTGTATTGAAATCAGGTTTTGGGTATATGATTGTGTAAGCTACAAAATAAATATAAAATAAATATAAATTCTTCAGACTGGCACACAAATTCCCTAGTCCCAAACTAAGCTTAAGCTTGTGCTATGGATACTAGGTGAACGGATAGACATACTTAAATACGTTTATAAACATCCATGACTCGAGTACAAATATCCATGTTCATCACACGAAATATTTGCCCCTAGCGGGATTCGAACCCGCGACCCTTGGTTTCGTGGCCAGGGTCTCTGACCACTCGACCAACGGGCCAGTTAAGCTAGCCACTTGTCACAATTTTCCATCTGACTCAGTCTGGTTTTATTTTTTTCTGAGTGTAGTTAAAGGGGCTTGCTGCCTCTTTGACTCTGCCTACCCCTTCGGATTGTGGGCGTACATAACTTATATTTAATAACAAGTCTAAAGAAAGTCTTTGTGTGGAAACTTATATCGATAATAATTTGGACATAGAGATATTTATCTAGGTATTTTTTCCAAAATCATCAAAATTTCAATCAAATTTTAATAAGTACTATCACGATCATAATTTCCTTTTTTGGAAAATCAACGTAGTATTTGTTTAGATCGCAAACCATATAGAAAAAGGAGATGACTGTAGAATATTGTTATATCTTTCTCCTATATTAATGTATAGGTCGCCAACCTTGATATCCCAACAAAATCAAGTCATATAATTGTCGATTGTATAACCAAGAAGTCTTTAACAAACGACGTTTCAAATCTTCAATAAAGGCCTTCTATCCCTATAGAATAAGCCTCTCGAAAGGTTACCATCCCCTGCACAGCTAGGCGGTCGGCGTAAACCCGACGATCCTTTCATTTGCATGTTTTCCCTGAGCAATATCAAATATCGAACTATGGCGCGTCTTAGCTGTATCGACGCTTATTACACTTCGACTACGTAATTACAGTTCACCAACAAACAGCACAGGGCTCGGAATAAATTATTCATGAAAGGATAATCGCGATTAAAGCGAGTACAGGCGAGTACTCATTCATATTCGACTCTATGGTCTCCCACGTCAATTACTGCTAGTTTTTGTTGTTACAACTTTAATGTAGGCGAGCATTATACAAATCTTTTAGGCCTTTCTGTCAGAGGCATTATATGGCGTTTTGGTAGGAATTTTGGTGTGAAACTTGGGCGGATTAATCTGGGATCGAACTGTTACACGATATTGCGATCTATATACTCTTTTCATATTTATATTATTTTATTGATATATGTGCCTAATTTACGTAAAAGTTTCTTTTTATAAAATTATGTACCAAGTAATATATAAGTTATTAAAATTGGAATGGAAGATTTATATAATTGTAAATCGCTATGGATGTCTCAATAACTAAAGGGGCTTTGTCTATTTACAGAAAAGTAATATTCTAATCAGTAAATAATTAGATCTGGTGTACCCTGTCAATCAATTTTCGAGGGGAATCTAGTAACATGTTTGACCCAGTTCTTATACAACCTTCAATTTACAATACCATGTACCTATCTCCTATATTGACAGCAATGCCAGCATTGTGTAATATCATAACACAAAGGATCTGATATCAATAAGAATCTGATAATCGGGTCAAAATGATTTGATTAAAGCAATGTTACATTATTATTATGCATAAAGTACCATTTTTGTAAAAACATAATATCATATTAGTACAAATAAAAATATAACCACGGATATCTTATATATCTTATGTTAGATCTTATCCGCAAACTTTCCTAAATTCAAAATGCGGTTATCCTAAGCGCTAGCTATAAAGTGCCAAAGGTCGAGAACTAATGTCGTACGCTGCACTCGATTCACCTGGGGCGAGAACTCGATTTCTCGACTAAGTCCAGATGAGCTTTGCTCAGCGCTACAACGTAGTCGCATAGCACGTTATCCGGAAACGGTAAAGCCGTGAGCGATCGAAACCACAGAATTTCTTCCTCGTTCTCATGTAACCGAAGCTGATGAGCAGATATTACGCGTAATCGAGGCATTAACAACCTATATAAGGTTCCTGTAGACTAACATCGTAGCATGTTAAATCGCATCAACGATGTAACGCTCGAAACTTATGTACAAGCTATTTTGACACAGTGGTATTTAACTCCCGTTAAGCTACCAACGGTAAAACCATGATAGGCATACCTCTGGTTCCTGCTGATAAGTCATGTATGTATATTTATAATAGGTACTTAAGTATGTTCATCAATCTAGAGAGCACCGTGCAAGTACCATATACAAGAATAGACTAATAAACGTGAAGAGGATAATACGAACAAATGTTATGTCGCTTTCAAATCATCATAATGTTTTGCATTTTTTTTTTCACTGCCCTTTTGTGGATCATTTTTAGGAGTGCGCTACATATCTACATATAAGCCAGATGTAAATAAATGGCCAAATACCAATTAACACAGTCATTATTTTACACTGCAATTTAGTCTACTAAATATACTCAACCCTTTACACGCATACAGACATAAATCATAAATCAGGATTATAAAACAGCAGGCACGCTAATGATCCATAACAGTTGTCTATGCAATCCCTTCATAAACCATCGATATAGCATCATTATTGACAGATAACGTTTTAGTTTACAGTCCAATGATGGCATAAAACCAGGTGAAATAATTAGTGACTGTTAAATGTGGCAATTGACGTGCAAAATGCTTAATGCGAATATATCTATTGAGAAGCGTAGCCCATCGGTCGAACGCTCATTAAACGAAGCTCACGAACCGGGGGTATGCTTGGGTAATTTACTACGGGCGTTTAAATGGCATTTTATGATGTCAATTTCGTAATAACTGTGTTTCGATAGTGGTATTGTTTTGGCATACAGCCTTAAAGTACAGCTAAAGGGAATTGTATAATGGAGAGATTATGAGATATGAAACGATCTTAGTCTCTAGTTTACGAGAATAAACTTTATGCAGTAATCTTAAGCTTAACAAACTCACAAACTTTCGGATCTTCCAGAAAAAACTTAATAATGATTTGATGGAAGCTGTGTCTTTGACTATATTTAATACCTATATTTAATTATTTTTGGAAACTGCATTCATTTAAGAAACAATGTCCTGACATAATATTTCTCACAATAACAAATAATTGTTCTTTTTCAGATATCCTGACTGCCTTATCTTCATTCTGCTGTTGTCGGAACTTAATGTAAGTAAAAAACTGTTTTAAAAAACATAAATTTTAGTTACTGTTGCAACTAATCAGTTGTGATGATCAACTTAAACAATATATCTAATATTTCTTACTTAGGTTTAACATAGATACTTACTTAAAACAATTTACTTTACAAAAAAATGTTAAAACAAACGAGACTCCAGGAAAGCCAGTCCATTCATTAATATTACGTTAGTGAATAATTTTGAAAATACGTCGCCCTCATCCCCTGAGCCCTGTTTAGTCCGTTTTAATAGAAAATTTCTTTATGTAAATGTTAATTTGAAAAAAGTTGCCGGCGTCCGTTCTGAACGGTGACTTGGATGAAAAATCTATTAGCTCGGTGATTTGAAAAAGTGTTTTCAGACCTTGCCTATCTACGGTTTACTTTTAATCTACCTGATCAAAATGTTTTAGCAAGTGAAACAACTATAGGGAAAATTTGAGTTAGAAGAGGGAAATAACACCTATACATTACACGCGGTGGTTTTAAAACTACTGCATTTGACAGAATGTGACGTCGAACAAAAGACAATATCAGATTACCTATATTAAAACCGCAATGATAGCTGTTTTGCCAACGCCAGTGTATATAATTGGCCCTTAAATTCACTTAATAATCTCAATCAAAACTGTAAAAGTTTAATGGACATATAAAATAACTAGGCTAATTACTATTTTGTGAACATGAAACATTGCCGAGATATCCTTTGTCGCTGCGTGGTTGAGTGAAATTGTGCTGTAAAATTATTAAAATGAGGCCATTAATTTTAACTCAAAATTTATGACGATAGTAAAAATCTATATTTGGCATTTTACGTTATACAGGTTTACTTAGTAATACTACTACTCCCTACATATTTAACTCAAGAAACCATGTTTACCTAGACTAAAAATGATATAAAATAATTTATTTCAATAGTCATCATTACGGTACAATAAACTTAGTCAGAACTTAAATGCTTCGATCTTGAGTTCATTACTTTAAGATTTACATAATAGTGAATCATGCTAACATTCATATAATCGTAATACTTATAATACGAAATCAATCAAACATTTTGATGGAAACGTCCTCCATGAATGCATTTTTACATAATAGCTCACTTTATACCGTGGAGCATTCCACAAATGGTTGCTTCGCCAATAATAACGTTTGATTGCTCCGCACAAGTCGTGAATATAATTACTGGCATTGCCTACTAATGTGCGAGGTTAGCCACGATTCATAATATAGCGAAAACAACACAATCCCTAAACTAACATAAACGTTGTAAAACTATACGTAGTTTCAAGGAATTATCTGAAAACTCTTGTTTTCATTGAAGTTAACACATTTGCCTTGTTATGTTATATTATTCCAAACTCACATACAATCCATCACGCAAAGCGAAAAAGTTAATCAATCATTATTTGTACTAATATAATAAATTTGTGATCGTACTTGAATGCCATTATGACATACTTATATTGATTAAGTACGACACTAGCATAATAATAAACAGATTATGAACAATATTATGGTGTATATGTAAGTGTTCAGATCGAGACAGTGAAAAGTATTCGAGAGAATGAATGTTAGCCTGCGTAAGGGATTTCAACTAAATATCATTTTAATGAATGAAACCCGAATATTTACACAAATGCTATCGTACAGAGCAATAGTTACTAACTAGCATGAATTGTAACTATGATGTACTTTTCCAATCTTAGCCTTGTCTTAAATAATGAGCGTTGAAACCTACGTTGCGCCTACGCACCGCTAATAGCTTTTCGGGACCCCAATTAACGCTTACAATGATCGATAGCATTCGTTCAGTAATATTTATCGGCGCGGGATGCGCAGTGCCACGTCTCTCTAAACAATGACTTTTGTAGTACGCCCTTGACTTTTCCATCCATTGGTCGAGGTTACTATTCTAATAGGTTTATTATATTAAATTTTCAATGAAAATTGAGGAAGACATTACGTAGCCACGAGTGGTATATTTATTTATCGACATTTGAATTAATGCTTTTAATGCATACTTAGGTAACAATGACACTGGGTGATTCATGAATTGCGCAATCTTATATTAATAGAGCTTACTGTTTTTACTACTTTAGAGTAAACATTTAAATATGATTTTGGCAAGGTCCTTATACAGTAGGTATTATAAAAAAAGATAGATATTTGTTATTTGATTGATGTATGATTGATATTGGTACGAGTCCTAAACATTGTGTAACTATAAATTTTATGTTTCAGCGCAAAGTGCATACGATGATCATATGACTTAACAAAAATATGTATTTTGATAACTGTATATCCAAATTAGGTCGAGCATTTCTGAAAGACGATACAAATAAGAATCAATTAAGGTACTATTTTTAAGTGTAAACACTGATTTGTTTATTAATCTAATAGCTGGGATAAAAACCTGCGTCTCTCTTAAACAAAATATAATCTGAACTATTTGTCAAGGGGTCTTAGGAAAAGATGCTACGTTTTTACTTAATATATTTGTTATATATCACCGCTTAGAATACAAAAGGTCGCGTAAAACAAACGATGATCGCGCGTTGACAGCTGGCTCTACGACTTGACAGGTCAAATTACGGGCGCGGGCAATTAAACATTACGAATAGTTAGTTTTAGTAATTGACGGTGACCTCCCCTGTCGGAGCCATTCGGCCGAGAGATGAGATTTCGTGCACTCATTAGTGGATGCTTAAATACATTGTTTATGCATGATGCGGCTTAATGATGGGTATCGAGTTACAAACAAAAACGTGCATAAACAATCGATTTTGATTCTTTTAGAAAGACAGTGAGTTTCTAAATATTTTGTTTAAATTTTTATTTGTTAGACTTTGGATATTAATTACACTTGCCAGTTTTTCAAGTAATATCAATGTGTTATTTCGATGATCCGAACATTCGTTTTAAAATACAGTCGCTAATATCTTAATCTCCTTCTTGACATATTGACTATCTTATTTTTTGTAGGTCCAAAATGCAATATTGAAGGTTTATAACAACATTTTATCCGTGACTGAAAATACAACTTATGCGATTTCCCTTAACCAATATAGAACCCCTTAAAAATATGTACATACGTCGAACATATCTGAAGTATTCAATTTAGTACTTTATTTAAATTTTAAGACACTCATACATTTCGGAGGCACGCCTCATAATTTCACAGCCGAAAAATAAAAACATCACAGCGGGACCACGATTTAATAAATACGATTCACTTGCGCCTTAAAATATACGTCGTACCTAATTCAGAGTTTCATAAATAATTTATTTCGGCTCCTTGACATTGTAATTCGAGTCGTGATAAGGCTTCCTGGCGCCCGGGGCGCTCTGTTCCCCGGAGAAGCAACCCTTATCAGTAGTCTTAAGAAATAACAGCAAAATTAGGGACGCTATGAAAGATATTTAAATTCGGGGAAGTCATAAAACTTATAATTCTTCAATTCGCCCACACCGCGAACAGTGGGTGACTGAAGCCGAACTTAGATGGGATTCTGTTTTGAGGGTTAAGATCTATAGTAAGTCATTGTAGTCTTCCTAGTGTCATATCCTGTTCCCAGTCGGAATCTGCTTGGATCATGGTCCTGGATTTAGCGAACATGGTTACATTGAAACCTTTCGTAGTCTTCATGGGGGATCCAGACAAGTTAAATCATGCTAACGCATACAGTAGTTATTTGTATGTGTATATTTCACGATATTTTGCACCACTCAGCTAGTAGTAGAAATCCAAAAAGTATTTTTAATCATTCTTAATTATTAAAAATTAAATTAAATATGGCAATACATTGCTAGCACGAATTACATCACTCGTATTTTACCATTCACGATGGCAAAGAGTTACTCACACGCAGCTGCATATATTTCTTACACCACTATATATTACCTACTCGAAAACTGATTTCCAAACGGCGACGTTGTTTAATACAGTTTATTGTTAGAATGATGGATTGCTTTCAAAACACTTCGGTTTACAATAATTGGATGCTCCGAACGAGATCGCAGGCCAACACAATGGCGGCACAATGACTGCGACCTTGCTGCATTACATCGGTTCAATCAAAATATTGGGCCAAAGGTTATCTGAAGCAACGGGCGGTTGGGCCTCACTCGAGCACAATGCTCGGCTCTCCACCGTCGAAAGTGCTCGAGCCACTCCACCGAGCCCCGAATACCTCCGGAGTCACGGTCGATCGCACGCGGAATCAGGGCTCCGATTCTGGCATTATCGCTCGTTGACTCACTGGGAACCTCTCGCTCTAACAAGGATGTGACAGGCTCGCGAGATAGATTCGCTGCGAGATAAACGCGCCGATCCGAATGGCTAGTGTTGCACGCAGTAGTATGTGGTATGCTGCCAGCAGCCTCTGAAACCCTCGCCAGACTCCAAGTCTACCGATACTCTCGTATAATCGAGCACAGATATCGATAGACTTGTCAATACTATCGATATTATTAGCAGTATCAACTGTATTGTTTTTTTTAAAACAATAGCGTTATTAGCGATATTATTACACAAACTACCATATCCATATCATCAATATTTTTGTCGGTACTATCGATAGTAGTGACGAGGGAATTAACTAATACTATGATGAGGTTCGCATGTTTCGATATTATCTCTTATATCGATCCAATCCATAGGCTTATTATTTTCCAAGGTCATCGATAATGACGGACCGCAACACTAAGGAGAGCACTCGAGGATCCTGGCGGATGCTTGTTAGATCAGCTCGATTTAATCGCATCACGTTTACTGCCGCGGTTAATGTCATACTTAATTCGTCCTAATTAATATTCGTTGACTCATCGCTTTTTGTTCACAAAATATAATATTGAGCATTAGGTTCCCTCGTTAAAATTATCTCTCAAGCTTTCTAGTATTTTTACTTCTTTAGTCTGAATATAATTTCAGTTTAAAATGAAAAGTTACATTGAGTTAATTAATGAAGTGCCTATTCCAATATTTGTTTAACTCAGTTAATATGATTACTTAACGATTGTTTTTTTGAGAGAGCTGTAAAGGATCTAATTAAAATTGTTTTAATCAAATCTTTTGAGCACGCGAGGGCGTCTAAATTGGTTTAACACACTTATTTTACGTTTTCTCTTTAAAATAAGTAGTTAGGTATATTTGTAACTCGCTCGTATAATATTACCGCGTCCTGAATTTCATTAATTAAAACGGCAGAATAAATTTGAAAAACTTAAACCTAATAATTTCATTACGTGATTTTAGTGAAATAGAATCGAAAAATACTTATTGTTCTAATAAACTTTATAAGCATTAATTGACTTCAAATAATTAAGGTATTAAAAATAACTTCTTACGTCAAATACATGGTTAAATATTGTTTTTATATCATCGATAACTAACGACCGCTGATATCAGGAAGGTTACTGCGGAAAAAAAATATCAAAATCTTTTCATATTGTTTGTATTAATTAGCTACCTACGCACATACTATGTTTTATCTAAAGTTGTAAGGAGGCTTGCTACCCCTTTGACTCTTACCCTTTCAGGTATTACGGGCGTGATGTTATGTATGTATGTAGTATGTACGCACACAAAAATGATCATAAACGTCCAAATCAATAACGTTAGCAGGATATGAGACCTAGATTCCTTAGTCAACAAACCGGATTAACGTTTCCAATAACAACGCGATAGTTAACTAACAATAAACACACAGGCGAGTGCGCGGAACTATTCATCAAAAATCTAATTAAGTTCGTCGCGCGATGCAGCAGCGTGAACCGGTGACAGGAGATTAAGTTCAACTTTAATTACGTGCCACTATTCTAGTCAGCTCGCTATTTTACTAGCTCCTGCCTACCCCCCAACTTACTACCTACTTAGGGTTCACACATTCTACCTGGCTTTTGTAACAAGTTTATTAAGACGTCAATGTTGCTCGTGTTCTCGTAGCTAAATTACACCGTATTTCTGTGTTACTAGAGTTGAGTGTTGAAGTGTTGTGAATTGTCACGGCTGGGAGATAACTAAGGCTATGAAATAACAGAGCGATTATAAACCTAAATTATAATCCATATAGTGATTTGAGAGAACATATGCGGGTTTCGCTGCATTGGAGAATATAAAACCGAAGATGAAGAATGACCATAGTTCATGAGTAGTCTTTTGCGATCATATTATCCCCTAGACTTAAACAAACAAACATAACATCACGCCCATAATCCCCGAAGGGGTAGGCGTAGTCAAAGGGGCCCCTTTAACCACATTCAGCCAAAAATAAAACTGGGCTGGGCTAGATGGAAAATTGTGAAAAAGTAGTGACAAGTGACTAGCTCGCCGCCTACACAATCACATACCCAAAACCCTATATACCATTAGTCGCCTTTTACGACATGCGAGGCAAGAAACACAGTTGGAAAATTATTTTTATGTCCCAGACCAACACGGGGCCCTTAGACTTGACAATTCATATTAATATTAATTCTTCCGTTAAGTATGCGTGCATTTTTACTGCTATACTAATCGGGCACGCCAGGACGGGGATCGTTTTATGAGTTGTCAGCTTAGAGCTTTCTACATTTTAGTACCTACTTAATATAATGAGCAGACAATGTAACTCGTGTCAAGTTCAAGTATAGAATTTGATTAAAATACTTTAAATAAACTTAATTAAAATCAAAATTTTATTTGATTAGTAAAAGCTCACGTTGTTTGGTCATTTCGTTAAAGCTTGAATATATTCCAATGTTGCCTTCATAATATCAAATCATCTATAATCCTGTTTCTCCTTTGAATAAACTTCGGTTAACAGACAATGATTTAGAAACCATAATAATTTTAGAGCATGTATGAAAATAATGATGAATGTCAAAGAAACGAGTGAAGTATATATATATATATACTTCATTATTCTGTGCGTCATAAGACGATGTCTTTATATGAATATGTTAGATAAAATATCGGTTCCATTGCATCCACTATATGATTCAGGCTCAGTCATACTTAAAGTCAAGCAGAAAATTAAGAGTTATGATTCGTTTTCTACAGCTCGGCAACCCTACCTCCATGTTGGATACCTGGCGCGGCTGAAGCCAACTCAGCTCGATTTCGCATTACCGCTAAACCATTTTTACTAGATTTCGAGCTCATGCAAAATCTCCTTTCATTCAATTCACGTACTAGACTACGGCCATAAATCAGATTTGTGCCGTCACGTCGCTTTGTGAACTCCGTGCCAATGATACGGGATTAAAAGACCCACCGAACTTGTCTCAATATGTTGCTTTAGGCGGACTAAAAATTACTGGAAACATATTTTCCTAAAGTCTTTTGCACTTTTTTAATACCTAGACCTACAGGAACCGTCTCTAATCTCAAAATTTTTTTTACTAAAGAATGTATCGAGCGGAACATGGAGGTGAAATTCAAATTAATGGTCATGAAAATACAAGTATAATTTGAAATACCTACACCAAAACAAATACCCATATCAAGAAATACTAAGGCCATTTGAGTGCGTTTCAGCATTTACAAATACCATTAGCGCTATCTAGCGGCAGTTCTGAAAACATAGTTTTATTTCATGGAATCTGTGCATGGAATACTGTTCTTTAAACAAATTGATTTGAATGTTGAATTCGCATAATTTTGAGATAAAAAATATTTTGTTAAGCGAAATCAATATAATATTTCAGCTAATTATTGTTAATACGGATTTAAAGGTTAAAGATTAGTCCCTCATTTCTGCATATTATGGTTTCATTCATATAAAATATCCAAGATATGGCTTTTTGTGTAATAATGTCACATTGATATAAAAGATCTATACTCGAATCGCAGGGTCAATTTAAAACATTTGAGATCTAATGGAGCACATGAACAGCTTCGCCAGTAGTTTCCATAAATATGGCGTATCTTATGTGGAGCGCCATATTTCTTCTCTTTAATTGGCCGAATGCCATCCTGTTATACGCGCCGTCGGCTTGGAAGCTTAGAGTGCTTTATGGCCAGCCTCTGGATTTGCTTACTTGATAGGACAAGCCATTTCTTTCTTACTGAAAACAATTTTCAATTGCCATTTTTAAAACCGTTATTAAAATCTTAATACTCAATTAAGGAGAGTTATAAACATGTTATCATGGTTTATATCGAGTGTATAGAGAGCTTGCATATGTTTTATCAGACTACATCACATACTTTGATCTGACTCCGAGGTAAGTAGCTTAAGCACTTGTGTTACGGATATCAGAAACAACAGTAGTATTACAAATATATACTTAAATGTTCGATATTAACACCCAGACACAGAACAAACACAAGTATTCATCACACGATTGTTTGTTCTGGGTGGGAATCGAACCCACAACTCTTGGCGCATAGGGTAGGGTCACTACCAAATGCGCCATCCAGCCAGTCAAAATTAGTTTTATACATATATACATATAATTACGCCCGCAATCCCCCAAGGGGTCAGCAGGGTTAGAGGTCATTAAGCCTCTTCAACTACAATTGGCCAAAAAAAATTGTGCAAATGTAGCATTATGTGATATTAGCACTTTTTTATATTTTTATGTCTATATTTTTCATATCACTATTAACTTTAAAATGTGTTTATATATACGAGTATTTATGGTACTACCTAATTATCAATAGAAACAACGATTAATTAATCGAAAATAAACTAGCTCCCATGACCTTTAATCAACAAGCAAAGTTAATAACACGCCACGATATGAAAAATTTAATAGACAACTATAGTCACTGTAATGAACTATAATGAACATTCAAAATCGACACCGGCGCGGTAATCTCGGCTTAATTAAAACGCTCGGCGGTGGATTAACTAACTATTATATCGATGTATTATCGCGATCCCGTATTCGAATTTTGCCTTTTAAATTAATCGCATTTTAATATAATGATGTTGTCAAAATTAAGCCGGTTCGGTGGTATCATCCTCTAACAACTTTTAAATTATAAATAATTTTTATCAACGAAAATGCAAAAATAACTTATAATAGTGAAAGTAATAAAATTAAAAATAATAAATATGAAATTAATAAGTACGTAGGTATATACATAACATCACGCCCTTAATCCCCGAAGGGGTAGGCAGTTAAAGGGGCAGCAGACCCTTTAATCATAATCAGGCAAAAATAAAACTGGGATGAGTTAGATGGAAAATTGTGAAAAATTTATAACAAGTGGCTAGCTTGTCGCCTACTAAATCACATACACAAAATCCGATATACCATTTGTCGCCTTTTAGGACATGCTAGGCAAGAACCACAGTTGGCACATTATTTTTAAGTCCTAGACCAACATGGGACAAACTCCGCGCCACTAACTAGACGTTGAAGCTTCTCAGGTGCTCCAGCTTAACACGCAACTTACGTCACACATTGACATAATAAGTGCTCCAAATGACAGATATCCGATATCTGCTATCCATAAGTATCTCACTCACACATGTATAAACGTGGCTTCACGCTATAGTATGACAGCGTGGAGTCCTTCTTTTTTACTAGTCCGTGGTGTAAGTTAATAAGTACAACTTTTACAATGCCTGGTTCACCGTTGTGGTACACAAAAGAAATGCGTACTGATGATTAGACGTTTACTCGGGTATCATCATCTTCCTAGCGTTATGTCCCGCGTTTAGACGGGGTCCGCTTAGACCATGATCCAGGATCTAGAGAGTCTGGTAATTACATTGAAGCGACTGCCGATCTGACCTTCGTAACCCTAAGGATAGGGAAACCAGGAGATTTTTGGATCATGGTTACAAATCCAAAGTTGTTTGAATTTGTAGGTTTCATCACGATGTTTTCCTTCACCGTCGAGCTAGTAGTAAAAGTACGTACATAGATTTGAAAAATACAGAGGTACGTGCCCAGGTTTGAACCTGCACTCCTCGGTTAAGAGGCGCATGTCCTTACCATTGAGCTACCACCGCTCCGTTTACTCAGTTATAGATAGGTATAATTGCCCCTTGTACTAAATATCCAATCCAAACAGATACAAATGTTCATTTGTGAATTATGATTCACTGGCATTGTTTTTAACCGTTCATTATTACATACCTCACTAGCTTAGATGTAAATTATAAAATGCACAGATAAAACGACGATACTTATTTTTCTTTATGTTTAACTGATCTACTTTTAGAATATTAATTCACGCCCCCGTCCAAAATCCAAAACTCCTCACGCTATACTTTACCTAATAATTCGATAACATAAAGGCTTTGATGATGGCTATTGATTATTTATACGCCTCACCGCGTAATCAAGTGGCCGGCAGCTTCGGCATCAGATTGAAAGTCAAAGCTCGTTAAATATTGTACAACGCCTCAGCTAACTGCCATTTTAATTAAAAATTTCAATCAGCGACCTAAGAGAGATCACATTATTTTTCTATTCGTTGGCAAACAGAAGCGTTAATATAAGTTTGACAGCCATTAACGGAATAACGCTCTGCCCCAAAGCGTGGGAGTGACTTCATTATACAAAAGTTTGACACCGTGAGAGGTGAGAGAAAGCGTGGGCAGACGACCTCCTAAAATAAAATATTTTTTTATATCTATCTGTCTTAAAATATTGTATTATTTATAAATAGGCGCGTTTTTTTTATATTAAGATAACTTATGAATACCCCACCGATGTATTTGAAATAGAAGAATAATAAGTCAATAATTTTGTGAATAATCTTTATTGGTGCTCAGGCATCGGCAAATACATTCAGTCATTCCGAGCTTTCATACGATCCGACATAGCTATATCAAATTAATTATAAACCAATGGCACTGGCAGACATATAAAACCAAACTTTACTAATTTGATTTGCTTACAATCAAAATTTTGTTAGACAAACTGAAATGGTACGTTACATTCTCGTATTATTTTCAATTTCATTTAAATCTTAATCACGTACTAGTGAAAAAAGAAGGATTCCACGCTGTCATACTTTAGCGTGAAGCCACGTTTATGCATGTGTGAGTAAGATTCTCATGGATACCAGATTTCGGATATCTGACATTTGGAGCGCTTATTATGTCAATGTGTAATGTAAGTTGCGTGTCCAGTTGAAGCACCTGAGGAGCTTCAATGTGGAGTAAGTGGCGCAGGTCCTTTTTTTTTACAAGTATGTGATCTTAAACATTTCATGCCCAGAACATGTTGTCTTAGAGTACAAATGTATAAATTTATATGCAGTTTTTTGGAATGTCCACTCGTACTTAAGTACTTTATTCTCTAAAACAATCTTGATTTAATGGGTGTTAATATCAAATACTGCGTTTTTGTCGCAATACAGTAAACTAGTAGTAAATAGGTGTAATTTAGTCACTGTATGTATGTTTTGTATGGCTTATAACCTCCATAATTTTACCGTTAATGTCTTGTAATAGGTAATTAACTTAATATTAACTTGTGCAAACACACTTTTGCATTTGGTAATCATGGTTATTATCCTAGAGTTACATTTAGTTATTGGGTTAGTTTGATTGCATGGGTCATCTATGCTATTAATATGAATTAAGTAATTATCATCTTATGTTCGTCGGGGTCTTAAATAGCGATTAATGGTGTACTGTGTTCTGGGTTTATAATTATTTAGACAACGAGCTTGTCGACCACTTGTCACTACTTTTTCTCAAATTTCAATCTTACCCAAATCATTTTTATTTTCTAAAAAATGGCTACAGTGGCTAACTGCTCCTTGAATGCAGCCTTCAGGGTCTACGGGCGTACTGATAAATGTATGTATGTAAATTATTTTAATAAAATTTTACCCTAAAAAATAATTTTACAGTAAATTTTATGATGAAAGTCAAACTACATCTTTGGTGTGACCAAAGCAGACAAAATTTATTGAATCTGATACGATGATGCGAATCGATAAACGAAATCTAATCCGAACGAATGTTTGCAAATAGCAAACCCTTCAAGTAACCTTAATTTATCCAAACATTCAGTTGGCAACGTGTGTACATGATTTAACTGCGGCATTTAAGTAAGTAGGTACATAGGATCGCTCATGCTAATGTAATTTATTAAATGCAGAGCATTTAGAATGCATTGAGTTGCAATGGCGCGGTAGGCACGCCACTTATCACGGCGATGCGAATCGTGGCGTTTCCCGACGGAGCGGTCACGATCAAGACACATTATGACATTTATTGGCCACACACGGGACTGTCCTTATTCTGCATTTGCACAAATATTGCATATCATTAAAATAGTGTCGCAAGTTTGCGTCTCTCTCGCTCTTTCAGTAAGCGCGTATCGTGCAATTCGGGATTTAACTATGAAAGTCGAATAATTCTTATCTGGGCTCAAGAGCCCAACCATCGAGATGGTTGACCAAAGTAAATAAATTTAAAGATGTTTTAATGTTTCTTTATGTTACTTTTCTAAATAACACTGTACACACATTAAATATAAAATGCACATCCCGACTACAATGATAAGTTTTTTTGTTGAAGACGGTCAAATTGTACAAATCGATCGAATCAAGACGTCTTCCATCAAAATTAGAGAGTTTAATGGGCTATGTTGTATGATGCCTAAATACAAACTTCGGTAATACAATACTTATACACATGTACTTACTTAAATGCATGTATAGGCTACAAAAATCATTTGCTTTCCCTTGGTCGGATAACATGCTGCAGCCCATAATCCTCGTGGTACGCTCTCGAATAATCGATCTCGATCAGGTCTTTGTGCTGGGAGTTTGTTGATTCTGATTTGAATAATACAGTTGCTATGTTAATTACAGAATTAAATCAATGTTGGTAGGTAGTTTTTAGAAGTAATTTTTTTTTAAACTTTGAAGCCTCCTCAAAACCCACCTTCAGAGGATTTCTTATTACTAATATTTTGTTTTGCATAAAATATATCAAAGACTTCCGGAGATCGCGTCGCGGGCAAGCAAAGGGAGATGTCACGTGAATGTTAATTCCCCTCGATTAGTATTCAAGGCGAAACAACAACTAATAAAAAGGAGGCGCCGTGGGGAAAATTGAAAATATCCGCAACCGTCAGGAAAATGAGGCGGCCTCTTCACGGCGTGAAATTAGAATCGGCGGCGTTTCGGACGCGCGTCACGTGGCAAGCAACTTTGTTTACGTTCCCATTTGATTATAATCTAGCTGGAATTTCCTTAACGAGCGCCAGTAGGTTTGGACAGGCGGTGGCATGGCGTCAGATGCCCCTAGCGCAAGTTTAAACTCGCCGTCACGTCTGCGGATGCCTGGCATCTGAAGACGTTCATCACCCTTGGCAAATGAGTTCCGTATAAATTTTAAGACTAACGTTCACTAGAGCTAGGGAATTTGAGAACGGTGTAATTATGGGAATAATAATTAATATTAAAAAGCAGTACGTTTATCTAGGTACATGTCCGCATCAGCGGTGATCGGCAAATTAAAAAAATAGCTCTTATATGTGCACAACGGTCAGCTCTAATCCAACATCTCGCAACTCGCAGGATATTTGTTTAGCTGCAGCCCCTAGGCTCGCATTACGCAAGTCCGGTGGTCGCGTCCGGGAAGCGCTAAGCGCTTTGCCGCTTAAACGCCACTCGTGCGTGGCTTTCAGCGTACTTCTTTTTGATTTTTCATCGATTATTCCCCATTCATTAAATTGAAAGGCCTGTTGGAATCGTGAACGTTTCAAACTGCGACGCGAATTTTGCTGTCTATGCTCTCCCTGTTATAGAAGTGTGTACGTTCATAGGCATATGTAAGGGGAACAATAACAAAAGCTCCCTACGTTCATGTGTGTGTTAAAGACTTTATTCCAAAAGTTACCTACTTGTGATGTTCCAAAGCAACATTCCAAAGATTTATGTTCAAAATTTTTCAGATGTGATAACAGTTCCATATAATTTCGTTGAGCAAGCCAATCGCGTTATACTATGTAAGTATATTAGTAATATTATATTTACTTGCAATGGTTGATACGTATTTGTTCGTATCTTAGACTTTAATGTACTATGGAATAGTGGCTATCCAAAAATCCGTTATCAATTTATCACACTCTTACACCGAGTTCAATATTGCACCTTTTGACAACACCAAAAACAATGTTAACCGTTGTGCGTTCATGAATAGTGGACACAAACCATTTCCGACTTTGGTTTACATCGGATGAAATGTGTTGCAAAATGGAATCGTCCCAATCCTGCGATTGGCCTGCGCTATCAAGGCTTGCATCGGTGTGCAGTTGCACTCGGCCGCACCGCCGGCTCCCGTTCGCTATTGCGAACTACGAACACCACTCATTCAAATCAGCTCTGCAGTTTATACGGATTTACGGTACTTCAATCTAGTTTCTGGCTTGTTATGACTGCATTTTTTTATTTTTAACTACTATTTAAAAGGTATTACTTAGATCAATAAAGGTTGCTTATTTCATATCTGGTCTATCGAATATATCCTTATAGAACAACAAACATCAGCTACTGTACGATTTAGGGAATCCGATTTAGAAAAATATTACTTACTGCCTGTGCCCGCGGTTTTACCCGCGTTTATGGTTAATATTATAATAGCCTATATCCTTCCTTGACAAATAAACTATACCATAGAAATTCGTCGTTTTTTAATTCGGAGCAGTAGTTCCTGATATTAGCGCGTTCAACCAAATACACTTTTTAGCTTTTTATATTAGTTTAGATTAAAACTCGGTAACGCTCAGTAAACCTCAAATCGGCTTGGAAGATATCACTAGATACGTCATTATCAATGATATTTTCCCAGTAAAATGAATTTTTATAACTTGGTTATAAAAAATAATTTTACTGGGAAAATATCCGTTTTTTATAACTAGGTTAGCTTGCCTCAGTTTACTGAGCCTTGCCGAAATTTAAGAAAAATGCAGTACATAAATTGCTTTCAAACGCAACTAATTAGCAGTTTATAAGCTTTTTTACTATTTATCGTGCTATTTTCCTGCACCTAATTAAACCAGTGGTACAAATATCCTCGATTACAGTATACATTTATATATCCAATTAAACGCTGGTCCCTTGATGACACGTGATGCCACTTGATCATCGTATCGACTCACATCCCTGGAACCACTCCTAACTTTATCATATTTTATAAAAACAGTATTTTCCGTTGAAAATATTACATACGCACACGTTGTGTAATAGAATCCGGTTTAAACCGGATCGGACATTCGTAACTGCAGTGGTTCCAAACCTTTATCATCCTAATTTGCCTTTACCTATTTTTTTTTATTTTTACTGGCTCGTTGGTCGAGTGGTCAGAGACCCTGGCCACGAAACCAAGGGTCGTGGATTCGAATCCCGCCAGGGGCAAATGTTTCGTGTGATTAACTTGAACATTTGTACTCTAGTCATGGATTATGAACGTATTTAAGTATGTCTATTCAATCGCCTAGTATCCATAGTACAAGCATAAGCTTACTTTGGAACTAGGGAATCGGTGTGTCAGTCTGGACAATTTATTATTATCATTATTAAAACGCCATAACTCTACCCTAAAGAGCAATTGTTTTACCCCTTTAGGGGTGATTTTCCCCAGGTTCGGAACCGCTGCTCCTGTTATTCGGTCCGTGCTCCGTCAAGTACGTACACTCGGCTTCGGCACTTGCGGTCCGATCGGCACTCATCCAAATGAGGCTGGTTCTTTCTCCCCAGTACGAGTGTACCGGACTCGCGGTATTTTTTCCTTTTAGCGAGCTGCCTTTTTGATTCCCCGTCGATTAATCCCCTTTCAGACTTACAGCAATGTTATGCGAGCGGCTTTTAGTTCGATGCTGTTTTGATTTCAAATCGAGTAATCCAATTTCGAACGGATTTCCGAGTGCAGGAGTGGGTCCTTTTTTTTGTATATTAATGTCATAATTACTGTTAATATAAACTGTTTTTTTATACTGGAAAAACTAATTGTCCCCTAAGGATAAATTCCATAGCATTAAGATTCTCAAGCTTCTCTTTTTTAACAAGACAGTACCTACACACGAAAGAAATTGTTACTACTAGCCAGTATAATATGCAAACGTATTATTATATTGTCAAGGAACTTTATACCTACGTTCTATTACCGATCTAAAAAGCTCAGCAATTAATGACATCATTTTAGGCTCTAATTATATAACTAACGCATAGTATTAGGTGTTTTATGATCCCAAATTGCTTAGTCGCTAACGACAGTAGGTGTTAACACTTTAATTACCTTCAGTACGAACGCGTTGATTATCACTATAATCATAGAAATTAAATGTCAAAGTGTCCAATTTAGTCCGTAATCAATAACAGGTGAGGCCAAGTACACTGTTAAATGTGCCCACACGTGTGACTGGTGTAAGGGGTATAGTCGCTAGCAAAACTAATAGTTACATTATTCAGAAATAGCTTTGATAGTCATTTATTTTATTTTACTGCCTTAGCAGTTTTGTTATTTGATCTTTTCTTATAGATTAAGAGAGAAAACTTCGAGACCAAAATTAAAAATGGTTTTTAAAAAAAAATACTATTTTATTACAAATAAGAAAGGCAAATCCTCATAAATAATAATAACTTGTAAGAAGTCATAGATCTCGCGACACAAGTCATATATAAAGTCTCTAAAATTAACCGATATCAACGCGGAGAAGCCATTTTGTCTTTTTAACTTGAAAAACATAGCGTTGTTTAAATGTTATTATATATACATTTCTAATAGATATAATATATACCACCCAGTCACACATTTCTATCCATTCCACCAAATACCAGAATGGAACAAATCCATCTATTAATCAAACAGTGATATTAATAAGAATAACAAACTTCGCAAAGCGCAAACACATAACCAGATTAGGTCCCGACTGTACCGCCGTTCGTTTGTATTAATTTACAAGAGGCAGTAATATCGGGTCGTGGGTTAAGGTGCATTAGCATGTTCAATTGTAATCTCGGCAATGGCAGCGTGCATGCATTATACATGCGTATGCGCTCTGCGGTGCGCGTCGCCCGAGGCGGTGTGACCAGCTTGCTATAATTTGCAAATAATGCCCCGATTGGTGTGTTTAGTGGCGAAATTATTCATAATATTCATTCGTGAACTTGATGCGATTACGCAGTGAGTGACCTGCATAGAACTTAGATAGATAGTTGACATGTTGGAGATAAAAACCAGCTAAATGCGAGTCGGACTCACGCACGAAGGGTTCCGTACCATTATATTTAGGTACAACATTAGACACTAAACAACTTAATATTCTGTAAATATTTCAAGTGTCGACCTGTTGCCGTTATTAATATCGACTAAAAAAACGGCAATAAAATCACGTTTGTTGCATGGGAGCCCCCTTAAATATTAATTTTATTCTGTTTTTAGTTCAAAATGTATATATACATTAACATTGAGAGTTATTAAATCCTATTGTAGGTATATTTAAGCGTCGGGCCAACTATATATGTTTTACAGGAGTAATTAAATAATAGGGTTGGTACAACAAATTAATTGCTATAGTTTTAAAAACCTATCAAAACACAATTGTGTTTTATTAAAACACAAAACGAAGTGAGTTTTTAACTTAACAACCGCCGCAAAACGTTTGTCTACATGCCCCATGATTGTGATTGGATACATCATTACCTATAGGCTGCAACGCGTTAATGTCGATTTCATACTCATTGCACATTTTATTTTTGTACTATAAGGCTATTATTACGTAAACACTAATAAGGGACAAGGGGTATTTGATTTGCTTACTTTTGATGACGTAGAATTGGAGAATTTAAATCGCGATTACGCTAGCAAGAAACACCAAGAAATTGTGTCTTAATTGTACTTACATTAAGAAAAAAGGGAGGGGTTTGTGCTTAACTTACGTACTGGCTATAAGCCTAATTTACTCACTTGTTATACCAATATAAGGACAAGGATGAAAACTAACAAAATCTGTTTTCATAATACTTGAGCCACCCCTATGTACATTCCGAATCCTATTTTATCGAATATACAGAAGGATAATGAAGACTTTGATGAATGAAAACTGTAAATGACGACCCCCTACAATGAGTAATTTGCTCGATCCCCACAATAATAACAAGTTTAGCATCGCATGCATTGGATTAATTAATTTCAATGATGAACGATGCACAGCTGCTTGGAAATATTTAGCATTTGCTGTGCCTTACCGTAACTACCTCATATCCTATATTTATAAGGTCCGTACCGTTCGCAGAGAAAACGTCCCAGTTTTAAATACTACAGAATCCTTAGATATTTTACGAAGTTAACAAAACTATATACCATTTAATATGGCAGGTCCAAAATAATGGGAAAATTCAACATCTAAGTCTTACGATAGAACAAGTGATAATAGAGACTTTACCTATTAACAATTTCAAAGTAAGTACTAGAAACTATCTAGGTCTGTCTACATCTTATTTGTTACCTTCCTACTGAGTGAAATACGTAAGCGGCTTACAGGGAGAATTTCGGTATGAAATTTCGATAGTACGTATCTACTCATCTCGCCGCTATTAAGTGCCATTCAACACAGTTTGTGTTATCTCAATTCCATAATGGAACATTCATAAATACAAGTGAGAAGTATGTGCAACCGAATCGAGTTAACGCGTCTCTACAAGAGAAATGTCAAGTAGCTTCACGCGCCGTAATGAGAATTCCGAAATGCACTCGAGTTTATCTTTCACGATGATATATGTATATATTTGATCGACATTAGGTATGGGTAATTCGGAAAAAATCTTAGCATTAACACATCAAGCACACATTTACGTCGTTGCGTCCGCAACAATTGATTTAATAAACTTTATATTTGTACACGCGCAACTAATGGAGAATTAGATAAATCGTTATACCTAGTAATAAATAAATTTTCGACAAAAAAAATTGTCGTAAAAAGAAAAAAACATAAGAATATTTGTGTAAAAGTAGAAACAAAAATTTCAGAGAAACCTGTGAGTGACAACAAATACCTAGTCCTATTTGGGAAAACATTTATAAGATCTCTCTCCTTCATAAAGACACGTTATTTTTTTGTTGCGACACGTTTATTTACTTTTTCTCGGAGCACTTATGTGCGCAGAGGCTAAAGTAAAACTAATACGTTGCTTATTTAAATAAGAGCAGATAAAATACACAAATCTTGTAGATTATGGCTAACATTTCGGCACGGCAGCACACCGCTAACGCTTATAAATTCCATTAGGGATAGAAGCAGGACCGAGATGCAGAGTGGGTAGGTATAATCTGTGGTATTATTCATCCATTAATGGACCAACAGCGTGCGACGCCTTCCAATCTGAAATTCAAAATTTCTTTCAAAACAGATACCTACCTAAATGGAAAAAATATCTCCCTAAAGTCGATTACCGAAATATCTTTTACATTTAATCTTTCTTTATGGTATTGACATTCGCATTAAAGTTGATGAGAACCTTATTGGAACATTATATTATTATTCATTTTCCTAAGTGCATTATTAAACCTTTTAGAGCTGTATATAAGAAGCTTAGTTATCATAAAATTGGATTTTCGGAATACCTATCATTCACTAAAGACTTTTTTAATTATATTTTTTTTTTTTTTACTTAAGTAAAGTTAGGAAAAAGTCTACTTATTTGAAAAATTAAGGACAATTTATATGGAAACACCTCTAACCCGAAGAGGAAGGAACTTTTAGTGGGATCAAATAAACTGGTGATAATAATCCAATACTATATACTATACCTCTTTAAAGTAGAATATGTGTATAATATTCAACTTTGACAGGCCCGTTGGTCGAGTGGTCTGCGACGCTGGCCACGAAACCGCGGCCCGCGGGTTCGAATCCCGCTAGGGGCAAATGTTTCGTGTGATGAACATGGACATTTGTACTCGAGTCATGGTTGTTTATAAATGTATTTAAGTATGTGCATCCGTTCACCTAGTATCCATAGGACAAGCTCATAGCTTAGTTTGGAATTATGGAATTATAAATAAATAATAAATAAATTCTTCAGACTGACACACCAATTCCCTAGCTCCAAACTAAGCTTATGCTTGTGCTATGGATACTAGGTGAACGGATAGACATACTTAAATACGTTTATAAACATCCATGACTCGAGTACAAATGTCCAAGTTCATCACACGAAACATTTGCCCCTAGCGGGATTCGAACCCGCGACCCTTGGTTTCGTAGCCAGGGTCTCTGACCACTCGACCAACGGGCCAGTCGCTTGGTGGGCAATTGGTGTGTCAATCTAGAGAATTAATTATTATTATATAACTGCTTGTAATCACTTTACATACACACATTATATACTTGAATGAATACACTTATATACTTATATATACTTTATAGAATGTTAGTCCTATAAATGCTGTCTTACACATAACCATACCCTAATTTGTCAGCTATTGACCAGAACCACTATGTTACGTAACCGCTAACCTGCTTACTTGTTTCTTCATATACAAATGCAAACAAACTGAACACAAAGATGGAATCCGCATTGGGATTCCTCTTGTGCCATTTCTAAAAACACCGAAATAGAATCACGATCGCCCTCTGCGGATAAGTACGCAGACTAATGAATTTAAATGTTATTCAATTAAATGCACATGAATTATTCAACAAAAGAATGTTAATGTGCAAAAGAACGCCAGCCTCCGCCGTCGCCAGGAATTCGAGACATCTAATTAATTACTTTTACTAATATTATATGTACATATATATCTACTTTTCACGTTTTCGTTTCTTTTTCCCCCAATTTATAAATATTTAAAAAGCTAATTAAGCACGCATAAAGCATAAAAATATGATGCGCTATCGATTCTCCAATCTAAGTAAAGTAATGCTATTCCTTTAAATGATTGATAACAATCATTTACGGCTTAACTTGCTTTTCGAGACTAGAGATATTATATCTCACTTAAGCACGGAAAGCACGTTAAGCTGTTGGACCTGCGCCTGTCCTCTTTCCGGTCATGTCGAATTGCTGTCTCACCGGACTATGAAAGTGAAGGAACTGAGAGTGCACCTGTGTTTCGCAGATAATCCTCGTTGAGATTGGCCGCCGTGACCGATACCGGCTAGGAAGACATTATATCTCTAATCTATTAGAGCTACTACAGCGCCATTACCTACATATTGTTAGTTAAAAATTACTCCATTTATTGCAGTTATCTAGAATAGTAAATCTTCATTAGGTATAATGAGAAGCTGTCATCAAGAAGTTTTCCTTCGCATAGCATGCCTGAGACCTCTCACTTCACATCATAGATTAACGGTTCAACTAGATGTATCCGCTTCCTTATCCACAAATGCCTGGCTGTAAATAGTAAAGTTAATAGCAAAATTGGCCTCGCGATGTATAGATATTATTCCTTTGTTTTAAATAGTGAAAACACGTTTTTCGGTTAGAACTAGGAGTCGTGAAAAAGTTTGCTGAAGTTGATAGTATTCGTGACGAAAACATTTTTTTATATTTGTATTTGTTCTCTTGGTAGTGACATTTATTCAAAACAAAAACCAGCATCAATATTTACAAACACGTAATAAAGCAGTACAAGTGATGTTGACGGCAGAAAATCAAGTCTAAATATAAAAAAGAACCAGCCATAACAAAGCAAAACTGCGTTTGTTCAGACCGAGTATGCACCAGCGATGGGGGTGAACGTACGCTAAACAGGTGCATTTGTGCGAAGTTCTAAGTAATCATTGTTGTCCGAGCAATATCCACTGCAACATAACCGCATGGTATAATGAACCACTGGCAAATACTTGAATAAAAACATGAGAAACTCCAATCGCTAATAATTTCATCATTTTCCTAGCGTTATGTCCCGTGCTTAGACGGGGTCCGCTTAGACCATGATCCGGGATTTAGCGAGTCTGGTAATTACATTGAAGCGACTGCCGATCTGACCTACGTAACCCTAAGATAGGGGAACCAGACAATTTTTGGATCATGGTTACAAATACAAAGTGGTTTGAATTTGCAGGTTTCATCACGATGTTTTCCTTCACCGTTGAGCTAGTGGTATAAATACGTACATAGACTTGAAAAATCCAGAGGTACGTGCCCAGGTTTGAACCCGCACTCCTCGGTTAAGAGGCGCGTGTCCTTACCATTGAGCTACCACCGCTCTCCAATCGCTAATAATTTACACTCATCAAAATTATGAGTTATTTTGGATATATATATAGTTACCTATCACTTGAACTATTTTCCACTTTACTTATTTATATCAGTTAAACATAACCTCCACCATATCCATCAATTGTTTCGTCTCCCTGTGTAGTTGTATCGTTAATCTCTTAACAAGTTTGTTTTAGTTATTTTCTCGGATAAATGATCAGCCATTTAATTTAGCATATACTATAACTACATATTTACCCTTTTCTTCGTCTATCTAACTCTTTCCTTATCATTTTTCTACATCATCATCGCATAATTAAGCTTGTATTTTTTACTATCTACTTAGACAGAAAATTTCACCTTTGAAAGTCACCAAAATGGTAAAGCCTAGTTTAACCATTATTATTATTACTCTATCCTTTATCCCTTGCGTTAGTACCTACGTTAGAGAAAAACAAAGGACAATCTCGTGGCAGCGTGTCGGGCTCCAAGGATAAAATCCTATAAAAATACTCTCATTTTACTAAAAGGGTCCTCAGCCCTTCGCTAGGTCCCTCTGAAGGGCGACAAATGAAATGAACATTGTTAAGACTCCTCAGACCAAAAAAATGGTTTGCGAGAGAAATATCAATTTTCAAATACCTTAATATTTAATACTGCTTCAGGTGAAAACATTTTACTTAAATTTTACTCTTTTTTTATTTTGCCAAAAAATATTTTTAGTAGTTTATGGTAAGAACACTATTTACTAGTAAGATGTTGGTCATTAAAAATGTAAAGTTGAGTTTTATCATCATTTGTTGTGTATTTGTTGTATTTTTTCTTCACCCATATCAAATCAATTTGATGCCCATATAATAAGATATCTAGGCCAACGCTCTATGGTCAGTCCCACCAATTGTACTTATTAAATAATTGTTTATGGTAATTCACGCTATGTAAACAGTTTTTTACAACTTTTATGACTCACTTGAGCAAGATTTATTAGGTTTAATTGAACATTTTAGTGAAGGTAATTATTTTCCATCTTTTATTGAACAACTTAAAGGTCTGTTGTAATAAAAAATATATTACAAGTCATGCGATAATATTAACTATGATGACCGGACTTACTAAATCTGGGACAGTAATTAAATCTAACTTTAGCAAGAATCAAGGCGAGAATTATTTTCCACTCCGGCAAGAATTATTAAAAATCGTTAGAAAGAAGAATTCATGTGATAATATATTACGTCCCTTCTTTCTCACATTAAAGCATCGATACCCTATTTGAAGAGATTTCAATCGTTTTTTACTTTTAAAACATATTAATTCGCTAAAAATGTGAGGCTATGTATATAATATGTAAACAAGTATGCACTTGTAAACGTATAGAAGACATAACAAAACGGGGCCCGCATGAAACCACGGGCATGTTCCGTAGACAAATGAGTCTGGCTCGATAAAATCGTCGCGCCGAATTTTCTATGCATCTGCTGCAACAATGCGCCCGGAATGGGATGCAAAAGGAGATGCTACATAAACTGGTAATACTTTTTTTAAGTAATATTCGTTTTACTTTACTAATAAAAAAAATTGTATCGACTTTTTACTCGATTGTTATCCCTATGGACTTATAGGAGATTATGAATTTAGCAGCCTGTAGGTATATGAGTTCATATTATGAACATATTTGTATTTACGAACATTCCTGATAGCAGGTGTGATCTTCTATTAATGTGATGTCGATTCGCTGTTTTATTATTATAATTAATCCGTAAAAAGGTTTTTACAAATTTTTAAAACAGACTTGTCACTGGTAGTCTCTTATTGTCCTTTTTTCAGGCGATTTTTTTTTCAGTTACGTAATCGTCGCGCAACTTTTTCTTATCGTATTTCACTAGTTAATGTTTTCTAACATCTCAGCGGTGTAGTGCTTTTAATAGTAATTTTTCTGTGCAATTACAACTAGCCAATATTTCCGAGTATCCCTAAGGAGATGAAATGGGGCTGAATATCATATGTGCACTGGCTCTCTGCAGATACGGTTACTCCACAGCAAGTCCAAATCCTTACACAATAACTAACATAACATTACACGAAAACCTTACATAGAAATCTTAATGCCATTGAAACTATTAAATTTCCAAGTCGATGAATACAAACATATGGTTTGCAACTATTTAAAATGATGGACTTTTTTTGGACTCTTTCTACACCTAAACAAGTAGAATAAAATGGAACACTTTTCAATAATATCTATCACAGTTATCATTCATTCCTATCAAGGTGTTCCTTCTCAAGAAGCAAACTTATTTATTCCGTACACTTGCTCGTACAAAGCCACAGTGCAGTCCAGACGATCCGTAAATAATATGCTTGCTCAAGTCTAACGCGAAGTAAATATGTCCGTTGGTCCAGAGCCAAGTCGCTGATAATTGGATACCTCCTCACGCAGCACCGCAGACCTAGACGTGACTATATGCCTTTTGCTTCGAGGAACATCTTACAGGTTTGCGGTTGGGCTGAATTTAGAATAGTCTGGGCTCCGCTCCTTAACTAATGGCGATGTGTTTATTTATGTCTCAAATCGTACTCTTATCATTCAATTCGTAAAATCTACCTATACGTTGTAGAAACAAACAAAACGTAAATCCTCAATTAGTCGGTGAGATTACAAAAAAATATATGTATAATAGTCGGCAATCTTATTAGTATCTGTAGTAGTTAGATTTCTGTAATCGCGAATTTCACTATACAATAAGAGATATCATAGAACATACATAAATACATAAATGTGTACCCCTTTTTATATCTATATCCCTTTAGACAAAGTCCTAAGAGCAATAAAGATTTGGAAATCTATCTACCCCTGAAAAAGTAGTCAAAAACTACGAAACGCATTCTAATAGTGTCTATCACAGATAACAATTAATCCCTATCAACGTTCCGCCGCTAAACCTTTCTGGCAACAAAACAGTGGCACCAAATTCAGCCATAGCGCGCTCACAGCAAGGTGAGGCGAAACGTAAATATGTTTGCGCGAGTCCTGCCCAGTCCTGATATATTGGTACGTTCGCCACGCAGCGGCTGTCTGCCGACGTAATAAATTTTGTGACAAACAATATTCCCGCGCCTTTGTCTGGCCGCGGACGCCCTCGATCGACTTTACAATATCGGAAGCCCAGGTGCTTGTATTTCGTGCCTATTCAACGATACGAAGATTTATCTTGCTAGCCAAAGGGGAATGCCTATTATACCGGATAGCATCCGTTTTGGACGCCAATATGAACATTTTTCAAAAATATAAGAGCAACCTGTACGTTTAGATAACTCCGGATCTTAGAGTTATAGAGGTCAGATGGCAATCACGTATAGTGCAATAACTAGAGTCGCCAATCTTGTTTCTTGTAACTGAAACTAGAGGAAAAATCTGACTAGAATTCTAAATCTATGAAAACACATATGGAAATAAATGAACAATTATATAATACATGTTGCTTTATCTTCGTATTTATTACCTAATTACAGAAACTACCTTAAATACCCATGATATGGAAAAAAAATTCTTTGATAGATTGATTCATTACCCATAATAAGTATACATTATAAATATGTACCTTGTATAATGTAGACGAACTATTTATGCGAAACCAGAGCGAGTTATTAAAATGCCAGTATTATAATCATCGTAATTCATAGTAAGTGTTATTTAATTAGGCATAATTGGGACATTGTAGGCTCGTTTAATTAAAATTTTGAACTTGAAATCCACCAGGAAATTACACAAAATATAATAACAATTATGTAAAGATAGTTAATGAATTTTGTTGCGCAAACTGTATAAATATTATACTTTCAAATTTTGTCTTTGAGGGGCCTACAATTTTCGACGAACAATCTGCCGTAAAATATAATTTGAATAAATTGTGCCCTAGCCCGAGCAAAAATCCTATTTCGACGTCACATAATCGGGCACCCTTGAAGTTATTGAGGGGCAATTTCGTTCCGTACAGTGCTTTATGTATTGACCACTTTGCCATAAATATACGGCTTCACCCTAATAAATACTGACATGATATTCAGGTGACTAATCCTACCTTATTTGACCTTTCAAAGCATGAGAGCTATATAAAAGCGTTTTCTTTAATGTTCTCAAGATTTGGAGGACGCATTTGTAGTACGTGGGAATATACGAAAAGATCAAGTGCACAGAATAATAAATAAATGTCTAGTAAATGCCTTTTAGAATATTTATGGCATTTATGAGGCATCGACTGGTTGTTCTCGTAACTATGAATCATTATTTGGGACACCGACTGTGAATCCATCTATCATGAAATCAAATAGTTACAATAAGCATTAAATTCGTTACTAAAGCGTATTCGAATATCAAATGTATTCAACAATGTTGTATATTACGTATAATTTATTTAAACCATATACAACAATATCTATCTATTAATCAGAGCCATTCCTAAATACACACACAAATATTTTTAAATTAGAATGGCATTCGTTTGTTTTCCTAATTAAATATAACAAAGAAAAAAAATCAGTCGAAAAATTTTTCTAGCGCATTTATAATATATAGCTAGGCGCTCTACATTCGGGCCATCGAGGAAAACAAAAACGAAACGTGCGTAGATTACAAAAAAGGATGCAACACAATTCCGAATTTAAATTTGTAGTGACATTGAAGTTTTTCTGTGTGTGCGTGGTTACGGCGCAAGTACAGTCATTCACGAAACCTTCGTAGATAGCGCTATTGTTGGTGTGTCAATCGTGTCAGCGCGCCCTCGCACTGCACCGCTAATGACTCACCGCGATGCTGATCAGAATGCTCTAGCCTCACCTTACGAAATTATCCACGCCCAGTGCTGTGACTGTGTAACATATCGGTAGTTTTGAGAACTGTGGGTTAAGTGCGAATATTTTATGTTCATTATCGTCATCTTAGTGTCAATCATTGGTCCTTTTGTAGATATCTACTCACTTCGGGATAAACCTTCTATATCTTGACAAATATGTGCATAGGTAGTACAGTAGGAGCAAAGTAACACATGTCTTGCGATCTATTCGATTATTCACAGACTGGGCGAACACTGTGGACTTACCTACATAATTATTATAGCGCTAAATAACTTACTACCTACATTACGTATCTATTTTTTTGATGCTGGTATTTCTTATATGGTTTTGTATAACGTTTAAACTTTTTCAAACCGCACAATACTAGATTAGGAAATTACTATCTCACAACATAAAAAGCAATACTATACAACTCGTAAATGAAAGACAAAAGCCAAAAATCTAACGAATCTTTTTAATAGCACCTCTATTTTTCGTTATGTTCAAAATGACTTCTAAGGGACCAAGATGTTAATATACTTATTAATATACATATTTACTGTTAGATTTTTGGCTAATAACGTGTGTTTAGTAGCAATAGAAAATGTATACATTTTCTATTGCTACTGTATTGTATTGATTATATCTACTGACCAATATTCGTTTTATTCTACCAACTATAACAATGGCTTTCCGTTTTTAGTTTGCGGTAATAGTTGCCAATAGCACACAAAAGAATGAATAAGAAAATACGTAATATGGATCCTTGCCAGCTATTTTTTACTTAGGTTTTGGTCTATTGATTGACTTCGTTTAATTAATACTATCGAAAGAGAGATAAAAAATGCGAATTTAACTCCTAATGTATGAATTGCTCGGGATTTATTTGATTTCAAATAAGATTTACTTTGGTTCTCTCTGCCTACCGCTAGGGAAGTGGCGTGAAGTTTAGTTAGTTAGTTACCTACTTATTTGGAGTAAGTCTCATTTTAATTCAGACAAATCCTGCTGATTATAACAGAAATAATACCACAAGAACGGAACTGCGAGCTAAAGCTAGTGAGAAATATACATAAACATTTCATCTAAGGTGATGTTTTCATAATGCATAAACTTCCTATATACCTACATACACCTTTAAGTCATTACTCTCGATAGAAACATTTACAGCGGATTGCGTTCCCACAGTCCCAGCCGTGGTGCATTTAGCTCCGACGATATTGAGGAAGTCGCTATGCGCTTTGTTGGGAAACATAATATTAAGCTGATACGTACCAGGTCTTTAAACTATCACGAGCTGCGGTTACTATTACACGTAGGCCTGCCTCTAAGCCAACTGCGCTCAAACTGCGGCCACCCACCTTTTTCATGTAGCCCCCTTGGTATAGTTTCAGATTAGGCAGTGATAGACTGTGACCTTTTTAGACTAAGTATTTTATAATCATACTGTCGATATATTCTACATCTGAGATTTATTTGTGAATCAACATTGTCAAATGTTTTAGGGCAACATCTGTGAATAAAAATTTGTTTGGTAGTATTCTTTGCTGCAGCTATGCCAAAGTTTATGTTAATACCTAATAGGATCACAAGTTGCATAATGTTGTCCGGATCATTAAAAGTTTACTTAATTTTATTAAATTGTTTGATAATTGTGCTTCAAAATTCTTGTTATTCTTGTGAAACAACTGTAACTGAACATAGTTAGAATTATTTCAACTGGGGGTCCAGTTGAAATAATTCCAACTATGTAAGGGGGCGAATCAAAAAGATTGAGTATCTCTACTAAGCCCATTAATTGCATTGTCTATATCTACGCCAGTAGTAAGCGCGTTCCGTACGCGTGAGGGCTGTAAGCGATAGTCTTGTACCAAGGCTGAACGGTATGCTTACACGTCTTGGCAAGTTACTACATGGGCTACGAACACGTCTAGATAGCCAGACCATATTTTGGCTGTAACATACCTCGTAACAGTAAGACATGTTTCAAGAAATGCATATTCATAAGTGAAACATTCTCCCATATCAAGTTGCATTGTGCTACTTTTCATTTAATAATTTTAAATGCCATGTTTATCTTTTGTTAACAACGTAACTTTTTTCAATTAAAAAGATAGTTAAAAAAAATTACAAATCGCTTTCTTTTGCAATAATCTCATATCGATCAACGAATCGCAATTAATTGACCGCGCATAACACCGTTACGCCACAAACTTTTACAAAGATATCCTCCGTCACACTCATCCATATTCATGCGCTACGTAATAATAACCGGCGGATGTTAATTCCATCCTCTTTCCTTTATTAATGCCATTCAATCACGTGCTTTATGGTAATTACGTACATGTGGCACGATCCATAACGCGTCGTGTAAGCCGAATTTTCCCGCTGGCTGAAGTTATTAACGTAATTAACTATCGACAGCTGAACTCTTCACTCCAGGTCACAGTTTACGAGACTACGAGTGCGATGTAAGTAAACACGCCATTTTGTAGGGCCTGTCTGCAAACCCTTGGGAGCGCAATGGAATGTGAAATATCCTACGGCAGCGTTAATATTAGCGATCTGTAGCGACGGGTCAGTGCGTATTAATAAGATAAAATATAAACAGACTTGTCATATCTTGGATCATGGTTCGAGCGGACTTCGACTAAGAACGGGACATGGCGCTGGGATGATGATGAGGATGAGAATAACGTTTTTAATACATAAAAATTGTTGTTAAACTCGAACGACGAGTTAAGTTAAGGAGTTGGGCAATTATTAGTATGTTTGTATCAAAAGCTGTGAATTTTTTTTTTTACCGAATTCTCTAACTGAAATATATACAAATTTCGACAGTATTTCATGTAACGAAAATTGTTTTATTAATGACATAATAATGTATAATAAAACATACATTAAGTGAGAAAAAGATATCAAAAACCGTGTAAATATAAAACTCAATTTTAGGTTAAGTCATCAAAATAATGATACACCGCTGATGTCTGACACGCTTGAGAATTGCCTTAACATAGTAATTTATACAATCATAGTTCAAAAGGTTCATGGTATTTTTTAATGTCTTTTCTTAAGTTTTGGTAATGTATAAATAAACAATTCGACTAAATTACACACATTATAGTACATTATTTATACTAATGAGATCTAGATGTGTTAACCCAAGGGAAAGATCATTTCGTGTAATATATGATGACTAGTGTGCAAGTTTTTTTAAGTACCTATTTCGTATGTAACGGTTGCATTCATATACATTTATTAGGCAAACAGTAGGCACGCTATATTATATATACGTATGCACCTGCAAAATACTGAAGATACAAATATTTAGTTTTTAAAATAAACATTTATTTATAAAATCTCGAAGTAACGGCAAGGTGTATAATTTATCAATAAATTTAACACGGGAGTCAATTTCACGGAAGCCACAAAATTATTTACGAACACGGCATATAAGAAGCATCGTCCCGTAAAAAATAAACATTGATCAAAACACCTTCATAAACCTGTTAGCTTCGCATTTTTGCGTTTTAATACGTATAATTCGTCACGCATGTAAAATGTGCGGATTGGACCTCCGCCCCCTCGTATTTGCATTCAAACGAGATCTGGCCGAAAACAAAATGAAAACTCGTTCTGGACATCAACATTCGCTGTTTAAAATTCTTAGAGTCGCCCCGGAGTGGTGCCACGGCCCCTGAATCCAAATCGAGTGACAAGCAATATGTTCCATTCGGGCGCGATCACGTTCATCATACAAGTAATTTTCACTGTCAGCACACGCAAATTTATTGGAAAATTAAGCGATATTACCATTTCATTCACCTCCGCGTGTGCGAGGGCCGTAATAACGTTTAACGATTCAATTCTCTTTTTGCAATAAAAAGAAAATTTTCGCGCAACCTTCCCCGCAATTCGAATTAAGTTATGCGGCCGGAGTTCACCACGGACATGTGACTCAGGTGAAGTCGGATCACGTCAAAGTAGTAAAATAATAAAACTTTATCCTTCACGTCAACGTTTTGAATAAAATGCAAAACGTGTCTGGGATGCAGCCAAAACGCGACCGCGCGGCCGCGGTGCGCTCTCGCTTGAAAAATCGCCGATTGGGAATTTTGCTCATTGGGTGCGGCCCGAGAGCGATTTGATCGGCGATAACGCCTAAATTATTGCCATTATTTCGTTCGCCCCGCTGCTAAGAAGTAACCAGCGCAATCAATCTGAATGAACGGCCTAAAATTTAACGCGAGTAATACTTTACTAATTTCGCGCAGCGATTTTGCAAATAAATATTTATGATTACCAATAAAATAAGAATTTATGTAAATGCTAGCCAATCCAAATAAATTGTTGGAATAATCCTAAAATAACGTGAAAAAAAAAACAAATGAGTGTTTGTTTACTTTGTAGGTATGTTTATTCAGTGACGAGCACCAAAAGGATAGCAAACGTATAGAGCTCGCTCTCGAGAGCTTGTTTACTTAACATAATATTCAACGCAGACTACGAATTCACTCGTATCCTTGCTATTATTGAATATAAGCCTCGGTTCATATGCATCGGGGCTGTATCGCGAACTACGCGCGTAAACAACCCGACCGTCCAAACAAAGAAGCATCGAGTTTCTGTTATTCGCGCTCATTTATATCAGTTTTGCCCAGTTAGTTCTTTATCGGTTTGGGTCCGAAAGGGCATTTCTGGCGGTAACCCGCGTTCGCCCAACTTGGAATATAAATTTGGCTGCGAGCCTCGTTGTTTGTCCGACAATAGGCACGCTTGCCAACATAAATTATCGGACAACATTCGTCTCGAGTTTGCCAGCAACGATCGCCCAATATTTACATAGTACGTATAGGCCATCGATAGTTTCCATTGGACGTTAGTATTTCTTCCTTTGTGGCTTCAAAAGAGGTTTGTGCTTTCACGTAGTCGATTTACGGTCACATTGGTATCCTCCATCTTCGATATATTTGTGTAACTACTTCGACTATTTGTTCGCTATGAAAACTCAAACCGAATTCTAGGAACATGTCGGCATTCTGAACATGTAGGTATATTGAAATACCACATTTGAATTGTAATTTCTGATATTCTTTAAACAGAAATACACAGATTCAACAATTTCTTGAGATTTCAATATACTCCCGCAAATCTCGCAATATCTCAGAAAACTAACACAGCATGTTATTTATGGAAGTTGTCGGAGTGAAGAAATGATGCATTGTCGCGCATCCGAACAATCCGAGGCGCGGATTAAAGCCTTTGTAAAGACGTCTGGAAAACTGAAAAGAGGCTTACGGTCTCTGTATTGAATAGACTATCGTAAAACATCCTAGGAAAACCTGCTTTACGCCCACATTATATAATATGAACGAAGGAATATGCCGAAAACACTGTAGACGCACAGTGAGGATTTCTAAGAGAAAAGTCCCTTATGTGGAACTTAAGTCTTTCAACCCTGTTGAATAGAAAGGACAATAGTTACTCAACAAGAAACGCTCGCAATAACTTTTCTAGTAAACTACTTAAGTCTTGTCTCCTCTTGTCGTGCAATAAGAGTGAGGGTTTTACGTAAGTAAGAATGATTTTAGAATTTCATTCAGCTGCACTTAAATGAACTTACATATCAAAAAACATAATCAAATGACCATAAAAAAATCACTTGGATAAACCTGTGTTTTGGATCATTAATTAATAATATACCTTTAGAACAGGTAAAACGACCAAACACTGCGGTCTGACGAATTAATCAACAATTCGCGTCCCTGTTCAGAAGTTTAACGCACCTTTCAGACAAGGCTTACGGGACCGAGTATAACACGTAACACCTAGTAATTAAAACCAAGGCTATTGGGTCGTGCTGAATATTTGCCACAAATTCTTTTCATATTAATATCCAGGGCAAACCTATGTATGATACAGAAGACGGCATTTCGGCATTACGTCGGACTTGCTTGACGGCATTCGTATAATGCTCACTATTTACGAGACGGCGTCCCAGCCGTCAGCGCTTTGTGTTCGCGGATCATTAATATGACAGATACTTGTATCGCGGTGCTGCAAGTTCCCAAGCGTCGTGGCACAATGATGCGCGGATCCCGCGTGAGCCCTGTGGGAGCACACTCCTGTATAGGCGTACGCCTCATTAAATTTTGTTTGAATAGAGGGATGAACCAACCAGTACTTGGTCAGACGGCTGTAGCGTCGGCAAGTGCTTAGCGTTAATGTAACTCTCAGAGACTTGGGTACCATATTTGGGAGCAGTAATTCCTTTGCGAAATGAAAAGCTTATGTTACTAGATGAGATACTATTCATTCCGTTTACGTGAAATGGATTCTTAGATGTACGCAACACGCGTTTAAAAAGTTACTCCTCCTTTTAAATAACACAGATCATAGGAATCTCCGCTAGTCATCACCAAATAGTAACTCAAAGTACAAGTACTGTTGGTATACTTGAAATTAAATTAAATAGTAGAAAAGCACACCGCCTACCACACTCCATATGCAAGTGATCGTGCTAATAAACTAAGTGTTTAAAAATTTTAGGGCACACTACTAAAAACTACAAATGTGTCACACCAAAAAGTTAGAACAGCCGAAACTCCTTTCTCTTTTTTCAAAAAAAGAACAATGTAATAATTCGTGCCATTTTTTTTCGGCGCCGCCGTTTATTTTCTGCCAGTACTGAGTGAAACAGGAGCATCGCGCGGCATCGGCTGAATAGTTCCAGCGAGCGGCTGCGCTCGCCACAAACATCACCGCTCCATCACCGAGCCCATTTCGCGAGCAAACATACATACGCACACGTGCACAGCCTTAGGGCTGACAGATGTCACGGGTGATATGGAGATTAATAATACAGGCTAACGCAGTTTACCGCGCTAGACGAAATGTTTGATTGCGTTGAATTGGGTTGATCCTAGTTTTGCAGGAATATCACGATCCCCCCCGCCGGGGTCCTCGGTTTGTCGTACCGGGGGGGCTCAGTAGGCCCTGCCATGGCAGGGCTGAAGCGAAGAGGGACCCCGAGGTGAGCCGCGACTGCACAAATGGCATACGGGCAGTTGCGGCGGTCCAGCTGTAACCTCCGCAGCCGGACCAGGGTTGCCGAGGAAGAGGAGGAGCGGAGTGTTTTCGTTGCTCGCCTCCCTATCCTCGGCAACCCGACAGGGGCGCGCTGGGTCGCGTCGTGGTGGGTCGCGGAGGGATTGAGCGTCTCGATGCTCTCCCTCCGCGACGACAGGGCTCTGCCCTCAATTTGGGTCGCCGGGTGGAAGGCGGCCCCCTCTGGCGAGACGCTCTCCGCGTGCCCTCTGACTTAGCAGAGGGCACAGCGCGAGAGTGGGCCCACGACGCCGGTCTCTGGGACGATCGGCGTCTGAATCCTGGGCGGAGTAGTTGAGACATGCTGGGTGGCCTGGCATGTCTCGACGCGCGCGCGTGCTCGGTGCTGTGCATCCGACGACTGATGGCGTGCACAGCATCGACCACCGCCGCGCGAGGTGAGCCGCGCAGCGCGGCACGTGCACTACCGGAGGAGTTGTTGTATAGTCCCGACAGTGGGGATACCGGCTCCTCCGGAACTGCGCCGATGGAGGCCACCTTGGGGTTTAGTCGGTTCGAGTCCGACACACCGCCCTCTGGATCCCCGTCTGGAGGGTGACGGCTCGTGGGAGTTCCCCAAGTAAAAAAAAAAAAAAAAAAAAAAAAAAAAAAAAAGGAATATCACGATAGTCAAACTGTTGACGGTGATGCAGAACTAAATCAATGACATTGAGATATTTTCTATGATCATCTTAAACTGTATAATTATAAAAAAAAATATATAATACTACTTACCATGTGGTATTTGTCAGCCATAACATAATACAATAAGGACGTATAAAGAAAGAACCACAAGCAAAAACTTGGTAAGGAAATTCATTCCAAATAAATGGAAAAGGCTCCCAAATATTGCTAAGTATGCAATACATAGGTACTAAATACTCATTCAATCAAACATTTTAAATAAGTATACATTCATGCGATTATGATTCAATAACGCAATGAATATCTATAGGTATTCAAAAAAATCACTTGTACTTTAAAAGTTCTTGGTTGCAAACCTAAATCCGAATATAACGCAATGCGGAAAGAAAATGTCAAGAATACCGATTAACAAAATTGTTAGGAACCAATAAGGCTCACAATCTAATATAAAGGTAAACAACACCGAAATGTCGCCATAAATAACTTTAACACAGACACATAGTTTTATTGTTCCAGCTACTAGGCTTTAGGACATATCTATTGACTTGGTAACACGGCTGGGGAATTAAAATCAGCATTAACATTTAAGTCACTGATAAAATTTAAGCATATAACTAATACAGTACAGTCGACCAGGATCACGAGCCAGCTAATAGCGTCGTGAGATACATTACAGATCATAAATCAGGCAATTATTTTTAAATTACATTGTATTTATAAAACATTTTATTTTTGATATTTACAAAAGACACTTTTTAATATAATCTCATGTCGTTGTACCTATATAATATTATTGATAAAAAAAACCCGTAGCGTCGTCCTAGCAATCAAACTATGTATTTTATCCTAACTACCTATTAACATGTTTTTTCTTGCCATCATTTCTCTGACGTCTTTTAATAGAACTCTGACATCTGACATTAAACTACTTACTAGATCGTTAACTTACGTAACTACCTAAAAAAATAAAGAACCATCTATATATAAATACATATAGTAGGCACCTATAGGTACTCTATATACCTACCTATACTCGTCAGACCCCAATCAATATTTATCTTCTTTATTTCTACTCTTTAATTCGAAGCCCGTTTTAATCTCCTGCAATCTTTTGGCATCCTTTCTTCAGGCGCACACGTCTCCAAGCTGACAGAGGCGCGATGCACAAAGGACCCGGCCCTCTCATCTCGATGGCGTCTTTTATGCGATGGAGCTGCGCCGATAGCTATTAGTGTCATTTATCAACATAATGCCGACGGAGAACAAACGCTGAGATGTGGACTCGTCTATGTTTCGTCATACAGCTTTCATATAATGCAAGAACAGAAAGCAATACATACGTTTATAACTTAGTTGAGAATCCTATATTGAAAAATACAAATATTCAATAGCAAACTCAAACAAACTTTCGCAGCGCAAGATTCAGGTGGGACATTACAAGTATCATATAAATTGAGAACCTTTGAATACGTTTTTGGAACAAAATTCTCTAGAGCATTCTTATACACAACAATATAGTAACTAGCAATGCAACCACTACTTACTACTATAGTGGTTGCATTGAATCCTTTTATTAATACCAAAGAAACTCATTGTAAAGAATAAGATGACTGAGAGATACAATCTTACCAGAATCTACAAGGTAATTAATCCAGAAACCCTTAAGCGACCATGATTATTCCGCAATAAGAGAGTATTCTTAATAATCCTGTGCAGTGGCCACTATCCGTGATTACACTTTCCACGTTGTTCCTAGAATGCGTCTGCCTTTAAAGCACAAATGTACAGAGCCGTCAGACGGCCCACAATCGGAACTCGGTAAGCACTGAAATGCTTTCAATACGGCGGGGATGCCGCGATGCCTCCGGCCAGGCACAATACATGCCAATCTACGCAGGAATTTGGCTTGGATGCCTCGACGTTTACACGGGACAGCGGTATGTCGCGCCAAGGGCTGCGCTTTATTGAATACGCATATGCATGCACGCTAGCCAAATACTTGTTACCATAACACGATTTATAACCGACTGAGTAATGTTTGAAAGCAGCGTCTACGAATGGGTTTCGGTCTTTTTTAAATGTTACTTGGTATAGTGCGATCCTAAGAACGTCCTATTTTTCAAAGATATCCTAAATGCTAAGTGAGGGTTCCGACTCTACATTACATCAAATATAATTATTTAGGTACCGTTTCATGACCCTCAAATATAATTTTAGGGCTTAACGTTCATACATGTACAGTTGAAACAGACAGACAATAGATTTTGATGCAATTGCATTAGAGAGCATTTCAAGGTTTTTTTGTTTCTACAGGGAATCGTTTTAATATCCATAAAACGTCCATGTTCAATTCTGGGATGCTCCGGGGTAATAAATTGTGTAATAGAATGACTTTAATCATTTCTAGGGATTTTACCTCTTTTAATCAGTTTAGTTAGTTTAATCAGTCTTAACAATAAACATCCAAATCAATTCAGGGATTAATATTATCAGTAAGTATTTCATAAAGAAGTCCACGATAAGATAAAGATTCAACGGAAGTTCTCAATCAAAGAATACGTTTCAATGAAATGGCTTTCTTGTTCAATCGAATTATTTTAATTCTTAACAAGGTCCATCCTAGATCTGAATGTATTCAAACGTCGTAAATTATTAGACCGCCTAAATAGTGCCCGAGGTTTTACCTCCGCTTACCAAAAATAAGCAAAGGAAACATTGATATCTTCGGGGATAGTCCATTACCTCGTAACTAACACTTAATCATAGGGCCTAGTTTTCAATGTTATTTGAGTCAAATTTAGACCTTATGATCAAGTGTAAGTTACGCGGTAATGGACCATCCCCGACGATATGTTTCCTTGCGTTTAATTTTGTCTTATAGGTTGAACGTAATTTCCAATTAAGTATTTGATACTAAACATTGTATAAAATAATTGGAATTTACGTTCAAACTACATTCAAAACATGCTATATGTTATGTATGTCCAAATATAATCAGTATATTATATGTAATCGTTTACTAAACATTACACTTATATAATATCTATAATATAAACATGAATCGCTGAATGTGTTGCTTAGCGCAAATCTCGAGAACAGCTGAACCGATTTCGCTAATTCTTAGTTGTACTTGTCATTGTTACGTGAATGTTCTTATTTAAGAAAAAAAATATAAAAGTTGCGCAGAAAATTAAAAAAAAATGGGCATTGAAAATCCGAGAACGGGGCGTTACAAAGTGCGCTGGGTCAGCTAGTAGTAGTATATATAGGTATATAATATTACTCAAGTTTTTTGATTCAATCAAATCGTCCGTAACCTTTAAGTTGATTGGGTGGAGTATTTGAAAGGTACCAAGTACGGTGTAAGTTCCGCGGCTCGACCCTGCTTGAACCCTTCCAAACCTTATGCACTGCAAATGCCACCGCCGAAGGATTCCAGTCGTGAATTACCAGAGGCGATCGCTGAGGCAATCGACAATTGCTTAGCAAACTCCAACAGTACATTTGTGTAGCCCCTAGCTCTATAAGTACCGAATTTTAGATTACGATATTATATGCAAATTTACTCCATTATACAATTATTAGCATTTGCAATCGGAGAATGTAGATTAGTAACATTTTGATGTATAAACTACTTACGTACAAGTTACCTAAAATTGTAATTTCTTCAAAATTAGGCAAAACATGTTCTGATGCGTGTTCCTCTAATAACATACATGTTGTTTCCCCGGAGATAAAATAATTACGAACCTTTACCATTTCTACATTAAAAATACAAAAGATCGAGATGTAGAATTATACCTATAAAAACACATTACCTATATCTTCATCACATCCGTCCAATCTAAAGCCAAGCTTGATAAAATAAAATATCTTTCGACAGCAATTCTCTTTCAAGTCATGTTAAATTAAATTAAAACAGTGTCGCTTAATAATCCATTGGAATACCATAATAATTTACAAAGCCAATGAGCAATCCGGCAAACGTGTTTATATTAAAGGCTGTATTGGTTTTGGGAAATGAATTGGCTGACCGCTGAAATGAGAACGGCCACCGCCACCGCGGACGGTGCCCATTCTGCATATCGACTGATTATTTTGTCAGTCGATGCGTTACGAAGCTCGCGAGCTGATTTCATATTCATTTGTGTAGATGAACACAATAATGTTATTTTAACAGTGGGCCGACGCGTGGAAGTTAGTTCATTCAAATTGCGGAGTAGGAATTACGTTAGGCCATCGGGTAATATTTATTGAATGTTGATTGATTGCATGAAAATTCGACGCTATACATATACCGAAACGATTTTACCGGATTCAATGTGTAGGTTATTTCTTGAACCTAATGATGAAGCTCAAACTTTAGATTCTGGAATTAGGCTTTATTTGTTAAAAAGATTGTTGTGAAAGTTGAAAATTCCAACAACTTCAAGCAACTCTGAAAATGAAAATAATATAAATACAGCTTTCCTTTTTATTTACAACTTAGAAATTCGCAAGAAGATAAGATAAAATATTTTTTTATTTCCTCATTATAAGGTTCAATTTCTTATAACAATTCGGAGTCCTTAACTTAAGTGGATAGCAAAGTTATATTTAGACAGTTAAACTTTGACTAAAAAAATGCTCAATATCCCAACACTTTATCAGTACGTTTGACATGAACCATTTTTACCGACCAAGAAAACCTACTAGAAGTGTCTGATGCTGAACACAGATAGGCGCAAACCATGATACAAATGGTCTTACTCTCCTATCTTACGATTACAAAAGTCATATCGACAGTCGCTTACCACATCCGGGATCTTAATCTAAGCGGACCCCGACTAAGCACGGGATATAGCGCTAAGAATAGATAGATAGGCATAAAAAAAATTCAAGCAAAATGCTAATGTTCTTTTCGTATCGTTGCAGGTACTGACACAAACCAGATTCGTGCAAAATGCGACCGCAGTCCTCGGCCGCCTGCTGACTGACGCCTGCTCCCCCTCCCCCAGCGCCATGAGTCGCTCCCTCATTGTGTTATTGGCGGTCACCGCCCACCTCTGTAAGTATTCTGAAGATACAAGCAGCATTTTGGTGAGACAGTTTTTAAGAGCTGATAGCTGCTTTATATAGACGCGCGAGTTGACGACAAATAAAGTAGGTAAAATCGAAAAGTGCCAACTCGCGCGCGCTCGCGAGTTTCGCGCTCGCCAGTTGACGATTAAGTCCTCAGTTCGTCGACTAGGTTGCAAATGTATTGCCAAAGCTAATAAATATCTACTATTTTCTTTTGCTGTAATTAAATTTATTTTTATGCGTTTGATCTAAGGTCTATTATTAAGCCTAAGGAAATTAACGTGAAGTTAGCCAGTTTTTATATTTCGACTAACTGTGCCTGCCTGCCTATATTGCCTAGGATCCTCGATAAAAAAAAACTATACACCAAAATAATATTTTTCAATTCGGACCAGTGGTTACTAAAATTAGCGCGTTCAAGCAAACAAACAAAACAAACAAACTCTTCAGCTGTATATATTAGTATATGTATAAGATAAGAAAGTATTATATATAACCATATCAACCAGACGTAACGAGAGTAATGCCGTTTTCCAGGTTCGAGATTCTTGAATTGCAAGTAATTTCTTGAACTGAAAAACGGCATTTATCTCGATAGGTAGGTATGTCTGCGTGATATGTTATATACTCTTCGCATGAAACATCAAGAAATAATAAGTTAAATTCAATGACAAAATAACAAATACCTAACACACAAAACTTTTCCAGACGTCGGAAAAATCCACCTCAAGCAATAAATAACTCAAACTCTCAATGCTCGTGTATTCAATTTACCTACTACATTTGGTATTTCTAAAAGTGGCGTGATTCGTGAAACGTTATTTGGAGATTTGAATGAAGCGAATGTAACATATGCAAAGCTCTTGAATAAAGCCGCAAATCCTTATAGCGCTAAATAAAATTGTCGAGTGTTTGAAAACGCGTTCACAAAGTAATCAATGGAAAATATCTTGATTTAGTCGCTTTAAAATCAGTCATTTAGTAATTGCATGTATTGAAGCGCCATTGTTACTTATTTCTTAATTCACATTAGCTTAATTTCCTAGAGAACGATAAAGAAAATCCGACAGTTAAAGTTTTACTTTTTAACTAATAGGTGTTTGCCGTTTATTGCGTTCGGTTCTCTCTGCCTACCCCGCTAAGGAAAACGCATTGATAAATTCTATAACTTTTTTATATTTGAAGTCTCGCGCATTTTCGTGATGGAACTTTTGACACATACAAAATGGATTAGGACTACAAAGGGTTAGAAAAAAAAATGAACATTCATGAATAATCTACTAAAATCACAGACCTTTGAATTTCGCCTTAGCTGAATAAGATAGAAGTTAAGAAGCGTGATAACTATCTAAGGTGGACTATCACAGCCCACTTGACGGCAAATGGGCTGGAAGTAAGCGGGATACAGCGACACGACCTCGTCTGAATTGGTGCCCACTTCCCAATACGAGAGTGCAATGTAAATTCCATTTTCGTACAGGTTTTATAGCGCAACTTCACACAATTCCAACTATTCCATTCAGTTACCTACGTGTGTGGTTTACATTAGAACTTTGTATGCAGATATGAATCTTTTGAAAATTGTCAAATAAAAACGATTTTTCCAAGTCGATTTAAAGACTATTGCATAAGATCTGTCGAGAGATTTTTCAACACAAGATTAATTTCAGTTAGAGGTACTTATCCATAAAATAATTACAGACCCTTTAAAACCTTTTTTACCACCCTTTTTCTGGTGAAAAAGATAAGCATCTTAATCGGTCCATGCTCTAAATATTATAGCTTTACACACATAAAAAAATCCTGGACGAAGCTCTCTTAGTATGATGTAAACAAATATGGTCGAACATAAGTATTATATAAAATTTACAGGTCATTGATTTATTGACAGCCTACATATTACGTGTGTTGGTATGATGTGATGGAGTGTATGTAAACACAGTTTTAAGCATAATATGTAGTCGTACCGCAGATCATTTGGCAGCCAATGGCACTGAAGTAACATCGTTACAGACTTTTCTTTATCGGTAGGTACATTCCACCACGAGTTCTCTGCAAAAATGTCGTATCTTTTCGATGTAAAAATATATGCTTTATGCGAAATCCCAACGAGATTTACTTATCGACTTTCAGGGTAATGGCTATAATAAACAGATATAGAGGTTCTTCACACTCGTCTTTCAAAGTTTACACTCCATTTTCATGAGAGATTGCATCTAAATACAGCTTTTGTTGCGGATAAAACATGAAATGTTGCTGCGCCAACTTTGGTGTTTATATATAATGTAATAATACTAAAAACTTATATTAAATATACATATTAGGGCATGGTATACACATCGCCTTCGGGGATTACGAGCGTGATGTTATGTATGTATGTATGTTATGTTTATTAGGGCAGCTGAAGCTTAGTGTCGTGATCATTTAACAATTGAACAATATAAATCATATAATTTGTCTGAATGATTGACCTGTAGATCAAGTACAAATATTTTATGTAATATTTTATGTGAACGCCAATTCTAATAGTGGCTGCAGAAACTTAAAAGTGTCATTAAGTATGATTATACCAATAAACATCGATTATATTTTAACATTTATTGGTGGGTAGGTAGATTCATTTACAATAAATCGCTATTAAGGTAACCACTCAAAGAACCAATTTCTCAAGTAATTAACAATGAACCGCACATAAACACGAACTACAAATAAATCCGTAGATACTATACAATCTGTGTTTGTGTAATGGCTGCTATCCGTAGGTAAGCCTACTGAGAGCAGAAACTAATCCTTAATGTAAGCATGAATTTACTGGAATAGTGACTTTATAGCTGTATGTATGTATGTAGGTATGTCAGCCTTAACTGGTACATATATTATATTCCCGCCCCATATTGGTCTGGGACTTTCAAATAGTGTATCGTGTTACTTTACTCGTATAAGGCAAATAATAGGGTATTGGGCACCGGTATCCGGGTTTGTGATTATTAAGGCGACGAGCTGGGAACTTGTTACTAATTTTTGATTCATATTCGAATAAAAAAAAACTAAAAGCTAGCAAAATAGTTAAGATGAAAAGCAACCCTATTACTTATGTATTATTATAAACCCACAGGTAACGTTATATCCGCCGACGGCCCCGTGTTCAATGGCGGCCAGCCTGCGCCGGCGCAAAGTGCCGCCCCCGCCAACAACTTCATCACGCAGACGGTCTACGGGTTCCTCGACTTCACCACCACCATAGGCAACACCGTTATGGTCTTCTCGCCACACTCCGCCCCCCCACCAGGTCATTTCCGATTATATTTGTTACCGAATTGTCGAATGTCACAATTCAACACTTATCAACAATTTCAAATAGGTAAAACGTATTGGAACCAATATCTAAACCAGGACTTCTCAAGCAATTATATAAGGAACGAGGAAGAATTTTTTATAATCTCTACATATTACCTATTTAAAGTATTTTGTACATAAACACACATCAGTTAATAAAAAAACACTCAAAATAAATTAGGTAACCTGAAAATACTTAGTACTAACATAATACTTTCTCAATTTCCAGAACCACCGAAAACCGAAAAGTCTGTTCAGGAGAACATAATAGAAACTAAGCCACCTCCACCGTCAGTCACTAGCGTCAAACCTGACGCTATAAAACCAAGCAAATTATCAGAGAAAGACAAAACGAACAAACCTGTCCCTCCTGCAGTACTATCCAGTGCTATCTCTGTCGTGTCCTCACCGCCTAAGAAAGAAGAGAAAGTTGCAAACACACCAAAATCAGTCGTCAGTAGCCAAAAACAGATTATCACGAAAGTTGAAGTAGTTGCTGGACCGTCAAAAATCGTAGAAAACTCACCGAAACCATCTTCGCAAAAACAGAACAAGCCAAGTGCCCAATCAAAAAAACCGAAACCAGAAACGATTAAAAGTGTAACTAATGTAGTCAGTAGTAAGGTGGAAGTTAAGCAAGCATCGCCGTCAATAATTAACTCTAAAGTAAGTAGTGTAGTTCAAATCCAATCTAGCCAAGCTGATGATGAACCTGCGATTTTGATCACTAATAACAACATAGGAGAACCCGAGTATGATTTCTTATCACGTCAACCATCCGAGTTTGTAGAAGAAACTTACAAAGTTATTAATATTCGCCCATCTAAGACCCACGGCCCGAAACCTAAACATGGCCACAAAAATAGAGTTCACCCACCAACACCACCACCAGAAGATGAAGACCATCCCATTGGCCTCGTCACTACTCTTGGAGGTACTATAGTGAAAGACGGCCTAACTACTATACACGAAACCAGTGTTATTGGAACATACATATCTGGAAAGTACGCTCAAGTTTTGAATAGCAACTCCAAAATCTTACAGCCATCAGGACACAGAGGTAAAATCTCACCGAGTCCAACCCATAGGATTTTGAAAACACCTGCCCCCGGCTTGAAGAACCATCGTCATAATTTAGAACCTACTCCTTCTATTAGTGATGATGACAGCAACTTCAGCAAGACAACACGTAGACAATCTGGAAATGGAAGTTCTTTCAAGAACCGCCACCGGCCCCAAAGTAATTCCGAGAATGATAACCACGACAATGTGCAACCAAGCCAAAGCAAGAAATTCAAAAACAGAAATTCAGCTAATTCCCAGCGAACACAAAGGTAAACTTTTAGTCACAACCTGCTTCCATTCATAATTATTGCCGACAACCTACTTTCCAACTAATTGTAACAAAGCTTGCGATATTAACAATAACAACATCTCATATCCTGATTTGCTAATGAAATGCGGTTTGTCGACAGTAATTGCAATTGTTTTATTTTCAGTACTCGTTATGGCCGTCCAGCAAACGCACCTCAACTGGCAACCGTCTCTGTTTTCAGTGAATCACCAGCACCATCGTTTTCCAACAGAAGGAAGAACAACCGTAACTCTGGGCATAAAACCGTTGTGACACCGTCGAGTAATACCGAGAACCAATCAAGGCGTGGCTTCAAACCCCGCGTCCAGGCCACTCCAGTTGAACAAGTTACTCCTGCTGCGTCTACCAGTGTCTATAAATTCAAACTGAATCGCTCGCCAGGTTCAGGACGTTGGCAATACAAGACAAGCCCGAAACCAAAAGTCACAATAAGGAAAATAATGGGCGAAGATGACTCGCCAACTACACCAAACTCAAATCCCCTACTAGACGACCTTCAAGCCAATGACGTTTCCCCTCAAGCCCGATCAGATAACGACCTCGAATTATCAGGCTCCCAAAGTGGTCCTGGTACACTCCTTGAGAACGATACTGAAGATAACTCAATTGAAAAACCCCCACCAGTCGAAACTCTGAAAGTGGAAATATCTACTCCTGCCGATTTTCGAGACGTTTATTACGAAATAGCAACAATTAGATCTCCATACACTTTCCAGGTATGTAAAGCATTTAGAAATCATTACATATGTATTTTTTATTATTAACTATTGTATAAAATAAAATGCTTTAACTTTCACAGGTTGGCCGCGTCAAAAACACTCGCATCATCACTGTCACCTCTACGATTGAGAAACGCATTGAACCCACAATATCTCCAAATTCGCAAAGTTCTCTCAACGAACCGTTGACAGAAAATATATTAGCGACCGCCTCACCTTATGGAAAAGACCACAACCTAGACTCAAGCATCGCTACACTGCCCCCAATAACACTGTCTTCTGATATGGAAACTCCACCACTGGAAACTGTCACAGAAACATTCAGTACCACCCAGAATATGCTGAAAACCCACATTTTACCAGTTGTAAGGGACGCAAACATAACAAGCAGCTTAACATTTATCCAAACATACCAAATAACGAGATTTGTTACAGCAACCAAAACTCTGCCACCTATGGACTACTTCCAATTCATACCCAGCAAGACTCTTAAAGAATTTAATAGCCGCCTTGATGAAGCTGGTTCCGAGCTGCATTTGGAGTTAGATTTTGGTGACAGCAATGAAGACGAAGATGGAGTTCTGAGACGTGTCTTCCCACCTGATTTAGATCTGGCGAATATTGGATCTGAATTTGATTTAACTGAGGTAGACAAGTATGGCGTCCCCGATAACCATCTAAGACTCAAGAAAGCACACGGTCAAAATAAAAATAACCAAGTAACAGAAGCGCCACACCCTGCTACTCCGGCCTTGACACCAGAACAAGCTCAACAGCTCGCACTTCTCCGACTTCTCAATCCAGCTGCAGCAGCCCAAATACCCAACGTCGTCACCACGTCGAAACCAGTCCTTAAATATGAAACAGTTTATGAGTCCCACGTCATTCCATTCTTTGATGGCAAGAATACAATTCAAAGCACCATATCTAGACCAGTGGCTACGATAACGAAGACTGAATACGAGATCGGCACAAGCAGTCTACCTGCTCTGCCGCTGCAACCCATCAACCCTCTATTCCCTCAGCAGCAATTCACAGTCACCTCTACACCGGTGGTTATGAACACAGAAGTAACTGCAACCGACAGTCAGATTCTGAAATTGACTTTTGGAGCGAAAACCGTGTATACTACTTTGTTCACGACCAAGGTGGTGCCGACTGTGCTGACCTCGTACGTGACGTCATCTATCCCGGTGCAGCCGAGCGCCGGATTCCCCGGATATTTCCCGGCGCCATTCGCCCCCTTCCCCTACGTAGGTTAAGTGTTTAGTTATAAAGATGTGTCTGGACGTCGATAAATTGCCAAGTGTGAAAAATTGTGCAAGTGATAGATATAACTCAAAAGTTTTACGCGAGAAATGAAACTGCTCAACGTGAATGCGTTATTACAGTGCACGTGATAAACTATATTGCGAGTGGGTGAGCTGTAAAACTGTGCGAAAGCAGCAGAATGTTAGGATTTATAGCCTTTGTGGAAACACGAAAACTCTAAAGTTGTATTTCTTCTAAAGTTTTCTGAGTTGAGAGCGTACCAATTGCGTGCTCTAAACCACGTGGAGGGAAATCTCGCTGACGGCAACTAAATGTACTCAATACACTGCCATTTACCTTGTAATCCATTAGAGCTTTGTAAATAATGTTATTTATATAAATATACTTGTCTGTATATAGAACGTATAATGTTGTAATTAGATAAATTTGTAGATAGCATTAATTAATGTCTTACTCTGTACCTACCTAAATTTTTCTAATAAGATTTGTATTATGTACGGTATAAATAAATATGGGTTTTATACTTTAAAATACAAAAATGAAAATTCTTGCTGAGTATTATTTATTTCCCGTCACCCCGTCACAATAAAATAATGAGAAACTCAATATTTTAATGTGTAGATAGTATGAGTACCCATGATCCAAAAATTGTCTGGTTCCCCTATATTAGGGTTACGAAGGTCAGATCGGCAGTCGCTTCAATGTAATTACCAGACTCGCTAAATCCTGGATCATGGTCTAAGCGGACCCCGTCTAAGCACGGGACATAACGCTAGGAAGATGATGAGATAGTATGAGTACCTATATCATGGTAATTTTCAGGTGGGTATATTTTTTTACAATCTGTGAAACTAAATATCTAATAGAATATTGGTTCATTAATAGACTGGTAGACGTTTTCCTAAAAAAATATGTAGGTATTTAGTACCGGCTTGGCAAAACTAACTTAAACCACGAGTCATAGCTAGAAGAAAAAGTTATTACCTACCTCTTATAACGTAAAAAAGACATGTTTTATTTCACACAGCATACTTACATATATACACACACAGACATACATTTCACACGCACACATATATTTCACATGTAACCAGAAATAATGGTAACATAATGAAAACCATATGACATTCCTGTCAGATTTACTACGACACTTTAAAAACACCGACCAAAACACCCCATGGATATTACAGAATGAAATTACATTTTTACCGTTTCACAAAGAAAAATATCCAATTTAGACCAGATCCTCGGCGTAATATTTCACAGAGTTGAGAGGTGTATTTCCCATGATATCTTAATTAAAGCCATTTCATACTGAACAGGCGCCGAAAGAAACAAAGGCCTCAAGTTATGAAACTAAGATTAATGGAAGCTGTTTTGTAAACTTAATAAGCAAACGTTAATCTTTGCAAAATTTTTGTTTTAAAATTGCTAACTTAGTTACGGGAAATGGGAAGTGCTATATACCTGCTTTAGTAAAATACACGTGATTCTAACTTATTGAACAAACAATTTTGCTACACAAAAATAATACAATATATGTTTTTATATCTTTCAATATGTTTTGGCTTATTTTAGATAGCAAAATCGAATAATTATATATATATTTTTATGAATAGGCATGGCTAAGTTCTATTTATGCACCCATTTTAAGCACCACGAAAATGATTATCTGATTACAAAAAGACTGAACTTCAAGAATGTGATACTATTCAGACACAGCACTAGAATAAATCCCCAGCAATATTATCAGTAGCAGCTATGCATTTAGATTGGTTCACAAACCAGTTGATTACGAATATACATATGATACTATTCCTAATTTTATACCCCTTTACGTCTGTTCTATCTTATTTCGAAAACTATTGTAGAGATTTCCATTTGATTTTTATTAAAATATAATATATGTTATTATCGCATTAAATAACAATATGAATCTGTGGTATCTTGTTTAAAATGCCTACAAGTCTTCTAAAATATTGAAACATCTTAAAAACTATTATGAAAATTTACCAGGTTCAGATTTGATCAGTATTTGAATACTACCATTATCTTTACGAATATAAGGCACGACGATAGTAATGAAAATACAATATATATGAAACACATGAGGTTATTTGAAACATAATACGACATAAATGTTGTTTTAGTTTTCACCAACTATTTACGTATAATTCTACCCACAATAAATCTATCTCACGGATAAACATATTTTCAAGAAGACAGTAGACAAGACAGGGACAAACAACAAGCAAAGGAGAGTTCGCAGCGAGGATTACTAAACAAATAGAATGCTTTCAACATCGCCGAGTCACATTCGATCGCCAATCTCATATAAGTAGTACTAATGTATCTTAATAATGTGAGTTGATGAGAAAGTCTAGCTCTCTACTGAGGATTACTCTTCATTTATTGAGGGTTTCAGGACTAATCCTTAGAAGCTCACCCCATCATTGGCAAGAATTAACATACCGTACCAAAATTTAAGGAACTCAAGATTTCAGTTTAGTATACTTCGCCCGGTACTAACACTTTTCATAGAAGAAATAATTAAATTTATTTTATTCAATGGCACAAAATAATTAAATGAATTTATAGATCAGTAGGCATTCGTGCTCATATAAAAATAATTTAAATTTCAAGTTTTAAATCGATAATCTTCAAACGATTAAATCGTTTGAAGATTATCGATTTAAAACAGGCTAAACAAAGTGGTGTCCATATGTGCCCATAATAAAAAACAATATAATAAATTCTAGATAAGATCGGTTTTGACGGAACAGGTCACCGAAAAAAGGTTTCATACGCGTAAATTAATCTAAAAATGCATAACAACAAAAGCTGTTCTCTTGATGTTTGATAATAATTCATTATATCTAAAGTGTATCCATACCTCTTGCCCAAGCAGGTGGCGTGCCCTGCGCCGACCGGGCCACCACTCCGAAGTGCCGTATTAAAGTTTGCTTGCGGGTTTATTCGAACATTTTTCACACTGAAAACTTAGCTTGATAAATGGTGATTGTTCGCGATGTATAAATTTGTCGCCGTCGTCTCTTGTGATAAGTTTCATTTGCGAAAATCTCCTAGCTCTCTGGAAAACAATGTTTTGTGTTGGCCCGTTGAGTTTGTAGGTACCTACTGTAAGAAATAGTGCTTGCGGTTTCCCTATACTTTGTAGCCATTGGTTCACGAACCATTTAATTATTCAACACCATTAATACTTATAATCGTATATAGATAGCAAATGAATCAAACTAAGAAAGTTTTAAAATGTATTATACAATATTATGTGAGATAATTTTGAGCATACGTGAGGAGTGATAATAAAGTTTCATTTTAACACCATCAATCATTTGACAATTCACTTGCTTTAGACGAATATTATATTATAGAACATGTTATCATGTTCAATTATAGAATCATCATGAACAAATGTAATCAATGTAGATACTGTTTGCAAGAAATTATGTCTTGGAATTGTATGTGTGTGTACGACGCGAACATTTTAATACACTACATTTTCCCTGAGTGGTATTTGGATTATTTCTAACATTACACTGATCATTAAAAGCCGCCCCGGTACCTCAGCGCAACTAACTCGCGTTGGACTCGTCTGTTTCACATCGGCCCTTTTGTGTCTGCGAGTGACAGCTTTTGTGTTCATATCACACGGGCGCCTATCAAATTTTCATCGAGTCTGATATTGACTACCTGCTAGTGACTTGTTTTGTAAGGACTGTATACACTTTATTTCTGAACTGAAATTTATTATTTGATATTACCATATTTCGTACACAGAGTGCTCCCAAACATACATTTCAAAACTCACCTCGAAATTCTATCTTTTATCTCCATTTAAGGTTAATAAATAAAGCATGAGAAAGTCTACTAAATATACTAATAATACGCTCCAGATTGGTTTACTTGACCTAACTACGACTAACAAGATTGGTACTCAAGATTCAGATTGCGGTCCTTAGACTTGAATCAATTTGAATACTCTATAGACACAAGGACTAATATTGCCCTAACACAGTGTGCCTCCTAAGGTCAGTCTTGATTCAGATTCCTTAAATAATTTTAGATATTGGAATATAAAATAAACAAGAATGGATCAAACTTTATGGAAGTAGATAGGATAGGTACACTGTGCTGCGCCACACAATCCGTCAACTTAGGTAATTTTCTGCGTCAAAGGTTAACAACCCATTTCTTTAAATATGTTGACTGTATCAGCATAGCGCATCACCGCACGACCGGGAGTTCAGTTTTTGTCTGTTTAGTCCGACTAATCTCCTTAAGGGCTGAACCAATTGGAGGGAGTAGCTAATCTAGGCTGCTATTATTCTAAAGATTGATTGCAGTTGTGCAAAAAAAGAGTTATATTCCACGCAAACAACAGCACATATTTTTTGGCAATTTTTATCCGTGTTTCCCTTTGGAGGCTGGCGTTGTCAACATGTTAAAATGTAACCCGAATCTTTTTCGCGCCATCGACACACGTCAAACCGTCAAACAAAAATATGCGGCTGCTAATTAAATGTAATTCTTTGTAACCACAGATAACCTCCAAATCTGTGTTTGTAACTAGTGTAGGTATGTATAACAGATTTACATCAACATGGTACATAAACGCATCAAAAATATAATTATTACTGCGGGTGCAGATTAAACTATTTATAGGATTATACAGCCACTCACCTATAGATACGCTACTTGACATACCTACCTACCAATGCGTCAAAAAAGTAATCCGACTTATATGTTGAAAATTCGTCTGTATTAAACCAAAGATCTATTTTATCAGTTTGACCAAGTGATTGTGAGATTCAATCCTTCTCATGCTGAAAACGCTTGTCTCTTTCTCTATCTCCCTTGGTCAGATATAAAAAATAATTAGGTATTTTATAGGTATTATTGATTGCATAATATGGCTCGTCTTTTAAAAGAAGTTCGTATCCAGCATTGATGTTGTGTGCATAAACGAATAAAGAAAAAATCGTAGATTGTTCGTTTACCTACGTATTACATCAATCTAATCATTAAAGTTATCTGAAAGTAGAATTCAATCACTTGGTACTTAGGTACCCACCACGGAGTATTCTGTGGTCTGTGGTACCCACGTACATGCAAAGTAAATTATGTCACCCAATAGGACCCCCATCCCCTCAGTTTAAATTGATTTTCAGATTAAAATTCAGGTGCATAGTTTGGAGCAGCTAAGTACTTTTCCAATCAAGAGTCCGGGATAAAGCCAGCTTTAAAATCGTATTGATATCATCGACATGCCGTTTCAGCTCTTTGTTTTACATCCTCAACTGATTCCAAAGCATAGACTTAAAAACGTGAATGATAAATCTTTATAATATTAATTTTTCCTCTGAAATTTTAAGTTTAACCTATGTGCATGTCACAAATCTAGATAAATTGTAGAAAGTTTCATATTCAAATACAGAATTTATACGAACAGAATCCTGAAAACTTTTTTAGCGAAAAAACATACACGTGGAACCTCTATCTAAAAGTTTTACTAAGCAACTAGGTACTACTAAATTAATTGTCCGTGTAGGTTTAGCGAATTATTACAGAGCACGTCGACAAAATGTGATATTATAGCGGCCTGTACAGCAATTTTTATATTGAAACTTAAGATAATTAATTCCAAAACTATAAATTTGTGTAAAGGATGATAATTTATTTGTGACTTTATAATGGCATACTGACTACTTACTTTTAAGCATTTTCAGAAATAAAATCGTATGAAAATACTTATGGCTATTATTTCTAATCAGCCCTCATAATTAAAAAACAACGAAGGACTTAAGTTTATACTATAATATAGATACGTAGGTATATACATATTAATTAATCTAAGCTTCTGAATCAGTTTACCAAAATACCTTCTGAAAATAAACAGATAAGTCGACAAAGTAAAACCTCAAATTGTTTTTGAATATAATAAAAATGTGTGTTAAAATATGCAATGCACACGCCATAGCTCACGTGCTTGTTAGAACGTAAGCGAGCTTAAGCGGTGGATTCGGACTCCATTTTTAAAGGGGACATATTTTAAAATGGCGGACATATCTACCCCGCCACAAATCTGCGCGGAGCTGGCTCGCGCTCTGATTGAACGAGGTTAGACGAAATCGGCTTATCCTCCGATGGCGAATGGGGAATAATTTCATTTGAGTATGCGCTCGGATCGTCCACCTGCTACACCGCCATGCAAATTGACAATGCGCCTCTACACTACGTACGTACATAAGTTGAGCGAATGCAGTCAGTTCACACTTGCAAAGTATATCTATGTGGTAGATCTAACTGCGCCTTCGTTAAGTTAATTAGTTTGTTTTTTTTTATGGGTTAGACTATTAGATCTATCTCCATTTTGCATGTGTACGAGTACTCTCTTTTTGTTCTTTAATAACATCAAACTTTCGAAAACGGATCGTATATAAATATTTACTTATGTTACTGCTAAAGATGGATATGAACATAAAATTAACTGGCTAAACTTAAGTTTATGTTTGACGAAGGGCTAATGTTTGATAAAATGTTTATTTGCGTCAAGTTATTTCATCAGTAGCCGGTGTAAGGAGAGTATAAGTACCTATATTAATCATAAATTATTCTTACAGGTTACACCTCATTTTATAATTTGGATATATATAAATATATCTAGACGCTGTTGTTTAAATTGGTCTCCGATTCCTCCCGTACGCCAGTTAAACTGCACATTAGCCAAAGTAAATCGGTTAAAATGTATTTTTTTTTATATATTTGAATAACTAAGTCTATTAAGACTAATGGAACTGATTGTTTTAATTTATTTTATATTTTTTAACTTAGAATACCGAGGTAGGTCTGTAAAGACTGATTAGACTGATTTCATTGTTTTTTTTTTAATTTTATATAACTTTGATTATGTAATAAACGGACGAAAATATTCTTTATTTATATAGGTTTCAAAGAAACACTTATAAAACGTCAAAAACGGATGAAGAAATATGATTGTTCCACCGGTTCGAAATGTTGCATCTAACGAGAAGAATCCGACAAAAAAACTCGGTAGTTACTCTTTTCAACAACAGTATTAACAAAGTTGTATGAATCATATTTAACTTTGAACCATGTTTAAAAGTAGTGTAAATTATGAAATCAAAATTACTAGTACCTACATATAACTACTAGGAAAAAAAATAACTTCGCGACCAAAGCAGACCAGTCCCCAAAGGTGGTACTTGTTCCCAATTATGACGTAGGTATGTGTCAGCCAACGCTTCACTCAACCATATTTTAGGGAATGTAACGACCCGCCACATAGCGCCACCACCCCAGCGACATTTTGATGAGCATGACCACTCAGGTTAGTCAGAGATTTAATTTTGAATACTGAAGTATCTGTAATGAACGAATCACGTGACTAATTGATTTTATAATAATAATTTTTAATACTTAAGTAAAAAACTGTACATTTATTTCCTTTTGCTTCTAAACTTTTAGCCAAGGGGCAGCGGCTATACATAAGTTCAACATTAGCCACTCGTCGAATATAAACTCAAGTTTAGCCGGCTAATCTTATGTTTATGTTCATATCCATCTTTAGCCGTAACATACATATATAGGTATATCTAGGTATTCTTAAGCTAACTCAGATGGGTCACCGATAACTTTGTAAACGTATACTTAACCATTTATAGGTGATGATATTATAGTGAGCTCTATAGATAAAGATAATTATCTTCTTAAATACCTGCTCCTTTTCATTAAATTATTAACGTTTTAGTTAGATATCTGATGTAATGATTAAACACGGTGGATGAAAGCACTAACCGGCCTGATTAACCTGCTACTAACACGGTAATTTAAAGACACCCTGTTTAAAACAGTTTAAATTGAAGGCTAGAAAACTATGTTAAGTTATGTAGGTGGGTTTCGCTCTAGACTAGACATGCCAATGCTTAGATAGTACCTATGTATTAAACAATCAATACTCCACTCAGGGAAATAACTAATTACTCAGTCGCTAATCTTATCACTCAAAAATCATTTCAATTGCTTATTTGATAGCGGGGACAGAAATGAATGCCGTCAATGATAAACATGTGATTATAAAGAAAATATGTTTTAACACGATACGTAAACTAATACACCGATAAGCGTGCTAAAGAAAAGAGTGTTTTGTGTGTTTTTAAGTGCGACTTAATTAGGATTAGGACGATTTATTTAGGACAAAGAAAACAAAAATTTAAATCCTAGAGTGAGCACCATGTATCGTAACAAAATTTTATTAGGAATCGTTCTCTTATCATGTAAGTACCCATTAATGTATTTTATTCCTTTTTTACTTATAAAAAAAAATATTTTTGCTGCAATACAAATTAATAGGAACAGGCATTATTAGTTAAAGAAGGTCAGCTATTTAAAAGTCTTATTAGTTGGCTATAAAATAAAACTATTATTTAATTCACTGGCGAACTAGCAGGCAGACACCTATGATTTTGAAGTCAATTGTATCTTACTTGCTGGTATTGCAAAAGATTGGCTCATAGGCTAAATCTGAATGGAATAAAATGTTTAACACTGGTATTTTACTGTCTGACGTCATTTCCTACTTTCTTTTTTCGACCATACACTTTACCTTAGATAAGTCGTGTAATTAAAATCATATCCTATTATACAAAGTTATGGAATTTGCAATATACCTACTCGACTAGAAATGGGTATCCATTTTGTGAGTAGTCCACGCATATTTTACCCAGGCATACACAGACTACACAGTATGTGCATTGCGCATACCTATATATTTTTTTGATATTAATATCCTCCTAACCATTAATTAATAACCAATTTCGGTAACGAATACCAATCTCAACGAAGACCAACTATGCAAGAAGTTTTATGCACAAATATGAGATGCACTCTCTGTTTTTTGACTCCGGCCCCCCCGGGCCAGACTACCATCTGACATGCCCAGAGAAAGGCAAGAAGGGACGGGGATGAAAAATCGCTTAGTTCCTGTCTACAGGCTGGTACTATTGTCAATATTGAATCATTTAAATAAATTAATTTTCCAGATTGACACACCACTTCCCTAGTTCCAAACTAAGCTTCTGCTTGTACTATGGATACTAGGCGAAAGGATAGAGATACTTAAATACGTTTATAAACTTCCATGACTCGAGTACAAATGTACAAGTTCAACACACGAAACATTTGCCCCTAGCGGGATTCGAACCCGCGACCCTTGGTTTCGTGGCCAGGGTCTCTGAACACTCGACCAACGGGCCAGTCAGATTCCATTCCAGGCCATTCAGCCAAAAGTTGTATTTCGACTCAAGGTTTCCTAGACTACTAGGCGGTGTTTGCTACGAATAGACCAACGTCTACTGTCTACTGTGCATAGGTACCTAGATAGGTACTAGTTGTATACAATAAGCACTACTTTACGTAATCTAGACAGAGAAACAACATTAAAAACATCACAAACCATGCATAAATAATATTATTCCTCAAATGAAAGTTCAAGACGTTGTCATCAAAAGATTGCCATAAAAAGAAAGTAAGAAAGAAAACATGTTTATTAGGTACCTTCATAGGTAGGTATTTAAAAAAAATATATATGACATGATAACGCTTAAAAAAATAATCGATTACATTATAACGCTTAAAAAAACATAATCGGAGTAAATGCAACTTATATAAATGTAATAATATAAATAACATTGTAAATTCCAGGCGCAATAGCAGTGGTGGCTCAGACGCGACAGGCCCGGTGCTTCCAGTTCACATGGTTGGGGCCCAGTTACACAAATGAGAGTATATTTCAGAACGCTACCTGCCAAGACGCCACAAGGCTTTCCAGAGGCATACCCTGTCAGAAGCCGCTCGTAGTGTCAGGTAAACCCCCTATACCTATTAGGCTAGTTATTTTCTTAATACCATCTTAACTTCTTTTTTTTTTTTTTTTTTTTTTACTTGAGGAATGCATTTACGCACCGTCCAAGTAAACCTAGGTTCGGCCTACGAGGGATGTGTCGGGCTCAGAGGCCGGGAAAGCACTCTACTACCGACTAAACCTCACGGTGGTCATTCTTCGGGCGTTGGCGCAGATTCCGGGCTCCCCACTCGGGACTCTACGCGAAAACCATCTTAACTTCTGGACAACCTTCCTTAGAATCAGTTATTATGAGAGCATCATTGGTATTCCTATGTAGCCAGAACTAGTGACCCATTAAATAATTTGGGATATGTCCCTAAGGTACAATGATCAAATTTCATCAAGTAAAACAATAACTATGTTAGAAATGTTTAAAATATTCACATAAAACCGCCAATCTGTACAATAGCCAAACCCCTGTATTCAAACCTTTTATTTTATGACTAAAATTTCCAGAAACACTACACAAGCCAGTGTACAAATAAAGTCAGATATTTTAAAGTTGGAAGAAATTCTTAAAATAACGAAAATATTTCTTCTAGTGGACGGTTCATGGCCTGACGTAGATTATTTATGGAGAAACTACCGGGATGCGGCGACATGCGTACTCGAAAATGGCGTTTGCGCTCAGTACACCTATTACTTCGACGGACAAGGTAAGATTACTTTTTAAAAGATAGAAAATCAACATAGATTAAAGACCTCTTCTATCTACAATACTTCACATGATCTTCTGTTTGAGGGTAGGTGCTATCGTTATAAAGTAATAAAAAAATAAACTACTCACAGGTAGGTACGGCCTTCTAGACGCATTCCTAAAAGTATTTTTTTAAGTGTTACCCATGGCCCCATGTGCAAAAGACACCTACTTAACCATTTAATATAACCACTGTACATATGTATTCGCATTGTTAATAGTAGATTATTAAGGTTGCATCGAAAAATTTCAAAACGAAATATTAGTAACCGATAAATCTTTGAAACTATCTGTTTACCAAAAGAAAGCTCTACTATTTCATATATTCATTGTTGATAAAGAATGTTTTATTCTTTCAGTGGATAATTCTACATACATGTGTACGCGAGCCATAGACAATAAAGGACACGCCATTAACAGCGGCTGTTTCGAACACCGGAACGGCAGCTTTGTCACGAAAGTGTGTATCTGCAGATCCTCACCAGGAGCTATACCATGCAACGAAGCAACCATCTCTTCAATCCTATCTACAAGCAGTTTTCTAATAGCGATATTAATCGCTCTGAAAGGAACTGATATTGGAACGTTATGGATCTTTTAGCAAATTGTACTAATTTTGAATTTGATTTGATCAATCAAATCCTCTAAGATTAAGATATTTTATGAAAAACATTTCTAAATAAAAATTAAAATTATATTTGAAAAATATAAATATTACAAATCAGTAATAGTTGAAATACAAAAGCATAATAAAAAATAACAACAGGGTCTGCCTATTTTTACATCCCAATACTAATGTACTTACATAGGCATTTTTTAATAAATAAAATACATTTTTATACCCAATAAATAGTACATTCTAATTGATAAGAATTAATTTATGATTGTGTAGGCGATGAGGTACTAAGCAAAGAAACTAGGCTGAGTTAGACGAATAAATCTCATAATAAGTATTTAAAATCTTCTTAGGTGTTATAGTGGGGTTTTAGTGGTTCTTGTGACAACAGTAATTCTTAATTTCCAATAGATGAGGCTCAGGTTTTGGATGTTGTGGGTTATGTGAGAATGGATCAGAAGATGAAGCAGGGTCAGAATATTTACCTGGGCTATGCATTTTTGCCTTTACTTCTGTTAGCAGGATTAACTACGCCTATTTTTTTTTTATTGGGGAAACTCCCACGAGCCTTCACCCTCTGTTTGGGGAAACGGAGGGCAGTGTATCGGTCTCGAACCGATCTCTCGATAGTGTCGATAGATGCGCAGTTCCGGAGGAGCCGGCATCTCCACTGCCGGGACTATACGGCAGCTCCTCCGGAGGTGCGCGTGCCACACTGCGCGGCTCACCTCGTGCGGCGTTAGTCGATGTTGTGCACCCTACGGTCGTAAGGCGTCGGATGCGCAACACCGAGCACGCTCGCATCGTCGAGACGTGCTAGACCACCTAGCACGTCTCAACCCTCTCCGCCCAGGAATCAGACGCTGATCGTCCCCGCGACCGGCGTCGTGGGCACACTCTCGCGCCTAACCTAACCTAAAACCTAAGTAATAAGAGCACCGTAAACGCGATATTTTATGTGATAGTTTATATAATAACTACAAAGACTGTCGGTAAAATTTCGACAGACCTGTATACATTTTTGTTACTGCTGTTTCCGTTTAAACTTTGTATAAATTAAACAAGACCTAGACACAAACAAGCACATGGACTCTTATAAAATATTTTTTTTACTAATCCTAATATTATTAATATGTGTTCATCTGATTGAACCGACGACGACGATGCGGTAGTCTCTACTAAACCGCATTTCATTCGGGAAAAGGCTATTGTTAAATAATTAAGTGGTTTTCTGCCAAACTATAAAGATTTTATTAGTGCGTAAACGAAGTCTTCCGAAATCTTTTCCTTTGTATGTATGTCCCCAAGTACCGATTTGTATTTGTACTCGCGGCATAAATATATTCTGTGGAAAATATATTCCATAGAGCATTTACAACTTGACATCTGACGTGTCTTTAACTGTTAAACTGACTGTCAAACCGACGTTTTAAGGTGGTTTTGCCACCGTGGTAATCAGTTTTTGCTTACAAAAGTGAAGTAAAATAACAAAAATTAAATTAAAGCGGTGACAAGATGTACTCCGTACTAACAAGAGGAAATGCAATATTAACGTATACCCTAAGTGTGTTAGCATGTCTCACATTCCTGTGTTTTCTGTCCACGTTAACCGTGGATTATCGAACCGCTGCACAAATGAATACGGTAAAAGTGGTCGTGTAAGTAATATTATTCATTATTTTACTTATAAACACATGGCTTTTGTGCTCTGTGTGTGTATATTAATAAGCTTTTAAATTTTACAGTAAAAATGTACCTGACTATGGTGCTTCTCGCGAGAGAAATGATCTCGGCTTTTTAACATTCGATCTGAAGACTGATCTGTCTCATCTCTTCAACTGGAACGTGAAGCAACTTTTCCTCTATCTTACAGCTGAGTACATCACGTCAAATAATGAATTAAACCAAGTAGTTCTATGGGATAAAATTATTCTACGTGGTGAAAATGCTCTCTTAGATTTCAAAAATATGAACACAAAATACTATTTCTGGGATGACGGAAATGGTTTGAAGTAAGTTGTTTTATAATTACTTATAAAATTTTGAAATATACTAGTAAGTTGATGTTTTTAATTAGTCACATTGTCAAGAACCCTGGTATTGTATTTTGGCAATAAAGTAAATATTTTGCAGTAAAAGGATAGATATAAAATCAATTATCTTAACTCACTATAGTAGGCAAATATCATTATTGATGATAGGCCCGTTGGTCGATAGGTCAGAGACCTGGAAACTGGGTCACGGGTTTGAATCCCGCTAGGGGCGAATGTTTTGTATGATGAACATGAAAATTTTTACTTAAGTTGTGGGTGTTTAAAAAACGTTTTTAAGTATGTCTATCCGTTAACCTCATATTCATAGCACAAGATTATAAGCTTAGTTTGGAACTAGGGAATTGGTGTGTCAGTCTGAAAAGTTTATTTATTAGTATATATTTTATTTTTATTTACTTTTGTTTTTTTCACCTTGGTGAGCAAAGGTGTTGCTCCAGATATGAGGAATTTTCTGGTGATTCTGCATGTGTTCAAATTGTAGCTTTTGAAGAGTAAAATATAACTTCTGGTGGTATCTGAAGAGCTTTAATGCTTTTGCTGAGTATGTGTGGTACTTTGCGAGTGGTCAATAAAACTATGGGATTATTATTATTACATTATTCAATTCCACAATCTTGCATTGTTCCATTCCAAAAAGTATTACCTTCTGAACTTATATGAAGTTTACAAACTAAGTACTGATGAAACTGATCTTAATTCCATTCATTGCTTTTTTACAGAGGTCACAATAATGTCACACTTACATTATCATGGAATATCATTCCAAATGCAGGATTACTGCCCAATATTCAAGCGTTGGGCCAGCATTCATTCAAATTCCCTACAGAGTATACTCAAACTAAGGTATGATCTATGATCAGTTACCATGAAATTGTGTGGTTTAGTTGAGATTGAAATGTTATGTGGTAAGATTTTTGAATTACAATGCTTATTTAAAAAAAATACTTTAATTTTAACCACCTTTTCACAAAAACGGGTATTAATGTGCAGAAACCAAATTAGTTAAATCATTCAAATCTGTTGGAATACTCAATATTGACTATTACTATTCTGTCTATTCGTAAAATGTAATATTTTCAAGAGTAACATGTTAATAGCACCATATGGGGCAACCATAAAACACTAGTCTTAGTCACAGTCTACTTGGACTGTAATCCTGGATTTAGTGAGTCACTCCCACCTGGATGTTGTAACTATTCAACAGTGTGAAAATCGTCAAATCACATGTTTATAAATTCAAGTTTTCCGGCAGTAATTGATTTGAGGAAACATTCAGTTCCATCATATTATCACTCACCAACCTAGTGGTATAAATCAAATATCAACAGATTCCACTGAGGACTTGTAAATAGTGGTAGGGGCTCAACTCATGTCTTGAGATTTTTTAAACCTAACAAAATATTTATGCTAAACAAGAAAGGTCAAAGTTCCTCATAGGTAATAAAAAAATAGTTCTGGGATACATACCTACATGCCTGCCTAACATAGGTATCATAAATTTTTTTCTGGGAATTGCTTACTTAGGAACTGGATTGTTAGGCCGATGGGAAAAGAGGGTACCTATTATAATAAAATGGTATATTAAAATAAGACAATGTTTTATGTGTATTGTATATTTATCAATTACATTTTAAACATTTATCATTTTTTGCTCTACATGTGTTGTTCTACAGCAGGAAAAAACTAGGTATTATCTATCAATATCTACAAATGATACATATACTTTTTAGCCAATAGATCATATGAAATTAAAAAAATCTCGAGCATCATTAGTAAAGTTCACATACAATTGCATCTGTTCCTGCAGATTTAAATTGTGCGTCCAACTGCATTGGAACTTCACATATAAATTATATGCATTAGAACTTTATATATAGATTTAAACTATTCATCTATCTGTATTTGATTTACTATACTCTCATTATTATTCAACTGCGACTTTATTGAATACATAAATGCAAGTAGACTAAAGAAGCAACTTTTATCTAATATTATTTAATGATTCATTTACTACATACGTTTTTAATGTTTCCCATAAGCACAATATCTATATAATGTTAATGAGGTAAAGGTATATTACAATTTCAGAGTCATTTTAGAAACATTCTATCAAAATACAAATTACAAACCTAAATATTAACTAAAGTTAGATTTATCTTGTAAATTTTAGTCTTAATTCACTAAATGTTTCCGTTTTACTTTATTAATAGAAATAATTAAGTATGTAGTTGTTTTGGGACAAAATGGTGGTATATAGCTTGGGTAACAAAACCATTTATTACACAAAGAATGAAAAAAAGCTTTAGAAATATTATTGCAACTATTTAGTTCTCTTTATTGTGCATGTGATGACTATGAAGGATTGGAAATAAACCCTATTAACTTGACAAACTAATTTTAATCCTAAATAACAATATAAACTTAATTTTAAAATCCCTATCAAGGGTTTATCTGTGACCAATATAAACATTATGAGAAAAAGTATAGATACAAAAAGTGCAACCCTTTCTACAATTTTTCTCAAAAACTGATGGGGACGGCTATTCATTTATGATGATTTATATGACAGACCTAATTATTTTTCAAAAAATTTAACAACAGTACTTATATGTAACAGTTCATAATTATATTGCTTGCATGCCTCTGGCACGAATAGTAGTTATTTACGAAGTTCGCTACTTAGAACAACTACAATCCGCCATCCTAATCCTTACTAACATTCAAAGCTGATCCCACTACATCGCATGAAAAAATATTGCATATTTTAGTAACTAACGCATTACCGCTCTGCTTGAACCACTCGCAACAGATGACCGCATCCAGCGATTCCTCTAAACTACGGTTTAACAACATGAGATAAAATATTTTAATGTAAAAAGTAAATACAGTAAAAAGTATGACCTGTTTATTGTAAATTGACTAGCAGTTATTTGTGTGAAAATTTTATTATTTATTGTGTGAAACAATGTAGAATAATGTGAATTTTTGGATACTGTTGTTATCTATTTAAGCGATACCGATTTATGGGTCCCATATAGTACTGCACTTACAAAGTAACAATAATTTTAATAAATCTAGGTGAAATTCGAGTAGTCTATATATCGAGATGAGAATGTTGTTTTCTAAGATATATAACTTAACATTTTGGTACACACATTATCGAGTATTATAATTAAAACTGAGACAGTTTTAATGAGCAAACATTTAAAGATAGAATAAATTAATCTACTGAAAAAAGAGCAATAAATGCTGTAAATACACAAACTATCTTTTAATTTTGTCAATATATAGTATTTTTAAATCAACTTCTTTAGCACATGAATCCAATTTTATATCAACTTAACAGCAAACACTAAAGATCACAGTTTCTGCCATTGGTTTTACATGTTTGTAGTAAGTATACTAAAGTGACGGCTAAACGTGTATCATGTACACATAATATTAGCTCTAACTTAAAATGTCGTAATATTATAATTTATTCAACATCCAATACAACCAATTGAGAAACAAAGATTATTAAATTTATATATCTATTTTGTAATAATTATTCGCTGTATTATGTTGTCACAATTAAATTTTTTGTTTTATAAATGTGAAACACGAAAGACATACTGTCAAAAGACCTAACATCCAAAATCTGTGAGTAAAGTTTGTATACTGGAACGGTGACCGTCGACAGCGAGACACTATACCTCGCCTGCACACGTGACGAACTCGGGGCTGCCATTCTAAAATTCCAAGAACGACGCGGGAACGTCCGGGCCCCCGGGCTCGAAATAAAACTATATTCCCCTATACGCATACTTACAATCGAAACGATATAAATGCAAATACTTTTTTTTAAATCAGTAAAGTACGAAACTATAAAAAACACCCAAATCCGGCCCGGGCGGCCTACGTCGTCCTCGCGAATCGGAGGTCCAGAGGAGCCAGGCACGGCAGCCCCGGACTCACTATGCAACTTCAGCTTCTCGAGAATAGGGGGGGAAGATGTGCGCCCGGACGTGCGGAGGTGTCGGCTCAGAGGCGGCAGGGCTGCGCCGCGGGCCGTCACGCGCCCGTCAGCGGCGGCCCGTCCGTCTGCACGTCCTTGTCCTCGGTGGGCGGCGCCACCGCGCGGTCCGACCCGTACCGCCGCGAAAGATCCAACATTTCTCTCAGACCCTGAAACAAATGTTTTATATGATTTAAATATCCGAACGTAGCTAAATTGCACATTCGAGACCTTGTCAAAAGTTTTAGCTAAAGTTTAAACCTCCCAGTGGCGTTCATTAAGAAAGGCCTATGTCCAGCAATGATGGATAGGTTGATGATGACAATTCAAATTAAGAAAGTTGTCATAGAATATGCAACCAGACACATAGACCAACAGAATTACACCCATATTTAACTTAGATGGAAAATCGGGACAAAGTAGTTGACTAGTAGTAAGCTCATCATCGAAACAAACCACAAACCAATATGCTATTAAACTATAATAATTATTTTATACTGAAGATAGATGGAAAACCTTAATTAATTAATATTAGAGATGCAATGCAACTATTTTGGTAAAACAGAAATGTTTAAAAACCCACCTTATTTTCAGTAATGAGCCGTTGATATAGTTCTTCTTCCTTTCTGGTATCTCCATTTTCGTCCATATTGACAGCTTTATACATGATGCTGGTCATCTCATTTATTCTTTCAGCTTGTTGACGTATCAACTGAAATTACACAATAATGTTTAAAGTAAATGTTACAAAAGTCCGATGATATCCCTTTAAAGGGAATAATAGCACAATTCATTGGATAGTTAGTTAGTTAGTTGGGAATTTGATTTCCACACTTAGCCTTATAAGTGGGCCATTGTGCGTAAATAGTCACTGTACCACTACAGTGATCATTCAAACCACTTGGAATGACCTTATGGAAATATGACTTATATAGATGGGAAAATTACGTTTTCATAGATATATTTGTCAAGCCAAATTAAAATTACAATTTTCAATAAATATTTAAAAAAATAATTGTAACTACACTGCATATGACCAAGGTTTAGTCAAGACGTAAAAGAAACTAAGTATAATGCTACATAACTAAATATCTTACTTGTAAAACTAATAAATAAAATGACAAATTGCCTAAGAAATTTATTTAAGGTATAAGATGAAAAAAGGAATTAGAAAATGCCCAAAAATACATATATATATTAGGTAATTTCTCTGTAACTGGCTAACTTTAGGTATGTTTTTGTCTAGACAAACAGTCCCCTGTTTATTGATCCATGTTAATAACTAACTTAACTTCACGCCACTTCCGAGAGAGAACCGTGGATAAATTTTAAAAGTATATAAATGAAGATTGATTGTATGAATTTATAATGAAGCAGTTAAAAATTCAAGCCTGTGAGGAGAGAGGACTGTGCATAAAACTGACGGACATTATTGTACTTACACTATTTGGTTTAAAAAAATATATTGCTCTGATAATGTCAGTAAAAATAACAGCAATCTTTAAATAAACAGAATATAGATAAATATTATAACTATGAGATAAACATAGTATTTATAGGGAACTGTTATAGGGACTGTTTATGAGCACATTTTTTTTTTTATAATAAATTCTAGTTATATACATATTTTATACTGGGATAATTAATAGGAAATATCCTAAAATATCCCACACACACAATCCATATTATCTTATGTTATATAGACCTGGACTAAGAAATTCCCAGCTTACAGAGAAACACCCATTTGTCATTAACAATGTTTACATAAAAATATATAATAATAGAATATTAACACTGAAAATAACACCAATAAATTGAACAGTTTTAAAAAAATATATTTTTTTTCTTGGTTTATTGGCATCACACCATCTGTCAGATCAATATGCCAAATCAAAAACTGAGACAATAGTCAAGATGAAAAAATATTAATAGGCCATATCGTCTTCTTCCATAATTTACCTATATGTAGTCAAAGGCCCTATAAACTTAATACTGAATATATTACATATATTGAACAAACCTCTTGTTGTTTTTCATTGATGGCAGCAGTAAAGTCTATTCTTGACTCCCATATTCTCTTTTCAGTGTGTTGACGGTATTTGGACATAATAAGCCCCAGTGCTCGCCTGTGATCTTCTAGAGCTGCCCGCAGCTCACCATTTTCACGTTGTACATCTCGCATCAATCGTGATTCTCTTTCTATGCTTGCGATCAAGGCACCCCTTGGTCTTTCTCTTGATGCCTCATTAAGTGTATCAACTTCCTCTTTGTACTAAAAGAGAGTAGATCATATGTTAATTTTAAAACATACAAAGAATATAAATGTAATAGGGAATAGCCATTGATGATTTTAAAGCTTGAATAGCCAAAAAGAATTAAAAAAATAAAGACGATTTGGCTGTTTTGCTTCATTATGATACTGCGTAACCGAAAATATTCGCATTTCCTAAACATTTTATTGTAATCTTAATTTATGACAGAATGCTAAACGTTATCTATCTTAATATCAATATACATTTAAATGAATTGTAAGTTTTAACGTTAAGCATAGTGCCAAAACAATTATAAACTGAATAGGACGAAGATTTGACCTGTACAAATACGAATTCTTGAGCCATCACAAAACTGTAACGAATGTCAATCACTATTTACCTGTTTCATGGTATGGATTTGTCTATATGCAGTTTGAGTCTCGGTTAATAAAGCATCCGCTTCAGTTTCCCTTTCTTTAAGACGGCCTGCAAGTCTTTTTGCATCCAAAATGATTTGCTGTATGGTCAGTGACATCTGAAAAAGCCAACAATGTAGAAAACATTCTATCGAAGATACACTATATTACTAGCTTCAATCACACAAACCCTGATATCCACACAGAAAAGTTAACTGAATGACCTATCATCTAATTAATTTCACACAGTACACTAAAAACACGAATTTTTAATAAAAATCTAAACGACGCACATCAGCTGTTTCATGATTAGAGACGGGCGGCCATTAGCTTTCATTTCAAAAGGGGGATAATCCAATCAAATTGTGTCAGCTTACTAATGTGATAGAGCGCTATTTGGCAGCACTGTCCAATAGAAAAAATAGTAAGTTAGAAAGAGAAAGTAAATTGTTTTTGTAAGAACTCGAAGATCTACAATTTTGTCAGATTGCAATACATGACCTTGATAGTTTATGGGCTAAACACGTAGACCACCCATAGCAAAAAATGGAAATATCTTAGACAGTTTTACAGATAATTACTTTCTAACATAAATATGTAATTTTATTAGAAAAAAAATATTAAAGCTCTAGATATTTCGTCCAGCAATTTTATATCTACTGCACAACACCTAAAAAGCTAGTTATACACGAGTACGTACTCTACCTCACAACCATCTTGTCTCTGGTTCATTTCGCGGCAATCACGCACGAAACAAATATTTTTTTCTTTTCTGTGGCGGCAATCATGAAAGTTTTAAAATTACGTTCATAATTCCTCTGTTTGGTGTATAAAAAGCATTTTATTGTAAAAGTTATGCGTGGTCATACATAAATAATTAAAAATATACGCATGCACTTGAGAACCTCCTCTGTTTTTTTCGTCGGTTAAATATCCGAAAATTTATATAGGTATGTAAGTAATAATTAAAAATTTTTAAGCGTCTTAACGTTAGATGAAGCATTTTAGTACCTACTAACTGTTGTTAACAAAAAAAAGATCAACCTTGTAATCTGATTTTTGTATACACCCTGCTGCCACTCGAGCCTCGTAATTTAAATCTACGTATGAGTGACTGGGTATATTAAATCAAGTTCGATTTTAAAGGTTCTTATTAGGGCTTAAAAAAACTTACCATATAGTTTTCAATGTGAGACCATATATTTTTTTATTTATGTAATGTACATACATATTTCTTATGCATTATTTATTAAAATATCATCTTTCTGCACTCCCTCTCCTTATAAACATTAACTATGCCAAATTGCATACTCCTTCATCCGCATATTTTTCATAGAAAGGGGTACAAAGTTTTTGCTCCACGTATTAATTTAAAGATTAGATTGTTGATTGATGTGTTAATTCATGGTCATGGTACCTATATCCATGACCGTGAATCAATACAAGGCCTCAGATTTATTTTACGGAGGCGCCAAGTATTAAGATACTTATATACATACATAAAACATTAAGTTATATTATTACATTATATGGAAAGAGTTACTTAATTACAATTATGTTTGATGAAAACTGATTCAATAAAGAAATTGAGAACTAATTATGTTTTTTATGTTTATTAAAAATCTACATAATTATATTATCTACTAATAAATTTATAATTACTAAAAATAGATATTGTTTGATTCATTTCTTAAAACGACAAGACATCGGAACAAATCATACCTTAACTTCTAGATTATTTTATATACCTATTTTTTTAAATTATTACGAACAGCGGAACTAAGCAGAGAAGATCATGCATCTGTTGTAATATGACGTAGGGCTGCGGATTTACAGGCCCCAGACCATATAGTAAATACCAGCCGCTCCTTCCCAGTACTAAAGCGTCATCAGTAATTTTTGTATCACGATTGGCCGCCTCTAATATTTGGCCGCCCTAGGCCTGCCCAAGTAACACACAAGCATGATAACAGTACTAATGCGACTCATAACACAGTTAATAGTTACGTAACATTTGTGTTACAGTTAAGGAAATATCTAAATTCTGACTAACGTTGTATTACGGCTATTATAATTTTTTAAGCTTAGTAAAATTTGTATAATTTCGGCTTCTTTCTTAAGGCTTAGTAATAACTTTTATTCTCAATATTACACAAACGTTTCTAAGCTTACAGAGTTTCACATAGCTTTAATTTGCATAACAGTAAGCTAAAAGATAACAAGCTGAATAAACGTAATGTACAATACTATTATACAAACATTATTAAGCTTATTGCTGTTAAAAATGCTATATTCTGTATAAAGTACCCTCAGCAACTAGATGCTGAATAATAGTGTTAAAATTCGGTTTTAAAATGCTTGTATCTGAATAACAGCTTTAATATTATTTTGAAATCTTATAAGGTTCTTTATTTTGCGAATTATTCAGCTGCTGATAAAAAGTATTTTCTGGGTTCTAATTAAGCTTATATTGGTATAAAAGAAATGTAGACATAGTTTATAACTCTCTTACACATACTTCTATTCTTATACCGAAACTAGCAGTTTTAAAGTTAGTTAAACAGTATTTACACAGAAGAATGCTGAATATTGCTTTATTTGTAAATATTTATTAAACGTTAGTTGTTGTATGTTGGGCGTAGGCAGCATAGTGTTTAGTAAACTAGCTGTGGAAGAAAGCGGTCAAGCTAACCTTAACAGTCAAGTGCGATCGTACGTAGAAGAGTGTTCCGTACCCGCAATTTCATAAACAGACTGTGTGGGTGACGATGATTACACATCTAGTGGAGATGAATCAGATGAGAATATTAACGAATTCAAAAATACGCGCGGTCCGAATCATTTTATTCTAGCGTTTTGTATTTGTAGTACATTCAATGCGGTAGTATAAATCTACCTTTTGTTGTTTCCGAGGTTTTGAATTTGTATAGTATACTCAAATTATGTGTCATTATGATATTATTAATAAGTATCTTAAAATAAAAAAACTAATGTATCTATACCTATCTATATTGTAATCTGAATGTCGAAAACGGCTCCAAGAATTTTCATAAAATTTAGTATGTAGGGGGTTTCGGGGGCAATTAATCTATCTAGCTAGGTTTAATTTTGTTTTAGGTTTCCGTTTATCTATACTTATAATACATCTGTAGAGAGGTCAATTCTGTACATGAAATATATTTTCAAAATAACTATCAGGGGGTGATTAGTGATCGATACTGATGCCAAAAATGCAATCAGTAAAATTTTTGTCTGTATGTCTGTATGTTCCTTTTAGAAACAAAGACTACTCGACGAATTTTAACGAAACTTGGTACAATTATTCTTCATACTCCTGGGCAGATTATAGTATACTTTTCATCACGCTACAATCAATAGGAGCAGAGTAGTGACGGGAAATGTTGGGAAAACGGGAGAAGTTACTCCATTTTTAAGCTTCCGTCGCGTGTGCAGCCTTAATGGTTAAAGTTACATAGAAATCATGTATGACGGAAATAGTCTATATAATATTAACCATAAACGCGGGTGACACCGCTGGCACAGCTAGTGTAGGTATAATATCCGTTTGTTTTCAGACAATGAAAAATTGCTACATTATCATTAGAATAGATGGGGAACCAAAAGAGACCTCGTTTCTTTTCCCTTTTTAGCATTTTAATAAGATATGCAGTACATACGAGTAGTTAACTCAAACTAGACATAGGTACGTAAGTTGAAAAAAAAAACATGATAACCACAGCTTTTTTTCTAAATAAAACAAAATAAAAAAAATATTTTACATCCTTTTTACGTTAGATTGGTATACCTAAATAGCTTTAATTCATTTGCTCAACTTTTTTTTTTTATTTAAGTGAAATGATTGCATTATATAATAGTTAAATAATAAAGTTCGATCGATCACCTAATCTTTTTTCCACGAAATTCTAGTTTTTGATTGTTCTGTTTTGAACCCTAATAAGCTGTTTAATAAAACATGTGAACAAATACTCAACTGTTATTCAGAAATTATTCCGCCATACCGCGCTTTGCCAAATAAAGGCTTAATATGTGACGAGTCAAAACTATTATTCAGCAGCAGCTCGGTAAAACAGCTCCGTGAGCAGCTAATAATCAGATTAATAGGAATCGCCATTATAACCTCCAAAAAAAATGTTTTTGGAATTGTTTTTGCTATCAAATGCTGTGTTTTATTAATTCAGATACAAATTCGAGTATTATACATAAACTAATTATTACTTTTAAAACACTAAAATAAGGAATTACGCTAAAAGTTTTTTTTTGCCTTATTTCTGTCTTGTACATTAACTTATTTCTATCATTAAACTTCGATATTGAAGCGGCGCGTAAAACCAATAGTTACAGGACATACGTTATTGACGACAAAATTACTTGCGCAATATTATTTCACTTGTGTAATAGCTAAAACTCGTATTTTTAAAAATTACTTAACAATTCCAAGTATTCATTCCGTCCACATTAATATCTTAATAAATATTAATGATGTCAACAATTTCTTGAAGGAAACACACATTTTGTTTGAAATAGTGTGGTACAAATGTGCTTATAGCTGAGTAGTTTTTGAATATCACAGCCACAAATATTTATCTGAATAAACATGATAAAACATCTGTGTATAAGTAACGACTGCCGTTTTTCAGACGTTATTAAGCTATGTGGACAATTACATTGCTACTACTCAGATTTTATATTGCTATTATTCAAATTAAAGCATTTAAAAGTGTGCCCAATTTGCTTGAATAAGAGCTGAGTACACGTTTACTCAGACATTAATCAACAGCTTTTTAAGCTTATCGCTCCCGGGTTTGCTGTTACTAAGACCTTATACTGCTATCTGTGTTACTTGGGTGGGCCTACTGGGCCTTGGGGTTAATCCGCCGCTGATAATGTCAGTAGGTACCTATCTGCGTAGTAGTTAGTAGGGTTACTTGTATAAAATGCTAACCTCATATCCATTTTACTATCGGCTACATGTTTTTCTTACTCCCTTTCTATAATGCAAGCTTCTCTTTAAACGCAGATAGGTTTGACAAAGAAAATTGACTAGCAAAGCAATACTACCGTAATCAAATTAAAATTTATTTATTATTAAAATTTCAGCAGTAAACTTTATTTATATAGGTACAGGTATTTAGCCTACTAAATTAACTGTAAAATTGTTGTAGTAAATATAATAAAGGTTCTCTCCTTCTCCATTTTTAAGACGGCTAAACTTATTTACAGGTAACTTAGAGGTCATGTATAAGGTTTCTTGTAAAAAAAAAAGTATTAGGTATTTAGAAATAAAATCCATCAATCTATTTAGTGTAATGACATTATATGATGCGATATAAAGCAAGGTTTACCTAATACTATTTAGTAAACTAAAAATGTATATTAATGCAGAGTCCACGCAGAAATTGAAGTACACAAAATACCTTCCTACCTTAAAAATTAAATTTTTAAGGGATTATTTCAAATTAAATTTTAAAATAAATGGAAAATAGCAATTATTATAAATAATAAGGATTCTATCTACCTATTTGTCTCGTTTGAATTGTTTTATGATCTTTTTTATTAGATATGCCATTCATTCGATGGTTATTCGAAATAAGTGTAGTGGTTAAAACACTGAAATTGCGTAATTACTATTACATACACAATACAGCGAATAAAATGCTAAAATTAAGTCTTGTAAAGGAAATCTTATTGTCTGTGGCAACGCAGACGTTGGTTGAAGCTGACGAGCTACAATCTCTACCTACAGGCACAGATTTGGTTGGACCAACAGGATCATGTAGCGTTGTATATTTAATCACGACATTAAGTCACACGTCTTTGGTGACGGTAAAATTAAAAAACTTTATAAATTATCCCATAATGGTCCATCGACACGTCGTTTAATATTCAACACCACAGGCTCGCTTGTTGTTGCTCTTCAAAAAGTAACTCCGGTGCAGGTACCATAATCAAAATAACAATCAGGAACTTCTACGATTTTATTATTTAAGCGACGTGACGTCACCTGTGCCGGCTTTCACATTGGTTACCACGACGTAGCGTTGCCTTTTCAACGGCGACCTTAAAGGTTGTGCTTAGTCAAGAACTGCCTAATAAGATTATTCACTTTCTCCGGTTCCTCTTGCTGTAAGAAGTGGCCACAGTTCTCAACAACAGCGGTCTCGGCGTCGTACTCTTTCTGCATGTAGTCAAGTACAACAAGTTCGAGGTAGGGATCGTTGGAAGCGTGAGCAATCAGCATGGGTACCTTCCCTTTGACTTGTTTCTCAGGAAGAGCATATCCGAAATTCGCTCGGTAGTAATTAACAGGAGGAGTGAAGGCCACTGTAAAGATAAATATTGATATAACAATCAGGCTTCTAAGTAAATCTCCGAACCGGTTCACAATAGTGTTGATCAGTATGAAGAGTAAATAACTTTAAGCAATCTCGAATAACATTACGTTATCTGCGGCTTTCTAAAAGTCATTAGACATTTTTCCAAAAATGTAGAGACGTAAAATGAATTCCATGTGCATCTAATTTGACGAACAGGAAAGCATAGACATTAAAATATACTTCGTGTTAGTTTAATAAGAAAATCTAATTTCATAAAACAATGACCATATAAATGAGTATAATTTAACTATATTTCAAATGTTTGTCGTCAATTAATATTGACAGTTAGTACTAACTAGATGTATATTTCCAAACAGTACATTTACATCTCTAGTATCTGGCCTTAATATACGATATATTACCCACAATATGTTCCCTTGCTGATCTGGGACTTAAAAATAATGTGCCAACAGTGTTCTTCACCTAACATGTCATAAAAGGCTACTTATAGTGTATTGTGTCTTGGGTTTATGATTGTGTAGGCGACAAGCTAGCTACTTGTCACGACTTTTTCACAATTTTCCATCTAAACCAGCTCAATTTTGTATTTTGTTTTGGTAAGAAGTGGTTGAGGGGGCTTAGATAGTGTTTTTAAGACACGATTGCAATTGGGTATACCTACGGATGTTATGTATGTACCTGTCTGAAATATAATTTAGCAGTTTAAGAGACGGATACCTAACGAAATTCTGGATACTTACTCGTTTTCCCGAACCAGTATTTATAGCATTCGATGTCTTCAGCGGTAATTGTATCTTTGCCGGGGAAGAGCATCGCCTTGTCGAAAATAGCGAGATTCTCTGATTGCAGAAGTTGTTCCGCCAAGCCAGGGGCACGGAACATGAACACGTACCTGAAAACCAGTTGTAGCATGAGATTTTAACTAGAATCATGTTAGGAGCTATAATAACCGTAGATACTTATACGACATGGGATGTATGAAAAGAATTGTGAATGTCAAAGAAGCGAGTGGGTGAGTAAGGATCGTGTCATATGGCACTCGGTCTTCTCTGCCTAACCCGACTGAGAAATGATGTGAACTTGGTTTGTTTATTTACACTTCTTTTACATTTGGTTCTTACTTAGCCACACATTTTCAAAACCCTAAGTGCATCCTTGGACCTGGCTGTTGAAACTCTGTACTTGTATAATAAATAAAATTTATTTGTAAAAAAAAAATACTTTTATACCTCAGATTTTAAATAACAAGTTTAAAGACTCCCTGGGAAGTAGTAAATAGATAATTGAGTTGGGGATGTCTCACTCTATCCACGTTTCTTTTCACATACTTAGTTTTTAATAGTAATATAGAGATTTAAAAGTAATATTTATAAAGTAAACTTTTTAGCTATCTAACACATAAACTCTAATAAACCTTATTCTCCTAGACGAGTGTGGATATAAGTATCAAGATAAATTCAGATATCTACTTAATTAGATTAGTACGGACTAAAACTTTCACAACCCTGTTACGGCAAAAATGTGGCTTTTATGTCCAACTTGTGACGCAACAGCCCTATATTTTACTGTTCTTCTGCGTCACAAGTTGGACTCTGCATACTCCTTCGGGGATTGCAGGCGCGGCGTGATGGTATGTAGGTATGCAAGATCCTCACCATGACTTCTTCCTTTGCTCAGGGTTAGACCAGAGCGCCTTGACCCACGTATCTTGCGACAAGCTGGCTAGCACGACGCAAGCGCTCAGCATCTCCGGGTGGTCGTCGCGGAACTTCGACGCAACCAGGCCGCCCCAGTCGTGGGATACTAAGATGCACTTCTCACGACCTATAAATATACGGTTTTAATTTAAATTATGGAAAAGAAAGTTCCAGACCAACGTGGGACAAATTATTATATGTATATTCATCTTCTTTGCAACATCATATTTTATATATGAGCTATATAAAATAAGTAATTATGTTAGTAACTGTTACCAAATACTCTAAAGTTTTCTGGTGGGGTTGATTTTTTCACAAATTAAAGGAGATTCCCTAAACAAATATTTTAAATTGTTAAATCTACCTAATTGTCGGATAAGATCGCGTACATCCGCTACCAGTTCTGGAAATCTGTAAGCAGCCACGCTCTCCGGCCTCTCCGAATCTCCATAGCCTCTCATATCCACAGCAATACACCTGAAGCAGAAAAAAAATACTTTGTATGGAAAAAAAAATGTTTATAGGTAACTTATTAAATACAATATACTTACATTGAATAGAATATGCGATTATTCTAAACAAACTTACGGACTGTGAACAAACTGAACGAAATACATATGTTTAATGTCCTTCAAACAAAATTATCTATTATTGGCAGCGTAGTAGGTATATATTGGGGTTTAAGATATATAAAATAAAGAATAATACATATATGTATTATAATAGCTCGATAGCTCATTTGGTATTGACCCTGCCTCATGACCCAAGAGTTGTGGGTTCGATCTCCACCCAGGACAAACATTCGTGTGACGAATACTTGTGTTTGTTCTGTGTCTGGCTGTTAATATCCAATATTTAAGTATATACATATTTGTAATCCCACTCTTGATTCTGATATCCGTAACACAAGTGCTTAAGCTACTTAGCTCGGAGTCAGATCAATGTATGTGATGCAGTGTGATATTTATTTGATATTTATAAATCTATAAAATTTTAGTAGGTAATGTATAAAGACATACCAATAGTCCTTTTGAAATTCGACGATCTGATGCCGCCATGAATACCAAAACTCTGGAAATCCATGTAAAAATAGCATGAGGGGCTTAGATGGATCGCCACTCTCGAGATAGTGCAGTTTCACGTTCTGAAAAAAATAGATATTATGTTGAAGATCAGTGAACAGATATGATCGCTGCTATACTTAGTTATTAGAGCGTATTATAACAATTCACTCTAATAATAATGAATATAATTGGATACATGTATCATTCATTAGTAATTTTCCTTACAAATCCTTTTGTATCACATATTCACAGTAAATACTCCAGCTTACCGAACTAAAAAGTAAGATTTTTTTTATTGGTTTTATTATCGCTAAAATTGGCAAAAAAGCGTGTCAATCTAGATTTACGGCACTTGAGAAGCACAACTGCGTTCCCGACCTTCATCAAGACCTTTCAAATAACTCCATACTGTAGTTAAATTAATATGTAGTAGGTATATAGGGAAAACCTTGCCATGGCTCATAAAAATTTAAACGTCGTTTACGTTTAAATTTTGAGAAGCAAGAGGAAATACCTATCAAATGCCTAAGCCTATACCTTTTTATTAAGGGCTTATTTATATAATATTCGTCATTAAACCTATTTTAGGCCCTAAAATAGAAACGTCCCTAAAATTTAGGGCAAAGGTGCAACCTGTGAAATCAGTTCTACATTAGGCATTTATAAACAAGAAGCGATAACGTTAGAAATTAAATAAGTAAGAATAGTCATTGGCTGATAATTATACGAAAAAACAATTCGCGGAATAAACTTGGTATAACCAATCTTCTTAAAGGTACATTCCAAGTAACATAGAAAGCAACTTAATTAACCACTCTTACAGTTCTTAAAATAATTTATAAATCAGTATTAGGATTCACATGTTATAAAATATTGGCTTTTCTTGGATTTTCATTGTCTGTTGTGTTTGTAGAGAGCAGTTGAGTAGGTAAAACGATAATCCCCCCCGCCGGGGTCCTCGGTTTGTCGTACCGGGGGGGCTCAGTAGGCCCTGCCATGGCAGGGCTGAAGCGAAGAGGGACCCCGAGGTGAGCCGCGACTGCACAAATGGCATACGGGCAGTTGCGGCGGTCCGGCTGTAACCTCCGCAGCCGGACCAGGGTTGCCGAGGAAGAGGAGGAGCGGAGTGTTTTCGTTGCTCGCCTCCCTATCCTCGGCAACCCGACAGGGGCGCGCTGGGTCGCGTCGTGGTGGGTCGCGGAGGGATTGAGCGTCTCGATGCTCTCCCTCCGCGACGACAGGGCTCTGCCCTCAATTTGGGTCGCCGGGTGGAAGGCGGCCCCCTCTGGCGAGACGCTCTCCGCGTGCCCTCTGGCTTAGCAGAGGGCACAGCGTGAGAGTGGGCCCACGACGCCGGTCTCGGGGACGATCGGCGTCTGAATCCTGGGCGGAGTAGTTGAGACATGCTGGGTGGCCTGGCATGTCTCGACGCGCGCGCGTGCTCGGTGCTGTGCATCCGACGACTGATGGCGTGGGCTGCACAGCATCGACCACCGCCGCGCGAGGTGAGCCGCGCAGCGCGGCACGCGCACTACCGGAGGAGCTGTTGTATAGTCCCGACAGTGGGGATACCGGCTCCTCCGGAACTGCGCCGATGGAGGCCACCTTGGGGTTTAGTCGGTTCGAGTCCGACACACCGCCCTCTGGATCCCCGTCCGGAGGGTGACGGCTCGTGGGAGTTCCCCAAGTAAAAAAAAAAAAAAAAAAAAAAGGTAAAACGATAATAGAGCCGCTCTACCTAATGTGTGTACTACGAAATGCACAGGAAAATCAACTTTCCGGAATAAATTAGATTTGTATGACATACCTACATATTTCTAATAAGAATACATACATACATACATAACATTACGCCCACTATCCCCGAAGGGGTAGGCAGAGTCAAATGGGCAGCACGCCCCTTTAACCACATTCAGCCAAAAATTAAACTGGGCTGGTTAAGATGGAAAATTGTGAAAAGTAGTGACTGGCTTGACAACGATAATCTAACAAGAATAACCTATATAAATTATGCACACCCTGTTTCCGTAAACTGTAACCACTTGTGCAACAATGTTCTACTGCGATTAATCTAGGAATTATCGTTACGGCTTGTAAGTCTTGATACGCGAATAAATAGTCCAAGAAAATAGGCCTTTAAATACGAATTTGAGGTAAATACTTGAATTTTTGATATAAGTTACTTTGAAAGATTTAAAAACGATCTGTGAAAGTTTTTTGTAAAATCACCCCCGAGAACATTTGAAAAAAAAATAAAAAGTATTTGTTTTTGAAATTTTGGGAAAACGGTAAGTAGTAGAAAAAAAAGGTTTAGATAAAAGTTGTAGAGCATCAGATTTTATAAAGAAATGCCCTGTTTATGTTTTCGCTAACATTAAAATTATCTGAGATAGAGGGCGGTTAGAAGCTTGGGGATGATAGTAATAGTCCGGTCAGTTTTCCATTTTGATCTGAAAGGATAGGACCAACGGGAAAATTTGTGTGTATACTAGATATTTAACAATCCAGAAATTCAGGTCTCTGACACATCAGGTTAGCTAAAAAAAAAAAGTGCGGAAGATCGACAAAGGCAAATAACTCATGAGTAGTGCAAAATATTGAAAAATGCTAAAGGTAAAAGTTATAGATAATTGAATTTCCTACAAAAATGGTATCTGCATATTTTTTCATAAGTGCGATACTTTTCGCAAAAAACACGCCTAAGTGTAAAATTATTTAAAAATGTTTCTTACAAGTTTTTCTCAATAAATAATAATGCGTATAGCTACATTATTAAGTCTATTTTTCAATAATAAGCAGCACTTTAAAAAAGATTTTTTCCTTACTAAGATTATTTTTTTTTTCTCATCTAGACGGGTTTTTAATGCAGAATTAAATCCTTTGGTTTATGCGAAATCCGTCTACTTAGTACCTGTAATTTATTAACTTTCATTGAATAAAGAGAAATGATCAGTAGTGACTGCCTGACCGAGTCAGGATTTCTTGCCAAAACCGAAACCGAAACCGAACATTAGGCAGCTCTCTTAGTTTTGGCTTAGGTTGACATAGCATGTTGAAATAAAGTGTATCTTTACTTTTATGTCTCCTGACCCGTCTATCTGTAATAGTGAGATTAAAAAAAAATATTGGTTTCGTTTTTTTCTTTTGTTCAGAAAAATATGAATGACAAATACAGCGCGTTAAAGGTCCCCGTGACGCGCTCACTCCAGACACTACAGATTTTTGAAGCGCTGTACTTTTGTAATTTTCCGAGTATTCGATATAGCAAAAAATTGTAACATTAACCCATCGAGTTTGAGTTTGTTTGATTTGTTGAATATAGATATTTGATTTTAAACTTTCTCGTTGCATTGTCAGTAGAAATAATACTGACTGGACTAAACGCGATATGCCGAAACATCAAGCTGTAAGTACTCATGTAGTGTCAGTCTTTATCTTCATAGCGTTATGTTCCGTGCTTAGACGGGATCCGCTTAGACCATGATCTAGGATCTAGCGAGTCTGATAATTACATTGAAGCGACTGCCAATCTGACATTCGTAACCCTAAGATAAGGGAAGCAGACAAATTTTGGATCATGGTTACAAATCCTAGTTATTTAAATTTGCTGGTTTCATCACGATGTTTTCCCCTTACCGTCGAGCTAGTGGTAATAAATACGTACATAGATTTGAAAAATACAGAGGTGGTTAATATGCCCGGGTTTGAACCCGCACTCCTCGGTTAAGAGGTGCGTGTCCTTACCATTGAGCTCAAGTCTAGTTTAGTCCCGTCAGTATTATTTCTAATGTTTGGTCAAAGCTTTTATCAAGACATCTGATGATGCAGTGGCACCAAGTTTCACAAGTCCCCTAGTCCCTAATGATATCCAGGCTTTAATATGTGACCTCGATGACTTCAATTGGATGTGGATTATACTCCAGGATAGCTCTTTCCCGACAGTTAACTCTGTAGACTAGCTATTTAGCATGCTTATGGCGTATTTTGTGGCGTATAATGTGGATATTTTGTGGGATATATAATAACCTCCCTTTGTTTTACACAAAGAAACCCTGAGCACAGCTTGCTCCATGGTAGTCGCGTTAATACCTTACTTCATGCAATGGCGTGAAGTAAGTTCGCTCTACCTACCCCGCTAGGGAAATACCCCTCTAATAACCCCCCTTTGTTTTACACCAAGAAACCCTGAGCACAGCTTGCTTTATAGTAGTCGCGTCAATACCTTACTTCATGCAATGGCGTGAAGTAAGTTCGCTCTGCCTACCCCGCTAGGAAAATGCCCTAGCGGGGTAGGTAGAGCGAACCGAACGCCATAATATGGCACGGTCCTTACACACCTCACTCGCTTCTTTAACATTAATAATTCCTTCATACAAGCTCTATAGTTTTGAACTTAACTAAACTAAACTTCACGCCACTTCCCTAGTGGGGTAGAAGAGAACCAAACGTCGTATGGCACGATCCTTACACACCTCACTTGCTACTTTAACATTTTCACCTTCACTTTTCTGTTACCGCACGACCAATTTGGTCATGGTGGGTAAGCCTGGACCTTCCGCGGCTCCTTCATTCTTCCACTTTCGCTCAATCTTTCGTCATCTACTTATCCCACATGTCCGGATCACCAGAGCATGCTTTTTCTTACCTTAACTCCGACGTTGTCTTTCAGACCAACTCTTTTTCTTTCATCATTGTTCCGAACGCAGTCTGTGAGCGATACACTGCAGGTTTTACGTAATGCACGCACCTCGATCGCGTGCTTATTCTACTTCCATGCAAAACCCGCAGATATGTCGGTACCCAATAGTAAAGCAGTGCCTCCATTATAGTTGAGTGGTGGAATTTAATGCAATGGCTATATCAAATGATATAGCGAAGATTCCATCCCCCTATCCCAAGATTCTGGAATGGGCAACTTCAAACGGGATAGAGCGTCAATTATGGACCTCCATGTCCGGAAACCATAATATATGCCTCGTCGATGTCATTACTTGTTTTAAGTAGAACTTTTATAACTATATTTAAGTCTATGTGTTTTCTAAAGGCGTACCGTGTCAGTCTGTATTTTTACTGAATAGGTTTTTCTATTATTGTATTGTAGGACTTATAGTCGTAATGATTTGTGTATGATCTGAACTGCTATCATAACAGCTTTTAATATTTGAATATCGCTCTGAGAATCCATTAAAAACCAGAAAGTCTAGGACGTCTGGTCGTTTCTTGGGATCTGTGGGCCAATATGTTTGATAAATAAATATCCCACGACATCACATACATTGATCTGACTCCGAGGTAAGTAGCTTAAGCACTTCTGATATAGTTGTCAACAACAACAGTGGTAATACTAAAATATACTTAAATATTGTATATTAACACCCAGACCCAGCCATCGAATCAGGTGAGAATCCTCGTTCTCACCCCCTCGAGGTCTAAGCATGGCGGGATGAAGCGCGAGAAGCATTGCTCGTCATATGGTCGGAAAGACTTGATAACTCGGGAGCTAGCCGGGAACTAGTTGATGTAATAAGTCCTCCGAGACTGGGTCAGCTGCAAACATGGCGAAATGACATTCAACCTGGCACAAATACTAACTAGCCATGGCTGTTTTGGTAAATATGCATGCATGCCGCCTTAGCCTGCGCTAGCTAGTGATGAATAGGGGGGTCCATCACCGGCATCCTAGCCATCCATCTAGTCGAAGTATAGCTCGATAGAGCAATGTTAAAGTCGTGCTCGCAAGAGCGACCGCAGGTGGGAGGGGTTCATTGGTAGGCATAGCGTTCCCAGGGCTCCTCTCCAGAAGCGATACGGCGGAACACCCCGGGTGTTTTAGTCAGTAGGAGTCTGACATACTCCCGCAGTTCTCGTCTCTCGGGGGAATGACGGATTACACCCGGGAAAAAAAAAAGGATCACTACGGAATGCACCATAGAGCTTGTCGAATATTTTGTTTGACCTGTGCTGAATACGTAGACGTTGTTCTTGTCAAGGCTTTTCTTCAGCTCTCGTCCTCTTGGAAGAGTCAGACGTGACTCCCATGCAATTCAGACTCAAATGCAACATTCTTTGCATGGGAGTCACGTCTGAATTTATAAATCTATGACAAGGGGTCCTAAAATAGTCAGTAAATTGATTTTCCTATGTTGTATGTTTTAGCTGACCATGTTCATCTTGCACCATGACAGATGTTACCTGCAGATGTACTGTTTTATATTTTGGTAGTACTTTATGGTTTATATTTCTTTTCCCAATCACAGCAGTTCCTGCATGAGCAGTCCCGTCTGGATGGAAGATTGTGTAAATGTGGTAGTCCTTGATTGTAATGCTGAACTTATCTTTATTTACATAGGCTTCAATAAAGCACTTATGTGATTGAATATTAGTTGTGCTTCAGAGACAAGCAGTACATCAATGTTATGCTATGGGAGTAGAATTTCAACATAATAACATAAACGACCAGGCTATTAATGTTCCAAGAAGCAACTGTATAAGCTGGCATTACTCTATTATAATTTTATTAATTACTGTTCTTAAGAGGTTCCTCAGTATTGGTATATTGGTATATCCGCTTGGTCGATGAGTTTGTCTAGCTTAAGAACTTGTTAAGTGAGTTGGATTTCTAGGCTTTTGTTCTTGATAAAATGTTAAACTGTGAAGGGTTTTTTGGCCTTCTTTGCTTTTGATGATTTCTTTCTCCTGTTTACTTGAAAAAATATTTGTTTTGTTTCGTAAGTAAAATTATCAAAATATTGAATACGTATTTTTTGCTTTATCGAATACTTAGAAAATTACAAAGATACAGCTCTTCAAAAATCTGGAGCGCGGCGCATTTACGGAACAAGTGACGTCACAGGGAACTTTAACGCGCTGTATTTGTCATTCAAATTTATTTGAACAAAAAAAAACGAAACCAATATTTTTTACAGATAGACACCGGGTCAGGAGACATAAAAGTAAAAATACACTTCATTTCAACATGCTATGTCAACCTAAGCCAAAACTAAGAGAGCTGCCTAATGTTCGGTTTCGGTTTCGGTTTTGGCAAGAAATCCTGACTGGGTCAGGCAGTCACTACTGATCATTTCTCTTTATTCAATGAAAGTTAATAAATTACAGGTACTAAGTAGACGGATTTCGCATAAACCAAAGGATTTAATTCTGCATTAAAAACCCGTCAGGATGAGAAAAAAAAAATAATCTTAGTAAGGAAAAAATCTTTTTTAAAGTGCTGCTTATTATTGAAAAATAGACTTAATAATGTAGCTATACGCATTATTATTTATTGAGAAAAACTTGTAAGATAAAAAACATTTTTAAATAATTTTACACTTAGGTGTGTTTTTTGCGAAAAGTATCGCACTTATGAAAAAATATGCAGATACCATTTTTGTAGGAAATTCAATTATCTATAACTTTTACCTTTAGCATTTTTCAATATTTTGCACTACTCATGAGTTGTTTGCCTTTTTCGATCTTCCGCGCTTTTTTTTTAGCTAACCTGATGTGTCAGAGACCTGAATTTCTGGATTTTTAAATATCTAGTACACACACAAATTTTCCCGTTGGTCCTATCCTTTCAGATCAAAATGGGAAACTGACCGGACTATTACTATCATCCACAAGCTTCTAACCGCCCTATCTCGGATAATTTTAATGTTAGCGAAAATATAAACAGGGCATTTCTTTATAAAATCTGATGCTCTACAACTTTTATCTAAACCTTTTTTTTCTACTACTTACCGTTTTCCCAAAATTTCAAAAACAAATACTATTTATTTTTTTTTCAAATGTTCTCGGGGGTGATTTTACAAAAAACTTTCACAGATCGTTTTTAAATCTTTCAAAGTAACTTATATCAAAAATTCAAGTATTTACCTCAAATTCGTATTTAAAGGCCTATTTTCTTGGACTATAAAGTCATAAACCCACCCTGCATCGTTAAGACTCAGATCTGAGATAGTAGAAGTGAACACAATGAGGTTGCGTGTCTGGCCATAACATATGCACCGCGTGATGCAGCCATGTGCAATGTGCAATAATAGATATTGCACTAAAGCACCACGAAAGCCGTTCCGCTTTCTGGGTTGCATATCTTCCGGATTGTTGAATAAACTCTTTTAACAAGATTTCATAAGGATCCTAGATATAAATGCAGTAATCATTTGAGCCCATAAATGTTTGACAAAGTATAGCAGGTACACGCAACAAAAATGGTACAATTTAGATTTACTGCTTAAATGTAGGTAGGAAAATGCATATCATCTTAACATCACGCCCGTGATCCTCGAAGGGGTAGGCAAAGTCAAAGGGGCAGCAGTCCCCTTTAACCACATTTAGCCAAATAAAACTGGGCTGGGTTAGATGGAAAATTGTGTTAAAGTAGTGACAAGTGCCTAGCTTGTCGCCTACACAATCACAAACCCAAAACCCGATATACCATTAGTCGCCTTTTACGACATGCTAGGCAAGAAACACAGTTGGCACATTATTTTTAAGTCCTAGACGAACACGGGACAATGGGCTGGGTTAGATGGAAAATTGTGAATAAGTAGTGACAAGTGGCTAGCTCGTCGCCTACACAATCACATACCCAAAACCCCATATACCATTAGTCGCCTTTTACGACATGCTAGGCAAGAAACACAGTCGGCAAATTCTTTTATAGTCCCAGACCAACACGGGACAAGGAAAATGCAATTTACGATATATATGGCCCTTCATCAACCTATTGATCTCAATAATGTTGCAATAGAGTATTTCATTTAAACCTTTTTTATTACGAAAACAGGGTAAGTAGCTTGTTCTCTATAATTTATGTAAACACGTACACAATACAACGTGTCTTTAAAATGCATTAAAAGAACATTGAAATAGACTTAAGTAATATTCAGAACACCATTGGTTCGCTCTTCGAGCTCCAAGTAATTTTCCGTAATGTAGTGCATTGAGCTATTTACATAACAAAAGGTAACTCACGCAACAATACTTAAACGTCGTCAGCTCTACTTCGGTAAAATCTATACTAAGGTGCAATAGAAATATATTCAATACGAATTAGGCAAGTTCCGGATCACCTGCTAAGACGACATAATTCGTTTTCATGTTTTTATGACGATTTTGTAAAAGTGGCGTGATGTTTAGTTTATTTATTTATTATTTTCAAATTTTACAGTATCCTTACAGGTAGCCTTAACCTAACAGTTTAGTTTGTAAAAGGAATAGGAACATAACATACTTATGTATACTTACCAACTAATGTATTATTTAATACTAGCGACTCTAATACGAGCAAAAACAATATGAAATTTTTTACATCCTACTTGTAAACTTTCCTCTTGAATCACTTTATCTATTGGTGAAAACCGCATCAACATGCGTAGTTCAATAGATCTAAGCGAACAAACAGAAGCGGCGACTTTGTTTTAAACTATGTAAAGATTAAAATGTCGCATGACTGTACTCAACTAAGATTTTGTTGTAACAACTTGGATTTGCATAATAAAATGTAAATATCTGCGATGTCATTGTTTAAACATTACCAAGTTTTATATTTACCTTGCTTATAGACCTACTTAACTAAAAAAAGTAAAATATTAAAACTTTTGGCTTTAGTAGATATAATAATAGATATAAGCACCAAATGAAATAATTTCATCAAAATATAATGTCCTGATACACAGTGGCGATTTACCCTAAGGCCCAGTAGGCCCGGGCCTAGGGCGGCCAGATATTAGAGGCGGCCAATCGTGATAAAAATTAAGTGATGACGCTTTAGTTCCGAGAATTATGGCCTGGGGCCTAGGGCGGCCAAGATTGTAAATCTGCCACTGCTGATACATCTCTTTACACAAGTAAAATACATTTTTGACATGAACTAAATAAAAACATAAATCTATATAAAATGTGGTTCTGTCAGTAATAGAACAGTTGATTATATACATTAAATAAACTGCCAAATATATTAAATTATTTTTACCAAAATTTTATAGATTCCACCATGCCTGTCGATGCAATTTTCAACATATTTGTATGAGTTTAATATAATTATCCAAGAAAGTACTTAATAAATACTTATACCAAAATATGAAAGTAACTCTGTCTACTACGTTAACACTCTTAAACCTGAGAAAGAACATAGGCTATTTTTTAACCCTGACAAAATGAAAGTTCCCCTGGGAAACACGATAGTGTCTGCAATAGATTTCTTCTTCTCTGGAAGAGATTAAATAGAATTACACGCGGGCGGGGCCGCGAAAAAAAGCTAGTAGAAATATAACAACCGGCAAATCAACGGAAGCGTACACACACAGCTGTCTAGATGTATTAATAGTCCAACAAGTAACTCACACACGTAACATATAAACAACTAGAGACCTCTTTCTGTATGCCTGACAGTGGCTGACCAACCTTATGTCTTTTCAACCGACTTCAAAAAAGTAGGAGGATATAAACAACTAGAGACCTCTTTCTGTATGCCTGACAATGGCTGACCAACCTTATGTCTTTTCAACTGACTTCAAAAAAGTAGGAGGTTCTCAATTCGATCGTATTTAAATATATTTTTTTATTACCTACTGTAGTATAACGACTCATTAATATAACAAAAATGTAAATGGCTAAACAGCCTCTATATCACGAAAGAATCCCATCCTACTTGGGTATACCTACCATAGTTAATAATGAATGCGTACGTGATTAAAGGTATCGTAGGTCGTTTTTATAGACATTTTTTATTTCGTCTCGGTGTGTAGATAGAATTCGCGTTTTGTTGGTGAGTCGTCAGCATCACAAACATACGTAACATTTAGCACCATACGTCTCGAACTGGTTTAGTGCGTAAATCGGGGGCTTTGCACCGAGTTCATAATCCAGAATGACCTGAATTCTGCATCCGTGTTGCGATTAAAATGCCTGCTACCAAGAAATGCAAGAAAGGTATGTAAGTGGCAGATAAGTAAGATGTATTCAAGGAGATTACGGCGACATTATATGTTTTTAAAGTTGCGCTAGCAAATATAAACCAAAACATAGCTAGTACCTATGTAGATATCTACGTATAAATATATATTTTTTATATTGAGTTTCTCAATACTGTGCTCTCTCATGTACCATGCAACCATTACATACTTTTTAAAACAATTTTATGTGGCATAACTACTTGTGAAAGTAAAATTCGCTAAATTGCAAAACCCAGTTTTTTAAGTAAGTATTTTTTTAAATCAAACGTTTTCTGAACTTTTATAATAAATACCATGAATGTTATCAAGCTGTGGCCACAACTTCGTCCACGTTAAACTTTTTTTTTGTAATATTTATAAAAAAACAATTCAGTCGAATTAAGAACCTTCTCCTTTTTTTGAAGTCGGTAAAAAATCCTTAGGCTGAGGGCTCTATACTGCGCCATTTTATTTATACAGGTGCGATGTATAAAAAAATCTAAATAAAAGTTGTGGAGAATTTTATCAATATTTGTAATAAATGCAAATACGATTGAAGACAGAGAAAACGAGATATTCTCAACAAAATATTTTTGTGCCCTTTGACCTGGAATATCTCGCGGACTCATTTTATGAGACGTTTAAGACAACTTTTTGAATAACAAAATAAAGGTCTATACGAGCTTTAGCTTTTACCTCTCATTCCGAAGCTGAACTTTTTTTCGAGTGATTTGACTGGACTAAAAGGCCAACTAGGTCTGGACCTAGAGCGCATAGATACAAATAGTTGCTTATTATGGAAACTTAGTCCACGCGGAATTTAACAAACATACATTTTTTTTTTCTAAAATATAGGTTACGCCTTGTAACTCTGGATTTTCCAAATCTTAGTGCTACGGTATTTTTACCACTCAATAACGGTGAAGGTAAACACTAAATCACGAAAAAATCTACGCTATGGATGTGAAGTGAAGAAGTCTAGGTACCTCTATTCGTAACATGAAATTTTGAAGGTCTCATCAATATAATTCTATGATATAAAATTATATGTCTGATACTATTATAGTACAGACTTATATATCTATACATACTAGTGATCGCCCACTGATCGAAATTCGACCATTATTAAGTAGTTAATTTTTTTTTATATGATTTATTAAAATATTAGCTGTCTGCCTTCCTTCTCCATATAAACCTTAACTGTGCTAAGTCTCATACTCCTCCGTCCGCTTAATTATCATAAAAAGAGGTACAAACTTTTGCTTCATGTATTAATTTAAAGATAAAATGTTTTGCCCTGAATGACTGACTGACTGACGAATCATCACACAGCAAGCCACTGATCATAGCTACCTGAAATTTGGAAGGTGTGTTCATTGTATGACTTGGGCAAACAATAAGAACGGATTTTCCGAAATTCTACCCCTAAGGGGGTAAAAGGGAGGCAAAGTTTGTAGGGGACAACGTGATTCCTTGATAGTAGATTGCTACTTCAAATTTTGCATAGGTATGGTACTTTCTTTAACAGAATTGATGGAAGACGTCTCGTTTTTTATTGAAATTCATCTCATATCAGGGTTTAGAAGGGGAAGAAAGTCATTTTGGGCGTCATTTGCTTCGAAGTTGTAATAAATAATCCTTATTGCCATCGAGATATATGTACTACGTAATACTTATATCACGATGCTTATTGCTTTCGATTTAAATGACATTTATTTTGTCACATGTTTGAAAACTCAATCCGGTATTATTCAAAAAAGATGCGCGAACCATTTTCGACTTCTAGGCGGGCGAAGTCGCGAGCAAAAGCTAGTTACAATTAAGGATTTGTTTTTATCTTGTGGAACAAAGTCAATTCTAGACAACCTTTAAGATAGGCAAGCTCCTATTGTACAGTAGATATTTACATTTTCATATTTATTTCTTATTTTCTAAACAATCTGTGCATAATAATATGTACCTACTTGTATACCAATACAAGTAGGTACATATTATGCAAGAACGAATACGCCAATAAGCTAAATAACTAACTTGTAGGTATATCGTCTGTGTATTGAAAACGAATAAATGTATTCTTCCAAATTATTCGCAGATTTGAAATGAAAAATACAAACATAACATTACGCCCATAATCCCCGAAGGGGAAGCCAGAGTCAAAAGGGAAGCAGGCCCCTTTATCCACATTCAGCCAAAAATAAAACTGGGCTGTGCTAGATGGAAAATTGTAAAAAAGTAGTGACAAGTGGCTAGCTTGTAGCCTACACAATCACATACCCAAAACCCCATATTATCCTACCATTAGTTGCCTTTTACGACATGCTAGTCAAGAAACACAGAAAGATTTTGACCTAAAATTACTTGATAATATTTAACACTAATAAATGTCCTTACGTTAAATGTAGGTATGTCTGTTAAATTACAATATGAGGAGGAATAATTTAATCGCAACCTCAAATATTTTTTTAATCTCGTTTGACCTAAAACATACCTATATACATCCACAACAATAGGTAAGCTACTTCGTTTACTGCACCTAAAATTATGGTCGGCGTTTATACCGTTTATCTATACTTATATATTATCGGAATAAACATTATACACCAACCATACATGTACCTATAACATTAGCAACAACAAAATCTTGAACATTATAATAAAATTACAATATTCAAGAGCATTGTAGATATCTGTTAGCTTGATCACTGAACGTAGAATCACTGTTTGATGGCAATCCAAAGTATCACGGCAGACACTTTGGATGGGAAGCGCCCTTGAGCGCACCATTGTAAAGTTAGTACTTATAAAACCCTCTAATTAAAGGTCAGGCTAATTTATTTCTGAACCTATTAGCAAATAATCGTCATCGTAGTAATTGATCTATGGCACTGTTACACACGATCGTTTTCTAAGTGCACTGCGGACGAGTCAAGAAATCCGTGACCTACGACCATCCTGATATAATTGTCCGATATCAAGTCCCAACTGTTGCAAAGAGAATGTACCTACTTAGATTATAATACAAAAAGGTAATATATTCTAGAACTTTGAAAGGTGGAAACCAACTCTTCTTATTTAATTGTCATAACTTAGGTACTCAGCAATAATTTTCAACGCTTTTTACTATTTTTTTTTGACAATAAACAGTGACATTTTTACTAACAAGCTACGAATATTTTTTTTTTTCTTAAAAATAAATGTACTTTATTAAACAACTTAGTAACTTTTCAATTGGAACACGTGCCGGTGAAACTGTTAACAGAGGAAGTTTACTTAGTAATTCACACTTTCTATAGATGTTCTTATAATAAATATGAAAATTGTAGGTACTTTTGTATATGAAACACTGTAAAATAATTGAAATATTCCCTGTGTATAGATGGTGGAAAATAAAAATCTGAATCTACTTACATTGGCTTTAATGTACTTGTGTACCCCATATTTAGGATCGGTGAGAGAAGCCGGAGGCTCGAGTTTCCTTTTCGGTGTTGAATTCACGAACAAACCTTTTACATAACTTAAACTAATCGTTATAAGAACTACTGAACAATAGTACACCGTAAGAGCGTTAGCTACGACGAAACGGTATAATAAAGTTGAGGAGTCCATGTTTCACGACCTACGTTGCGTTGAATGAAATAATTTGTACACGCGACTCAGCGTGCCGGCTGCTTAAAGCAGACTGACGTACCACTCTCGTTAGGCCATTTATTAACCGTCAGTAATATATAGTTGAAGACTTTGATCAGCTTTTTGTAGAGTTCAACTACCTACTATACTAATTCGCGGGTATGTGACGAATAGATAACGCGGCAATGACATTGTAACAAATGTTGAAAGTCGTTGATTTACTTGCACATACCCAGTGCTAAGTTCAAAGGTTTAGTTTATACTACTCACAGGTAGTTAGCTTATCAGTCGCTATAGGTATATTTGGTGATGCATAAAATAAGCAATGAATTATTGATTAATTATTTATATTGTTAAACTGAAAGCATAAACATACCTACCTATGTTTGCTTAGGTTAACCTTTATACTTCATTAAATTTAAACAAAAATAAAAACCGACTTCAAAAAACCGCGCAAAAAATGTTTATGAAAAAAACACAAATAAGAACCTTAATAGCTTTAGTAGCTATTTAAATGTCCAAACACTAAAAAGTACAAAATAAATTCTTCCGACTGCTTCGATGAAAGTATTAATCTTTAACACGTATTTAAATATTTACAATAATCAGTTAGTTTTGGAGTCGGTGCCAGCCAAACTAAAAAAAAAGTAGACACTTTATTACAGTACATCAAAACGAGCTGCTTTAATGAGACAGTGCCGGTCTAATGAGACTAAAGACGAAAAGGTATAACGAGCCTTAAATAGATTTAAAGAATTACTTAAAACTACTAATCTTCAACTAAGCAACATAAGATGATGAGTACCAGACGCAAATACTGGAATCGTTTTAGAAAAATAAATGAAACACTTATCATACCGTTAAAATTTAAGGGTGGCCCTCGTTTTCATGGAATCCCATAAATAGACCAAGACTTGGTGAAATTGAGACTATCTTGAGAATAACACTTGATATGACCCTATAATATTGTAAGAATTATCCACGAACTCCTAATCGTTAAGGAGTTATACCTTCCATCATCAGCTCAGCAATATGAGATTATGAATAACAGACGTAAATACTTGAATTGTTTTAGAAAATAACTAAAATAGATTGTACGCGCCTATAATACTTGAGAGTTTCCCTCGATTTGCCTAAGATTCCTTCATCAGATCCAGATTTGGTGCCAATAGGATCAAATCCAGGATATACCCTTTTGAATAAAAAAAATAACTCTAAAAATCGTCTTACAATTCTAGAAGATATCAATGTTTAAAGAATCATAAACTAATTCCTAATCGTTAAGGAGTTGTACCTTCCATCATCAGTTCACCAACATAAGATGATAAGTACCATGCGTAAATACTTGAACAATCTTAGAAAATGTCTAAAACACATTGTACGTGCCTATAAATTTTGAGGGTTTCCCTCGATTTTCCTGGGATCCCTTCATCAGATCCTGACTTAGTGACAATGGGACCATCTCGGGAGTAAACCCTTTCGAATAAAAAAAAATTGGAAATCGGTTAACAATTTTCAGAGATATCGAGTAACATACATACCAAAAATAAATAAATAAAAAAAAAAAAGTCGAATTGAGAACCTCCTCCTTTTTTTTGAAGTCGGTTGAAAATAGATTCCAATTTTGTTTAATCAACATCACAGCAAATAAATTTAAACAAATTTTAAGTAATTTTGTGGTTTTTTAAACAACAATGTTGAACCACAGTTGCTCAAAAAAAGTTTACCACAAATACTTAAGTATAGCTAAAATTAATACGGAAAACGAACACTTACCCCTACGATATACTTACAACATAAAATCCGAATCACAGCGCTATTTGGGGTTACTAAACTTAGAAATTCATACTACTCACCAGTAGTTTCAAAACTATATGTACTTATATATACGGTAATAAATATACAACATAACATGGACTAATAAAAAAAAAGGACTCCACGCTGTCATACTATAGCGTGAAGCCACGTTTATGCATATATCGGATATCTATCATCTGCATCTGTAAGTTGCATGCATAGATCAAGTTGGAGCACCTATAAAGACCTTGTTAGTAAACAATAAACGCTTGTTTTTTGCACGCGATTCCATTGTTTACCTACTATTGCTTACTAAGTATATGTGTCTAATTATTTATTACTGTCCTATAAAACGTTAAGTAGTGATGTGCCTGATTAACCCGTCCGACTAAATTCTTATGCGAATTGCAAAAATAACTGACTTTAGGTTAGTTAAATTTTTACCATAAATCATTGAGGTGATGAAATTTGGTAGGTACCTACGCCAAGAATTTTAACCCTTACCATACTCATTCCGAGTACTTCTTACTGCGGTTAGTTTCCAAGAAGAAGTAATAAACGTTTTTTCCCGTTTATCTCTTATAATAATAATTAATATAAGAGATAAACGATTATCTCTTTAGCCGACCTAATTTTACGCGGACGGAGACGTTGATGAAAAGCTAGTTCGGTGATAAAAGAACCATAAAGAAATCGATCAGTCGACCGATTAGTCACCTGATTTCAACTACAAAAACTAGATCCGAGCTTCTATTATCCAATTTATTTTATTTACAAGCCGACAAGTAGGCAATAAAAATACAAAACAACGCAGTACCGATTAGTCCATAAAAGAGACAGTTCGCCTTAACCGGCCAGTTGGCTTGACTTTATTGTTCGGTTTTGTCGTCGCCTCGGTTGAAATAAAACACGCAATCAGAATGTAACAACAATAATTAAAACTTTAATTATAATATAACTTTTATGCAGGCGTGAAAACATCGTAAAATCCATGTAACTACTTACCGTGCAAGCGAAATACAAGCTTTGATAAAGCCAAATTTTTACAAAGAATATAAAAAAATCTTTAATGATAAACAATTTGAACATGATTATTTTGTAATTTGTAATACTGACTACATTTTATTTTCTTAACTAAACATTTAACTCAATGGGTTCGTAAAAAATAACTAAATTACCTATTCATTTCTAATTTATTTGCATGAGCGAGTTTATTGCGATTTATATACGATAAAAAATAAAAATATATTCTAAAATGTTTTTCAAAAATGTGCCGTCTCTTTTATCAGATCAATTTGACAACTGTCCGATTAAAAAAGTAGTATATCTAGAGCCTTCAAGGTTTAATTGGGTCATTGAACTATTATTACTAGCGTATGGAACAGACGCAGCGAACAAGTTTTTTGCGCCGTGCGTTGTTGCCGATCGGCAACAACTCGTTTAGTCACTCGCCTACGTTCACGGCATTCACACGCGTAAGCGCCATGAAATTCACGGCGTTTACGACGTTTTGGTCGCGAGAAAAATGTACTCTATGAGCGATCTAGCGCTGCGTGTTTTAATAGCTTAATTAGACGACAATTGTTAGTTTTAGCGCTGCAAATGCTGAAACACGCTCAGTCCATGCTTCGTGATAATATTTTTGTTTGACATAGCTTCTCTATACGTAGTAATAATAGCTCAATGAATTGGGTATAGGTATTAATTGTCCGTTTCCTTAATCCGAGAAACAATATAATTCACTACAGCTTTTTTTTGTTATTGGCAACAAAAACTGAGCAGTGGTGACGTTTGGTATAGGTGACGCCCAAGGGAGCCTCTCATAAGTTTTTGGATTTGTCTTAGGCCAGATTTTTCAACAGCCAGATAGAGTCGAGATAGAGTAGATTATGATACATTGTTGATTTTAAAATCAAAGCAAGTTTCATAAGTAAAATATCGAATGACGTCCACAAATTGGTAACTATACTTATTTATCTATATTTTAGTGTCGGACCATTTTCATCTGACCACTGAAAAATCAGCCATTAGTAGGGAGGTAATCTCTATTATAGTTACATATCATCATTTTTTATAAAAATAAGATCATTTTCAAAATATAACACGAATTTCGAGTACCTATTCCTTTGATATTTCTAATATTCCGTCAGTTTGAGTAAAGACTAATCTCCCTGTAGCAGCGAAGTATGTTGAAGAGTTTTAAAGTGCTATGAAGCAATCCTTGCAGCACTTTAAAATACGAAATGACAATGACATTCGTAGATAATTATCTGATAAACAATAAATGAAACTCATTAAAACAGATCAACCAGTCTGCATACGCGTATTATAGATCATAGGGACATACCTACCTACATACATACATTGAATTAGGTAATTATATTTCCTACACTGGTGTGCGTTCTGAATATAAGTAGATGTTTGGCTACAGCAGGGCAAGGACAAACATTTCAGGTATCATATCGCCATCGTAACTTCCATTGTTTGAATCATCATATCGTTAAACAATTGAACGTACCTACCACCAAAGGTGGCAAATCTTTATCTAAGTATATATAAAGCTTACCTGGATAGTAAGTGGTCACCATAGCCTATAAACATTTGAATAATTTGGTGCGAATGACGAATTTATGATTTTGGTTTGATAATAATCTAAGCAAAAATACAAATAATGTCTACAAATTACAAATAAAAAATCTTTTTTAACATACCTACTCACAAACAAATCTCATTACTTTGGCATTTTGTAATATTATAAACAATTAAAGATTTTTTACATTCATCACATTATAAAACTAAGTATATGTAAAAATATTCGAGTACATTATTACACCATTATTATAAAAAATAAATATCTCTACACTAACCTTTACCTTTCAGAAGTAATAAGGCATACCTACTTTTGTGTCGATGCGATGCAAAACTCAAAGTTCTAACACCTTACCTATCAGTATCAGTACCTAACAATTCGTTTTATTATATATAATTTGTGTAAAAGTGCAATCCAAACAGAAATTATTCCGGTGATTCAGCATTGCCCATGATTCTGCTAGTGATTGGTCTAATTATGTTGATATCACTGAACAGCGATTCGACGTCAGTCACGACTGGCTCGGATATTCTCGGCAAGTCCTGCATGTCTCGCCACAGCTCGAAGTCACTCATGATGGTCATAGAGCAACTGGCGACTGTGCTGGGGGCCGAGCTGAGCTCCCCACCGCTGCCCCCAGCGTTCTCCAGCTTCATCCGTTCCCTCGTCTCCTTCTCTATCCTTTCTAGACGTTCCATGGCTTCTGACGGATCTACATCCCTCGGCCGTTGGGCGAAGTCGATATCGATGTCGATTCTGAAAGTATTTGTAAGTCGTATGAACAGTGTATCTTCTATCTTTATAGAGCGTCAATCAAAGTATGAATGCGGACAAAATCAACGAGTCGCCATATTTATCTCCCGCAATCGCGAAAAGGCTATTTTTTTAAATTTTTTTTTAGCCTTTATTTTTTTTGCTCTATAGTCGAATGAGACGCTTTTACGTCACTTGTGCCCTAAAAATTTACGGAAAAAGAAGGTAACGTCACGCAAAACTTTAACGCGTTAAAAAATATGCAAAAAGATACTTGTAATTTCAACAATGGACCGTAAAAAAAAGTTGAGCCAACTAGCCTATTGACGCATTTTGTACGCAATAATGGAGGGAAACGCCTTTAGTTTTATTCCTAAGGACATAGGAATGAAAATGTTCAGCAACTTCTGTTCCCAACCGAACAAAATAACTACGACATCTAACAACCTACATTCGATTGAGACACGCGACAACGCGAGAGCGAATGAAATATATTATGTAGCTATATGGCGCGCCATTGACCTAGCCCGCACTTTTGGCCTTGACGCGAATTCTAAATTACGTAATGCTACATGGATTAGTAGTGTACGGTTATTATAACAGGTAAATTTAAACATTTTAAATCTATTATTATTTGATTGCATTAGTAAAATCACGCTTGATTGTAAAAACTTGTTGGATTTATAAGTAGGTACCAACTGACTTTCTAAGCAAATAGTGATTTCTTTTGACAAGCGCACACAATTCACAAACAATATTTAACTTCGGCGAGTATACACCATCATCGTCTTTAAGGGAAATAGGCTTTACATTTCGCGATTTCAAAAAGGATTGCGTAACTTGATTACGTAATTTGGCTCACTTTCGCTTGTCGCGCGTAGGTTTTACCCACAAGTTCTGCAACGAATTTTTTCAAAGGAGAATGCTTAAAAGTAGGCCCAATATTGTGCGTGTACAATTTAGTTAATTAACACTAAAAACTAAAATGCTCATCAACATCGTTGAGAAAAAAAAACATTCCATTTTATGTGAAAATCTCGACTCACTAACGAGTTTTAACAGTTTAGCACTGCAGAAGTTTAACAGCTACGGTATTCTTATCATTATAGATATTTTGATCATAAATTGATAAAACTAAATCACAGATCAACGCAGTCTCGAAATTAGAAATTTAATTTTGATATGATTCTTAACACATAGATACGAATTGTCATTATTTATTATTATAAACTGGACTTGGGTTATTTACCTACGTTCATTATTTTGATGTCGTAGGTATAACTAAGCCTATTTCGTATTTCATTAAACACTAGCTACAACTCTACCTATTTAACCACGATGGCTCACAGTTAGAGGTAAATATTTATATCAAAATAAAACGAAAAAGGTAGACACCATTACGAAATGACAGAGGTGATCACAAAATAAATCCACAAATGGCACGAGAAAGGGTTGCAGCTACGCCCAAATTGATTATTTCGGCAGGAATAACTAAATAACACTATAATTATTGACTGGCTCGATGGCGCATTCGGTAGTGACCCTGCCCCATACGCCAAGAGTTGTGGGTTCGATCCCCACCCAGGACAAACATTCGTGTGATGAATACTTGTGTTTGTTCTGTGTCTGGGTGTTAATAACCAATATTTAAGTATATATTTGTAATACCACTGTTGATTCTGATATCCATAACAAGTGATTAAGTGTCGTAAAAGGCGACTAATGGTATATCGGATTTTGGGTGTGTGATTGTGTAGGCGATAGGTTGGCCGCTTGTTACTGCTTTTTCACAATTTTCCATCTAACCCAGTCCGGCTTTATTTTCGGCTGAATGTGGTTAAAGGGGCATGCTGCCCCATTGACTCTGCCTACCCCTTCGGGGATTATGGGCGTGATGTTACGTATGTATGTAAGTGATTAAGCAACTTACCTCGGAGTCAGATCAATGTAGGTATGTGATGTAGTCTGATATTTATTTATTAAATAATTAATGATTTATTTAAAAATATTCCTACTCCTATCTATACAAAACACCTATCGGTCAAAAGCCTAGATGACTAAAAAATTCTGCTTAGTCCGTCAGTTAGATTATAAAAAAATATTGACCACGCATTTTTTAATTTATTTGTCAAACAAACATTGACGAAGATACAATGCTTACAAGTTGCGCGTGACGTCACACCTACGTACAATTTTTACAAAGTAGTGACGTCGCAAGCCCCCACTCCAAAACTTTGATGCTCATTATCTTTGTGATTTTTTGTTAATTTGATAATGCGAAAAATATGTGTCTAGTATTTTTGTATAATCTAACTGACGGACTAAATATAATTATAGTTTTTTGATGCAGTCATTATCCCTATTGGGCAATCGAGTGTCCAATACAATCAATAAGTACAATGAAGACATTACCTATATTGCTCAATAAACTTATTATTTACTAAGTACCTATTGTTTCTAAAATACTGTCTGCGTCACAGTCACACATTATAAAAATATACAAATAGAACAAGTTCTTTGTGTGACTATTACTGATATACAGAGAAATAGGTCGTATCGAACTTATACATGGTAACTTGATCGATAAAATACAACGGAAACAGGGGTGCAAATTAAAAAAATAATGAAATCTGCAGCAATATGCAAAAATCAAGACAGAATAAAGTGAATATACCAAACTAGAGCTACACCCCTTCTTAATCAGCCACCGATGATGATTAAGATTAAAGTTATACAATTAAAGTCTCACCCTGTTTCTGCTCTGAATTTGACCCAGTCTTCCATGCGCGGCGCTCGCGGTATTTCCGCAGCGAAAGCCCGCGCAGCTTCCTCCATGGCTTGTTCGACCAGCTCCTTTTCTTCGTCGGCTATTAAAACATAATCATAATTAATTAGACATATAAACCAATACGACATTAATCTAACAGTAGGCAAGCGCCGATCCACCATTGCGGATAAAGTAGGCATGTCCACAACTTCAACCTGATTCTGGACGCATACGAATAGTTAGTTAAATTAAGTAAAATTCTAAATTCACAAATCTGACACACCAATCCCCCATTTCCAAACCAAGCTTACCTATATGCTTGTGCTATTGATACTAGGTGAACGGATAGACAAACTTATTACTTATATACCTATATTTGTAAACATCCATGACAACATTTACAAGCGTCCATGTTCATCACACGAAACATTTGCTCCTAGCTGATTTGGAACCCGCGACCCTTGGTGTCGTAGCTCTGACCACTCGACTAACGGGCCTGTCGGAAATATATGCTGCAAATTTCTTAGTCAAGAGTCATACATCTGTCTTCTTTGCAAATATGCAAAATGACGATTATGAGCAGTGATCGGTGTGGGAAGATTGATTTTTGGCACTTGTATCAAAACTGCTCACAGAAAAAATAACATGGATAAGCGCAATACCGGAACTATAAGCCCAATACCGGAACTACTTCCAGTATTTCCGAATTCAAATAACAAATATTTTTGTTACTAGTGATATTATTATTACTACTCAATACAAACTTTTCATCAGTTTAATAATAAATCGAATTGAAGTGATATTTCAAATTACTTACATACAAATCTAAGGCGTGAATTATACAGAAGAGGCGGCGATGCATTGCAGGCTCATGCGCCACATCTTTTTAGTATAATTTACGTCGAGTCTCTTTCATTTTAAAGTTCCAAAAAAAATCAGCCAATTCCAGAACTCCGGAGGAATATCCGTATTAATAGGTATACGTTACAGATCAATGACCCTAATTCAATCTACCTACTCCGATCACTGATTATGCGTGAGTCCGTCGGATTCGCATATTCGACATGTACCCTACTATAAGGTTACACACAACGTGTTATACATATGCCCTTAGAGACTATTGACTTCGAGCCTCGCATTTGCTTGATTCGCAGCTATGTGTAACATACCAAATACATTCGTATTTTTAGATATTTATCAATATTTTAAGCAAAAATCTATTTTTAAGACAATTGAAATATCTATTGTTAGCTTATTGCAACTAATGTACAATAGCTAAACCAATTGATTAACTGACTATAAAGGTCACGACGACCTATTCAGCAAGATGAACAGCAAGTTTATAAGAAGCACACATTATATCGCAAATGTGATTATTTCAATTCCACGTTGTAGGTATTTATGCACCGGACAACTCAAATTATTTTAATCACGTTTTCTACCTACATAGTAATAAATTACAATCCGCAACATGTGGTGTAGAAATTCAGTAGCAGTAACTCGTAAGTCTAACAGAAGCAGCTAATTGGAACATAATTATTAATATTAATTTAAAAGTTCCTCTGTACATCATAGAGAGTTTTCTAGATATGGCTGAATAACTAACCGTGATGAAAATCGAAGATACAAATTAAGCGGAGACCTTAACCATTTTATTCACATAGATATCATTATTGTTATTGCATTTACGTAATAAAATTACGAAACAATTTGAAGTCCTCCTAATAGCTTTCTCACTTTTGTCTAGACGCAGTCATTGTGTCCACAGACAACAAATAAAACGCCAAGGAATTAAAACGTGTGTGTACGTCTTGTAATGTTTAACCGAATAGTGGAATTTAAAGAGTAAACATTTAATCGCTTAGAAAAAAACAAAAAGCCAACGTCACGCGGTGTTCCCAGGCGGTCACCCATCCAAGTACTGACCGCGCCCAACGTTGCTTGACTTCGGTGATCGGACGAGAACCGGTGTTTTCAACGTGGTATGGACGTTGGCCATACGATAATCGAATTTTTAATACGCAATGAACTTTTATACATAACTCATATTAGATACGTAATGTTATATTGTTAATACAATAAGTTAAGTAGCATTTCGACTCAAAGTCAACAGATGAAATTCATGCAAACGCTTTAATCTAATTCCATTTTATTTTTAAAGTTAACGTGTGAATTTAATTGACACCCTCGTACTTACACCTCGCTCACTGCTATTTCACGACAGATCAGCCCTACAAAGGCGAATGAACACTCAAGAATTTACATATTCCGAGTACAATACAAGTAGGCATTAATAAAGTGAAGCTAATGATGATGTTCGAATAACAGTGGCTCAGTCATGACTTTTCTGAGTTTCATATTAGACATAGATTTCGTCCTGGGAAATTAAATCAATCGGTTATCTACCTACTACAGGTCTCTTAGAAAGAAGTATTTAATCAGTCACTAATCTTTCACGCATAAGTCACACTCCTCTGTAATTCTAGTTCTAAGTAATGCTCTAAGCTATATGTAATGATTTGAGAGAAAATTATATATTATTAGGTACTATTATATATTCATTATTAATTAGTTCTTAAGCCAGCAATAATGTGAGCTGAAATCCGGGCGAAAGCTAGTAAATATAATATCAGTAACCACTCCCGTCTAACAAGTTTATAGCTATATAAATATCCACTACAGTTTTGCAACAATGTTAGAGTTGGCTTGGGGAAAGCAGCCCAGGCAGAGATTAATGCCCTTTCCAATAAAATCGTGTCGTATACACGAATGAACAAACATTACAGCGCCAACCACGACAGCTAGCTAGTTTCGCAATAGCCGTAAGGACCCAAAGTTTCTACAAATAAACTGTTTTTATTACACCCATTCACGACTGGAGGCTTTAAATATATTATGTAATAGAAATATCAACAATAGGTGACATATTGTGCGATTGCCACCGAAAGGATTCTTGACTGAATTGCACTAATAATGGCTGCTTGACCTGACATTATAATTATTTAGATTAGGCCACATTTTAGTAAGAATGTGTCTTACAATATAAAATAAACATTAAGTTCTATATCTTACAGATTTTTACTAAATATTATTTTTGTATATATATGTAATTAACACGTCTCGAAAAATTACGGCACACATTGCTGGTTACATTTTTCAAATATGATATCCACGTAGAAAAATAAAAATGTATGCAACTATAAAAAAAATTGCTTAACTAGGCACGCTTAGGCAAAAGGTACCCTGGAGTTTCATGACAGGAATCCATATAGCCTAGGTACTCTATCTCCCAGGAAACCGGTGATCTTTCGGCGGTTATCCCCTTGACAACAAAAAAGTTGGTGTCACCAGGTGACTACATAATATACTACATCCGTCCTAGGTCAATTATAGTAATAACAGCGTGGAGTTATTAAATTTAACTAGTTCAATCCGGAAAACAATAATTATTAGGTCGAGATATAATGCACCACAATATACGTATAGATCTGTATTTAATGCAAAATGCTATTTTTATGAAAACATAGATATTAACTATTAATAATTGATTATAAAAAGTCATACATATTACTGATACATATTATATCTATCAGTAACTTTAATAAAAAATACCGTCTACTCCGCTTCAGGGAACCGGATAGTAAGTAAGACTCCCAGGTCAGGTGTTCTTGAGCCAGATAACCTATTTAGAGCTCCATTCAAAAAAACGGTATATGCCCACTAAGTTCATTCCTAAAGCCTTTGGGATCCAGAAAATCCTGGGAGTAGAGTTGCACCGCGAATAATACATATGTGCTTACCGCAACTTCTGCGTGACGAGGGCGGTCTTCGCAAGGCCCTGGCCAGGTTCCCACAAACGGGCTCGTGAGACGTCAACTTGCTTCCACTACAACGCCATTCTTCATCTGATTCAATGTAGAGATTACTTTTATTTTTATTAAATAGTTAAATGCAAATACAACACATACAATATAGAAATTGAAAGATAATGATGACAATATTCATATTATGTTTATAGGTAAATATTTTCATGCCTTACTTTAAACTAGCTGTGCCCGCGATTTCACCCGCATTTATGGTTAATGTTATATAGCATATAGCCTTCCTCGATAAATGTGCTATTTAACTCTGAAATAATTTTTCAAATCAAACAAACTCTTCAGCTTTATAATATTAGTATAGATATTCATTCTTTTATTAATACATTTAATTGCAACGCCAAGTAACATCTTTAGTAAATAAATAATAAATAAATATCCGACGACATCACATACATTGATCTGACTCCGAGGTAAGTAGCTTAAGCACTTGTGTTACGGATATCAGAATCAACAGTGGTATAACAAATATATACTTAAATATTGGATATTAACACCCAGACACAGAACAAACACAAGTATTCATCATACGAATATTTGTCCTGGGTGGGGATCGAACCCACAACTCTTGGCGCATGGGGCAGGGTCACTACCGAATGCGCCATCGAGCTTGTCGAGTAGTAAGAGTAATTAAACGTAACTAATCTCAGATTCTCATATCACAACACTCCAATTATATAAGTTCTATGAACACCGACTTTGACTTTAAACGTATCCTACGTTCATCATAATTTTCAACAACTATAAAAAGTGTGATCATCATTTCAAGAGCCTTAAAAGCCTCCGTCATACTTTAAAATTTATATTGTTTAAACTATCTTTGTATTATCGTGTTTTAATTTACAAATCAATCACAATATTTTTTCCTCCTCATATATGTAATCGTATCGTAACCTTTAATAAACGAAATCATTATCCTAACAACTCTTATGTAAAATCCACAATGATTTGCAAAAATCAACACTTATCCAAAACTTGATCTTTGTGGTCTCGATGGCATGTTGGGAAGAACTGGTCGCTAGCCTACTTTCTCTGTTGTCGCCTGAATCATACAGTGCCGGCTTTAGGGATAGGCGTCTCTGGCCACACCTCCGCGCCTCGTTCGCGTCCAAAAGAGGTTCTGACCTAGCAAAATCGGCGCCGGAGCCGGCCCTTTCTGGTCTTGAAGGATTGAATTCTCACAGCGCCAGCCCTGGATATCTAGCTTGTACTGTTTACACGCTATGCATCCACTAAAATGGCAAAAAACTACAAACTTTATTTTACAAGTCACTCAAAAAAGTAAAAGATTGAAGTTTCTTTTTTTGTAGAAAATATTGTATATCCATGTATTGATGAAAAATAAGATGTTAACATTTTAGGTGTCTTAAAGAAAAATCACAACTTTCAGATTTATGACGGAATGTCGTTCTTTTCGCCAAAGCGACATCCTATATCAGGGGTTAGCAATCTTTCGAGAAGGAAGAGCTGAAACTTACAATTTATAAAATTAATACATCTTTAAAGAGCTAAATTTACTTTCCCTTTTTTATGGTTGCGTTGCGACCTTACCTGAGTGGAATTGTCGTTTGGAACAACATTGTAGGTTCACTCACATCAGACGTTCCCCTATTTTAAGGATTTTAGTAAACAAAATACTTAATCTTGCGCGTTTCGTTATATTGAACCGCAATTTTATATCAAAAGAGTGGCATCAAACACAAATCGAGAGTACCACAGGCTGCCTACCCCTGCCCTAGACGGTCATACCCATTAGCGTGTTTAGTATCTGCAGCCTGGTGGGAGCATCTATGGTGGGTCTCTCGTGGGCAGTCCGCGGCCTCGGCGGCAAGACGGGGCGGGCCGGCCGCACGCCCGCGTTCTCAGTTGTAGCTGGTCGTCTTCTCCGTCTGATCGGGACTATCGGTGGAGGCACTTCGAGGCTGTCTCCGTAACCCTCCAAAACATCAGGGAGCTGTAAAGGATACTTAAAGTAGGGATCCTTCCTAGTCAGTTACTTGATTAAATAAAATACTGTTAAAATCGGTTAGCAAAAAAAGCATAGGTTCATAGAATGTTTAGGTATAATATGTACGGAAATACCTAAACTAAACTAAACTAAAATTAATATATGTGCATATTTGTATAGCTTATACATATATATAAGTATACCTCAGGAAACTGCGATGACGGCCCCGGTTCTGGTTCAGACGGAGGAACTTCGGCTTGGGACGGCATCAACTCTGCCATCTCCATATCACTTGCTTCCGAGTCAGAACTGGACAATGGCCCAAACACGCCATCTGTGTCATCTACATTGAAACAATATAATTATGTGTTTCTTAATGATGCGTATTACTAAATTAAATTAAAACACTTGCTTCTGAGTGACTGACACCATGTTTTACCAACGTGACTAATATCATGTTTTACCATGCTTAGGCACAATAACAAAAATTTGCACCGGAATCGGCGGCAGAAAATACTTGTCTTGTCTACCTACCTAATTGAAAAATAAATTTTAATGTCGGACACGAGTTGGAAAACATAACGCTGCTGATAGAAGCCAACTACAAGATTAACCGACGACCTGGTGAAGGTTCCCAGCTTCCTGATCCTTAAGGCTATATAGAGGAAGCCGATGTTCAGGAGACTCAGCAGGAGACGTCATTCAGCTAAAAATGTTAATGATGATTTGTTTATAAGACTAAAAGCCATCACGTACACTCGATGTCCACATGCAGCGGCTGGTCGTCCAAGTAGACGAGCATCGGCAGCGAGGCCGCGACCCGCGAGCGGTAGTGCGGCGCGTCCGCTGCGGGCGAACCCTGCAGGGTGAGCCGGCGCAGCGCGCCGCACACGCCCAGGGTCCAGATGCGTCCCGTGTTCGGGATCGGGTTACTGCAATGCCAAGGCCATGAAAAGCTTTTTAAAGTGCAGTACCTTAAATTTTATTTTCGAGACACATTAGCCTATAAGAACCCTTCCATTTCTTTTCCAAAATTCGTCTAAATCTGTTAGCAATTTAGGTGTCAAAGCGCAACAAACTAAGAAATTAGGTTCATCTCTTTCGTATTTACATACACCAAACCATGTCTAGTAGTTAGGATTTACATATTAAGGCCAATTCCCAGATAAAAAGAAAACAATTTCTACATAAAGATATGAACTTTACGGATATCTGAATATACATACATACATACATAACATCACGCCCGTAGTCCCTGAAGGGGTAGGCAGAGTCAAAGGGACAGCAGTCCCCTTTAACCACATTCATTGCATTCATTCATCTACGCATTATTTATCACAAATAGTGTGGTCGATGGGACAAAATGGGACATTGGAGGGCAAGAGGCTTCTCTAGCTTAGGATCCACCCGGCGCGCAGCCGAAAGTGTTCCGGGACTTCCGGGTCCTAGAACCTGGCATTAGGATGTTGACATTTAGGGAGGGCCCATTTGACGAATTAGCCACGAACCTCAATTAAACAGTAAATATATTAAGCTATTGCCTATATATACTTACTTAAGTACCTACTACCTGGTGCATACGTCGCAGAAGGTACCTACGTCATAACATGACACCAATTAATGCTTAATGTGACTGGTTGCCCGCACATTGGACTTTACATTACTATTTCAAAGTGACGTAAACTTATTATCGTCTTTATTTAGTGTGGTGACTTAGGGGTCGCCATAGATGTAAACAATAATTAAACTTCAGTGTCCATTATGTTCTATTAACTGTCAACAGAGGTCTGTCCGGCCAGATTAAGCTTGATTACCTAGCGTTCGTGAGTAGGGCTACCAATATTTTTTATGAATAAGTATTGGGACAAAAGTAGGCCTGTACATTCACTTCTTCTCGTCCTAAGCAAGTATGTACATGACACAAGCAAGACGAAGGCGACCATGCTAGTACTATGTGTCACAATCTCAGCTAATTCGTTTAAATCCCAAAGAACCAATACAATTGGTAGGTATCTGGTTCTGCTTGACGCAAGATAATTACACCATTAGGTAGGTCTATCCCCGTAAAATGGGAACTAGAGGCTACTCTGTTCATAAGACTGCAAAATCATAGTCAGTGAGCTATACTAAAAAAGTCTGCATATTCCGATCATGACATATCATTTTAAAATTGCAAAATAAGGATTATTATTATCATGTCAGTTCGATAAGCCGATCCACTCTAGAGTAAATCCCTGACAGATTGTATACTTATGTTATTTTAACATACGTACTCGGCCAAATTAAGTGTATGCAACTTCTGTAACGCTGCCAGCGGTTGCAGGTCCTGTAGGCGGTTCCCCGTAGCGTAGAACTCACGTAGCGCTCCCAAGCCCCACACTCCATCCAAGCTCGTTAAGCCACATCGATTCACACTCAATATCTATGGATACAACAACATCTATCTAAATAAGCCATTATTGATTTTTTAATGGCGTTTTAATGGCGTAGTCCTAGCGGCTCTAGGTTACAGCAATCGCCCTAAGGACAAACTTATGTAAACTCTAAAAAGCCATTCTATGTGCGTCTAAAATAGAATTCGCGTCACATTTCACGTTACATATGTCGTTATGTGGCGTTACATGTGGCGTTATGTGGCGGGTCGTTACATTCCCTCTGATATGGTTGAGTGAAACGATGGCTGACACATACGTCATGCTTGTGCACAGGTGCCACCTTTGGGGGCTGGTCTGCTCTGGTTAATCTTACACTTTTATTGTAAATTCATATTATGTCATCTCCCGCAGTCATTGATTGTATGATTTGGTTTAAAACATTTAAAAGAAAAGTGTAGATATATTACTCATGTATATTCTGACGCTGAAAAGAGTAACTACCGAGTTTCTTGCCGGTTTCTTCTCGGTAGAATCAGCATTCCGAACCGGTGGTAGATTCACATTGCTCTAAGGATTTTGTAAAATTGACGATTTATAAGTGCTTTTTTTTAAGGCCTACATGAATAAAGAAGTTTTGAATTTGAATTTGAACATATACCCGACTCTAGCCAGTCGTTAAACTGACAAAAAACACATGCAAGTTTCATCGCAGCTTGGTCTGCCTAGCAGCCGACGCGGCGACGCTTTTTACACATCTGATATAGAGCTGACATCGTACAAACCGATCTGACCCACCCTCAACAAGAAATTTGATATAAATGTATACAACAAACCAATAGTGTGGCGTGGACTAATATAGACTTGGGCGAAGTCGCATCAGCGAGGCCCCTTTTCTTTCGATCTAAAGATTTACCCAATAAATCTCTTACTTAATCTTATTTAACATGCTTGCAAAGGGCCTCGCGAGGCCCCTTCAAGTACGAGATAGACCATTTCTGCAGGCAAATATTTTAATTCTAACCATTCATCGCTATTATTTATTTATCGTACAAAGAGCTGACGTACTTTTAAATGAACTAAACCAATTCCAAGATCACGCAGCGAGGTTAGTGCACTCCCATCTAGGGTCAGCGAGCGGAGGCGCGGCGCGAGCACGTGGAGCCTCCTCAGGCCCACTCTCTCGGCCACCACGCGCAACTTCGCCTCCCTGATGCGAAGTACCTCTTCGTCTGTGGTCACGCCACTGCATTGTTTCTGAAAAGCAAAATAGTCTCACTCTCAACGATTTGAGCTGTGCGACGGGCCTAGCAGAGGAAGCAGCCGCCACGAGCCTAGGTCTTTTAATTTAACGGAATGCGATATTGTGAGAGGTGATTGCTTGGCTGAGCGTACCACGCACTAACGCTTACATTTCCCATTATTACCTCTATCGCTGGCTACCTCAAGGATAGATGGCGCACTCTTGGAGAGAAGTACTTGGAACAACATGCTACTTACATAAACCTACTTTATAGAATCCAAAAAATCCTTTCATTTGGATATTCTCCGTTTTCAATATGCCACTCCATTCCATACGTTAAAAGTATTCAATATCTACATTAGATAAGTACGTAGAATATAATAAATATTGAATCATGATATAACGGCATCAAAAGCCAACAAAGTTGGGACGTAATACATACACACCTGTACAACAATCAGTAGGCCTAAGGAATTTGACACGGCATATTAAGTATCTACCAAAACCAGTTTCCTTCACGTGCGGTGTTTACGCAACAATTATGCGGGAAGTGATAACTTACTAGTAATTCGATCAAAGTCAGTTCCCTTGGTATCACAATCCGTCTGTATCCTGGTAACCGCCTCTCGAGCTCTTCCTGGCCGGGTGGTTGGTCGGGTTCAGGCGGAGGCATCGCTAACGCCCTATGGAAATAAAATTTACCCCTCTATCACGTTCATAATTCTTCGAGGAATGCTTCACGTAATGTCATACTGTTTTGGAATAAGTTCATGGGTGGGTCTCGCCCTGGGTAGTTAATGTCCTCCTAACCGAGATCGGTCACGGCAGCCAATCTCAACGAGGATTAGCCCTCTCCGCAGGAGATATTATAGTGCACAAGTTTGTGCGCAAACACAGGCACTCTCTATTCCTTCACTCTCATAGTCCGGTGAGACGGCAATTCGACATGACTGAAGAGGGGTCAGGCGCAGGGCCAAAGACTTAACGTACTTTCCGAGCGACAGGGGTGATTAAACAGCCAACTTCCTGATTCCAGACTGTTACTGAATAAATTCAATTAAAATAACCAGCCACAAATTTTTGGTGCGACCCTTGATTTGAGCCCGAGCTACCTCTTGGTCATACATACAAAAAATTACTACATTTTTATTTGTCACATCTATAGGTATTATCGTCTTTTTGGCGCCTGATTCGTATGGGAAGTAAATATATTGAATAGCAAATTGTTTAAAACATTTACCTAACTATTGACCTAGAGTTATTTAGCATGTACCTACCTCATTCAATCTATAAATACCTACTTCATGGATAATAAGCTTTTGTGAGTAAGTAATACTGACTTTCCACACGCGTTCATTTCATCGATTAGATATAAAAGTTTTCCTTGTTTAAAAAAAAAGGCACTATAGCTTGGTAATCGGAAAAACCGGAACCTTGAAAATTCGCGCTAAACTCTATTGACGGAAATACTACGAAACTAAACAGTAGCCGATTTTTTTATAAATTCAAACAAGTTTAGTTAAAAATAATACTTTAGATCTATAAAACTAGACAACTAGGTTTATAGATCTAAAGTATTATTTTTTATATTAGATATATATAAAAAGAGACAACATTTAATCCAGTAGGGCGAAAGAGTTAATAGAACTAAAACCAAACTATTCAACAAACCTAAATAAAGGAGTAGCTCGTATATATTGTGGTTCTGGTGAGCTTGCACTGGAGATTTCTGACGGCGATGGTGATGCAATAATGCTTGGCGTTTGTGGGACACTCCCTAGTTCCACGCAAGGAGCTTCGTGTGCGGGCATTTTAATCACTTTTAATTAATGGTAAATGAAATCCTTTAATATTTTTTTGGCCAATGGTTTGTTTGTAAACATGCAATTATATTAAAAATGAAAGAAGAGTGAACATTAATGGTTTTCTAACAGTTTTGACATTTTGTTTACATGTAGCTATTGGCAACCAGCACTTTTTTTCAAATAATACACTAAGGACTTCACTACCTGTTTCATTCATGTGCTTATACAAACTTGTGTGATATGCATAGATTTAGAATTTTTTGACTACGCAAAAATCTATGGTGATATGTTAGACATTCTGCAATTTAAAAAGCCTACATAAAGCGTGCAGCCAGAGTTCTTGCCGCTGCCGTGCCATTCTTACTCAAACAGGAGGTTCACTAGGTATTGAGTAATTAATACAATTAATTTCATGATTTAAATAATTGAATTAGGTAATAAATTGCTACCACCACGCAACAAATATAAGGTGGAAGTGCCAAGTGGGCGTGGCATTGAAGCCAATCAATTTAGCGTGCTAACGCAGATTTAATTGTCAGTAGTGCCAGATAAATGTACACCTTATTTATTTTAATTTAAGGATTATAATTACTCCAAAATACAAACAACGCCATCTATAGTTGAGGAGAAAATTTATCTATTCGTAAAAAAGTAGTTAAGACCTTTCGTAATACAAGTTGATTAACTTTACTTTTTTAGAGGTATAGTAAATTAAACCGTTTTTCATAAGAATGAAAGTATATTGTCTGTTGTAGGACTAGTAAGATAAGCTGTTATTAACTAAAATAAGAACGCCCAATCAGCTCATTGCATAACTTAGTGTAGTATCTGGTTTAATGGCGTATGTGTTCGATTGACTTCATCAGTTGAGATCTCTGAGTGCTGAAACACATGGAGACGACTTAATGTTCTATACGAACAATCTGATAAACAAATATGATTAATATCGATATTGTATTCATAAACCTCTATCTATCTCTTTTTAATAAGTCTACGATGCTGCACGTAAAAAGAGACAACAGTATGTTTGACTTAACTATTTTCGGTAACATCATCAAATGACGTCATAGAAATACCTAAGTGAAGCCGGCTTACCATTTTGGTTTCTCGCTTTATGTTGTCAATTTCAGCGGAATATGCGGTGTATTGTGCCAATATTGATACAATTTGTGATTATAACATAATCTAACTTCTAACATTCAAAAACATCGTCACAAATAAATTGTTCAGAGACTTATAGTATCATCATCTTCCTAGCGTTATGTCCCGTGCTTAGACGGGGTCCGCCTAGACCATGATCCAGGATTTAGCGAGTCTGGTAATTACATTGAAGCGACTGCCGATCTGACCTTCGTAACCCTAAGATAGGGGAACCAGACAATTTTTGGAGACTTATAGTATGTAAATTAGTAAAGTGGAATGACACTATACAAAGGCGCCATATTTGTTTCTCACTCAAATTGGGCTTCACTTTTTCGTAGTTATGCCATCTCCATTAGTTTCAGTACTCAAAGGTTGAAATACAAAACAGTGATAAATAAAGTAAAAAAAAATTTAAAGCGTAGTTTATGCTTTTTTTCCAAGGATGTATGTACAACAAATTTTGGAAACATCGATGTAATATTACAATGAACAGACTAAAGTCATCAGTGTTTTCGAGGTATTTCCATTTTAAGTTTTATTAAGTAGCTATGTAAATTATAATAACCTACAATTCAAAGAGGTTAAGTTTCAAAGCACCAACCTTGATTTATATGGTATAAAAAAAATTAATTGATGGACGGTATATCTGGAATATCGATATTAGTACATCACTAACTTAGGCTCTGCAAATGTCATTTTTCCCGCGAATTTTTCCTTCATCTTGAGGTTGTCACAATTTTTTGGAAGGTTGTTTGCATTTTTTTCTAAATTTTTACTCCGTTCCATTCTTTTTTGATACAGAATACTAAAAATGGTTGCTGAAAATGCTCAAGTTCACCATGAGGAGCATCAGTACTTGGATATAGTAAAAAAAATAATTGAATCTGGTAAGTGGAATTAACCTTCACATATTCTTCCGCGTATTTAAAAAAAAACCCTCTAGTATTTCCAGTATCAGTATATTTACATTAGTAGGTAGGTAGGTAGGTATATATACATTAGTACTCTGTTCTAAGATCCTCAAATTAAAGTTAATTAGTTAACCCTGCTCCATTCAGGAACAGATAAATGTTGGTGAATGACTGAAGGGGCATGTACCTTCCTAAGAAGAGTAATTTGAACACATAAGTAGTATTTATTGCCTAAGTTATAATCAAATCTCAAACTACTATCAATGTATCAAAAATACCCTTTATAATATAATTATCTAATAATTTTCTTTCTTACCATTCTTATTTATAGAAACCTTTCTGAATAAGTATAAAAGTCATTGGTCACATAGTAGCATAATGTTATCATCAAGTATATAAAAAACAAGTCTTATCCTACTTAGACTATCCTACCCTCTGACCCTATCCTCAACTAGTTCTAGCATCATCATCATCTTAAAGTGAAATATATTAATAAAAAAATTTATGTCTAATTTTTAGGAGACAAACGAGTTGACAGGACTGGTGTTGGCACTCTTTCTGTATTTGGAGCCATGCAAAGGTACACACTAACCAACAACACTTTGCCGCTGCTTACAACCAAAAGAGTGTTTTTCAAAGGCATCCTCCATGAATTACTATGGATGATTTCTGGATCCACCGATTCAAAGGAGTTAAGTGCTAAAGGAGTGCACATTTGGGACGCCAATGGTTCCAGACAATTCTTAGACAACCTGGGCTTCACAAATCGAGAAGAAGGTGACTTTACTATTGTTGTTTATAATAAGTTAACATAATGTTTGTGGCTTTTTCAACAGGCCTGTTGTGCTAGCATTCAAGATCCAGTAGCCCCTACTACTGAAAATACGAAACCCCGATTCACTCTTAGATCTAAGAAATGCTAACCGTAATAGCGCTAACTGGAATCATACTAGACCGAAAATACTGAGTACCAAATGTCTCTAGCCCCCTTTGCTATTGTAGCGCAATTGCGAATTGCGCTAGACCCAAAACACTTTATACTTAAATATTGTATACAAATTTTTCCTGCATATTAAAAATTACATACGTACCTATTGAAAACTTACAGACTAACTAAAATATTGCTGTAATTTTTGTTTACTGTCATACATTTGACAATAAAGTACATTATTACAGGTTACATAAAGCTAGGTCTAGCGTGCTAGCAATATTAGGGTTAGCATTTATAAGAGCTTGAGTGAATCAGGGTTTCATATTTCAGTATCCACTAGTACAATCAATACAGTAATTTCAACAAGTTACATTTGAAAGTGTGTATACTTATATAATATATAAATTAATATGACTACATAAAAGGGTGCTAGTCAAATTATTGGGAAATATTTTGGAAAAAAATACTAAAACTTAACAACTGTTATTCTGAGTACTGAGGTTTGTTTCTGTTCCAGGTGATCTAGGCCCTGTGTATGGTTTCCAATGGCGACATAGCGGAGCAAAGTATATTGATGCTAAGACTGACTACTCTGGGAAAGGAATTGACCAAATTCAAAATGTCATTGACACAATAAAGTGTGTATTTTTTATCCTATAGTAGCAATTTAGAATGCTTTTTAGTTTTTGATCAACCACAACACTAATTCTCTAATATACAAATATTTAAGCATAGGAAAAGTTAAGACAGCCAGTATATTCTTTTGTTGAAATTGTCTCAACTGTACCTTCACAGATTTCTTATTATGTCTGTCAGTCTGATACATACAATACAATCTCAATAATAAAACTTCAAAGGCTGTTGAATCACACTTTATTCTAATAAAATAATTAACTGTGTATTGTATTGTTTGATGGGATTGATCCAGCAATTTTTTTCCAACCAATGAGGACTAGCAATGATATAATCTCAATCCTAGTAATTATAACATAGTTCGGCAATGGTGCAACCAACACCAGCTGATAGTCAATCCAAACAAAACAAAAATGGTAATCTTTATAAACAAGAGGAACACCACAATGACAATGCCACTAAAACTAGGTAGTAAACTACAGAACTATACCTGTCCTCAGAGGTCTTGGTGTAATACTTGACAGTAAACTAAACTGGTCAAACACATGAAATCAAAGCTGATAAAAGCTTCAATATCATTCTGGCAGTGCAGAAGACTAATAGGAAGGAAGTGGGACCTGAAGCCCGCTGCCAGATTTCGACCCATGTTAATGTATGGTGGCCCAGAACAATACAGACTACAGCCAAAGAAAAACTTCAAAGCATACAACAGCTTGTCAGCCTAGCTACATGCTGTGGCGTGAGCACCACCCCACAGCTGCACTAGAAGTAATTCTAGACCTAACACTCCTACCACCTAGTCATATATGTAGCAAGAGGCGATTGCCCCTGCAATAAGACTATAAAAAACTGGTATCTGGAGACCAGACCCATGATGCAAACACACTTGCCTCAGGAGAGAAATAAACAAAGAACTCCCCATGACAGGCAATATGTGACCTAATTCCAAAGACGTATTTCTTGGACAAAAGGTATTCCATTTGGCTCCTTGAAGAAAGTACTGACAGATCAGATACTTGTAAACTTAGAATATACACGGGTGGATCGAAAACATCAACTTCAACAAGTATGGGAGTCCACAACATAAATATTAACATACCAACACCACTAGGGAAGCATAGCAACATTTTCCAAGGATAACCAGAGCAGCCACGGCAATTAAATCAGGGAAAGTAAGAAAGAAAATGATATGCATAGTACCAGATAGTGCTTCTGTGCTACAAGCCTTTAAAACAACAAGAACTCAACGAAATGTTGCTACAAAACCAGGTAACACTACAGTGGATATTCAGACACAGTGTCTCACTAAGAAACGATGCTGCAGATCAACTAGTTAGAAGACGTTCAGATAAATAATAGTAGCCTATCAAAAAAACTGCTAAGCTTAACCATACTATACCCTTACGTACAATGGTCCATTCTAGGGACTAAGTACGGAAACCGACACCACTAACATTGAATATAGAACCATCCTATCCCGCGCGTTGGTCTGTGAGACCGACAAAATACGTTTTAGTAGTTATGTTTTTCACAGAAAAACTAGGACGTTGCGTTTTTTGCTAGGTACTGCATTCATTGCTAGCTTCGTATTAGTACAAGTCGCCCGTATGGTAGCATTTAGCATCAATCGGTCTGTGTGACCGACACAGGTATAGGTGCAACTTTTTGTGTAAGTATGAAATTATAATTATAGATGTGTTTTAGTAAATTTTTTGCTTTATTTTCTACGTGTGTTTATGTGTTTTAGCTAATTTATTATTTTATAGGTTATTATTACTACAGGATGGACGAGTGTATAAGATTGATGTTGGGGGAAGAAAGTATTAGATCAAGCTAAGAAGACTAAAACACAGTGAGGTGAAAGATCTTGTCCAGATTCACGATGAAGCATACGATACAGAGCAAGAAAGGGTTAATGAAGAAGTGGAAGCGTCAGAAGATCATCATAGGCCTTGAGCTTTTATCTCATATCATAATATTTCTGTAGGGACATGCCACCATGGTATGTCCTGATTGTATGGTGAGACCCATGTCTAGTCAAATTAAAATATAAATGTTATTAATAAATTTATAAGAGTTTATTTTAATTTATTATAAGAAAAGGGAGTTAATGTTCTGTTTTTAAGTATAGTAATAAGATAAAAATCTAAATTTTGAAGTAAGAGTGATATGTTAAATGCTATAAGTTAGTAAGATAATGATTAAAACCGGCCAAGGACGAGTTGGATCTATAGAACTTTTAGACAACACTTTCACCTGTCCCAGTATCGACCAAAAAACGGCAAACATTTTTGCCGAGGGAGCCCCCCATAAATATTTATTTTATTCGGTTTTTAGTATTTTTTGATATAACGGCAATAGAAATACATCTGTGACTCTCTAACGGTCCAGGAGTCCGTGCGCGGGTATACGTGTTACGAAAATTGGCGCAGGTATAGAAAGACTAAATTGGATAAATATATGCCACGCTGTTAGCATAATAACAGGACACAAATTTAAACAGACACCTACTCGAAATCGGAGACAGACAGCCTATGCAGAAGCATAAGAAACACAAATACGCTGCAGTAGCGTGAGTGAATCAATGGCACAACCGATAGGCAAGGCGACTTTGATGGAATGCACTGGCTGCAACATCCTAAAAATCACCTAACCTTCTGGACGGACCTTATATTCATTGTGGTGTTTGCTGTTCTAAAACTCAGACATGGTAAGATACGTGGTTAATCTGTAGGTCTAATCATTAAAATATTTAAGAAATTGCCACAAAATGGAATTGGATTACCCATAAACAAGTTACTACAAAAAAAAATTCAGTCAAATTGAGAACCTCCTTTTTTTTAAAGTCGGTTACAAACAGAAGATTATCTAAATGATAAAAACATTTGGACAAGATGATCTGCTCGCATGCACAGTGAAAATTATATTTTTATTTATAATGTTATTAAATTAGATATAATTATATAATGATTGCATTTAAAAAAGGCCATCTGTTCAGTTTCGCGGCACCTCTTCTCAGCATTCACGTCGAGGTACTACTGGTAGGGCAAAACAATTTTGTCGTGCAAAAGAATTTTTTATGAATCCACTTGCATAAATATTTTTTTTCATTTCATTTTCAATGACCATATACACACGATGGCCTTCCTACAAGGCTAAGTGCGCGGAAGACATGCCCAACTACTAACTAACTAAGGTCTAGCAATGAATCTTATTCCCTCAATCACACCAAGCAATGTAGGTAAGTATTATCAAATACATTCGCACCTTACCTATGTAATACAGGGGCATAATATTTAAAAAAGTAGCTTTTTGGGAAATCGCGTTTCAGGATTCTGGATACATGCCTACATTCCAGCTAGTGTGAGAGGGGCACAGGTATAGTTACCTAGTTATTATTATCCTTCTTCTGTCTGTCACGCTACCGGTAGAGATGTAAATTTCGCGCCTTTAGCATTTAAAATCGCATATTATCAAAAAATCTTCTTGAGCCCTTATATTAATTACTAAAGGTGCGAAGTCCACATACACAAAAAAACCTCAGAAATGTGGCATGACAATCTAGACCAACATTTTCATTATACAAAATAAATAAAAATCATTAAACCCTTTTCACAGGAAAAACCCAGCAGACCGTAGAATGTTGGTCTGTGCATGGAATCCATCAGACCTGTCTCAAATGGCCCTGCCGCCGTGCCACTGCCTGGCGCAGTTCCACGTGGCGAGCGGGAAGCTCTCCTGCCTGTTGTACCAGAGAAGTGCTGATATGGGCCTTGGAGTTCCATTCAACATAGCTAGCTATGCTTTACTCACCCACATGATTGCGCACATCACAAATCTGGAGGTAAATAACTTAAGTTTGCGATCATTAATATATAGACAAGGGAAAATTTTATGCAAGATCACTGTATGATACTTTTTAAACAAATAAAATTTACAGCTTGTATGTTTTATATTCCAAATATTATAATATTCCTACAGTAATATGGGTTTTTTCATAGTTACTCGTCTGTTTGCTTTCTGAGAGCAGTTTAAGCCCCTACTGCTTTCGAAAACCTACCTAAAAACTAAAGCAAATAGTGATCCATAGCTGTTTTCTGATCCTACAATAAAATATTTTTGCTTCTCCGATTTCAGTACACGAATTACTTAATTTGCTACTTAGTTACAAAGGGTAAACGCAAATTAAATAAAATAGAACAAATATATGGGAATACATTTTAATACCTAATAAATGTTCGTACCTACTTGCAATTTCTAAAATGTTAATAACATTTTCAAATTACTTCGCATTAAACGCAATACCCGTGGTTTAACTCCCAAAGCAGCCGTTTAGGGGGTGGTCCACAGAATTCGCGCGTTTGAACTGGAGGTGCCTCTAAATAAGTCTCGAGGCCCTTGCGTTCCACGGACCTCGCAACGCACCACCCCCAGGATCTGCAATCATGATCCGTGGCACCTCCATCGCCTTCCGGGTAACGATGAAATACCTGTCTCGTCCTTGTCGGCCGATGGAGATTTGAGGAGCATTTCCGGCGCCTGGCCTGAAAATTCGTGGCTACAACCGGTGCCATAGGTGCCCCCTAACATAGGAGGACCAGGCTCCACTTGTCTTGGCAGACTTGGGCAGACGCCCTGAGTGGTCGTACCGTGCCTCTACTTCGGCGCCTACAAAGGGTCGCATTAAGAGCGGCTCGGGTGTATCGCATCGTATCCCACACCGGGGCATGCCTCCTTGCCGACAGCCCCCCGTGGGAGCTGGCGGTAGAAATTCTCCCGGCAGTCCACCAACCTTGGACAAACGAGCAGGAGTCGGGAAATAATCCTCGCCCACATCTGCGAGAAATACACCCCTAGAGAGACAAGGCTCTAGAGGTGATGTACCAGCAATAGTCGCACTATCTGGTGAACCCAGTGGCTATCCGGGATTTAGTGGTAGCAATCCGAACCACCCTGAGGATCGGAGTGTAAGCATGGGAACATGACCATGCACCTGGCACAGATATTAACCGGCCTCGGTTGTTTGTTACTTCGGCAAATACCACCGAGGTGGCGGGCCGAGAGCCTTCGGAGATAATGGTGGCAACCATTGTTGCGAAATTCCGGACACAAAGGACGTGATCTGTCTCTACCACCTCTACCACCGCTCACGCGGGCCATGGTAGAATCGCAGAAAGTGTGGCAGGCAGTGTCCTCTTTTTTGCTCCAACATCCTTAAGCAAAAAGAGGCGGTTGAAAGGGAACGAGAGCTAGACCCCGCCTCTCAGCCCTGCGCAGGCGTAGTCCAGGCCAGCGTCGTGCGGTTTTTACGGCCCACATGCCGCCTTAGCAGTGCTAGTGGGCGATGGATCGGGAGGTCCGTCATCCGCGCTTCAAGCCCAGATGAAGGCGCCCTTCCGTGTTCCACGGAGCGCCTAGTCAAAGTGCTCGATAATCGAGCAATTGTGTCAAGCCCGAACGGGGCAAACGCTGTGGGATGGGATCGACGGTGTGCGTAGCTTTCCCAGATCCACTCCCCATGCGATACCCTGGAACACCAGGGTTTTAGTGGGTAGGCCATGGAGTCCCACATAGCGGTTAATAAAAAAACGGTTCAACTCCCACACTGGAACAAATAGTTGTTGATAAAACAGGTACCTATTTGTCTCGGGTCTGAATTCTTATGGCACTTTCATTTATATTTGATATCTGTTATATTTGATAAAAATTCTTAAGCATCTTACTTTAAGCAATTTATCTAATTGTTATTTATTTTTTACAGGCAGGGGAGTTTGTCCATACAATGGGTGATACACATGTTTATCTTAACCACATTGAGCCATTGAAAGTGCAGATGACCAGAGAACCAAGACCCTTCCCTACACTTAAGTTTGCTCGAAAAATAGAAAGCATTGATGATTTTAAGTTTGAAGATTTTATAATTGAAGGATATCAACCACATCCTAAAATTGATATGGAAATGGCTGTCTGATTTTGTATTCTTCCTATATATCAGTATTTTTAGCTTATATTATTCAGTGTTTTAGGGTTAAGTCAATAATTCGTACTTAAAAAGTAAATATAATGTATAGTAAGGGAATTTATTGCCCAAAGCGATTCAATAGAAACAAGAATTCAGTGATAAAATAAGTTCGCATTACTTTGTTACGATTTATGATTCTAGGTTTAGCTATTCTAGCAATAACATTGATCCTACTACCATCTACCTCAGATGAAGGAAATAAAATTACGGTTACACATTTTAATGTGCTGAGTTAATAGTACAAATTCACACTTTGATTTACAATCACAGCACACACTAAGGTGATTAACAAACTGCCACGCACCCCGCAACGCAGCGCGTGAATGCGTTCTCTCTCTCTGACCAAGTTCTAAAGTTGCTTGTAAGTATACCGAAAATGCTGCATTTTCGATGTGTTAAACTTTGCGTGTTTTCTATATAAACGGAGATATTGGTTCGTCGCAGTGTGTTAAATGTCCCTCTCCTATAAATGATCTATCCAGTTTTAGTATATATGTGAAATATCTTTACGACACATATGTTGTCGGTTTTTTCTGATTAATGTATATTTTATATGGATAAAATAATATGTCCCGTTTTAGTATGGGATTCTAAAAGAATGTGCCAGCTGTGTTCTTTGTCTAGAATATCGCAAAGGGCGATTAATGGTTATGTAGCTGACGAGCTAGCCACTTGTTATTAGTATTTGCAATTTTTTATGTAACCAAACTCCATTTTTGGCTAAAGTTTTAAGGAGCTGATTGCTCCTTGGACTCTGCCTACTCCCTTGGGGATTGCAGGTGTGATTATATATATGTACTTATATGTAGATATGTAATGTCGGCATTAAAATGTAAGTCTTATGTTATTTGGTCCTAATTAGAAATATTATTTAGTAATAATAGGTAAGGCTTGGAATATCGTTAAAAATATGTTAACGTTACTTTCGCCTGGCTGAGGTAACGATACTTAAAAAGTACCGTTACTCCAATTATCGTTACGTCTTTACTATATAAGTTCTAATTAACATTATACATATTTTAACGTTACCTGTATAACTTTCCCGGCAAATGTATCTATTTTATAATCGTTAGATACTTTCCTGTATTGGTAACGAATTTATTATAGTTTATTTAAACCGTCTGATATCCTCTCAACTGCTGTTAATTCGTATTTTTAACGTTAAAATATAGTTTTACTACCGACTTATCGTTATATAATTTACTGTTTAAAAAATATCTTTATGATATACTTAATGTTATTTAACGTATGTAACGTTCAATAACGTTATTTCATAAAGATATTAGAAATGTTATCAAGCCCTGGTAACTAACCTTAGGATGGTAGGTTCTTTATTATTTTAATCCAATGTCCGAAATAGCACTTGTGAGTCATTTGCTAAAGGATTATACTTGCCTATATTGTCTGGTTGTGAACATGTCCATGATTGGCTTCAATAAAACAATGCCTGGTAAGTTAACTAGTGTTTTTCTCTAGTCTTAAGTAGGTACCTACTTAATCGAATATCTTAAACTCCTGCCTTATACTAAACATACTTCAGCACATAACCTTTACCAAACGAGTAATATGTATGTCGGAGAAGCGTTCTTTTCGTTGATAGTAACTACGGGCTTAGTGGGCGTCATCAAGGTAAAATGCAAGCACAAAACAATGATCACCGTTTCGTACTTTCTATTATTAAGGTTCACAATAAATTTATAAATAAAAATTCACAATCAAGACTAAGCAGCGAGTTCAGGACACCGATCTTACTTTAACAGCCAAATTCACTATTTATGATCCAACTCGATCCGCCGTTCTAAAATGTGTCCCGCCAAAACAATTTGCCGTAAAGGCGCCTCGACTTCGCTTGAGACGCGCGCTCTGCTCTGATTGGTCATTACGTTACTTAGTCACAATATCATAATTAAAAAAATAATAATAATAATTAAATTAGATAAAGCCAAAAAGACTAATAAAGTTATATATACGTACATGTAAACAAATATATATTATTAAGTATTATGCATGAAAACAACATTCAACTTGACCCATAGCTTCCTCCGACATGTATATTTACTAGGAAAAGTTAGTGAACAGGTTCCAAACTCGCTCTAAAAACTGCTTTTAACAAAATGTCCTATTTAAAAGAAAATCTATGTTACTCGTACATAATGGAAATAAAATTTTGAAAATATGTTTAACCTTACTAAATTTTTTAAAACATTGGTTCAACCCCTGTAGGATTCCATGAGCAACTTATTTTACTTTACTTACTTTATTGTCTGCCAGCTATTGGTTATTATTAGGAGTTTCAAAAGTTATAAAACGTAACTTTATAATGGCTATTTTTAGGATTCCGTACCCAAAGGGTTAAAACGGGATTCCTGATTCACTCTAGCCCTAAAGAACGCTAACCATAATATTGCTAGCCCGAAATGACAATACCGAATATATCTAGCCTCAATGTACGCTGTCCCTAGTCATGCTAGACCTAAAACACTTTATACCTACATAATAATGGTTTCGTTCGTAACAATATAAATGGTAGAAGCAATTATTTTCCGATCTTATACACCGACATACTTAGTTTTAAAGTATCTTTTTGGGCATTGGGCAATTAAAATACCTATTTTAATGGGAATCATGGATCAATCATCATCAAAACATTTAGAAAAATTGCAAATCTGTTCGTCTATTTTTTTTTGTCCATATAAATTATGTTTTCCTACATTTTGACACTTGGACACATGTATACCTACATACATATAATTCACGAACGAAACCTTATTGTCCACTCGTCAGCAATGCTATCGAGCGGTAATAACCCAACGTAATTAGCTCAAGTCAGTGCATATAATACCAGCTCTCTCATCTGGTATTGAATTTTCTGACAAATTCTAGTCAGCCATTTCAGAGAATATACCGAAAAATCAAGACAAATTAATAAAACAATGCTACATAAAAAATAGGTACCTACTGAATGTCATTTACCTTGTAGCAATACTTTCCATCGATATTAGGTACCTACTAAATGTTAGGGGTAGTCCATAAAGATCTATTTTAAACCTTCAACAGCAGCAACATCTTATTTTTTGTCGGGCTTATATCGGAATAAATACAATAAAAATCAAAATTGGACCGTAGCGACTTGATTCAATCCTACTTCCTACTTATATTATAAACGCGAAAGTTTGTGAGGATGTTTGGATGTTTGTTACTCTTTCACGCAAAAACTACTGAATAGATTTTAATGAAACTTTATAATAATATTAGATATACACCCGAATAACATATAGGCTATGTTTTATCGATGTACCACGCTAACAAAGCCGCGGGCAGAAGCAAGTATTTAATAAATCTGTATTCTTAAGCCAAAATAGTACATATAAGCATAATCATTATCTATAGTTTAGAGACTTGTTAAAATACAGCTACTTGCGTTTATTATTAATGTAAGGTCAAGGATAAATAAATGTGTAGATACCTAATTAAAAATATGTTATCGGCAAGTGATAACCTACTGACATGTTGATGTTATGTTTACAATACAAATGGGTGAATAAGTTTACCATTTTTTTTTATGAAGAAGCGATTGATGTTGTGAACTTAGGTGACGTTTTTTATTAGGTATTTTTTTTGGCAAAGTTTTTTTTAATTATTGTAAATCATTATGTCAAGCAAACATGAATAAGTATACTGTTTCTTAGATTGGAGTCCCTTGGACTATGATCGTAGATTCAACAAGCCTAGTTATTACGTTAAAGCGACGTTATATTGGGGATCCTAAGTAGGTATCTTAGGGGTGTTTAGGTAGGTGCTAAAATTTGAACCAACACCTCTCATGTATGAAGCCCTGTGTTTATTATTCAGCTACTACTTACCGCTATTAGTCAAATTACACATTATATTTATTTACTAGCTGTGCCAGCGGTGTCACCCGCATTTATGGTTTATATTATAAAGACTATTTCCGTCATACATGATTTCTATGTAACTTTAACCATTAAGGCGGCACACGCGTCGGAAGCTTAAAAAATGGAGTAACTTCTCCCGTTTTCCCAACATTTCCTTTCACTACTCTGCTCCTATTGATTGTAGCGTGATGAAAAGTATACTATAACCTGCCCAGGAGTATGAAGAATAATTGTACCAAGTTTCGTTAAAATCCGTCAAGTAGTCAGTACCTCTGAGTACTGAAACATATGGAGACGACCTAATGTTCTATACGAACAATCTGCTATACAAATATGATTAATATCGATATTGTATTCATAAACCTCTATCTATCTCTTTTTAACAAGTCTACAATACTGCACTTAAAAAGAGCAACATATTTGACCTAACTATTTTCGGTAACATCATCAAGTGACGTCATAGAAATACCTAAGTGGTGCCGGCTTACCATTTTGGTTCCTCGCTTTAAGTTGTCAATGTCAGTGGAATTTGCAGTGTATTGTGCCAATATTGATAAAATTTGTGATTATAACATAATCTAACTTGTAAAATTCAAAAACATCGTTATAAATAAATTGTTTAGACACTTAGTACTTATGTAAATAAGCAAAGTGGAATGACACTACACAAAGGCGCCATATTTGTTTTTCACTCAAAATTGGGCTTCACTGTTTCATAGTTAAGTCATCTCCATTAGTTTCAGTACTTAGAGATTACAACATAACAGGCCTTTGAGTCGGCATTGTTAAAATTGTAATTGTTAGATATTCTAACGGAACGATTATGGGAACGAAAAGGGTAATAAATTTATGAAAAATACAAAGATAAGAATTTTCTTTTCGTAAATAAATTATATTAGGTACACGAGCGATGTAAAGACTCGAAACCATCCCCATTTGGGACGTTTTGTTTTAATTTACTCACGACTGCTGTCACACACGAAGACCTCTAAATATATACAATTTAACGGTGTTAGATAGCATGGTATTACTAAAGTTTTGATCAAACGTTTTTTAATACGCTGGGTGTACCTAAGATATCTAACCTCTGTAGAACATCGAATTCCAGGGATAGAGCCGTGAGCAAATGCCAGATTTTTATTGCTGCGCTGTAAAAATTAAATTCAGCGAGTTATTTAGTTGATAAACAAGAAGAATTAGTGGAATCTGAACAGGAAAATATCTGGCGGTCGTATGTCTATTTACATACCTACACGGGTCGCGCAATGTTATCTATTGAGCTACTCTGTATATATAAGGTACCCGCCAATTTCGGCGGCTAGTAAACCAGTGGATTTTACAGTTTGCACTTGTATTTTAAATTACAATAATGAAGGCAGCTTTGGTGAGTGACAGATGACAAATTAATTAACACTAAATAAAAGTTAAAATAGGTAACCTACCTATGTCTCATTGATAATTAGACATAGGTATTTTAAACTCATGAACTATCGATAGAATTTACGAAAAATTTGGTATGACCCCCAAACAGGGTTGCCACCTTTAAGGAAAAAAAATCGGGACCATCTGGCATCCATCAGAGACGTTCGGAGTTTAGTCCAATAAAAATATGACCCATGTGAGACAGTCTAAGGAAAATGAAATTTTATTTTGTGTTTATTTGTATTTATTTTATATAATAAATTTTTCCATACGTATTTCTTGTTGTTACGAGCCGCTTTTAATAATTCTACATTTTTGTATTTAATTCTGAATGTGTATGTTCAAAGAAATTTGTAATTCTGCTTTTATCAAATCTACCGAGCAACGATTACGGACATTAGACCATTTCATTGTCATTAGTGAAAAACCGCGTTCAACATAGGTACGCATTTGAAGGAGGTATGTAGGTACATGCGGCGCGCGGTAGATAGGGCGGTGGCGAGTTTTTTCACTGTTCAGTTCAGTTCATTTCAGTACCCGTAAATGAATTGCTTGGGCCTGTCGCATATTGTCAAAAATCGGGACAAAATCGACAGGCAGTCGGGACGCGGGACAATGTCTTCGAAATCGGGACTGTCCCGGCAAAATCGGGACGGGTGGCAACTCTGCCCCCAAAAACTACAATCATGGTCAATTTTATTTAAGTACAACTAAAAACTAAAGTATTCCTTTAACTTAGAATAAGTAATTAAATATCAGAGCATTATCATATTATTTTAAAAAAATGTGTGGGTAACTTGCTACCACATGTTCTTCATTCTTTTAAAAAAGAGTATTATGTAACCTACGTTATTTTGAATAGACTCACCCTAACAATAAATATCCATGGTATCACATATTAAACTGAAAATGACTAGGTAACCATACAATCCAGATATTTTATATTTAAACATGTTTTTATCAAGCAGATAAAACCACTACTTAAGTAATATTTGCCACCACCATCTACTACCGAATGGTCCAAAATATAGATCCATTGTTTGTTATCACAAGTACCTACAGATAAGTGCCAGGTTACCTAGCAGATAAACAGATAGGTAATGTGGTTACCTGAACCTACTTTCACCGCATCGATATCCTGATAAATCGGAACGATGTAAGCCATGTTTCGGCCTCATGTTCGTTGATATTATAACACAAACCCTTAAAGTACCTTAATAATAATATTTATTTTCTCCTCACATATGTACATTACAGTAAAACTTACAACGGAAACATTGTATATAGTTTACTTTTTATGTGAGTAGGTAGTTGGTGTCTGATATAGGCGTGTGCCTTTCTTACAGATCACCAGGTAGCCACCTCGGTAAATGGATCTTATAGTAGGTACTATTTTGTTGTAAGAGGAAACAACCTATTATTTCTAATTATTGATTATGAGTGTGTGTTTGTGTGCTTGTATTTAATAAACTTTAATGAATCAATGCAGAAGTTCCTCAGCATTTAAGTACCACGTCTTCAACTTTGTATGTCGTCAGCTAAATAATCTTGTTTCTTTTAAACACCAAGTGGATATTTATACAGACTAAAATACCCCTTAAATTTCATTCTCAGAGTTATAGATAGATATCAGTAATTCGAATGGAAAAGCAATAAATGTATAGGTACACCTACATACATACCACCTATACATAGTTTCTATTTATTCCATTTCGTAATTTTACTTGTAAGTATTCTGTGTTCTAGGTGTTTTGACAGTGTTAACATTTTTGCATTGTGTAGCTCTAGATATCTAAAGGTACCATCGATTAACACATATATCATAATTAAAACATGAATTTGTTTTTTGCGCAGTAAATCAATAACGCGTCCCAGAAATTGGTATTAAAATTAATCATTAGGAATTACTTTCGTGGTAGGTAAGTAATTACTTATCAGATGCGATCGCTATTTAATATTGCGATTAAACGACTAAGTAATTAAAATATTTTGGTACAAAATATAGCCTCCCTTACTATGTAAGTACGTAGCTATGTATACAAAATTGTATCTGCAGGAACTCAGGATCTATGAACGATATCTATACTTACTACTCCTAAACACATACCTAAATAGTTTGTCTTAGGAATAACCCAGCCCTGAACCTGATACATTTCGATATGTATTTATTTCTGCTATTAGTCACATGAAGACCAATGCCTCACGTATGTACCTACACATGAACATTGTCTTATCAATTATCTAACTGTCTATACATATAGATAGACTATGGCGCTTTAGGATAGCCTAAAGCGCCATAATCCAAATCAATATCGGTTTATTTTATTTTTTACATTTTATTTTGTGTTACAGATCGTTCTCTTCGCTGTTGCGGCGATGGCCTCATCACAAGATGGTGTGTAATTAAAAATAAATATTTTTACAAATCTTATAAATGTAAAAATAATTTTTAATAGTTTAAATGTAAAATAGGTAATTCTGTCTATCACGTCTACACGCCTAAACTACTAACCAATTGTGATGAAATTAGCACACCTGCTGTTTGAACCCTGTAGAAAAGACGTACCTACATAGGCAACTTTTTATCCCGGTAAAAATGATAGTTCCATGTTTATGAGTATTTGCAACGTGAATTTCACGCGAATGGGCTTGCGGAAAAAGTAATGCGTGATTGTCTTAGAATGCTTGTTTTGTAACAGAACTAATAGACAACGACAAATGCCTAAGATAAAAAGAAGATCTTAATGATGCCTTATGATGATATTACCTACTTTTTGGAACTTGTAAAAAGTATGAAATTTACGTACGGTAAACACAGATGAGATCACAGTTAAATAAGAACCAACCAATGTCTAGTGATACTAGATAAAATCTGTCCGTTATTCATTAGGTAAATCAAACTTTATTCATATAGCAAGTAATGATAAGTAAGTAGTTACATATGTACTTACATATTATTTTTAAAAGAAATCTACGTTTTAATTAGGTATAGATCCATCTTTACTGGTAGACTTCTTATCCATGTCTGATAGCTGCCACTTAGGTACCTATAACTCAACATTTAAGTATTATCAATCTGTTGTAAGCGATATCTAGTATTTATGTACCTATAGGTACATATTAGAAATGATTTTTCAGCTCACAATGCCCCAGAGAAAGCAGGACATAAGGGTATTTGATCGATGGGGAAAATATGTTTGTGTTGTCTCACATTAATCACTATTTTGTCGCAGTCTGTGTTATGTGATGACTATGGGCGTACGTGAGGGGTGCAGTAGTTAACAGAGGTCCGTGATTGATTAAGACGGTGACGAAAAGCAGCGTAAGGAATACGCTTTCGTTATGTTAATTGAACTTTTATAAGGATTCAACCAAAGGATCTGTTTAGTTTATTTAATAATGTTGATTTTTGACAAAGTTTAGTTGATTTGAAATGTTATTAATCATAGTATTAGTTTTATAACATGATAAATACATTTAAAAGAATTAGTAATTAGTTTGCTTACAGGTCATTGAATTTTTTGTCACGATTAATTAATTTTTATTGTCTTTTTCATAAAATATTTTGTGTTAAGCAAACTTATGAAGTTATAGTTAAGTAATTCAAAGTTAGATCTGCTCTCGCCAAACGTTTCTGAATTTAGAAACAGGCCGCTGTTAATCCATCATCAAGCTTTAAGCTTTTGAAAGATCGTAAATGTCGTGGCTGAAGTTGAATTTACAGTCACGTATGGCACAACAATGGCGAGGTATCCTATTTAATCTATGATACATTTTCGATTTTAATGGAAGGAATTTAACATGTTTTTTTCGACATTCCTTAACGACTAATTCTTATCCTAATAATTTGACCATTCGTTCAAGTAGGTAGGTATTTATAATATTTACCTTTGCTTTTGTGCTGTTTGCTTGGCAAAAGCATTAAAAAGCTTTATTTTTACAGTGGATTGGGTAAACGGCGACGACTCGGGTTCTCAAGGTAAATACAGCTTGGATACGTATTTATTACTACTACTACTAAACTTCACACCACTTTCCTAGCGGGGTAGGCAGAGAAAACCGAACGCCATATGACACGATCCTTACACACCTCATTTGCTTCTTCAACGTTTATGATCCTTTTCATACAAGATCTACGGTTTTTATGGCTCCTAATATCACTTTCTGTTAACACACGATAGTCGTGGTAAGTGAGCCTGGGCCTTCCGCGGCTTCTACATTCTTTCATTTTCGTATTTTATATCTGTTTAGTCAATCATTCGTCATCCATTCTTTCAACATGTCCGAACCACCAGAGCATGCCTCTTCTTACCTTGAATCCGACGCTGTCCTTCACACCGACTCTCTTTCTTACATCATCATTCCGAACGCAGTGTGTGAGCGATACACCGCAGATTTTACGCAGCGCACGCATCTCGACCGCCTTTATTCTACTGATGATATGCTGATTCTGCCAATCCCAACTCTCGCTTCCATATGTTAGCGTAGAAATCAGCACAGTATTGTGTATAGCGAGCTGGCCTTGACCCTACTGCCTGCATTCACTCGTTCTATATCAGCGGATTACTTATTTATTGACTAATTTATTTACATCATACCTAAACTAAAATCATATACTAATCCTAAGGCGGATCTCTATTCTGATCTTTAGTATTAGCTAGAAACACACCTAACCATAAAGATGCTCCCACTTTTTCTTATTTGAGTTCTAAATTCACTTGCTAAAAATTACCAAAAGTATACTTATTTACTTTTACAATGTCGCACACTAAATTAAAATTCGCAAAAAAATAATTTAAACTATGGAAGCAATAAAATGATTCAATTTGATTTAATGTATAATGGATAATGATTCAAACTCATATGTCATATTTTAATTAACAAATAGTTCGTGGGAATTCGGGATCCCCCTGCATCGACCATTGCTAAAGCTCACTTGCATTAGCCCAGCCCATCAACAGCCAATATATGAATTGAGAATCTTTCGTTGAATTGACTTTTTTTTTATATTTTTTGTTAAGCAAACTTATTGTGTAATCCAAAGTTAGATCTGCTCTTGCCAAACGGTTCTCAATTTAGAATATATGGTTCCTACTTAATCTATCTTACATTTTCGATCGAAGGATTTTACCTTTTTTTATTTAAAGTTCTAAAAATTTTGCCATTCGTTTGAGTAGGTAGGTATTTATAATGTTTCAATGCTCATAATATTTACCTTTGCTTTTGTACCGTTTGCTTGGTAAGTAAATTAACGCATTAAAACGCTTTATTTTGCTTGCACAGTGAATTGGGTAGGCGACTCGGGTTCTTAAGGTAAATACAGCTTGGGTACTTATTTATTCACTAATTTATTTATAATATACTTAAACTAAGATCATATACTAATCCTAAGGCGGATCTCCGCCTTGACTTTTTTGTAGCTGATACTCTATGCAGCTATACTCAATGTGTGTTCCGCGGAACCCTGGGGTTCCGTGAAGCCTTTCTGGGGGGTCCACGAAAATTGGTACTGATCATAATTGTTAAAATAAAGGGGTACTATATTTAAGTCTCAGAACAATCCATTTAAGTACCAATTATTATTAACAAATATGACGTAAGGTATATACATAATTAAAATTCCAATTTGACTAATTTATTGGTTTTTTTTTATTTCCAGTTCACTTTGTCGACTCTCCTAACGGTAAGAGTCTTCAATTTAAATTATTAATTTTTTATACTCTGTAAAAAGACAAGATCGGCACGTATGCTGTCAAAATATTTTTGGAAAAAACCCCACAGTAATTTTGCGAGTCATAGGCGTAAGCAGCCTAATGGAATAAATCGCCATAATTCTCCATCGGCGCCCCCATAACTCGCTTAGTATCTGTAATTTAGTGTTCGGCCTACAAATAACTGTACCTATGTTTAATTACCGTTTCCAAAATGATTGAAATAGTTAGAACTCTTATCTAAGAAAGCATACCTATATTGTAGAATACTTTTTAGTTCAGAAAACTGTTCATTGTTCTTTTTCTTTAGGTTGGTATTAAGTTTAGATTGTCTATCAAATATTTTCTCTCTTGTTTCAGGCGGTTTTCAAAAGCCGTGTAAGTATAACCAGCCGCAGAAGCGCAACCGTCCTGTGAAGTAGGTACTCAGAAGGCTGAGCACGTTTAAATAATGATAAAATTACAACCTCTTTAACAACGAATATAATTATTTATATAGGCTAAAAAGTGTTGATGAGCAAAAAAAGATCCAAAGTAGATCTAAACTTATAGGAATAATATCAATGCCTAATTCCACATTTATATTATTCCTATTCTTTCTTTCTAATTAGAAAGAAAGAAAACTTGGTGCATAAAACCCTAAAATCAATATTAAGGACACAATAAACTTTATGGACAAAATATCGTGTAAGTAAGTAAGTAACGATGAAATTTGGTATGCCTAAAATTGAATACAGAGAAAGGACATAGAAAAAAAGTAAAGAGTCACAAGTGTGTATCTAACAGATTGTATGTAATGCCGACGAAGTCGTGGGCTAAAGCTAGAAGTTTTTAAAAATAGGGTACAATGACTTCAGATAAAAATAACTGATTATTTATTCCTCCACAGCCATCGAACCAGCTTACGCACCTTGTGAGTCCTAAACTTTATCTTATTAGTGTTACAAAATACCTTAACTTCTGGATAATTTTTAATGTATTGAAATAAAGCACGGTTAACACTTCTGTGTGACAAATTTTTTTCTTAATAACATAGCCATTTTCTCCAATGTCAATATTAGAGTTTCGAGTACTCCATAATCAAAGAATTTGTTCCTTTGTAATTAATGTAATCTATTGTACTTATACTGTTATGCAAGTTAGTATAATTTCAAATTATTGAATATTTTTCTCTTGTTTCAGCCGGTATTCAAGTGGCGTGTGAGTATAACGACCCGCAGAATATAAGCAGCTTTTGCTAACTAGCTACTGGGGTTCCTAATCACTTCAGGAATACAGGACTTCTATTAAAAACAATATGATTCGGAAAAAAGAAATAGGATGAGAAATTTTAGATTTTTTTTATTCAAATACTATATGTATATCCTAGTATACGATATTTGTGTGGTAGATCCACGCAGTGCACTACACAGAGTGTGGGAGTACCAACTCCCTTACAGCGCCTTAAATTCCTCTGGTGTTACAGTTGTCCTTACTGGTGGTAACAGTTGGTCCTTTTATTCCCCTGTAATTTAAAAAAAAGCATGTAGATAAATAATAACATTAACAATGCGATCCAGAGAGGAGCAATACAATATTTTTTGGTCCAGGGGAGGGGGGAAATACAATATTATTGATCGGTGATCTTGATCTTATAGGATATAGTAGGAATATTATAAATGCGGAATTAGAAAGAAAGAACACTTGGTGAATAAAACCCTAAAACAAATATTAGGGACACAACAAACATTATGGACAAAATATCGTGTAAGTAAGTATAACAAAATTTTATAGCAAAAAGTTTATGATATGCAGCCAAAATGCTAGCCACCACAGAACAAAAAGCCACTTAGCATTTTGTCATGACGTTGGGGCGACTGACGCTGATTTTTAGTGGCAGTAGTGGCACCAGAGTGGGAGGTGGGGTAATGCGAGTGTATAATTGAGATTGTGCAGTATCAATAGAATAAAAAAAATACTTATACAGGCAAATTATATAATATGTACATAAACAGTAATAATAATTACATATATATAATAATATATTACTAAATAAGAGAAATAGGAATATTTATATGAAAACACAGAAAGTCTGAACTCATGTACAGGACTTTACTCTAAACTCGATTTGTTATGTCTGCACACTAAACTAAAAGGGATGATGACTGCATTAAAAAAACTATAATTCTATTTAGTCCGTCAGTTAGATTATATAAAAATACTAGACACATATTTTACGTTTTATCAAATTAACAAAAATCACAAAGAGCATCATAGTTTTGGAGTGGGGGCTTGCGACGTCGTTATTTAGTAAAAATTTTACGAATGTGTGACCTCACGCGTAACTTGAATGCCTTGTATCTTCGTCAATGTTTGTTTGACAAATAAATAAAAAATACGTGTTCAATAATTTTATTTATAATCAAACTGACGCATTAAAAATGTTTTTTTTTGTCATCTTGCCTATTATCCGATTACAATGAAATTTGGCATGCCTAAAATTGAATACAGAGAAAGGACACACTTAGAAAAAAATGAAAGAGTCACAAGGATACACGAAAGTGTGTATTTAACAGATTGTATGTCGTGCCGGCTAAAGCTAGAAGTTTTTAAAAATGTAGGGTTACATTGACTAAAGATAAAAATAACTGATTATTTATTCCTCCACAGCCATCGAACCAGCTTACGCACCTGGTGAGTCCTAAACTTTATCTTACTTATTAGTGTTACAAAATGGCTTAACTTCTAGATAATTTTTAATGTCTAGAAATAAAGCACGGCTAACACGTCTGTGTGACATTTTTTTTTCTTATAACCATTTTCCCCAATGTCATTATTAGAGTTTTGAAAGAATTTGTTCCTTTCTAATGTAATCTATTCTACTTCTACAGTTATGTTTCTGCAAGTTAGTATTAATTTCAGATTATTAAATATTTTTTTCTCTTGTTTCAGACGGTACTCAAGAGGCGTGTGAGTATAACTATACCCGCAGAATCTAAGCAGCTTTGTAACCAGCTACTGGGGTTCTTAATCACTTCAGGAATACAGGACTTCTATTAAAAAACAATAGGATTCGCAAAAAAGAAATAGGATGAGAAATTTTACATTTTTTTTATTCAAATATATGTATAGCCTAGTATACGATATTTGTGTGGTAGATCCACGTAGTGCATGCACTACACAGAGTGTGGGAGGATCAACCCCCTTACAGCGTCTCAACAATTCCTCTGGTGGTCCTTTCGTTCCTCTGTAATTTAAAAAATGCATATAGGTAAATAATAACATTAACAATGCGATACAGAGGGGTAATACAACGTGGCTTAAACGCCACCAATGAAACACTCACAAAATAGAATATATAGATAGATATATATATATATAGAATAAATAGTAATTACTTAGCTTACCTTTCAGTCTGCTCTACCTAGTTTAATATAATTAATGATTGTTTTTTGTTCCACAGCTATTGAACCAGCCTTAGTAAGTGAGTAAATACATATATTACTAGCTATTGGCCGCGGCTCTGCCCGCGAGAGCTAGGATTAACAAATTAAATATAAGCATGAAAGTTCTATGACCTAATGTTTGCTCTAATAGTCTAATAAATAATCTCAATATAGGTAATTGCGTCATTTAACAGAAAACATGTTTTTACCGAACAAATTTTGAATGCAAGTTTCTAGCATTTACTTTTATTTTTTTCTTATTTGATTCATAGAACAAAAAGACTTGGACTCAAGTTACCTTTTACATCTTATTTGGGAAATTATATCTATTGCTTATATTATATATCTACTTGTTAATTGTGTAATACATTACATATTGTGTATAAGTACTTATTATCTTATTGTTACAGACCCTGACTCTGCCTACCCGTACAGGCCAAGTATGTATTAATTTAAATATTATTTTTACTTGCAAATTTATACATTGATATCATTATTAAGTTGTTACATGTTCATCAATCTATTATGTAATTACATATTGCTGTATCCTAATCAGTAGAACAAACACAACCGTCCACTCCAGGACTGAACCAATAAAATATAAATCCCTGTAAAATATTTTTTTTTTTTTGAGAATTGGCAACGCTATTTGTCCTACATGATGTCAACTATACTTAACTATCGTTAGATAGTATAAAATGTGCATAAGAAAGATTTATTAGAAATAGCGGATTCCAAGTTCGGTGGCTGAGAGCAATTGCACCGCATAATCTGAGGATGCGCAGCGCTAGTAATGACTGACCTAATTTGATCTTTGCCCTCTTGTCTTTATGCCAAACTTCGCGGTGAATCCTCAATAGGACCTTCAGGCTTAGCAAACTGTGAGTGACACCCATGCAAAGGGGTAATAGGCTAAGGTGACCGCTTACGTCGTACCGGCGGTAGGCTTGTTTGCCACCTTCGTAGTATTAAGGAACATTAGTACACCCAGCGGCGTAACTATACGATAGCAGCACTAGCAAAATGCCCTAGGCCCGCTCGGAGGGGCACCCCGATGGGCCCGTGAGCACGGGTTACCGCCTATGTTCTCGAAACTGTGATTAAGTGAGGACCCCAACCGATGCGTCAAACGATATAGTTACGTTACTGAAAACACTCACGGGTTCATTGTTACAATCACCATGGGAATGTGGAACTAGTACAAAATGTTGGCATTAATGTACCTAAATGTTACAGGCCAGCATCCGTTCGCGCGCAGCAACTGAATCACCAGTGATCATCGGCAACACCAGGAATGCTACCCTAAGCTATGATTTAAATAAATCTGTAAAGTAGAGCTGTACTGTTTACTTTTAAATACATACTTTTATTAATACGACATTGTTTTCTTCTTAAAACCTGTGACTCAGCCTAGCCTCCCTGACATAAGCAGTGAGTTGACCTTTACGGAATAACTTTCAACCATGTTTTAGAGTATCAAAATAAAAATACATAAATTACAAACCAAAAACTTGACCCGACCAGAGCAGACAGTCCCCAAAGGCGGCACCTGTTCCCAAGCATGACGTATGTGTCAGCCATCGCTTCACTCAACCATATTTTAGGGAATGTAACGACCCGCCACATAGCGCCACCGCCCCAGCGACATTTTAGTGAGCATGACTATACTCAGGTTAGTCAGAGAATACCTACTTAATAAAAAAGAATAGTAACAAGCCAACTATAGAATACAGCTCAAAGGTTTTTAAACAATGTCATATAATTAAAATTCAATGAATGAATTATTATATAATTGTGCTATGTCATCATCAATTTCATAAAAAGGTGAATTTAATACATAAAAATTATAATTGGAATTATTGGAACTAAGTAACTGATTAATAATTCGTAAACCATCGGTTTTTGTTAATGAAAAAATCTTCAACTTTATAATACATAACCCATTTGCATGAGATTTTTTTTAATGTACCGCTTAAACTTTTAGGTTAATAACATCCTGTGGCAGCAAATTGAACATCTATGCCTTGTCCCACAAATGAATTACTAATTTCACATAACCTTAGATTTGGGAAAGCCAGCTTATGCTTGTTTCTAGTATTAATGCTATGAATAGGGATAGAATGCATGTTTTTAAATATAAACAATAAACAGTCAAGAATGTATTGAGATGCCACAGTAAGTATGTTGATTTCGTTAAATAATAGGGAGTCGGGATGCTATGCAAATAGCTAAAATAAACTAATCTAGCCGTTTCTACATCAGTAAGATTCCTTATCTTTCTAACCGCTTACGCAGCTGAGCTAAGTCTTCGTGGCAGGTTTAAAACATGGGGAGACCATTGTAATTTTGAGTTTAGAGTGATGCCAAGAAATGTTGTTTGATTAGCGACATCAATGGGCTCACCGTTCATTATAACTGTAGTTCTACCTTGCCTCACATTTGGCATTGAGAACTTCACACATTTAGTTTTCTTTGCATTGAGTAATAATTTATTGGTTGAAACCCAATGGAGCACCTGATTGAGAGCATTATTTACGTCGTCAAAATTATTTTTATGTCTACCAATTTAATAAATCAAAGATGTGTCATCAGCAAATAATACGATCTCGCACAAGTCTCCAGTAAAGAAAGAGAGGTCATAAATATAAATTAAAAAGAGCAAGGGTCCTAATATCGAACCCTGGGGCACTCCCATAAGTAAAAGTTCGCCTAAGGAAGTTGTACTATTATATCAGAGTTGTTAGATTCGAAAATTACGTAACTGACCTTGAACCAACATCCCTCGCATGTCCTTACCATTGACCTAGAACCAACATGAAAATCTCTAGCATTTTATTAGGTTACAACAGTTGACAGTTACTCTAAGACTAGCAACGCCCCGAGGTTTCACCCGTGTAGTTCCCGTTCCTGTGGGAATATGATGATAAAACATAGCCTTTAATACAATAGCCTGTTGCTTGTTACATGCTTAACAAGCAGCAGGCTATTGTGCTAAAAACACTTGCCAAATAAATGAATTATTCTTATCACTGCAGACACATATATATTGGATTTACATGCATGCTACCTATGAACGTCAAAAGACTTCAGGAATGTTAAGAAATAAGTAGAAATTGTCTGATGACAATTACTTAAAAAACCTCACTACCTACAACTAACATTCACTAAATACTTACATCTATTTTTAAACCAGATAATCACACTTTAAGAAAGGTGTGATGGTCATTTATTAAGGAGACGCGCCAAAAACAAGTGGCTTTGATTCAAATACTAGGAAATAGTTACTTCAGTACTTACTTTTAAAATATATTATGTTTAGCTGGGAGCAAAAGCAACACTATCAAGAATGTGTAACAATGATTTTTATTTTATTTTATGTATTTTTTACAAGTCTAGATTTATACACGCGTCTACGTGGTACTAAAATTTATATGTACCTACCTACATACCTACTTAAGGGGCGTTCAAGTATTAGAACCCCCTCCCCCCATCCAAATTGCGTTACGTAATAAGACCCCCCCCCCCCCCCTTTGCTTGATACTAAAGTAGGTACCTATCTACTTAGTTAATTTCTAACCATTTGGCGTTTGTTAAATAAGTAGTAAGGCTAATGCTGAAATATTTAAATTAAGAATCGAGTGGGTATATAGTTTTATCTATAGGTACACATTATTAGTGGTATGACGTTAGCACATAGATATATAAGGCAAAGAAAAGACTCCCAAACTCATTCAGTGAGGTTCTGTTGTGCGTAGATTGGTACTAAAGTTTGTGCACGGTCAACATCATCATGAGGATTATTATTGCGGTAAATACGTTTTGGTGCTATTAATAGATAAATAAACGCAGGTGCCTCGAGGTGGCCATGTTTGTTTGACATACCGTAGGTCAAGCAAACATAGCCACCTTGAGGCCTCGAACAGCAGACATTTGGAGCCCATATAAAATTTATGCAAATTAAAAGTATAGGTATAAACAATATTGCCTGACGCGAAAGGCAAAAAAAATTGAATAAATAAATTGAGAGTTTTTAAATTATAACTTTTACAGAGGTATGTAAATAATTCGAATAGAAATAACAGTTGCATAACTTATGTTCTTAAATTCTTAAAAATAATGCTGTTAAAAATTTATATTTACACTATGTTCCATAAAGAGTAAAGCAGAGTTAAAACCTTTTTTCCGTTAAAAAAAATTTATGATTTGTTTCTGTAAATAGATTCATAATAAATCATTTTGCACGTCAAACCGTAATTCCCCGACCAATACCGCTATGTATCTCTTGATAAGAAGAGGTGTCTGGAGGTATAAATGGACAAGGTTCTAGTGTTCTTAATACATACTTAGATCAGTTGTTATTTGATGCAATGTTGTTTTGACATTCAATTGTTTGATGTTATGTTCCAGGTTTTATTGTGTACTGCTGTGGCGTATGCATTGCCAGGTAACGATTATGTTACAATAATTGATTTATATTAATTTAAAAAATACAACAAAAAATACCGTAGAGTTTTTGAAAAAACCTAAATGAATAAATTCTAATGTAGACATAAAGTGTATATTGCTATATGGTTTGGTATCAATATACTCAACATACTCCTTCTCTTCATCAAATGTAATGTGACACCTACCTTTTAGGAACTTAATTACTTACCTATCTACTTTTATCAAAATAAAAAATAAAAAATACCTTATCGCAAAAACTCTTTGGTTCATAATCTCTGGTCTTTAGCGATAAGCACACTAAATTTTATACAATAAATTAACACAAAACAAAATTGCGCAACAATATATTAAAAGATAAGTATCTACTTAATTATTGTAACTAACCGACTAAAATATAAAACGGTGACATGAATGACTGTGGGCCCCAAAGTAAGTACTATCTACATAGCAAATATTTATGTCTGTTTAATATTACTTCCATTCATTCAACGTCCTTAAAAAATCCATAATATACTACTTCATTGCTTTATATCGAAATATTTGGGCAAATATAAAAAGATCGGCCCAGTAGTTTATATGGTTACCTATATTATATTACCCATACTTATTTATAGATGCTGATAGCGGAATTCAACAGCCATGTAAGTGGTTTTTAATCTAATTATATTTGTCAGTCCCGTTTGTGCAATGCGGCATCGGTCCAAACTACGCGCCAAACGTAAGGGACGCGGGGTCCGATTCCCGTATCGGGACAAAAACTATTTGATGAAACAGGGATTATTAGTCTCGGGATATTTGTGGTTTCTTCGTTAATTCTGATTTCAATAAAACAAGTGCATAAGCCATAGATTTATCAAATATTTGATTTAAGGCATAAGCTACTTACTTTGAAATGGGATCCATGTGTGGTTTTCTAACATTTATTTGATAGCTATTTAGTTTGGCTAGAGTTTAAAAGGACGTCTGGATTGATCGAAATTCTTACATAAAATCTCTGACTTGTGTAAAGTGTCTTTCATATATTTACAGCTATTGCTCCAGCATTGGTGCCATTTCCAGTGGACCAAGGTACGTTGCAAAATTAAAGTAACTTATCCGTACTCTTAAGTAATTTTAGTCATCGCAAAAACGATATAAAATACTTTATAGTTATATACCATCACTGTATATACCATCACGCCTGCAATCCCCGAAGGTTAGCGGAGTCCAAGGAGCAGAATACTCCTTTGACCACTTGCAGTGAAATTGACTTTAATTAAATCACGGTCTAGTAAAAAAGAAAGAAGGACTCCGCGCCACTAACTGGACGTTAAAGCTCCGTAAGTGCTCCAATTTGACACGCAATTTACGACACACATTGACATAAGCGCTCCAAATGACAGATTTCCGTTAACTGGTAAACATAAGCATCTGACTCACAAATGCATAAACGTGGCTTTACGCTGTAGTATGACAGCGCGGAGTCCTTCTTTTTTTACTTGTCCGTGAATTAAATGGAAAGTTATAAAAAACCGTTTAAAAATGTAGTGACAATTGTCTCTCCCTCGTCACATCCCAAGACCCAACAAACCATTTTAATCACCTTACGACATGCTAGTCGCTAGCCAAGAACACAGTTGGTACCTAGGTACATTGTTTTGAAATAGAAATATATTTATTGATTATAATTTTTAATTGTAATATATTTACATAGCTTATATTTGTTACAGATGGTTATGCTATAGTGAACCCTAACAGTAATCAACCTTCAGGCAACACTGGTGAGTAGACCAGGTTTAGGTTAGTTATTTAGGATAATTTTCGGGGTCCGGGCGATGATTCTCTTAAGGATTTTATATAACCCCCACGGGTCGTCGCTGACGTAACAGGGGTCATCTACCAACTATATCTCTAAGCTGCAAAAAAATAAAGATAAGAAATAATATCAACGAATTATGAATATCAAACACATAATGAATAGGTAAGATTTAAAATAAAACATATTTATAGTTAATATTGTTACAGGTGGCAACTTTGTGGTAGATCCTTACTTCAGCCAAGCTGCTGCAATGTACAAAGGTAAGTTTAACAAAAAGACAATACATACATACATATCCACATACTGATAATCCCCGAAGGAGTAGGCAGAATCAAAGGGAGCAGGAACAGCAAGCCCCTTTAACCACACTCAGCCAAAAATAAAACTAAAAGAAGACAAAAACTTTAAAAATGGTTCATCATTTGTTTAAAATACCTTTTATACTTTCGTAATACCACATGAGTAAATAAACGGAACAGAGACAAAGCTTCTTAAGAACGTTCACAATTTTTACCTATTTTGGTAGGGTTGTCACAAGAGGTTAAGACAAATTAAACAATAGATTTGTCAAATGGTTTTATTTTATTATTAAGTATGATGGTCTTCTGTTTTATAATAGCATTTTATGATCAATAAGCATTTTAATTATTATATTAATAACATTGACAATATTTATTTCATGATTGAAATATTCGCGAAACATATAACCCAACCATTATTAATAATAAAATATGAACCACGCTTTTACATTAAAATACGTTTTTACGTTTCACGTAAGATGATTCACGTGATAGGTGTCATTACTTTTTCATGCAGCGTTCTTTTTACGATTCAAAATATTCAGTTTCAAGCAGATTTTACTTTATACGCAAACATTATTGTAAAAATTGTTACATAATAATCTACATTTATTAATGTAAACACAATTTATGAATTTTCTTCTTAAATGTATTACTGACTAGCTTCTGGCCGCGGCTTCGCTCGCGTAGTAAATCGATGAAACATAGCCTATATGTTATTAGGGTGTATGAGCTATATTATTCTAAAGTTTATTAAAATCCATTTAGTAGTTTTTTTGTGAAAGAGTAACAAACATCCATCCATACATACAAACTTTCGCATTTATAATATTAGTAGGATTTAACTAAAATATAAATAACGTTTGTATTGCGTACTACGGAAATCTGAAAATTTATTCATAGAGATTGACACTAGTATTCACATCACATCATTCATCGATATGGCGGGCATCTTGTCATCGAGTTAGAATATTTTACTAAAAATATTTCATAAGCGCACATTTCAACCGAAAAAATGATCCGAACCCAGTGACAACAAAGAAGTGTCCCATAAGACACAATCAAAAACAAAACATCCTTATTTGGATAATTCCGAGTTTTCCAATCACGTGCGCTTAAGACATATCTGCACATTATTTAAGTGAGAATACTAAGTATTAATAGATATAAAAATATTCATAATTTGAAATAATTTTAATCAGGATTCAAAACAAAATAAATAATTAACAAAACAAACAACGTGTGTCGCACCAACCCTGAGATTCTCAACTGGCAGTGCCATCGTAAACCGGTTTTTCCAGACTCGCTGCGTACGCGATAAGCGGGCAGTGGTGACGCACACATGCCTCGCGCACTTGGTATGAATGCATCCGATTCGCACGGTTGTATGAAGCTTAATCTCTGTACCTTTATTCCTCTGTGGTAATACGCTAACGTAATTTTAAGCCTGGTTTACACTAGGGCACTATAAAGATAAATTATTTATACTGGTGGTCGCCCAGTGGTCGAAATTCGACCGTAATTAATTAATTTTTTTTATGAATCTCTAATGCAACATTTAAAATAAAATATTAGCTTTTTGCACTCCTTCTCCATGTAAACTTCAACTGTGCCAAATCGCATCCTCCTCCGTCCGCGGAATGTTCGTAAACAGGGATAGGTACAACAAAGATTATGCTTCACGTATTAATATATAAGTAGCTTTAGAGTATTTATCTTTATAGAATAGGTTCTCCTATTTATTAAGCAAGGCTTTATTAACCGATTACCTTCTGTTTGTTACATACAGGAGCAGATACTGGACCAGAAACCCAAAAATAAGATATCGGAGCGACTACTGAGGGTTTCACACTGACATCTGACTCGCCTCTACGATATTTACACAAGATTTTTTAAGCTAACTTTCCATTTTAACTTGTATTACTATTGTCAGACTTTATTTGTTCATCCGTTATGACAATCCATATTCTGAGAAAATTATACTTAAACAGTTCTAACATAATTCAGTAACGCTAGTGATAATAACTTGTAAATAAATTTGAACAGCAAAAACTTCTTTTTATTTTCATAATCTGTTTCTCCGCCTATGACCTTAGAGTCCCGAATCCAGATTATTGTATACTTATTAGGGTATTAATAGGCCCGTTATTATAAGCATTATTCACATAATTGGTAATTACTACCAAGGTACATCCAGGGCCTCCTTGAACTATGCTGGGGCCTTTGGCCAAACATGAATTTTGGGGCCCTTGAGAAAATTGAAAAAAGCAAATTACTTTAAAAAAAAAACTAACTAACTAACTAAACTTCACGCCACTTCCCTAGCGGGGGTAGGCAGATATATGTATATATATTTTTTTTATGTATAAAAAAATATTCATCCAAAAATATTTCTTTATACTTTTAAACTGTGAAAATGACGGCTTTCTACAATTGGTAACCGTTTAGCAACTTCAATGTTTGGAAAACAGACAAATTGACGGCCCTCCGGGGCCACTTTAAGATGGAGGCCCTCGTCACGGGCCCGGTGTGCTCTTATGGTAAAGACAGTCTTTGGTACATCTTTATTCCATGAAAAACCTGACTTATTATTTTCCAACGTGGTATAAATAACTAAACTTCACGCCAATTCTCTAGCGGTGTAGGCAGAGAGAACAGAACGCCATATGGCACGATCCTTACACAACTCACTCGCTTTAAATAGTTACATAATAGAACAGTTAAAATCTAGAGGTACCTGCCCGGGGTTGTACCCGCACCCCTCGGATATGAGGCCCTTGTCCTTATCATGGAGGTATGACTACGCTGCATCACCATTATTCATTGAATAAATAAAGTGAAGTCGCAAACAATAAGGAAATTGACTGACACACTTTGCTATGTGGCTGTGCACAATTATATAAATACACTGCCAACAAGGTATCTAGGTAAAGCTAGAGCCACAACCAAACACAGTTATCTTATATCTAAGACCAACACAGGGGCGTTCAGGAGTCGATAACTTTAAACGTTCATATGACAATTGCGGGTCTAATTCTAAGACAATAGGCTATTTTACTCAAAAAATTTTAGTTCACTAATGAGATTACAAAAAAAAATTGCTTACGTATTTTTTCTTTTGTTCAGCAAACTAAAAATAATGAAGATACAGCGCGTTTAAGTACCGCGTGACGTCACTAGCTGTAAAATTTTATTGTCCAAATGACGTAAAACGCAAAATTTCAGATCTTTGAAGCGCTGTATCTTTGTAATTTTTCGAGTATTAGATAAACCAAAAAATACGTGTTCAATATTTTTTTAAATCTAACTTATGGAATAATTTTTTTTTTTAATAAAATACCCCATTATTATAAAGCTTTTACAGATGTAGGTAAATGAAATTGAAGTGTCTGTTATTTCAATTTAAAACAAGAACTTTATTGCATATGAAAGTATTACACATTACATACATAAGTACTAATGTATCATCACGCCCGTAATCTCCAAAGGAGTAGGTAGAGTCAAAGGGGCAGCCAGCTCCGTCATCCACATTCAGCCAAAAAATTTAATTAGGCTTGGTTAGGTGGAAAATTTTATATAAGACATTATTATTTTGAAGCCTTTGTCCTTTTATTTGTTTGTGACTTTGTGGCTATCATCTCCGGGATAAAATAAGAAACTTTGACAAGGAGATAATAACCACTGTTTTACGGAGTAACGGGTCTCATATTTTAATGTACGTACATAGGTACATACATACCTAACTTCACGTCCGTAATTCCCGAAGGGCTAGGCAGAGTCAAAGATTGAGACAGTAGGCACCTTTAACCACATTGAGTCAAAAATAGAACTGGGCTGGGTTAGATTGTGAAAAAGTAGTGACAAGTGGCTAGCTCGTCGCCTACACAATCACGGACCCAAAACCCGATATACTATTGGTCACCTTTCACGACATGCTAGGCAAGGAACACAGTTTTTCTTTAATTTCCAGACCAACATGAGCAAAAACATTTTGTTTGTTAAATCCGTGCGGACGAAGTCGCGAGGTACAACTAGTTGTAGATATTTAATCCTAATCATTTTGAAAATACCAATATTTGAGAGCATCTTTTTATGTTCTAGCTGTATCGTAAAATTTATTTTAATAAATACAAACTTTCAAAATCTTCCCTCCCCCTACATAATTATATAGACATACCTACTTACATATGTATATTATGCCATCTTATATGAACTCTTGAGGAATATGAGCGTGAACGTAAAATATATAAACTTTGGAGCATCCTAGGCCTAAATTGTGTTCAGTAAGTTTTTAAAATGTTTATTAAGTACATAAGTAGGTATAACTTACTTAATTAAACACCCAAAGCGTAGCTTTAAAATATTACTTGAAAATTAGAAAATAATATCGATAAAATTTAAACAACCCTAATTGATAGTACTAGAAAAGAATCATGTGAACGCCTTCGCAGTTCCCAAAAGATGCATGAAAGTATTAGTAGTTAATGAGGTGAAACTACGGTCATAAAACAAGTAGTCTTAACATAATAACACTTAATTAATTAAGATATACACTGAAAGTTCCTACGGTGAATAGTGTTTGTGATAGTTAGAGATGACTCTCGTTTGGACGCTATTTGTTATCGCAGTGATTGTGAGCATTTTTTCTATAATTACCGTTTAACTGCTGTGTTATTTTTATAGAGTATTGTATCCACCTAACGAAGTTTTCTTTTTAAAATTAAATAAGTACTTAGTACAATGACTGTTTTTAGACGCCCCAATTATTTATTTATTTATTAAATTATATAAGTAACTGAAATTTAATTAAGTTATGTCTTTTTTTACCATATTTTTTTACATTGTGTCGTACCCCCGCGTATTTCAAGAGCTTTGCGTCATATTCATCTGTCTAAAAGATATTAACTGTCTTGTTACAGGGACTGAGCCTAAGCGTGACCGTTGCGAAACAATGTACGACAATAGGAAAATTTCCAAATGACCAAGCGGGTAGTTGCATGGGGTTTATTATGTGCATTCCCAGCGGCGACCATTTTCTGCAGTACAACATCAGCTGCCCTAACGGGTCCATATTTAACCACAAAAGGGAATCGTGTGCCAATATCGACGACTATCGGTGTGAGCCACAGTTCAACTGTACAAACAAAGGAAATTTCTCAAGTCTTTGCAACGAAAATCGCACTTCATACATCACATGTATAGAAAACTTTGACGGTACAATGGCTACTGCCAGGTCTATTGACTGCCCGCAGAACCTTACTTTCAGCATTGGTGACGACTCGTCCGTCATTATGCTACAGCCCATTTTAAATTCCGGCTATATAAATTCTATATCATTTTATACATTTCTAATTTATTTACTATTTATTTATTTACTTTAATATACACTACATTTTGTAAATTAAGTAATTATATAATAATAAAAATAAGTTATGTACCTGTTCAAACAAGTGTTTTTTTTATTCTAATGTTTAAGGCCGAGAGGAGGCAATTTAGATGCGCTGTTAGGTGCGTAGGTACCTACTTATTATTGTACAGTTGTTGTTTTCACACTATCTAACTAATTAATTAAAAAACACATAAAAATCGTATAAAACACTAATTTATCGGTTAGGTTCTCACTAAATGATAATTTTTAAGTAAAAGTAAAAAAAATCGATAAAATGTGTGAATAAATTGAATTTTAAAGACGTAATTTTAGTGCTATAAAGGGGATCGCCTAAGTAACAATTTACACTGCACTTTGAAAATCATCCTGCTCATCGATCTGCCTTAATTTCACGATTAAAGAACGAACGTAGGTACTGTTATAACAACATGAAGATTATTTTAACTGTAAGCATTTATTTTAATTTTAAACTTCTATCTTAATTAGACTCATTACAGAAACATGGAAAAGGTTTGTTGGTCAGAGGGTAGTCTGTTTATTTATGTGCAGTTATGAGCAAGTACCTATGTTATGTCTGGTTACGTCTCAGATCAACAGAAAGATGCACACATGGATAAAAAAGTGGCTTCACTTTTGTTGTTCGTGACACTCCATCTTCCCTTTTCTGTTGATCTGAGTTATAAAAATATTTAATATCAGACAAAAATATAAATATCTATTACGACTTAAGAATAGGTTTATTTACCTTGCCAAAATGTATAATTCAATTTGACGATAGTGGACATAGTTACATTACATAAATTTACTTAATTTCATTGTATTTCAGATGATCCTCGTATTGTGCATCATAATGAAATGTGCAGCGCAAGGTAATTTCCATACTTAACATAAAATATTTTCAGGATCTTTTTTATTAACTCAAGAAATTACTTAAATCCTCTTAGCAGCACATTGCTATCCCCGGGCCATGGCACAAATTTTGTCCTTAATTTCCTTTAAGAGTCATGGTATACGTTACTTGCAGTTCATTATGTGGGTTATGTTATGTAGCGAGGTAGCTTTGTTTTCGTTGAAAAAATAATAATTTTCTCCCGATTGCAAATTTATCTAATTAAAACAGCCAGCTGATTTTAAATTGGTTAATCAGAAAAAAACACTGAAAGTAGAGATGACGTTAAGTACCGTACCTATTTACTTATATTCAACGCACCGACAACATCTGGGATCAAATCAAACAAAACGATGTTCCTACCTACCTATTTAAAACTAGAAACATGACACTAGGTAAGTACATCAATTTTCCCCATTCTCACAAAATTATCGTGCTATTATCATGGTCTGTCTGCGAATTTTAATGCGAAAAAATTTTATGTCGCGGCCAGATCATAGACTTGAGAACTTCTACATTGTGGCCAACCAATTCATTAGAAAAAACTTTTAAAAAATTGCAGGGTGGTTATTGTATCCCGCTGCATGTTCCTCATTTGTTCTTTGCAAAAGAAAAAATACGTAGGTAAGTATATATAGGTAGGTACTCCATTTTTTTGTGTACCTGGCGGTCTAATTAAAATGTTTTAGTCAATTAACTTGTATGTATAGACCGCAAAGAGCCGGCCCTATCGCTGCGCTTTGTAACTGAGTTGACGGAAACATTTTCACCAAACTACCCATGTTTATAATAACAGGGAAATTAGGAGAGGTCCCATACTAGTATACTAAGTAATAGGTTAACTTACTATCACAATCTGATTTTTTATATATATTTACAGCAACGAATGCCTACGGTGGATTTGAAACGACCGGTAAGCAAAATATACTCCCAAATATTAAAAATACAACCCTACATTAGATGTATAAATTTATCTAATATTTAATTGTAGATAGTCAATTGTATCGAATTATGTATACTATTATGTTTATTATCATTTTGTATAGTATACTTAACTAAAACAATCGCATTGTCATCTAGTCGACTGTTGCACCCCTATACATTAACTGCTAATTTAATGGAGCCTTTTAGTGAATTTCCGCAAACAATATTTCGACTAGACACTACTTCGAACCTACTTATTCGACGGAACACTACTGCAACAAATCGCATATTCGTCGAAATTTAGTACTCTTTAAAAACCTTTGCTAAGAGTGTTAGAAGTACCTAATAATAATAAAACTAATATTGTTTATTTTTTAGTTACTACAGAAGAAATCGTTGACTACCCTTCTCTCCCACGTAAGTAGCTACCACTTACGGTTTTATAATGCTAGAGACATTGACTTTAGGAAGATATTTGGAACGGTTGGCCAGGTCTTATGGAATATAGGTAAAAAGTGTTAGTAACTAACACTTTTTTTTTATTATACCTACTCATTATACTATAAAAAGCACATGTGGAGGTATCTATATAAAATCTATTTGACATGATATATATTCAATGATTTTCCTTTTTATTTGTAGTAGGTACCTAAAGCACACCTAAAGTGAAACTAAGTACTTACTTATAAATTTGTAGCACTACTGAATTGCTCATAATTACCTTTCGCAACGTAATGAACAGTGCTACTTTAGGGGTGAGCGACCGGAACTCGTGCCCAGGGCGCCAGATACGACGGGGCGCTAGACCTAAGGGAAAAGGCGACGAAACCCAACTACCCTTTTGTCTGGTCAATCGTTTTAGATCTTACTCAGGGCACGGCTACGCCAGTATGCTACGTCAATTGAACTTATGGTAGTCATAAGGGCGTTCAATCTTTATGTTTCAATTTGTTTGTGGGGGCGTCAAATAAATAGCCCTAAGAGCCAGTAGCGGCGAGTATAATAAGTTAACTAAATCCAGTCAAATTGAAAAACAACAGATACTAAGAAATTAACAACCAATCTCGGTGTAATTGGCTTTTGTGATAATTTTTTAAGTTAATATTACATTATAACACCAGAGGGCGAATGACATGTATGGCGTGCTATAGGTACCTACTCTTGCCTTAACGCACTCTAAAACTACCTTCAACTAACTTTTTCCTATTCTACAGCAACACCATTTGTAAACAATTCACCGTTCCTGTACGCAAATCGAGCTAATTAAGGATCAAATTCCCCTGATCATCTGAAATGTTCTGTCGGTAGGTACCTGCAATAAATTTTTATATAGTTATAGTTAGATTGATATTTGTCTGACCTAAGCAGGCGCAAATAAATCAGTGCCTGCCTACACCGACAAGTCTGTCTTGATAACATGATAAATATTTGGAATGCAATGAAGCTTAGGTATATTCGATGTACTTACCTATTAGATCTCTACCTATTAATATTTGAAAACCTGTAAACACACATCAAGCTTTAAAATTGCTTTTAGGCCAAACGACGGTGCAATAGCTCCGCTCTGATTGGGTAACTACTTAGCAAGATACTGATTGGTCTAAGATCGCAGTGTTTGGTTTCGGTTGGACATTTTATCAGGGATAAATAAGTGACCTTTTCCTGAATTTTATCACTTAATAAATATTGCTACCTACCATTTTGTTATGTAATTGATGCTAAATATCAGACTATTAATAATGTAAGGTTTGAAGTTTTTAATAAAGTTTGAATTTAAACCTAGATTATGTTTGAAATTAAACAATATTATAATCTTCGCAACCGTTTTATTTAAATTATACTTACATGCTGTATTACAATGAAATAACCCCAAATGGCATATCAATATTAAAATAAAGTACCTAATGTTGTATTATATTAATTATAAAAACCATCCGCATTCCATACTTTGTAAAACTTCAACAATATCTAACAAATTCATATTTTTGACCTTACAGCTACAATCAACATTTTATAGCTATGTATAATTAATTAATGAGTTTTGTACATATCCTCTTTAGTACAAATTAGTCTTGCTTCGATTTTTATTGCATAAGCAGAAGCAGAATCAATAAGTAGCTTCTGTAACCCGGTGTTAGGGGCTATTCCTAAAATACGTCACAATGTTTTAATTATAGTACCATCTTCCTTCTATAACTATTATAGTTCCTTCTATAAATTACAGTTAATAACTATGTTTTATACAAAAGTATGTCACATTGTGATTAGCCTAAGGCCTAAGTCTCTATGATTGTGACCTGAATTTAGGATCATACCCTTCAAGTTTATTTGGGAGGCATCCAACAATTACGCATAGCATTATTAAAAAAATTGGACTCTTTTTATTCTGAGTGAGATTTGATAAGCTTTAGCTGAACTTATTAATTGAAGTTTACAATGAACGGGACTAGGTTACGGGTTCGATGCCCGCCTCAAATATCTGCTATATTACACAAGTGCTTAAGTTACTTACTTAATTTAAAATCAGAACAATGTGATGCTTGTCTTAATTTCTTATTCCTTTGCTCATATAATTGTCTGTGAAACAATAATGTTACCAACTTATTTCTTAAATTAAAACATTGTTACATTTTTATTGACATCCATTGCCCAATTTGAGCTCACATAATTATGGAAATCTCCCTGTGATGTTACGAAATTCATCTTTACATAATAAAAAAATAATATTACTAGGTACATACATATAATAATGAGAATATACATTTACCATAGTTGTGTAAGTGTTCACGATCTACGTTGTATCTTTTCATAAAAGCAAAGTGTGGGTCAATTCCTTTATTACACCTAAAGACTTGATTTTTGATCAGGTTAGAACACCCAATATAACTTCTTCTTTTAAAGATAAATAGACCAATCAAATGTAATTATTTATAGCACATAGGTGTTTTATATATTGGAGAAAATGTAATGTATTCTGTAACTTACAAACAACCAACTATGTCAACACATCTGATCATCCTGAGGCATCTGAAACAATTTTTTTAAATTATTATTAAATAATATCATAACATTCATTTATTTATTTACAATACATTTTATAAAAATATCAGTTAGGTATATCAAAACTAACACATCTACCTAAAGATGTATGATAGTGAATGTGATTATAAAACGAAAACTATATTATAGTATTATTGTATAATAATACCAGTATAAATCCATATATTTTACCAGTAAAAGAATAATTTTAAATATACATGTTACATTTAAAATTCTATTTTACTGCATGTACAGACACATTCTCATTCTAATTTAAATATTTTGTAATGGTTCTCTGTATTGTAATATAATAAAATAATTTGATACAGCTGATACTTTTGATGCAACCCTCACAAACAAATGTGATCCATGGAAGTGAAGTTTTTTAACCAAATACAGATTCCAAAAAAAACTGTTTGTAAATAATAATAATGATTAAGAAATAATCAATATTAGTGTACATTTTTTCCTCAGTTTTTTATAGTTGCTCACCTGTGTGACAGCATCTTCACGCCTACTACTGGGGACGGGCAAAGCAGCCAATTGTTCAACTAGGGCCATAGTCATTTCCGACTCTACTGTTATTTCCACCCATAAAGTATCTGAAACCATAAATTATATTCCATTAACATAATATTCACTTGTTAAAGGCACCTACCATTAAGAATTATGTTTTATTAAATCCATATGTACTGTTTAAACATAGGTCTCTCATTAGGAAATATGAGCTGCTGTAAAATTATTGTAAATGAGCGGTGGTAGCTCAATGGTAAGGACACGCGCCTCTTAACCGAGGAGTGCGGGTTCAAACCCGGGCATGTACCTCTGGATTTTTAAAAAATCTATGTACATATTTATACCACTAGCTCGACGGTGAGGGAAAACATCGTGATGAAACCTGCAAATTCAAACAACTTTGAATTTGTAACCATGATCCAAAAATTGTCTGGTTCCCCTATCTTAGGGTTACGAAGGTCAGATCGGCAGTCGCTTCAATGTAATTACCAGAATCGCTAAATCCTGGATCATGGTCCAAGCGGACCCCGTCTAAGCACGGGACATAACGCTAGGAAGATGATGTAAAATTATTGTAAATTAACTCTAGTATTCATATTTAACAAAAATCTTGTGAATAAGTTAATAAAACATAACCAACCCATGGTAGTCTACAGAACCATCAGTGGTCCATAAGACATAACATTTTATGCGAGACATTAAAAAATTTAAGGTCCTCAGTCACAAAAATCTTGGAAACTACTGCTATATAGGGATATGATATCTGATAAAATGTTATTAAGAAAATTCAATAATAACCTTTATGAAAATTAACTAGTAAAAGTAATTCAAAAAACCTAAATCTATTTCACTTTAGTTCTCCACAATAAAATTTACCATTATTACTAAAATGGATGACATCATCTGTTTTTATTATTCATTATGACATAAAGTACGAATAGTGATAAATAAAAATAGAATAATTTAAACCTGCTTTAACTAACCTCCTATTTGGTCACCCTTATCAGTAACCAAATGAAAATATCCTCTGTGCGTTCCAGGAGTGTTAGGAGCTACCAGCTTCATGGTGACGGTTGTTGAATGTCCTGGAGGTAAAGGCGGCACATACTGCGGTGTAGCCCCCAGAGGCTCCCCGCCGGCCTGTATTAACCTACAGCTCCCCGGCCATGCTTCCGTACCAGTGTTGGCAATACTCCAATTCTGTTCAAAACTAACCATAAAACAAATTATGTGGGTGATTTAAATAAGGACAAAAATAATTTGTTTCATTGTGGGTATTTTATTTATGACTTACCATGTGCCTGGTCCTACTGCAGTTTCAGGACTTTGAGCAGCTTTTAGGGACATTGATGGAAGTTTTGGAGGTAAAGTGTAATCTAAATAACAACATATTGCAGCTTGTAAATTCCTGTAACATAAAATTTTAATATTTACATGCAAAATTAACCATAAAATACGAATCATTTACTTAAATAAAATAGGTATTTCACAATATGTCCTCATTATGTACCTTGTGTGCAGGTACAAACATGTATGCAAATTAAAATTAAGATAGTTCCAATAAATTGTTTGATGTTTCCATAGAATGGTACAAAACTTACCAATTACTCATATCCAAGAAAAAACTAGCTGTATTATAACTTAGACTAGGACCTAAAAGTCTTTGCATTTGATTAATTAATTCATCTCTGTCAGTGGTGTTCATACAACTAAATTGTAATAATAAATTTTGGTCGATTTCGCCAGGGATAGATGAGCCGTCCACATCCATTTTGGGAGCTTAAATTTTATTATCACAAAGCACTTTGTATGGTATTCACCACTATATAAAATAATGACATGCCCTTTGTTTATGTTCGTCAGCTGACTGTTGGTATATCCAGTCTTCGTTTTCTTTGGGGGCCTATATTTTATGATGTTAATATTTGTAAATACAAGAAAGACTTGCACTGAATCATTACAAATTAACACACAATCTCTTTACTTTCCATCTAAATATGATTGATAATGATTCCTTCGTCACATCAATTTCACCACAGAAGAACAAAATTTCACTTTATTGTAAGACTCGGCATGACCATGAAGCATGTCTCGTCTGTACCATCCATGGAGCAAGTCTAGTTGTCAAATTTTGCCTTAATTGCAATAAAGAATGAAAAATAAATACTCATAAATCATAATAAACGAACGATGAATCCTAAGCAGAATGTTCTAAAGAAAACCCCAATCCCTAAAATCTCAGAAATCTCAAATCAAATCAAGAATCGAAGGAATTGCATGAAAAAGCATAATCCAAAAAAAAATCCATTTAGGGGAAGGTGGGTGAACAGCAACCACAGTTAGCACACAGATCACGAATTTTGTCGTAGTCGTGGTCATCAAGCGGAACGTAATTATTTTCTTTCTAAAGCCATCCACTCTTTTCACCTCTGAGTACTGAACTAATGGAGATGACCTAACTACGAAAAATTGAAGGCCAAATTTGAGTGAGAAACAAATATGGCGCCTTTGTGTAGTGTCATTTCACTTTACCTACTTACATACTTTATGTCTCTGAACAATTTATTTAAGACTATGTTTTTGAATTTTAAAAGTTAGAATTAATCACAAATTTTATCAATATTAGCACAATAGACCGCAAATTCCACTGACATTGACAACTTAAAGCGAGAAACCAAAATGGTAAGCCGGCTTCACTTAGGTATTTCTATGACGTCACTTGATAATGTTACCGAAAATAGTTTAGTCAAATATATTGCTGTCTCTTTTTACGTGGAGTAATGCAGACTTGTTAAAGAGAGATAGATAGAGGTTTATAAATACAATGTCGATATTAGTCATATTTGTATAACAGATTGTTCGTATAGAGCATTATGTCGTCTCCATGTATTTCAGTACTCAGAGCTTTTCACTGACAGCCCAGCCACTGACTCCAGCTGTTTTGGCTATTTTTTAATCTGTGATTTATTTACTACAATTCCTTCTTGTCATTAAAGGTTGACTAGTTGTCAAAAATCATCATGATCTCTCGCGATCTCTATTTGCTATGAATGATTATGTTACAAACACATAATTTACAAATTGTAACCTATATTTGTGAATGAAAAACACATGATATGAATTAAAAATCATGGAGGATCCAAAAAAGTACCGTCACTACTGTCCCCATGAAGGGTGTTCAGCTTCGTTTTGTAGACCTTACCGATTAACTGATCACTTATTTTCAGCTCACACAAATGTTGTAAGTTGGTTTTTTTTTATTTTGTCTGTTTTAAGAGTTTATCACACCAATATTTATATGCAGGAATTCATCTTAAATCCATCCAAGTTTACTAGTTTTCTCCATCCATGTCTACTAGTTTGATAGTGTGAAGTTTAGCTATTTAGTTAGTTTGATAGTGTAGATTACACATAAAACAGCTTCCATTTGAATATAATTTTTTTTCGTGAAAGTACGTAACTATTCTACTATAAAAATATATTTCAGAGAGCTTATGTATGTCAAGAAGAGGGCTGTGAAAAGTCGTACTCAAATAAAAGTCACTTAATCCGACATGTAAATATTGTACACAAAAAACTGGGAAATGATGTTATTTACAGGTGGGTACAGATTCTGTTAAAAATCCTTAGTAGCAGTATAATATTCACCAATTACTTTTTTTACTCTAATGTCGCTCCAATGGTACAAAGCATGATGTTTTTGGTATGACAACAAAGCTAAATAATTCCTTTCTTTCCAGCTGTCCTACATGTATGAAAAGTTATGTCAACAGACAAAATTTAAAACGCCACATAAAAATACATCACTCTGGAGCAACTTCATTTTCATGTGATTTTTGCAGAACATTTTTCAAGAAGAAAAACCAACTGAAAGCTCATATATACCACCACACAGGAGTTAAATCTTTTGTGTAAGTATGCAAATTATTATATGTAATTATTAAACATGTTATGCCTACCCCCATGGGAAAAAGGTGTGACATTATGTATGTATGTATATAATGAAAGATATGTTTTAATTTACAGTTGTGAGATTTGCACTGCAAGTTTTATTACTCATTGGGAAAAGAAAAAGCATCTCAGAAGCCACAAAGTTTATGAATGTAGTGAATGTAATATACAATTTGATGTTTGGTCAAAATATCAAAAACACAGAAAAGAGGAACATGAGCCTAAAGGTAATATATTATATAATTGCTTTAGCTTTCGGCAACTTGAATCATCAGTCTAGGTGTGATAGCTTGTACATGCAAACTGCCTAACCTGTTAGTAACAAGCTATCACATATAGATGGACAATATAGTGTTTAAAGTTTTCAACCATTTTTTTTATTTTATCAATTTTACAGGAAGACAAGGAATAATTTTAAAATTTGTACTTTGTTTTTATGTATGTATGGACTAAGTTTGTTCAAGCTATCACATATAGATGGACAATATAGTGTTTAAAGTTTTCAACCATTTTTTTTATTTTATCAATTTTACAGGAAGACAAGGAATAATTTTAAAATTTTTACTTTGTTTTTACGTATGTATGGACTTAGTTTGTTTATTTTTATTTTCATAATTTGTACCAAACTATTTTATTTCAGAGTACATTTGTAATGAGTGTAGCAGAAGCTTTAAAAAGAGAAGTCACATAGTGCGGCATGTGAAAATACATGATGTGAATATGAAACAAGTATTTTTTATATGCCCTTATCAAAACTGTCACAGGTAAATAGTATTAATCCTTTTTTTTTTTAAAGTGATATGTAATGTCAGGTAAAGAATATAATGGTAAAATATATGTATTTCTTATACCTAAACTGTGATTGGGTACTTGGACTTAGTTAAGCTTTTTGAAATTACACCTTCATATTAAAATATAATATACATATTGTATTTTGTTACATATTGCATTATACTTAAATGCATTAAGACACATACAAAGTCTATTGAATTTATAGAATTTGAATTTAATTTTAATGGTTAATTTTATAATAGATTTTAATAGTAATAAACTTCATACATTACTTATATGGAAGTAAAAACCTTTGAAATTAAAACAAATAGGTACAACATTTATTTAACAACAATTTAATAAATGCTACATTATTACATACTATGATGCCTTTATTTAATCTGTAAATAGTGTACTAAATGCATTGCAAATCATGTATATAATAAATAAATAAATCAATATATCTATGTGTGTATATTAAAGTTACTTATATTACAAGAGCTGTTCCAAATGTAATGTAGGTATGCTAAAATTTCGATTTCTATTTACAGATCTTACACAAGGAATAATAATCTCAGAGCACATATAGCAATAAATCATATGCAAATTAAATTTGGATGTTATATATGTAAAGCTCAGCTATCTTCAAAGGTATGTTTTTAAAATATTTTATTTTGCTTTCTTCTTGCATATCTGTATTAACTATTTACCAACTGGCCAAGTCAGACGGACATAATAAGGGGTTCCCTACCAACGGGCCTCGATTTTTTGCCGCTTTTCCCGAGTATTTGCTAAGTTTCCCCTGAAAATAGTCTAATTAGCTTGTTGATATTTTCACACAAGTCTTTTCTACTATTTACCGAGTGCGCGATGTTTAAATCTTCCTTTTTGCTTTGTAATTCTGTCGCCGACCCACTTAAAATCCTGGATAAGTTAAGACAATAATATTACTTAAACTAATTGTGACATATAAAATAATATCTATTTATAGGCATATACATATGATGTATGCAACGATACAAGAAAACCGTTTGGCACGTTTATCGATGTTTTCGGTCATAGCGGTACCGTTTTTTTCGCAGGCGGTTTTAAACAAACATTTAAAACTACACTACCAGAGAGACGAGTTCGAACCAACGGAAACTCCTCCTAAACGCCAAAGAAGAAAGGACATGGGAAGTATGAAAGTGTCGACGGCTCTAAAACTCGCTGGATTCCCTATTTACCCAATTTGTAATATTGAAGAAATAGTTCCGCCGCCAGATTGCACAGCTCCTTAGATTGAGAAATTATTGTATTATTACTCATATACCTAGTTGTCATCAAAATTATGTAATAAAGTGGTAGGTATAGCTGAAAATTAAAAATTATCTCTTATCCCACTTGTTCTACGAATGCTGATTTAAATAAGCGTGCGTTGGAAAACATAGTAAGAGCTAGCCAAGGTCAGTGTTCTTCATTCAACATTTACCATTGGCAACAAAGAATCTCCCAGGTAATCCCAATCTTCGCTTGTATAAATACCTGAGTTATTATTGGGGTGAAGAGGTGCGCGTACATATGATAAGTTTTCGCGTCTCGACAATTTGTGAATAGCGGGGCCGCACTCGCCCTCGCAGCGCCTGTGTGCGAAACTATGAAACCACAAAACATAATTCCAATAGGCGCTGGAATGTTATCTGGCGTCCCTATTGCCCTGGCGTCCGCCAGATCCTAGGAGAGGGAGTTATGAGATTATAGATCTTTATTTATTTTAACTTGTACTTCAATGTTGTATGTTTGTTGTTGAGCGTTCAATTTCAGAGTCCGTGAACCATCTTGATTGTTTTATGTATTAGATTATCATGTTGACTGCCTAAGATAATTTTTAAATGATGTAACAAAATAGACAACTTTTATGGTCTAGTTCTAGTTCTATGTTGGTCTGTCTTTTAAATTATATATCTATGTGCAAAAATTTTGTAATTATCTATTTAATATATTGTTATGTTTAAAAATCTACTGTTATCATTATTAGTTGCCGAGAAATACAATAGAATAACCTAACCTTTGATATTGTCTAGCATTTAAACTTTTCCTTGCATGGAAGCGTAGAAGATTTATTATTACAATTGATAAATAATAAATGAAGTTGCCAAACGCTGTTTTAAGTGAATTTGTCACCTTGATTAAATTATCAGTTTTAATATCATGTCTGAGATCACTTAATATCCAAGCCCCTTTCTAACTCATCTGACGCATACGTAGATACGACAGTCTCTACCTAACAAGTTTTCTGTACAAAACTTGACCGTAATCGTGCATCTACCACAGTTACCTTTTGTAGAGCAAAATTTCAAAATGTAGGTGGTGAGCAGAATACGATTTTAAAAGTTGCTTGTGGTCAGTACATTGCCTAAATTTTAATGTAATATGTAATGTATATGTGAATATATGGATCTTATTCTGGTTTACGACTGCTGCATACAAGTTATCCTTACGCTACAGCCAGGAGGTTCCACTCGCAGTTTTGTACACAGTAGGTATGGCTGGGTTAACCTATCGTTTTTTCTTTAGTCGCTATTTTTTTTTATACCACAAAGGCAGACACTAATACGGCTCACCTGATGAACACTAGGCCATCACTTGCGAGCCGCTTATTTTTTTTAACTTTACATTTACACCGGTGAAATCAAGACAAGGTGATCCAAAGAGGACTTCTAAATGAATACAAAATATTACATCTCATAGTTTATTAATATTTATTAGACCCTTTACCAAATTATTATAAAGTAAATAAATAAACTACATACTCGGTAATAAGTACCATTCCTTTATAAGTAGATTATCGACAAGACATAAGAACAATTTTGTCAACTGCAAATAAACTTCAGTAAACAAGCTGAACAACAGTCAAATATTGCATGTATTCTACTACATACACAACTGTTTCCTATTAATTTCGAGTTTGGTGTATATTCATTGATTTATTTTTTGTGATACTGCCAATAATTCAAATGGACACATCTAAAATATGAGACATTATAATTTTCAAAAACATGTTCACATCACTTTGTTTTAATTGATAAAGATTATCATCTAAGGCACAATCAGCTAAAGATTTATTTAGTTAACTATCATCATCACTTGCATACTCAAACTGGTTCCCCGTAAATAGTATTCTTTTAAAATTAGTAAAATGATATTATTCATTTTTAATAATGATAACGTAATAAATGTAACAGTAAAATATCAACGACACTTTCAACCCGCTTATACAAATAATTGCTTTCAACCATGTTAATTTATCTATCTTACACATTACATACATAACAACTTAAAACAAAATTAAAATGTTGGTAAGCTGTGATTTGGTATTAAGGTGAGGATTGCTACGCTAACATATTTGTTTCAACATAGTGAATGTATCTGGAGATATTATTTGACTAATAATATTCTCTCTTAAGTCAATTTAATTTCACAATTACAGTAAAATTTATGTATATAAAATATATTTTTTTATAGACATAACGATGTTACTTATATGGAAAAGAAAATCTATCAGAGGGTTACTTTGAAATACTGTTACTTTTCTATTATACATTGATTGAAAACATATTTTTACATACATCACACTAAAACAACATTCTTAAATACCGTTTAATGATTTTGTTTGCATTATTTAATTTACCACACAAAAACAGTTATTTATTTTAAATTGCAACAATCAACAATGTTTCCTCTGCATTACAAACAAATCAAGCGAGGGTGCCGTGTGTATAATTTGAAAATGCAAACTGCGTTTGCCGCCTAATACCCCGTTTGATTCCATTCATAATACAGACCACGATTCATAGAAGATAAATAAATAATTACATCTTTAAACCTCTGCAATCTGTAAACATTTTTATACTTAAGATCTGCTCTTAATTATATCTAGACTCTATAAAATATATTACTCTATTAAATATTAAAGGCAATTTATCATTAGATATGGACGGATTAAGTAAAGGCGCCCAATGGGGGTTACCAATTAATTATATTAATAGCTCTTAATATTATAAACTTATCTTAGTTAAATTGCGGCGGCCGCGGTAGAAATTAAAATGTATAAATAAATATCCGAGTTATACATAACCAACAACGAAACAGCGTAATATATAAGAATCTCTAAATAAATATGTGTTGCATGTTTCAGGTAACTCACTAGGTCCTAACTAACGGACTGCCTACGCGCCGCGCCGCTTAACATCTAATACCAATGTCGCAATAACAAAACAAAACATAACTTCGTTGGTAAACAAATTCAGTTCCATCTAAGTCATTTTCGTAAACTTAACAGGCAAGACCACAACCGATATTAAGTACTTATTACCTAAAGGAATGTAAATCTCAGGTTATCTACGTTAAAAGAAAATGGAACGGATTAACCAATTCAATAATAGGTACAAGGAATGTAATAAATGACTATATTAATATTAAATAAGCCTAATTCCCTAGTTTCAATTTAGGTCAGTGGACTTGTCACGCGTCAAGCGACACTGAACACGCACGGTTCATTTTGTTACATTACGATATGATTTTTGTACATCAATGTATAGATAAAAATCGTTCACCATAAGGTTGAGCACTTCCTTTTACATAGTGTAAATGAGGATAAGTAATAAAATAACTAGTCGATTAGTTACACGATAAGAGATCTAGATTTTTAAATGATTAGTCCTAGACTTTCCGATGTTGTCTGTGTTGTGTTAATAAATTATGCAATATAATATAACTTGTACAGGCACCGATCCCAGCACGCGCACCTTTCTGCTGAAGAAGATCAATATGCAGCTCGCCAGTATGGGCTACGAATACTATTATGCTTTTGTGCGAGTCGAACACTGTCCCATACTTGAGCTATATTGAGCAAGTATATGAGTTAAGTTCTTTTAAAATTTCACCAAACCAAAAATGAAACAGTATTACCATAATATGTTATCTTCCAACAGAAAGAGCCTTCATAATTGTTACGTCTTAAATTGACATCTTAAGTACACAGTATTATAAACAATAAATATATATTTAAGTATAAATTATAACAAATGATAATTTTATGTTGTACATTAAGTATTAGTCGTGGACTTGCATCACATGCAATTTATATAAGAAAATATAAATAAAAACGGAATGTAGAATTTTCAATTCATGTCTGTACACAATCACAATAATTAATTAAACAATCACGGAAATATAGGCTATGCCTTTCTATAACATCTTGTCAACAGCGAAATGTAAAAATATATCAATTTGTACAATCTAAACATTTGTAAAATTCACTATCGCACCAAAAATACTCTAAAATTTAATTTTTAAATCACGGTAATTATACAGCATAACACTGTAAAATGAAATAATAAATAAAGTCTAACCTTCAAGGGTAATTTAAAGTAAATGTAGTCACTTCTTCCCCTCCAAAGATTTTACTCAAACTCACATTTTTGTGGAATGCATACGTCACACTTTGGAATGTATAAATAATTTCCGCCGAGTTAGTAAAAGCCTTTAGCTTTTAGTAAAACAATAACGCGCAGTTATTTGGAGGGCTGGACAGGTTTACTTCCTACAATCGTTGTTTTAAGATTTTTAAATGTTATATTTTTGGCTGAGGATAATACTCATGCAATAATTTACTGGCTGTTTTGGTACCTGGATAATTTTAAATGAGCGTTGTCATGGCAGCGATTGTAGAAAGTCGCCTGGGCCCTATGCTCGATGGCGGCCCACAAACGCGTGCAACCCCAAATTGTATACGAATACATACGTACTATGTTCTATTTTTAAGGACATACCATTAATTCGTATCGAGCAGTTAAAATTCCAAATCTGAGAATTTTCCAATTCAAAAGTCTCTTCTTTTAATTCAATTAAGTACTAAAATATCCATACAAATATCTTCGCTCTTTAACTATTAAGTAACCACTAAATATACCTTGACGTAATTTGCACTTTTAAAATAAAATAGCTCCGGGGGGACGTTCAGTGTAGAGCATATTCGAAGCACTTCAACCCAACAGTGCCTGACACCATCAGATATTTAAACTAAATTCGATAAAAAGTACAAGAGAAGAAAGTACGAAAGAGTCATCAATATTTTCTATTGGGAAAAGAAAGGCGAAAACATGTTTGAAGTGCTTGCGGACTATGCACACATTAGTACGAAAAGTGCATTCCAAACACAAAAGTTAGTGATTGTCGAACGGCCCCCCTGCAAACAGTCATTGGTGGCTCTTACTCAGCAGGTGGGAGTTGAACTCGTAGACGTTGCAGCACTGCTCGCCGCAGATGTTGCACTTCCACGGGTTGGAGTCGCAGTGGCAGCCCTTGTGCAGGAAGTACAGCGTCGAGTCGGGGAACGTGATGGCGCAGAACGCGCACACCAGCGACGCCGGCGCCAGCGACGCGTCGCCGTGCGTCGACGTGATCACGCCGCCCTCCGACGGCGACGCCCGGGACGCCTGCAACAACCAACCACACATTTTATTCACATTCAATTTTACAACAGATGCAATAGAAGAATTCACATGTTAACATGTCCGCTACGATGTTCATAATGTCCGCTCGGATGACGCCTACATTTCAGCGAACGTAATTGAACTCGCCAGGCAAGACGGCAATGGAATAAGATTTATGTGATCTCTCCGGGCTAGTCGGTGATGTGGAAGGTGTTAAACATTTGAACTTTTTACATTTAAACAACACCTACTGCATACATAGTTAAGGGATTTAATCAGCTTATGAAGAAATAGAAAAAAATATTATTATTTTCCTAGCATCATATCCCGTTCCTAGTCGCGAGTTAGCAATAACGAGTTTTATTATAAATCTGAACCAACTGCCACCTGCCCTTTGTATAAATAAACTCAGTCACGGGAATCTGATGAAATGGTTTACTAACATGTCACTTGCATGTGCAAATTTCCTCATAATGTCTGAAGAATTCGAATCAAATTTCTTAATCCCTGGCTCCATGCCTACGTAAGTTATTAATATTTATGAAAAGTCTCTGCCTGATATAAATTAAAGACCCTCGGCTCGCTCTACGACAGTACTGGATCTCAACACTAGGCTATAGGGGGTCCGCGTGGTCACAGGGCGCGACGCCCCCGAGGGCTGGCTACAGGCCGGGCGCGCCGGTGTGGCGGGCGGCACGTACGTTGGAGCCGCGCGCGCGGCCGCGGGCGGAGATGCGGCGGCGCAGGTCCTCCCGCAGCAGGCTCTTGAGCGGCGACACCTTGATGAGCGACGACGACACGCCTCGCTTGTCGCCGTTCGCCTCGCCGTCGCGCGTTTCGCTCGCGCCGGAGTCGTCCTGAGAGTTCGGCTCCTGAAGAACGTAACAGACGGGTCAGTAGCCGCTTAGGGACATGGCGGGGTGCCGTGACCGCCCGGTCCACCCCGGGTGGTATTTTTTTTAATTCTCTTTAATTTAAAGTAATATTAAGTACTGTACAGATTCTCATACAGATATAGAGCTTGGCATGACACTTCCACAGGAACGACAGAAACCATACTATGTCACTGTATCCGTTGCACTAGAGTAGTCTCATCGATAAATGTCTATTGATTCCCTTTATAAAATTACGGTGTACATGTGTCATACATAATTCTTCAATATAACTAGATAGATTTTGATGATTTCTTTGTATCTCTTTTGATCTTATGATTCATAAATAACTGTTCATTCATACTTGGCAGGTGGCGCTGTTGTCGAGAGTGTGGAAAAATAACAAACAAAGTACATATAAACAAGATTATTTGGTGCTTACGTTAGTTTACGAAACTTGTTTTTTGATTTCTATGAAATGTTTATCTTTTCTACGTCCAGATAGCATACGTCATTTAAAAATATTGTTTATATCCGCCCAATAAGGAACGCCCCTTATTCCAGAGGCATTGAGAGGAATAAATACATAGCTATGATAATTATATAATAATGACACACATACTCAGCTTAATTTTAGGAAATAACATTTAACTTATATTACCTATGTATTTTATCTAGTAAATGAAAAAGAGATAGAGAGACTGTTGATATAGGTTATTCTTTATAAGCAATATCATAGTAAACGGATTTGACATTTAAAGTATAAATTAATGTAGTTTCAATGCATAAACTATCAAAAGATAAGTTTTTAAACCTACCTGTTTGATGGGTATGAGAGTAATCGACGGAGTGATGTTAGTGGGAAGTCCGGCCGAAAGGGAGCTGCTAGCAATGGCACTGTCGCCCGACTGAGGTGAACTTGGCCCTTCGCCATTCATACGTGAATCTGAGAAGTCAAACACAACCAATTAAAATTATTTTTTTCTACGAACAACATATTAAACGCCGCAATGTACCAGGCGATGGACCGGAACCGTCGGGGACAGCTCATTGACCGCCTCAGAATGAGTCACGATTCCCAGCAGCGAAGGAACGACTAAAAAGAACATATTGTGCAAAAATGGTCTCAAATATTCACCTGAATTACTTAAATGATTGGTCTGCCCCGGCGAAAAGGTTTCGTTATTGTCGGCCATCGATATCTCGACGTGCGGCGTCAGGTAGTGCATGGGCGGCGTGGCGTTGTCGACGGACCGCGCGCCGTTGCTGTCGCCGCTGTCGGAGTAGGCGGCCGCCACCGACACCGACAGGCTCGAGCCCAGCGCGCCCAGCGCGCTCATCGCCGCCGGGTCCATCGTGCCGTCCGCGTACGCCGCGTTCGCGATGCCGGCGGCCAGCAGGGAAACAGAGTTGTTGCCGGGTCCTGGGTTATCCAAATCTATACCGTGTCTGAAAAATATAAGGTCCAAAATCAAAATTTTGTAACAAAAAATTGGGTATCGTCTGAAATTGGCCTGGCGAAAGTGACTCAAATTATAGGATTGTTAAATAAAATTTTAATTGCGAAATCATAGCTACAGTTCATATAAGATTAGATAGAAATAGGCTGCAAAATAGACTTACCTATTAAAGAAGTGTACTCTGAGACTTTTCATGGTTTGTGCGCGGTAGCTGCAGAGTGGGCAAGTTTTGACCATGTCATGCTGTCCAACATGTTCGTTCTGGAAGTGAGCGCGCATGGCAATTTGGCGCTGGAACCCCCTATTACATATTGGGCAATGGTACGGCAAGCTCTTAGTGTGTGTTGTGAAGTGTTCGGCCAGGTGATCTTTCCTAAAGAATCTTTTCTGGCAGACGCGGCACTCGTAGGGCTTGACGCCCGTATGCCGCATCTTGTGCCGGCGCATGTTCGCGCCGTTGGAGAACTTCATGTTGCACACGTCGCACTCGAACAGCTTCCGGTGCGGGCGCGCGTCCGCGTTCTGCGCTGCCGCCACATTGTTGTTGTCCGGCGAACACTGAGCCATGTGTGTAGTCAAAGCACGGCTGCTCGCAGTACTAAAGCTGTTACAAGTTGTACATTTTAACAATGTACCACCCCTCTTCGGGGTTTCTTTGCCGCTTGCTGTAGCTACCTGAAATTCAACACAAATTGTCTATACATACACTGCAATAAAATCAGATTACAGACATAACTCAATAGAGGAAATTACCAATGCAGGAATTTTTTGCTATATGCTTAATAATAAAATTCTATACAGATTAATTGGCTTTAGTTAAAACAACGAGTACAACACAATTTTTGTCCTCATCTTACTAATACATATTATAATATAATGTAATATGTAGCATGTAACTATTAATAATAAATAAATAAAATAAAAAAAAAATATAAGAGAATTTTAATTTTTGTTTCCCCAAAAATATTTAAGTTAACTCTAAACTACTCTTTGCTTTATCTTCGAATCACATGCATACAAAGTTACTGGCAGAAGCAAATAAACTATATTAGTGATCTTCATCATCAACTATATTACTGATCTAACTAGCTGCCAAGGGATTTCCCGATATTGCAATATTGCATTTGTCTGAAATATTACATTAACTAAAATTAAAAGTTTAGTTAGTTAGTTAGTTATTACATTAAAGAACTATACTTATCATTACACTGAAACTATGCAGATTTGTCATTAAAACTTTAAATTAAAAGTGTTCTTATTGCATTAACTTTGCGGCTCAGCATCCATGCACTAATGCTCTGTTAGAACAGGTTTGCATCATATTGCTTATATTAGATTGATTTGATAAAAGGAAATGTATTTATTGAAAGATTATATTACTTACAACAATTATTATTTATAAAAGTACAAGTACAATATCCAGTTTCATTAAGTAATATTTATTAGTAGCAATTTGTGTGGTAAAGACAATGAGAGAATAATTACTTGGCTAATTTAGCCAGAGTCAAAATTATTATTGCACAATAAACCCATTTCATAATGATCATTAAGGTAAATTTCTAACTTTAGAGCTCACATTGTAAAGCACCATGACTATAATGTAAAATAAATTCAATGTTGAATTAGTGTGTGTATTCTGCTGAAATTACTGATACAACATGCAAACTAGTACGATTCTGCTACATGTTATTATTATGATAAAGGAATTAGCTGCAAATCCCAGAAGACTACTGCAGATCAATATACTTAATAATTGTGTTAGTCATTCAATTTTAACAATACTAAGTTGTTTCTAAATATACTACCAATATAAGGAACAAAAAATATGACTAATGTAATTTTGGGCAAGATAACTTACAGTTGATCACATATTATCAACATAAATCAGAAACTATGACCAGTGAATTGGTCTTGCTGGCATGCTTGTTATTAGAAAATGTATGCTTATATAAACCAATTTTCTAAAATAGCCCTAAATACATGCCCAATTGGAGTTCTGGCTAAAGGGTTACTTATTTTTTATTTAATTATAAAGTTGCTAAGTTATACAATGAGGACAAAAATTGTAAACACATCTTAAGTGAATAAAGCAAATATTATTAAATGAATTTAATTACCGGTTCATTTTTTACTGCTGGGAGACTTGGCGACACGGTGCCAGAATCGGCCTCTGTTTCCCCTTTTGATGACATCACATTACCAGTTCTCGCCCCTTCTGAACATCACTCTCCCGCCTCTAGGTATCACGAAAACAAACACAATGTTAAAACTAAGCTATAACAAGCACAAATACTTCTACGCATTGGTAAGTGGAACAGCAATCTAATAGCCACAAAACTATTTGGTACTCTTCGGAATGGCGAGTTGACCCATTTACGAAAACATACGAATTATCGACTTGCGTTATACTATTTTTAAACATTATCTATAGTATCCGATGCATATCCCACATCACACGAGTCATAAACAGTGATAAATAATTAAACGCGCTAATAAATTACGAACTCACGTTAGCTTGATACGTCGACAGCCAGAACAGCGGTATTTTAGGGAGAGATCGCTATGTGGCCTAATTCAATGCTAAACTCGATGCACAAAATACGTGTTACGCGTATAACTGTAAATGCACAAAATTATGGATACCGCGTTCAGTTTGGTTTGTTTGGAGTTTACAATACGTAATCACATATTATTAGGCCTAAACAATCGTTTTTTGTAAAATTAAGAACTTTTGGCCAAACCCATTTTGATAAAAACCACACACCTGTGAAAATTTTTCATAAAATTAATTATTTTTCTTTCTAGCAACACACAACAGATCAGTCGTCATTTGACTTATCTTTTGTCTCAGTTTCGCATAGGTTTAACAGTATATACCTGTCTTATTCTAATTATTTTATTAATTATGTTCGGATAGTACATATTTATTACAATGTCAAAAGGTACATTGACGAAGTAAATAAATATTCGTGTTGTCTTGCTTAGTGGATTATTTATTATTTACAAAATTAAATTGTACATGTGTTACTAGGAAATACAATCTATCCAAATACAAATTATTTTTTTATTTATTAAGCCATTCGTATCCAAATAAGACGTCATTTTGTAATTTTTTTTTAATGATCACATTCGACAGAGATACAAGATAGAGTGATTTTAGGTTCTACACTAAAATTATATAGATAATTTATTAAGGTGTACCCTTATGTGAAATACCAATATGATAAATATATTTCGGCTTTTCTTAATTCTTGAAAACGAAAGAATATAAAAAAAAGCTCTATAAAGCAATACGTCATTGATACAAATGTCAATAGTGTCAAAACTCTAAACCAATTTAATTTTTGTGATTGAACTTTAAAAACAAGTTATTTTCTTAGTCGGTTGTGTTCTAAGTTAATATATTAAATTTCTGTTGCAACTACCATAGTTTCATCATACATTTTATAAATATAAAAAATATACTTTTGTGATATTACATACCCACTAGAAATGTCATAATATTTTGTAAAAAATATTATTGTGAACTTTACGAAGATGTGTTCGCCTTCAGTCGTTACGTTTTTTCGCCAATGGAAATTATGGATCAGGCCATTTTTTGTGGCGACCTATCTTATCCTTATTATTGTGCTAGTGCCACTATTTGTAGTACGAAGTATTAACAAGGGGATAGACAAAAATGAAGCTGCTGCTTTGGCAGGCGGAGGATTCGTTTTATTAGCCTTGCCCATATCAATATGGCAAATTACCCAACATATTGTTCATTACACCAAGCCTTCGCTACAGAAACACATTATTAGGTAAATATGAAATATAGCCTTTGTCTAAATTATTTTATGATTAGAGCTTATCAAAAACAACAAGATTTTATATTTGACGAATGATAATAAGTAGTTAACTAAGATGCTTCCGAATAACATCAAAAGTTGAAACTTAGTTCAACCTTTAAAAAACCAATACCAAAGTATGCTAATTTGAGTTATTTTTAAAAATAGTTAAATATATTCAGACTTGATTAGTAGTTTTAGTTAGTGATGAAACTGATTTTTTATATATTCGTTTAAACTACAAACAGATTGGTAGTATTAGTTAGAAACTTAATTTGCAAATTGAATTTCAATCATATTTTTATTTTTTCATTACTATAATTTGACTTATAGGGTGTTATGGATGGTACCCATTTATGCCTTAAATGCATGGATTGGATTGGAATTTCCGGAACAATCAATTTATGTGGATTCTCTGAGGGAATGCTATGAAGCATATGTAATTTACAACTTTATGAAGTACCTTCTCAATTACTTGAATGAAGGACATGATTTAGAAGCTGTACTAGAAACAAAACAACAAGTATACCATATATTCCCTTTGTGCTGCTTAACGCCATGGGAAATGGGAAGGTAACTATTACAAAATGCCTACATATGGTTTGATTTGTGTTGTTCTTAATATTTTGTTATTCTATGCTATAGTCTTACATTCTATTTACAATTTATATGATTTCAGAGAGTTTGTACACAACTGCAAACATGGCATACTTCAATATACATTGGTGAGGCCAATCACTACAGTTATATCAATGATATGCGAGATGTGTGGAGTGTATGGAGAGAGTGACTTCAGTCCAAAAGTGGCCTTCCCATATATGATTGCGATCAATAACTTGTCCCAGTTTGTGGCCATGTACTGCCTAGTGTTGTTTTACCGTGCCAACAGGGAAGAGTTGAAACCTATGAAACCCATCGGAAAGTTTTTATGCATTAAAGCTGTTGTCTTCTTCTCATTCTTGTAAGTATTTCTGCTATATTTTGAGCATGTTCCCTCATTTATCCCCACATTACTGGAATGTTATTTTTAAATGACCAGGTTTCATTACTGTTTTTAACCATTGATAATTTTTTCCACCAGATAAAGGAATTATACTATACAAACTGTTAAGAGGAATAACAGGATAATTTGTAAAAATAACTGTATCTTATCTGTACATTGTAACATTTGCTATAAAAAATTCCATGCATTCGGAAGCATATTATCATTGGTTATGCAATATGTTTTATATGCTATGCTTGTATTTATATATACCCTTAGATAAATTTATTAGCTTACATTAAAAGTCATTTAACAATGTCTTGTCTCTTGTCTTCTGTTTTTAAATAGCTGGTGGAGCATATATAAAAATTTGTTATAATTGAGATAAAATTTGAATATATGTTTCAGGTTTCATCTCAATTACAAAGGGCATGACCCTCCTGTGCCTATACATTTATCTTTGTTGTTGTTTTATTAATAATATTTCCTTCATATTACAGCCAAGGCGTCATTATTAATATATTAGTGTATTGTGGAGTAATCTCATCAATATTTGGTATCACTGACTCTGGACAGATAAAAATTATATCATCTAAGTTGCAGGTAATTACATAATTTTTGAGATTTATAGACCACTTAACTTTTGCTAACTACATACATGGGCAGGCAGAGTCAAAGGGGCAGCAGGCCACCTTAACCACATTCAGCCAAAAATAAAACTGGGCTGGGTTAGATGGAAAATTGTGAAAAAGTAGTGACAAGTGGCTAGCCCGTCGCCTACAAAATTGCATACCCAAAACCCCATAAACCATTAGTCGCCTGTTACAACATGCTAGACAAGAAACGCAGTTGCCATATTCTTTTTAAGTCCCAGACCAACATGGGACAATTAAATTTGTTAACTGTATAACTAATAAGTACTTTAATTTCAGGATTTCTTGATTTGTATAGAAATGTTCCTAGCAGCGATCGCTCATCACTACAGCTTTTCATACAAACCATATGTTTCACCAGACAATCCGTCACCCTCTTGTTTTGGTTCTTTTCTGGCCATGTGGGATGTGTCTGACGTCAAAAGGGACATATCTGAACATCTTGGAGTTGTTGGTAAGTTAGATGTTGGATTATTTTATATTGACATTAAATAAAATCCAGACTTTATACAAATATCGAGAAGAGACATGTGATAATGTTTCTAAAAAAAATAAAACATGTTTTTCCACTCATTATTATTCTTTATTTTGCATTTTATGCTTATCCACACAGTAAGTGCCTGCTATATTTAATCATGGTAATGTCGAAAACTGGAATATTTAATCAGCTTTCGTCAATAGATGACTACTATTTAAAAAGATATGGCATTGCAATTTAAAAAACGAACCTTTCCTGAGAATATTTGGAGCGGGTCGGCATTAATTAAAAACAACCGGTTTTGTTTTAATGTAAGAATAGAGGTCACACAAACTAGTTGAACGACAGCTCACGCATTCTTCGGTACGAATAGATGGAAGACGCGCGAGCATAGAAGGCTACTATGACTTATATCCAGAGACGTAGGGCTAATAATAGGAATGATGACTGCATTAAAAAAATATAATTCTATTTAGTTCGTCAATTAGATTATACAAAAATACTAGACATATTTTTCGCTTTATCAAATTAACAAAAAATCACAACGATAAAGAGCATCAAAGTTTTGAAGTGGGGGCTTGCGACGTCACTATTTAGTAAAACTTGTACGAAAGCGTGACGTCACGCGCAACTTGAATGCTTTGTATCTTCGTCAATATTTGTTTGACAAATAAATAAAAAAATATGTGTTCGATATTTTTTTATAATTGGACTAAACAGAATTTTTTAGTCACCTTGCCTATTGTGACACAATAAGATTATAATAAATATTTATCATAAACTAACCAGCTTGGTACACCCACCATATGTTGCATTGCCATGTAATACTTGTTAAAAAAGCGTTAAGAAAACGATGGCATATTATTTTATGTATAATCATTGGATTCGATATTTTTTTAGATTTAATCATTGTATCTGAATGGTTCGGGAGTAGTCTTAGGAAACTATACCAAATTTCTTGACATTATTGTTGGTAACTAATCATTTATATTATTATGTTAATATTACAGGGAGTTCATTCAGCCGCAGACTCAGAGGCAAGTCCATGTATCATCTAACTAGGGGTTGCGACGAGAGCTCGAGATTGGTGGCCGAGCCCGCTGGCTCCAGCTCTGCTCCGAACTTGACTGCGACAGAGGAAGAGTTACCGCCTGTCGAAGTCAGGCCCACCACTTACGGGTCCATAGACACCTTTGCTACCTCGACGAATTCCGAATCCGAACCGCTTCTTAGCCCAGACGATCAAAGTTCGACAAAGAATGATCTGACCGTGTAGCTGTGCGCCTGATAACAGTATGACATTGGGATTAACACTGCGCTTTGTGTAAGTAGGTAATATTAAATGGAACTGATGTAGGTAATTACGCCTGACTTTCTGTTGCATGTTAAAAACATTGTTAGTGTGTCCAGTTTCCATGTCAACACATTTTAAAACCCTAAAAAATTATTTTGTTAACAAATTATATATTTGGAATTGAACTTGCTTAAAAAGTGTCCATTGTTCTATATAAATAAATTCTAATAGATAAAAAGTATGAAGACTGACCCCTCAAAGATCTACCTACTATACCTACAATTTTGACAGTTCCGATAAATGAACAGGAACAATGAAATCACATTTAAACATTTTTTTTTATATAGCAAGTGATTTTATATGTAGGTGTGTAGTTTGTGTTGATATTTTTATGATTTTTATGATTTTTCTAAAATTTCATGCATCAGAAATTATCAGTATTTTATTGCATCACAACTTAGCCTGATACAGGTTAATAATATATTTTAAAGTTATTATTGGCACCATTTACCTATTTTGAATAATTTGGTATTTAAGTGCAAAAGAGAATATGACGTGATATTGCATGTATTGCGCCATATACAGGGTAATCGCATAGGTGAGGCAAGGCGATTGTTCCATTAATGTAAACGATAATTAAAATCAATTAACTGATACAAAACTAAGTTGTCTAATGAGTGGAGTGGTTGCATATTATTAAATACGTAAAATAAGTAAAACAACAATTTAACCACTCTGATATAACTTTTCAGCGTATGGTATTTACGTATTATGGCCAATATTGACGATATTATACGCAATGGATATGCTTTTGATTACATTTCGGGACAAATGTAATTGTATGTAGATGAAAAATAATTTATTTCGTTGGGAGTCTGATTATAGTAAAAATAGCTATCATACAACAATGTGTATCACAATTCTGATTATTTACGTAATGCAAACGTTTTAGAAACTGAGCAGTGTGTGTGTATGCGTGTCTTGCCTGATATAATATACTTTTTTTGTCGCGCCTAAAGGTTCACAAAATTAACACATATTCAACGTTAAACGACGCAGTTTTTATTAAGGTATGTCAGTTTAAAGTTATTTATATGTGTTTACGCTGAAGACCTTTTTTATTGCCTTGTATAAGGTACATATTTACATTCCCTGTACCTATTCACAAAATGAATTTGTCTACCAAAGTGTCAGAGTGCTACTAATGTATTTGTAGACGTAAATGCAATAATATACTATTATTTAACATTTAATATCAATTAATTAATATATTTTTTTATTTCTTATGGTCTAAGTATGTACTTAGGTGTAATGTACCTTTATTGTTCATATTGTGATATTAATTTACAATAATAATGAAGATACCACAATGGTATTGTAAATATTGTTAAAATTTAGAAATAAAGTTACTTATTCTTATTATAATATGTGATTTTTATTTTTATGATGTATCAGTAAGTATCCATCCATCGACTTTTTGTAGGATATGAAAATTTTGCATAAAACCTGGGTAAAGCATACCTTCGTATGGTCATAAATCTACCTTACAGGAACGAAGTCATTTAATTGACGCATTGGTTGTCGTTTTCCATTGATTTACAAATTATTTTTATTATTATATTCGAACTGTTAACTTAGTATTCTACAATTTTGTTTCTAACCGACTTAAAAAAAAAGGAGGTTCTCAATTCGACTAAATTTTTTATTTTTTTGCTTCTCTATTGCAAGTTCTGTTACCCTTTGGCAAAGGCCTACTCTAGCCTTTTCCATTTCCATCTATCTTTTGCAAATTTTGGGGCAGAGTTAATGGGGCTTGCTGCCCCTTTGACCCCCTTCGGGGATTATGGGCGTGATGCTATGTTTATTTTATACCAAGTTTTGCCAGCGACCTGGCTCATGTCGTCGGCCCATTTTTTGTGTGGTTTCCCTCTCTTACGTTGGCCTTTTCTCAGATACCACTCTGTTATTGTTTTGCACCATTTTTCTTTACCACTTATACCTAATATGGCCACTTCCACATGAGGCGTCTGGTCGACGACTTTCGTTTTGTATCTTAATAAATACCAGCCTTTATTTTAGCTGATTTCCTTATTACTCCTTTCCATCGCTCTTTGGCAGCTTCTGAGTTTGCTCATACTATTAATTGACTTAGGCCATGTCTGACATCTATACATTTTGTATATGCTACGCAATCGGCCAGCAGTGCTTAACATCCATACATTAGAATGGGGAGTATTACATGTGTTGAATACCTTTGGTAGTTATATATAGTCTTTTATTTGGCATAAGGGAAGTTATGAAAGATATTTCATAACTTCCCTCATGCTCCAGTATTTCTTCCAGCCATTCGCTATTCTCCTTTTTATTTCTTTCATTGTATTTTCTTGGGACGACATTAGCTGGCCTAAATAAATGTATTCTTTCCACATATCTAATCGATGTTGGTTTCTTCTACTTTTTCTCTCTCCATTCGTCATTAATTTAGTCTTTTCTGGGTTTATTTTCAGTCCTACTTTCTCGCTTTCCTTTGGCATGTTGTCATTATTTAAAAATTTTCCGGGTCTCTAAATCTTAAGTGCGTCATTTTTCGACCTTTAATATTCAGACCAAAGTTGTCCCAATGTAAGTAGGCTTCTGAAGAATGTCTCCAACACTGCTGTAAACAGTTTTGGAGATAGGGGATCCCCTTGTCTGACCCCTTTCTGTATGTTGAAGGAGATGCCTTTTCTTTCCAGTTGGATACAGGCCGTGCTGTTCTTGTACACATTCCGAGTTAGTCTTATATAACTCGACTCCTTGTTCGTTTAGAGTTTTCTTTATGTTTGAGTGAATTAAGGCATCAAATGCTTTACTGTAGTCAATATAGCATTTAAATCGGTATTCGCCGTATTTTTACAAATATAGTGAATATTTACACAAATCTTTAAACACAAAAGGGTAAATCAGATGAGAAAATCACTTAAAAATGGTTAATAATTTTATTGTTCATTAATATTAAGTAATACGAGTAAATCAAACTATGATAAACATTTTTTGATATTTGATTAGTGGCCTACATAATATTAAATTACAAATACAAAGTTTGAAACGACATATTGACAACGGTAGATATTATTAACACCATGTTGGCCTTGTGAGGCACATTTTACTTTAGGTACTAAACATAGGAATGTAAGTTAACTCAAGTACCTAGGTAACATAACTCAAGTACCTAGGTACCTAATACGAAATGAAATTATTAATTAGCTTGTCGGTGCGGGAAAACATCTGCAAATTCAACCAACTTTGGATTTGTAACCATGATCCAAAAATTGTCTGGTTCCCCTATCTTAGGGTTACGAAGCTCAGATCGGCAATTGCTTCAATATAATTACCAGACTCGCTAAATCCAAGATCACGGTCTAAACGGACCCCGTCTAAGCACGGGACGTAATGCTAGAAAGATGATGAGGTACCTATACTTATAGCTCCAAGGATATAAAATCACCCGACACCCAAGGGCTAGGATAATATTGCAACATTAAAGCAACATTGCAATGAGGGTTTTTAAAAATAAAAATCCGCTAGGTGGTACGAGCATAGATTTAGGATGTACAAGATACACAATGACGGCTCGGAGACATGACCAAAATAAATTTAAACATGTGTTGGTTGACGTCTATGTGTGGGTTAAAAATAGTGTTGTCAAAGACGCACTTTTACATTATCGACTGATTCAGTTGTATACCTACTAATAGTATAGGTATTTACTTTTTTTAACTTTTGATTAATTTTTGTCATTGATGAAATCAGGAGTTGTTTATATTAGGTAAATCGGAATTAGACGGTAAGAAATCGCATTCTAAACAGTTCTATAAACAATGAGATGGTAAAATGTATTCCTCGTATATTCAGCGTGTAAAAAATGAAAAAAATAGAAATATGTTCTATGATTTATACCTATAAGACAAAAAGACATGACTTTTGCTTTGACTGATGGAATGAAATGAAACAAATTATATATTAGCAACTTTTAATTTGGTGACATTTAGTTATTTAAAAATAATATGTAGTGCAAAAATTTTTTTGTTGTTGTCATTTGCCGTCAAAATGTTTGCTGCAGATAGTGGAGTTCTTATTGGGAGTCCAATCTAGTCTGTCTATATCTCCGCATCCACTAATTACACAATGCTGGGTTGCTTGGAAACCTAGAAAAATTATCAGTTACCTAACTAACAAATTTACGGAGATAATGAGTTCCCAATGTGAATATAATTATATTTCAACATAACTTGGCTAAATAACATTGTATTCATGTCATGATGTCGCTAAAAGACGATTAAGTTTTTATCGATACTCGTGACGTCACCGCTTTGTCAAGCACTAGCGTAACCAAACTATTTACTATTTTACACAATATTTTCCCCAATTCTGTTTATAATCACAATGTATACTTAGAAACATCAATTACAATCAATATACTATTGTAAACATATTTTTCTAAACCGATTACTAGCAACAATTTGACAAAATATGGTTCGAAAAAATCTAATGATAAAATCGTATTTACCTGTGAAAAGTGTATTTATTCGAATTATTCCGTCGTGTAACCTCACAATCGCGTACAGAACAAGTCACCTTAATTGCACATTTAATATTCTCGATTATAATCCAAGGTTTAATACATAAATTCACGAATTTCACTGCGATGTAGAATAGACCGGGACGCTATGGCCTCTTACTCGCAAAAACATTGACATATAGGTACTTCATTCGCTGTCTCTTTTTCTCTCGGGCGGTTTGCATTTCAGCAGGATTTCTCGCTCCCACGCTTTATGTATCTTTGGCGTAGTCAAAAAATTCTAAATCTATGGGTACGAGAGAGTCTCGTGGTCTTATCACTGTCACTATTGGCAGTATTGGCTCATTGTTGACAGAATGTCAGTTTGTTCTGACAACTAACCAATGAGGAGTGACAAGACCGCACGTCACAGTTACGCCTTTTTTTGGATGTGTTAATTCAAAAAACCCTCATTGCAAGATTATTAATAACGGGCCCATTATCTATGTGTGAGACAGCTGGACTAATAAATTGTCTTTATACCTACTTAGTGTACCATAATAAAAATTATATATAAATATAAAATTACGACCATGGTCCCGATTTTCTTCTTATATACATATCTATATATATTTACTCTAAAAAGTGACTACCGATATTCATACCATTTTTGGAAAGTTGATATCACAGGATATTTAAGTACCACTTACATACATAATATTTTTATGCATAATAATATTGATATGTGATCAGAAAAAAGGTGACAAAATTTATAATACCTACATACCTAAGTGAATGATGTACCAATAGGTACAACAAAATTGTTAATACTTAACACGGACTAGTAAAAAAGAAGGACTCCGCGCTACTAACTAGGCGTTGAAGCTCCTCAGGCGCTCCAACTTGACACGCAACTTACGTCACATATTGACATAATGTGCTCCAAATGACAGATATCCAATACTTGGTATCCATAAGTATCTCACTCACACACACACATGCTTAAAAGTGGCTTCACGCTATAGTATGACAATGTGGAGTCCTTCTTTTTTTACTAGTTCGTGATTCATAAGTGAAATATGAATTCATTGGTATTTCACCAAAAAGTGATGATTCTTATGTTATTTGAAAAATAAAGGGAATTAATTTATTATACATACAAGGGTATAGTAAAGTATAGGTACTTTTACTTAATTATGTAAAAGTTGCATTTTAAATTCAGGACTAATATCGAAAATTATGCATTATTTCACATAGGACCCATAATAATTACTAGTGAGAACTGCTCTTAATAGCCAGTGCTGCTGTTCTATTTATCACCCACAGAGCTACTATTAGCTGCGACCTCTACCACATTTTATGAGCCCTTCTCTTACTAGACATAAGTTTTTAAACTTTGGTCATATATTTCACATAGTATTATCATCATACACTAAATTAAAATGACATACATAATATGCTATGTCTGCTAATACTTTTATGCAGTAAATTTCAAATATTTAAAACTATTTGAATAGTTCCATTGATTCATCTTCTAAATAATTCGTAATTTTAATTTCGCTTCTAGTTTTATTAAAGTTTTGTAGTGCATTTAGGCCAGCCTTTAAACTATTCATTTCTATTTTATTCCATAGTGTGCCCATTGTCAAATAATAGAAGCACAATCCTGTCATGATTATTTTAATAACATCATAAATTATTTTGTTAGGCCAAAAGCCAACAGTACCTAATAGGAACATAAATAGTAGGCTACCTGTAGTAAGGAAAAGCTTCTTTGATTTTGTAATAGTGTCCATAGCTTCTTCACAGACTTTAATGGCTTGAGCTACTGTGGCATCAAAGGCACTGTCTTTACTGTATTGCCGCTGACTCAGTTTTGATTCAGTTGCCTTAATTTTCAACTCCAACATTACTGCATTGTGGTCAGAATAGGAGAATGGTTGATCAGGAACTCTCTCTTCCAATGGATTTCCAAAGTTTATCACTTCAGCCTGTAATTGATAAAAAATATAAGTATGTAACATTTAAATAGTTAAAAGAGGCGGTCTACCGGGCCTCTGGTCCTGGGGGGCCTCATAATTTCTCCAAGTTCCTGTAATCTATTTTAAACAGTAGACCCCCCCTGCCACAAAGGAAGGTGCCAGAAAATGCTACCTAATCCTCTGGAGATATAAAAATGTATGGTGGGATTGTTTCTCTTTTATAGGTCTACGAATATGTCCACAATGGTAAAATATGTCTATCTTTTATGGATAACTTACAATACTCTTTCTAAGTTTAAAAAAATGATCACAAATAATGTGGTATTTTCAGAAGCTATTTAGACGGTAAAGTATTAATCCTTATCAAATTAAATATGTAAGTCACTTTAAGCATTTCATACACATTATAATAGCCTTTTACACCATACAGTTTTAATTAATATGTAACGACTTTCGAAGGCGGGGCGGGCCGCTAGTTTATAAGTAGCAATCACTAAAATAATATATACCTTCCATGAGGGACTGACATGGAATAAGATATGGTCAATTCTCTTCCCTTCAGGTGATGTCTGGGCTAGTTTACGGTCAGTATAGCTGTTATTTGCATTGTCACATGTTCCTGTCGCCTTACGAACCTTTGGGTTTCTATCCTCACAGGGCAAGTCATATGGATCTACTAAAGAAGGCAGTTGTGTAATTATTCTGAAAATAAATTTTTGCATCATAATGTAAATTTATTTAAACTATGTCATCATTCTTTATAATCTTATTCTGTTTAAGAGATATAGAAATTACCTATATGATAAGTCACCAGGTCCAGTATTTAGATCGCCTGCAAGAATAGATACATCTGCTGGCGATTTGGTAAGGCTCACAAGCTCAGCCGTGGAATAAGCTTGCAATACTCTATGTGCCAAGTACATGTCATCTTCATGATATTCAGCATGTAACTGAAATAGAATAATAATTTCATTTTATTTGTCTTACTGTGTATATTAGAGTTAATGATTCTGTAATGCAATTGAGTTTGTGAAATTTTTGGCAAAATTAAAGCTACTTACATGTGTACAATAAACATTAATAAGTCTATCGCCACATTTGATGCGGCAAAGCCCAACGCCTTTGCCTCCAAACCAATCTCCATGGTGGATTTTGTGAATGTAACCATTTAAGGGCCATTGATGAAAGAATACATCTTGAATCACCCATTTAGAAAATACACATAATCCTGATCCTAAGACACCACTGCAAATAAAATAATAGTAAGTAATAATATGGCTGCTGTGATCAATATCGGCTAGGTTAGGTTACAAAACATTTTATCCTAGCGGGATGCGCAACCCTAGGTTTCATGGCTAGGGTCTCTGACCACTCGACCGACGGGCCTGTCATAACTTGAAAGTTTAATGCATGTTGACAGTCATTATTGTTTATTACATATTTTCTACATATATAGTTTTAAAAGCTATTATTGAATTTTAGAAAGCACACCCTTGGTAAAATACTGTCACTTAATTAAAATGCAATTTTCAGGAGATGCATTTAAAACTTTGAAATCTAATAATAATATAATAATAATAAAGCCTTTATTTGTCCTTAATACATAGTTAACATAAAGTACACTGTTTTTTTTTTTTAATTACTTTTTATTCAAGGACCTCTTCTTGAGTAAAGGCCTCCTCCATTTTACTTCACAGTATTCTGTCTTTGGCTTTTTCTGCCCAGTTGTTTCCTGCTGTCTTTTTGATATTATCAAGCCATTTATCGGGGGGTCTACCTTGCTTCCTTTTTCCAATTGTACTCATACGAGCAACGTGACCTGACCATTTCCATTTTAGTTTTTTACAGTGGACTAGAGCATCTATTACCTTTGTTCGCCTTCTTATGTCTGTATGTGTGTATAATCTTTAGAGAATAGCTTATACAACATCATCAACTACTACCTATAAAAGAAACACTATCGCACAAAGTAAAGGGGTGCTCTAAGATTCTAACATTAACTCATTTTTGCAATGTTTGCATACGTGACAGTGTTGCACAGAGGGTGCAATATATTGAATTTTAACTGTATTCTTACCTGTAAAAGTAGTATGAATATGGTAAAACATTTTTTAAATTTTCTTTTAAAAATAAGTAGTCTCCTTCACTCCAAACTTCTTGTAGACAAACTAAAGTGTGAGAACTTTCAATTAAATATTTGGCTATTGCATGAAATCTTTCTTTGCGGTTCTTAGATACGACAGGAATGCCCCTAGAATAGAAAAAAATAATTTTAACTTAGGTAAATTAATCAATTAAATCAACTGAATATGGACTGATAAGGTTTAACAGTTTGTTTAGAAGAGAATAATCGGTCAAATATATTATAACTTACATTACGTGAAATGTGGTAACTACTACTACTTCGAATTCTAATTATTGTAATTTTATTACACCTTATCTTTTGTAAGTCAATTAAGATAAAGAACCAACTACAAAGTAATGTGAAAAAAACTTTTTCAATAACAAATAATAACATGGTTTAGACGAACTTACCAGCAGTTCAAAGTGAAAATGTTAAGTGTGAATTCCATATTTTTTATAATTTTACTGCTTTGCTAATAAAACTATTTTTAATTAATGTATCCGACCGAGATTATTCAAAAGCAATTTTGGTTAGATTGGAGCATTACTCGTCTGTGGATTGGAGCAATATTGTCGCAGCTGATGACACGAAACTAATGACATTTTACTTTTTATAATTAGTATGTCTACCAAGGAATGTAAAAACATTCCTGTCACTATTATAGATGCTCTAAGATGCTCCACGTGCCAAAAAAAATATTAAATTAGTGTTATTGTCACTGTCATTGGCATATGTCAGAACTGTTTTATTAGTTGTACTGTACTGTAGTTCTGTGGTACAAGCGATGTCAAAGTTTTGTTGACCAAAAGTTAACTTTTTAGAATTAAACTTACTTTATTCACTTTGTACACATTTGCTTTTGCAATAACTGTAATTGATAACTACCCTGATAAAAGTTTGAGCAGTGGAATGGGAAAATCAACGCAGGTTGATGGCGATAACAACAATCCAACTTCGCCAGATTCTGACCCAACAAAGTTATTAGAAGCTGCTTTGCTGCAGATGGATGGAATTATAGCCGGTAAGTAGATATTCCATTTTTTAAACTAATATTTGGTTGTCTTTATAACTACATACACTTTGATTATTGTATAATATGTTCGTTATGGTCTACTGATTATTGAGGTCTTCATTTCCTCATACTATTGACTTATGTTCAATACAGCCAGCAAGTATCTGAGTATCCTGTATTTATTAAGAATAAGAAAAACAAATTTTAAGTTTTAATGAAATATTTTAGAATGAGAAGGCACTAGCCTTCTGATTCATAAAGTATGAATAGGAAGGTATATTGCAATCAGTGCCGTCTTTAACCAATTCGAGGTACTAGGCATGTGCCCAGTATGCCCAGGGGCCAGTGCAATTGATAATACTTCACAGAAATTGGAATAACCCAATTTTAATGAAGTGCAAATTAACCTTATTGTAATTTTAAAGAGTTCTGAGTGAACACCACTTAAAATGTACCATTTTGACAATTAATCAAGAAGTTGTTAATTTTTGATAATGAAGGGTTATATATCAAAATCTCACCATCATCAATGATGGTAAGAGCAAATTGTTAACATAACATCGTTAGATTTTCAATTAAAACCTTGTATAAAATTAAATTTTTAAATATAAAAGTTATTGTTTGAAACTCCTTTTAGTACTTGCATACCAGGTTCAAACTTTATTGCAGTTATACTCCAAGACATTACAACACATACTATTAAGATAAAATAAAAGAATCAGCTATAATAGCTTTTTTCTCTTATAATATCATAAATATTATGAAAGACTATAAATAGAGTTATTTAACCCATTACAGCATAAAGTTTGTTAATGAAGTAAATAAAGGTTTCATGTTATATAATAGTCAATTGGGGTTACATGGAAGACATAATAAGCTAAATATAGAACACTTTACTTATAGTTTCGATTTTATGAACCGTCCGATATATCGGACGCTATGCATAGCGTACCAATGCATTCCTATAAAGAAGACTTATGTGACATAAATAACACAGATGAATAAGCAGCAAAGTTTATTAGAACATCTTACACAAATACATTATTGAATATGGTAGTCCATAAAGCACTTAGGGTGAAGTCCTATGTCACATTTCACACATATAAATTTAGCCTTTCCTCCGCATTTATTTACACACCGGCGTTCTGTGCTTATGGGTACAATCCAGTGACCTTTACCATCATACCGGGTGTTAGATAAAGGTTTAGCTGGCTTTTGTCCTTGATGGGATGGATTTCCATGTGTTGTCAGCAAGCTGCGAGCAACATACCTTGTAAAAGCAAATAGGGATTCCGTCTTTTTATTACATTACTTTTTTTCTCGCAAGTAGCCAACTGTTCACAATGGATACTTTTTCTAGATAGTAGGAAAAAATTGGCCACAACCATTTTCTAATACGCATTCTTGTACGAAGGTTCGCTACAGCTTGATCACATTTATCCACACCACCCATGTGCTTATTGTAGCTTGCTACCAGTGAAGGTTGGGGGATTGCAACTTTGGCCTTCTTTTCATTGCGTATAGATTTGTTTGATACACAATGTGCTTTACTAAATCTTTGTGAAAATAGAACTTGAAGTACTTCTTGGGAAGTTGATTGTGATCTAAATTCTGGGCATGTAAAGTCAGTAATTGTTTTTTCCATAGCGTCGTCCTTTTCTTCTTAGCTTGACCTTTATTTGGCGGGATTTTGCGCGCTTGTAGAGAAGAAAGTGGCTCGTTATCTTCATCATCGCTTTCCTCACTTGATAATGAAGACGGCAATAGTGGTTCATCCGCATTCGTTGATGAGATGGTTGATGACGCATCATCTCTCGTTGGTCGTAAACGTTGTAACTCACATCTACTTTGTAGCAAGTTGCGGCCCAAGTGGTTCAGATTGGCACCATGTTCATCGTCTGAAGCATCACTGTCCTTATCCGTAGCCTGTTCACTCCGTTCGATAGGTGGTTCTACTTAAATAAGGTTTTCTCCAGTGTCACTATCATTTTCGTTTTCCAAAGCCAACAAAATTTCATGCACCTTCAAGCTGTAAAAAGCAACAAGAAAACCACACCTTAGTGCCCGCCATGCATAGCGTCCGATATATCGGACGGCATTCAAATCTTGCTGATAAGATGCAAAGTAGCAATATTCATAAGCAAAAGAAGTATTATTTACGTAGCTAGATAATATTTGAATAAACAGAACTAGTTTTATTTTTTCTATCTATAAAAAAACACGAGAAAAATTAAATAATGCTTACCACTTTTTCACACAGCTGTGATTTTGCTCCGCCATTTTTGGAAAAGAAACAATTGACAATATTTTTTTTATTTTTATTTCCACGCGATGTTGGCAGATACAAAAACATGTATTTAACTTTCATTCGGAAACATATATCTGTCAAATATGATTAGATTTATTATTCAAATGGCTAATTATATTGCGTTCGATTTATCGGACGTTATGCTGTAATGGGTTAATGTTGAAATTATTGATTTTTTTATTTCTCAAGTTTATGGTTTAAACTTATTGGCTTAAGTTGTACAAAAATAACAAATTAACTATGACCTTTCACAGTGGGAGGTTATTAGCGCACCATGAATGCCCATCAATCAATAACTGTACTGTGGAGCCGGATCAAAATATTTTGTTTCGCCTATTTCTAATGTATAATACTTATTAATATGCTTGTTACAGCCTGTTTTCTATAAATAAAGTACATATTTTGGTCTTCACTAAAACTGAGATATTGGTAGATAGTATGTTTTCTTATCACAAGTGACGTCAAAAAAAATACTTACACAAATCTCTTAGGTTTTCAACCTAATAGTTATCTAAATTTAAAATGGCTAGTATGTCTATGTTAGATGATTTAGCAGCAAATTGTATTTTATGATCTAAACCAACGGTCAGCAACAGGCGGACCGTAGGTCGAAAGGTCGAACTTCGGACCGCCAAATATTGTTATGTACCAAGTATAAATTAATACCTGGAGTAATAAATAAATCCTCTCTAAAACCACACTATAAAAAGCTGGTTTAAGACCATCGGTGTAGTTTTTCACGTTAATTTTATGTCTAGTAGGTTTATAATTCAGAATTTGATTTGAAACCATAATAATAAATAGGCAGCACCTAATAATTATCAGTTGTTTATTTTATGGATATTATTATAATTTTCCCACAGTATCCGGACCCCACCTAAAACTACTTGCCAACCCCTGATCTAAACATATATGGTGTAATGTTTAAATGTCTATTTCAAGAACTTATTGAGACACATCATGTGTCTATGAAACTTAACAACCATAGAAATTAATATAAAGTAATATTAGTTTGTAATTAAAATTGTTCTAGCTTTTATAAAATAATTTCTCTAAATTATTTTACATGTCAAAAAATATGGAATACCAAACTGAAAACCCCTTTGTAATAATTCTTCTTCCCAGTAAAATATCATTTTGTAATGATTGCCACATACTTGCTTTGTAATATCTTAATTTTGCCTAGTTCCAATCATGCCTGGATTAAATTCTGAATCTGAAATTTTTTATGTCACTCAACAATTTGTATGTAGTATTTTTATATTAAACGACATATTAACATAAAGATACTTAGTAGCAAAATCTTGATATAATGGTATGATTCACTAGCAACCTTAGTCATTATAATTATATAATTGTCATAAACTATACATTTTTCCTGCTCCATTCGAAACTTATTTGTTGAGTTACATTTTGCAACTGTAGTGTCCAGTACAAATTTAAAGATATTACAAATTAAGTTTAAATCTTTTGATGAATACCAATACGAAATCGTATTGGTATGGAATTGAAAAGCTCCTTTAACTTCCAACCACAGCAGTAGGCATAATTTATCTCGTAAATACTACGTCGCAAACAACGTCTCGCGAAGTAAGTCATGTGGCTATTAGGGATGTAGTTCCCGCGGGAGGGTGCAATCTGTTGAGCGGAGGGTGCCGGCGCCAGTCCGCCGTCGCCCGCTGCCCGTGCGGACGCGTACGACCCTCGGGGGTGCGCGCCCTACAAGTACCCGCAAGTATTTGTCGTTCTACCGTGCTGGCAATACGGTATATTCTACTAGTCGCGAAGTAAATTATGAGTCTACTAAGAAGTCACATTATATTTTAGTATTAATTGCGTAGTGTAATAATAACCAACATCAAATATTGTATAAAAGAAAGTAAGAAGCTAGTTCTTTAGAAGTATATTTAAGTTGAATGTGATTTTCAACTTGATTTATTTACAATAAAAACACTTTGTCATTACAGTTCATACATTCATTCATAATAATAAAGTATAAACTTGGTAACATCTTCTTGAACATGTTAACAATGTGCTAACATTATTGAACGATCAGACTCAGTAGTGTGTGATAAAATATGCCTTTTGAAGATATATTTATTATGATGAATTGAATATCCAGAGCTGCTCGAATCTAATTTTTTTTCTTCGAAGCTCATGCTGAATAACATTATATCACCTCAATATCAGACAATACTCAGAAACTTGCCAAAATAAATTTATTATAGCGGCATTAACTTCTTTTAATGCGAATAGCGAGTTTTAATAATAAATATTTCCCCAGCGTTCTCTCTAAAAATGAACAAGGGAATGTAATCACAGTTGGGTTGCGTCGAGATTAAATTTGAAGGCGTTGCTTATCGCGGCCTTTTCATTCTCCAAATATTTGTAGGCTTTGTCCTCTTTTATGGTGACATAATTTGCAATCCGGAATTAACAGTCTCAGTTGCTTCTTTTATATCGCTGTGTTTGTTGGCGTCGATTTTTAGTAGAAATGCGTATGCGATATAAATCTCTAACATTAGACTTTGACTTTGACTTTGACTTTGACATTATCGGATGTATGTCATGATTTTATGACTAATTGGACTTAAAAATCGTGGTGGTCACGTTTTGTGACCAATTTTCAGATAGTTCATATGACTTTGGTCGTCTTGATTTGCAACTTGTATGTGTAGGTATAAGTACCTCATTAATACCTACCTCATTAATAAAGACCAAAATAATCAAATTGTAATTTTTATTTCCTGAAAGTTACTCTCCTTCGCAATATGGAATTTTGACACAAATCTTAAGAACCATTACCTACTTTTACTTGCCAAGAAACTTACTTATTTTCCTGTTTAACAAATGAACTAAGCTGTAGCTTGACGGGTCTCATTTACTCTTCACAAAGTCCAGAACGAGACGGTTTCGTAATTAGTATTCCCGTGGCGTAGGGTCGGGCTGCTGTAGTTTGTCTCTGTTGTATGCTCAACAGGTACGTATTTTTCACACGGTATTCTCATTAGTAGCCCGCCTGACCCCTGTCTCGCCCGGCGCACCACCCTTGTCCAACAACAGGGTGGATAAGCCAGATGAGCCACCTATTATGTTGCAGGAAGTCTCGCAATAATCCAGGAAGCTATGCGATCCAATATCGGGCGGCTTTAAATTAAATATGTGCTCAACTGTGAGGCGAGGCAAATCTGAGGCCTGATCTACATGTGACTGAGCTTATTTCAGCGGTTTTCTGAATCGTCGTCTCTATTCTTCGGTATTGATTTGCTTAAGCATGTAGCATTTAATTGTAGTGAGAAAAATACTTAACAAATAATACCTAGATATCTTTGCAGATAAACAAGTCATATTTATTTATTTTTGAAAATTCAATTGTGGATGTGAAGTAATAAGCTATTGTTTACAATATTCTTAATTTGCATAGTCTGTAGACAAGTATGTTAAATACAAAATAGGAAATAAAAAAACTAAACTTCTTAAGTAAATTATATACATTGATGTTGGGTTCCCAAAATAGGTCATATGTAGGCGCGGTAGGACATTTACCGTGTAATAGTCCTCGTTAGGACCGTTCAGTGCAAATGTGTGCGTCGGCGAAGTGAGTTGAGTGTCCACCATGCCTGGCTGCTGGCACTTGCCGGAGCACGTGACCCGCTGGTGGCTCCTGGACGTGTGCAGCGAGCGGCTGTTTGGCGGTACCGATGCGCCCGACTCACAGATACCAACGCGTATGTCCACTATAAACAAACAAATTTTAGTTTCAACTATAGTGTATACTAGTTTCTGCTCGCGGCTTCGCACGCAATACATCGATAAAACATACCCTATGTTCTTCGGATGTATGAGCTATAGTATTGTTAAGTTATATTAAAATCCATTAGTTGCATTCAGTACCTAGTTTTTATGTGAAAGAGTAACAAACATCCACACATACATCCGTCTATACAAACTTTCATGTTTATCATAATTAATAGATAAGACATACCATCACGCCTACAAAATGCAGTAAGCTTACAAAATGGATTTCATATTATATTTCATATTTTAAAATATAGATTATAGATATTGTCTAATTGGTAATATAGCAAAATAACGTAAAATCCAATTGACATTAAGTAGCATTACCCAAAGCCTTTTTATAATTTGGATATGTTTACTTGAGTATGTAATATAATAATATAATAGTATGTAATATAAATAGCAATATAAATAATAAAGTAAATACTATTGCCCGTCAGTTTATTTGATTCATATGACTTATAAAAAATATAAAACGTGCAAAAGAAGTAGGCCAAATATTTACTCCTTCAAAAAGTTTACTTAGCAACTCGTCCACTTTCTGTTGTTGACTTACCCCGGTGGATCAACAAATTTAAAATTTATTTTGACGTCCGTAATGAAATTTCAACACCTTCAATGACCCTGTGTGGATTCTCATCTCATTGTCGAGTCAATCACAGTTTCTGAAGATCTGAGCCAAATTGTAATTTGGTTTATCCTAATACCATAAATACAGTGGTTTAACGAAAACTAATCATCATTCCGTCATCCAGATATAACCTCATTTATACTATTCCCATCGAACAATAAAGACCTTTTACTACTGATACCTCTTTCTCCAAAGAAAAAGTAATTACTTACTTTCAAAGCGACCGGACCCTTCGAATGACTTGCACCTAATGTTTGCTGAACATTTATTTTGTTCGTCCGTGCGTATTTGTTTTGTGTTTTTTAGGACGCACGCCCCTATAGCTCAGGTGAAGGATTATACGGAGGGAAACACTACTACTTGACTTGAGAAGAACGTCAGTAGTTACGTAATTCGAGTTTATAGTAGAATTGCTGTGGTACCCATTAGTATCTTAATGTTTCTTACATGTTAATTGGCTTTTTTTGTCAGATTAGTAAGTTACGTACCTACACTATTCTGTAAAAGCGTGTATGATTGTCTTTGAGCTTTAGCTGCCCTATTTTATTATTTTCCCACATTAGTCAAGATTCTGTTGTCGTGATATCGTCTCCATTGAGTTTACTTTGTTACAATGTTAATAAAAGCGTACCTAGTCAGGGAACCACGCGAACATGAGACTAATAGGCCAAGTCCCTGTTAAGAAAACGCTTATGCAATGTCCTCTAGTTAGTTGTGGCCTTGTTAATTCCGCATAGCATGCATATTGCTCCCTTCTCCGTATTTACAAAAAAAAAAAACAGAACTAAATGCGTTACCCTAATAAATGAGTAAAAATAACGGTCCTTCATTCATTTTTGCCAACCCGCAGCAGGCACGGCTCGAATCTCTTCGAAATTACTCCACTCGCGCAAATTGCGCGGGGACCGAGTGAATTGCATCCGCCTAGGAACAATGACGCTTTCGCTACGGGCACAAAAGGAAAAATCCTCATCATTTTACCCTTCGTTATAAACTGTATCACGTGGCAACGTCTGTCAACTTACTTTAAGAAAGATTTTGCTTATATAACACGTTGAAATACTTTTTCAGATGTAAAAATGTTTTTCGGGATAATATTGCGTTGTTATCATATTATGATATAGTGTGTGTTTTTAGTATTTTGTATGGATTAGTCTGGTTCTTCTGTTTAAACCTTAGGAAGGTCAGATGGTAGACGCTTCTTTTCTCTTCTTGTTTAGGTACACTGAAATAAGCCCAATTTCCTGTTCATAGTAGAACCTCCCTCCATAGCCCCGGTTTTAGTTTCCCTTTTTCGCAATAGTCCTGCATTAGCCGGATGTCGCCTTTGAGTGTATGTTTTATACTGCAACTAAGGGCAACACCCGGCCGGTGTTCCATCACACATTTAGATCAAACTCTCAAAAGGCCTCTACATGTTGTACCCATGTCCCCATGCAAGCCTTAAAGGCCCGGGCTTGTCCCGTGATTGTGCCGAGAGACATAATATAATAATAAATAAATTCTCCGGACTGACACACCGATTCCTTAGTCCCAAGAAGAAGAGAAAAATAAGAAAAATAAGGAGTCTAACTGATATTGAAACGGCAAGGTTGGTATATTTCAGTTACTTTCACAGTGTGATGTCATATGGTCTGCTGCTGTGGGGATCTGCGGCCGATATTCAAGCCATTTTTATATTGCAGAAAAGAGCCATCAGGGCCATATACGGCCTCAGACCACGTGATTCACTTAGAGAAATATTTAAGGAAATCAATATTTTAACAATAGCCTCGCAGTTCATTCTGGACTGTATCATGTATGTGTACAAAAGCATACACATGTTTGCTAAAAAATCAGATACACATACTTTTAACACTAGGAATAAACACAAGCTTGCTGTTCCAAGTTATAGACTTCCTAAGAGTGGTAATTCTTTTATTGGTCTAAGTATCAAAATGTTTAATAAGCTGCCACAAAGTCTCACTGATCTACCTGAGCATAAGTTTAAATTATATATTAAAACTTGTTTGATTAAAAAGGGCTACTATAAGGTAGAAGATTATTTAAATGATAAGAATATATGGCCAGTCGCATAATGGGCTGTTCGTCTGCACTGATAGATTTAAATTGACAAAAAAAAATTATTGTAACTACATAATAGCTATTAAGTCTTGGCATTTAAAAGAGTAACTATCGAGTTTCTTGCCGGTTTCTTCTCGGTAGAATCTGCTGTTTGAACCGGTTTATATTTATATTTATTTTGTTCTGACGATTTATAAGTGCTTTTTGTAAGCCTATATAAATAAAGATCATTTCATTTCATTTCATTTCCAAACTAAGCTAATGCTTGTGCTATGGATACTAGGTGAACGGATAGACATACTTAAACATCCATGACTCGAGGACTAAATGCCCATGTTCATCACACGAAACATTTGCCCCTAGCGGGATTCGAACCCGCGACCCTCGGTTTTGTGGCCGGGGTCTCTGACCACTCGACCATCGAGCCAGTCGAATATGAACGTACTTAATAAAAAGCTAGGTGCATTATGTTTATCCATGATGTGAAAAAAAAAACCGGTTGTGCACAACCGTTTTTTCCATACATGCATGGACGGTTTTCACTAGTTTTGCTGTTATAAGACAACAGCAAAACTAGTGATAAAATACAATTGATTTCTTTTTATCCCTTCATTTCCCACATAGAATTGATTCATTAATGTGTTTGCTATTCAGCGGTAAGGGTTAATCGCTTGGGGATGCTCTTTGGTTTCAGTTTAAAGGGCCACTTAATATTGTATTGCGTTAACATCCTTACATAATCCTCATATCCATAAGTATATAATAATAACACCACAAAGCAGAGAATATGGATCTATAGCTATGTACATACAAGCATACTTATAATTTCCGTTATCCCGAATGGGACACTTTCCCTAAATGGTGTCTCTTTTCACTGTATCTCTAGCTAGGCAAAATAGTACCTGGTCAACCGTCCCGTTGAGATCGAATAACAACACAGCATAACATTCGCTTCCGTAAAATAACACCTGCGATTGATATCAATTTCTTATTATCGATTACATACCTTGCACAATTACATCGCACTCAGTTGACATTGATTCGCGAGCCCGTAAGCACCGTTTGTTATCTGGTGTAAATATTTGATTGTGTAAAAAAAAAACTGGCATCTGATTGTTGGTCAGCGCCTGTATATGGAAGTGTTCACGACTTCTAAACCCGGTGTTTAGCTACTAACAACAACGCGTATTGCAAGGGCCGGTCAGGGAATGTGCGCGAGTCTCACCGACGCGGCCGGCCGCCCCGGGCGAACGGGAGTCGGCGCACGCTACAAGCCAGCCCGTTTAACAGCGTTAAACAATCCCGTAAACGCGTGACGCCTCCTTACTAAGCAGATCAGATGCGACTGCATGAAGCAACGATCAATGCTTAGTAAGTGTCGTCACGCCAGAAGAGATCACTTCCAATTGGAATGGAATGGGGCTTCCTTATATACTAAGCTGTGCAAAAACTTTTGATATCGCGTTGCAGGACTTTTGCCAATCTCTCCTCCATTTTTTACTTTTTATATTTTTTTCTAAGTTAGAAATAAAGGTATATCTATTGTGTGTGATACGTATGAAAATCATAAATAATTTCATAAGGGAAGTCAAGTAAAATATTATTTTCCCTCGTTTTCATTTATTTCACGCATACAGCGGCATCTAGCGGGGTTCAGGATTACTAAAGATTGGTTTCATTGTTCATTTTACTCGGTGCTCGGTGATGCTTGTTGGTGACTCTATGTGTTTGGTTAAATATGTATGTGATCGTGAATTACTCATGAAGTATTTGAATACCTACATTATATATTGAGGAAGACAAAAAAAAAATCCTTATTAAAAATTATACTATGTTATTGAGTGGACGAAAACTTGGATTTCGCTCGAATCGGTCGGTGTTCTTGACTAACTTCCATAATTTAGTAGAACGCTCCTTAAGTTTTAACTTCGCTTACTGCAGTTGTTGTTAATGATTTCGGTTTTATGTAGCCATTGGAACCGAAATGCCAAATGGTGCGCACCCACTCAAAGCGGTTATTAAGTTTAAGGCTCCATTTATTCTTTTGTTTGCGAAATGTAGCATTTTACAATGTCATGTTGAATGCTTTGGCAGCAATGTTATCAGTGTTCCTGTATACGTTGGCTGATTAATAAATATTGTTCGATTTTCAGCTTATTGTATAAAGGTAGGTACTACGCAATGACTGAAAGTGAAAGCTTAACTTGTTTACTGAGCCTTAAATTCGTTTATCTACTCGGAACCCACCGCCTGAAACTTGAAAGGCTTCCGCTCTGTCACTCCCAATATCCTTAACCCATGCCTCACTTATTTCTCAATTTTGTCTGCCGTTGTTGCCTAGTTACCCAATAAGTTGTCCATATTTAGTAAAGAGGTAACAATTGGCCTGTTTTTTTTAATATAATTCGATGACAAACATCTCTCGATTAGATGCATGACATTTGAAATGAATTTCCATTATACATATAGTAGAGTACTATTGACATATAATAATTAACTATTTCTAATAAAAAAGCCACGGGCACAATACAGCGCTATTACATAATAGTAGTAGATGTACGACTTATTCTCATTACCTACTTGTGAAAAACCAGTCGAGTTTCACCTGTTGATATTTGTAAATGTTGGTTATTTTATATCAGCGGTTCTCAAACATTTTGGCTACGGAATCCGTTTGAAAAGCGGAGTATTTGATAGAACCCTAGAATATTCAAACACCGATTCATTTGTAATTCCCGCGTGTCGTAGATACATAATATTGAATATTGGAGCTCATGGAGCCTTATTTAGAATTCTATTATTTATGATCAGTGCCTATTTTCATGGACCCCCCAGAAAGGCTTCGCGGAGCCCCAGGGTACCGCGGAACACACTTTGAGTATATCTGTTCTATATCAATGGCTCCTAAGTTCTAATCAAACCTTCGAGTTTGGGTAATTCTGATTTTTTTTTCACTTTCTCCTATAATCTGGTGGTAAATAACATCTGGTGGAAATTTCTAAAAAAGGATTCTAGAAGTGAAATGTTTGAATCACTTAACAGATATTTTTTTTGTTCTGTGGTTTGAATACTGACACTGTTCAAAATGTAAAGATTACGAGTTAGGACTTGTTTGTTTTGACTTTTATGATTCTCATCGAATGAACGAAATACCTACAAATGAACAACACATCGTATGTGTTTCGTGCAGTTCACCGAATGAATATTAGACCGTAGCACCATTGACATTATGTGCATTATGTTTGGGACGCGGTTTAGGGTTCAAAACCCTAGGTATGGTGTTGGTGAGATTGCTTTAATGCTTGTTGTGTTGCAGAGGCGGGCGGCGCCGGGCCGGGCGGGACGGCGGGCACCGGCACTGGGCGGGCGGCGCGCGCGCGGGCCCTCGAGCTCGCGCAGCAGCTGGCCAGCTCGCTGCAGCACGCCATCCCACCGCCCCCGCGACCAGACTTCACCACAGCCAGTGCCATCCTGCGCTGGCTCCAGCAGAACAATAACTCCGTTGCACTTGTAAGTTTATCTACATATATACGTATTCTAAGTAGAAAACTAGTGTCCGACCGAAAATGGTTTTTCAGCCGAAAACGAAGCTTGGCTTTAGTCTCATTTTCGACCGAAACCGAAAATGTTTTAGACATTAAAAATTTTAGATATTAAATGAATTATTAATGGAAGATATTTCCGATGTATAATGAAATAAAATAATGAAATATTGTGTTCTTTCTAATCAAATGTACGCTTTAAAAATAAATGAAATACCCACGATAATACTATTAGAGGACAAAAATGTTCGTGTATTTCTTGCTGTACCTATTGATTGATTATATTAAAATATATTACAAACAATATAATTTTGTACTACGATAATCAACATTAAAATCAACTAAACTTTGTCAAAAATCAACGTTGTTAAACTAAACAATAGAAACCATATACATCTGAAATGAAAATAACGAAACACGTATTCTTTTAGCTTTTCTTACTACTTATAAGTAAATGAGATCTTTCTAACTAATAACTAAACTTCATGCCACTTCCCTAGCGGGGTAGGCAGAGAGAACCGAACGCCATATGGCACGATCCTTACACACCTCACTTGCTTCTTCAACATTCATGATCCTTTCATACAAGCTCTACGGTTTTTATGACTCCTAACATCACCTTCTATTAACACACGACCAATCTGGCACATGAGCCTGGGCCTTCCGCGACTCCTACGTCCTTCCACTTTCGCATTGTATATCTGTTTAGTCAATCTTTCGTCATCTATTCTTTATACAATATGTACAATTTCATTCACCTGTTTTAACACTACATTATCAACCGTTATCCTTGTTTCCGTTCTGGTTTCTTCTCTTTTACTTAACTTTCATAAATTAGATCTCTCTTATATATTTGGCACTTCATGATTTAAAAAATAATCAATCGTGACAAAAATGCGATGATCTATGAGCAAACAAATGACTAATTAATTAGGTATATTTAACTTATTATGTTATTAAACTAATACTATGATTAACCACCTTTTAAATCAGCTAAACGTTGTCAAAAAACAATATTATTAAAGTAAACTAAATAGATCCCTTGATTGAATTCTCATAAATGTTCAATTAACATAACGATAACGATATTTACAGACCTCTAATATTCGGCTTGGCCGAAGCTTCGGCTGGTTTATAGCCGAAGACGAAAATATAGCGCAAGATCCATTATTTGGCCGAAAATTAAAATCCTCAAAAAATCGACAATGTGCAAGTGCCATCCATCTCTTGCCTCGGTAACCGCTTAGGTCAGCTGTATCATTGTGGTATAACAAAGACACGCCTTATTTTAGGCTTACTCTAGGATTAATCTTTTGAGTTATTCTAAACTAGCGACCCACCCCGGCTTCGCACGGTGAGCATAAAACAACAATTTTACGCATGAATCTTCCTCTTGAATCATTCTATATATTGTTGAAAACGGCATCAACATACCTTGCATAGTTCAAGAGATCTAAGCGAACTGACAGAACAGATGGCGACTTTGTTTTATAATATGTAAAGATTCAATTCTTGTTTGTTTAGATTACAGTTGACATGACATTTCTGAAGATTTTGATGTTAATAAATCTGAATTTGATCTTCCGCTCCCAATTTATTCTATCCACACTTCACATAGTATTTATCTTTTGTAGTTTAACGTTTTTGTAATACATCTTATCGGATAATACGATGCGCATTTGGCCATGGAATAATCTCTAGCACGTGATACGACAAACCTCTTAGCGTGTGTATACAACTTTCTTTTCAGCGCTTGATTGTGTTTGAAGAAGGAAAACGTTAGAATTTCGAAGTTTCAAATTTTTTGTTACATTCATGAATGTAAATTAGTTGGTGAGTTTATCTGATTATCTGCGGATAGTCTCTAGTTGTAATAGATCATAGTAACGAATTGTCACAACGAAATTCGTATCACACGTAATGACTCAATTTAGTAACAATATTAATGTATGTCAATGAAACTGTATGATTAATAAATGGGAGTTTTCCCATTTTTTTATCATCATCAAGTCTTGAAAATTGCAATGCGCTTCACAAGGAACACCATGATATTGTTATTAAGTTGTATGTATTGTACCTGCCGTACATGTGGCCCTCATTCTTAAGCTCTTCGCTGTATGTGAGTGGGTTTTTCAAAGCAACAAGATTCCGCATCGCGAGCGAGGTGCTCGCCGGAGCCTGGCGTCAAGCTCCGACGCTCACAAAGGCTTCGGAAGCTGTGCAGAAGGGAACTAATTGCACGCACTCGAACCTTTGCTCGCTGACGTGAATCCATACGCGATGACCGACCCGCCCGCTACTCGGCAATGAGAATGTGTTGCCTTTACTATGTTCACTGTTATGCTTCATACCTCCGTCACTTTTATATTGTAAAGTATGATTATATGCGCCGCTGCAAGGCTGCAAGGCGAAGCCTATGTGCTTCTATAGGTCTTTATCTAAATTGTTTTGCAAAGCTAACAAGATGTGACAATCCACAATGTATTGTACATATTTAGGTACTCTTGCAAGATACAGTCTTAAATAATTAAACATAATAGAACCACGTGGCTCGACTGTACCCTAAATGAAGTGTACACACTACATAACATAAGGAAATTAATACAAATAATACTATTTGTATTATCTTTCCTTTCCTATTATCGTTCATTGTCCACTTAAATATATCCCGATTAAAGTCGCTTGCTACCGCGATCCATCTACGTCCATCTACGTATCTGTCTCTTCGCATTACTAGATAGACATATTGATTGGATTTGGTATGAGTCTATCTCTAATATTGTAATTGTAAAATAAAAACAACATTGAGCTGAACCTAAAATCTTCGTACATAATACTTTGTACATATCCGTGTGTATCTGACGAATGGCGCGTACATTCTTAATTGTATTTTTGATGTTAATGAATTACTCCTATAATATAATTGTTTAGGTAAGATGAATCCTTCGCTATAAGTCTTACTTATTTTATATTCTGCCGAATTAGCACTTACAAATATTGATTATATTACCTATCCTCGTAATTTGGTTGTAGATCAGATCTACGATTATGGGCGCTGCGGCGAAGCCAGATAATTCGATAACCGCAGCCGCGTCGGATACTCAAAGCGTTCTCAATTCGAGGCGCTCACCTAACTTAGTTACCTGACAGGGCGATATCTTTGACACTGCAACTTACTGTCCGACTTGCCACTGCGCATTTATAATAGGCTGAGAGACTGCAGTTCGTATTCAATAAATGAACCTCACATAACACAAATCACCATCTTTCATTCCTGTATTTGGTCACGAAAAACATTGATTGGGAACGTTCATGAGAAGTCTATTTCCAACCAACATAGGTATTTAGATAAATATTGTCAAACAGCATAAAATGTCGAATTTGGTAAACCTGCCAAAATAATGAATAACTATTACATCCATAGTATTTAAAGTGGGAAAGTCTGTGTGTCTGTCTGTTACATCTACATGCCTTAACCACGTAACCGATTGCAATGAAATTTAGCCCTGGCCCAATGGTTGAACCCTGGGTAAATACATAGGCTATTTTTATTCCGGAAAAATGTATAGGTAGATCGCTCAGATGCACGAAAGAGTCTCGAACAGACCGCCTATCGAGCGGGCAAGACTATACATACATATACTTAATCAAAACTATACGGAATTATTAAATGTGATACATTCTGTATCATTGAAATCTTTCATGTAGGTATACTACCGAGCATTTTTTTTTTTTGCTTAAGAAAGACGTATTTCAGCATATTTAAGCGGGTTCAGACCTAGTTTCTACCTAATTTCTTATACCCCAAGAGCTGACAGCCATTTTTGAGTACATCCTTGAGGCACATTGAAAATATTATTGTTGATTAGTTGCGAATGTGTGGATGATGAAATGGCCGACCTGGCTGGGAGGTTGCGGGGCGTTAATGAGCTATGAATTTTTTAATTCGCAATTTTTCTCATGCAGCAAATGTTCTTGAGGCACTTTGAATCTTACAGCATTTTAAAGTCTGATGTTTAATTAAACGATATATCATAATGCCAGGCGATTTGGTTGGGATTTAAATAGTGACAGGCGATTTAAAGTTATATTTTTTTTTGCGCAAAAAATGTACTTGAGGCAAGCTGGGATCTATACACAATAATTGTTGTGTTGATAAGATGCCATATATCAAATGACAGGCCGTTCTGGCGGTTATTTAATCTTGCCAGGTGATAATAATAGTTGCCTGTGAGTGCGAGTGAGCGGCATAGCGGGTTGTTATGAGCGTGAGAGAGAGCGTATATCTGCATTCATTTTTTAATAAAGGCTAGCGGAGGCCTTTCCAACTATTAATGAAAAATAAACTGTATCAAAAAGCGTTTATTGATCTAGGATGTGCGCATACGACAGATTTACGCAATGAGGTTTTTAACATGCTTGAGAAGTTCGTGTGTGAAATGTACGGTGTCAATAATATCGCAGATATAAACATAGCACGGTTTGAAAAATTTTGCAAGACATTTAAAGCTAAGAGCACGGAAGAGCCTTTCAAAAAAACTGTCAAAAACTATGATCCGTCTACGTTACCACCATGTAAAGCAGAGTTGCACCAACAGCTTTTAAGAGCTCAATATGTTACAAGTATCTGGAGAAATGCACATTTACGTTTTCCAAGTAACCTAGAACCCACTGAACATGGATGGCAGCTGAAGGAGGATAAATTGGATTTTTATTGGTTTGATGGGGATTGCATGCCGCAATTAGTTATCGATGCAATTGATCCTGGGACATTTGAACACTCTGATGAAAATGCTACAGGTATGTAATAATAATTTGTTAAATACTCGCACTATTGATTGTATTTCACATTTGTTAAAATTTTTTATTTATTTTCAGACAATGAAGAAGAGTTCATAGAACTCAACTCTATGGACGAGTTCACAAGCGACGAGGAGATTCCATCAGATATCGATGAATAAAAAAAATTACATAAAAAGTATATCAAAAATTTATTTTTTTATAATAAATAATAATAAAATGATATCACCTGGCAAGATTAAATAACCGCCAGAACGGCCTGTCATTTGATATATGGCATCTTATCAACACAACAATTATTGTGTATAAATCCCAGCTTGCCTCAAGTACATTTTTTGCGCAAAAAAAAATATAACTTTAAATCGCCTGTCACCATTTAAATCCCAACCAAATCGCCTGGCATTATGATATATCGTTTAATTAAACATCAGACTTTAAAATGCTGTAAGATTCAAAGTGCCTCAAGAACATTTTCTGCATGAGAAAAATTGCGAATTAAAAAATTCATAGCTCATTAACGCCCCGCAACCTCCCAGCCAGGTCGGCCATTTCATCATCCACACATTCGCAACTAATCAACAATAATATTTTCAATGTGCCTCAAGGATGTACTCAAAAATGGCTGTCAGCTCTCCGGCTATTAAGGTCTCTCCATAATATTCTTTGTTGCCAGTACTTAAATTGAATTGTCACACCGTATCGTATTTATCTAATAAATAAGTTAAGGAAATCGAGACCATAGATTTAGGATGTACAATAAATTCTAAATCTATGATCGAGACAAAGCGAGTACTGTTTGCTCTCATTAGACAGTGTTTCTTTATTAAGAAGGCCGTATTTGTAGCATTGCGTAGCTGTAAAATAGTTGATAATTTTGGCTGTTGTTTACGTTGGGATAATTGAACTAATTTAATCTGTTTATATCCTGAGAAAAAAAAGTGATTTTATAGAAGTTATGGGTTGGATATTACAGACGTTGTAGGTACATAGTAAGGATATCGATAGTAAAGGTTTTTTTTTAATTTTTAATTTTGTTAAGATCATTATATCTTTAATAAAAAAAAATTGTACGTAAATACTCATCTTATTGTCGTAACATAACTGCCGATTCCAATTCATGTTATGGCTGAATAGCCAGGCAAGAACGGATATGTCAGTCAGTAGCGAGGCAGTAGGCGCCTGTCCCCCAAGTCTACAGGTGGCTTTCGGTCCATTGAACACGTCAACGGGGAACAAAATTACTTCACTAAACAATTCGCTTACGTTGTTGTGTATTTTGCTCAATGCGTTTGCCCCAATTTGTAGTAAATTACTACAAATTGGGGCAAACGCATTTACTACTAGTAAATTCACAAGAAAGTGTTTTATTTTAAACTTACATAGAGATTTAAATATTGCTGATATTGAATTATCTTGTATCAACGTGTAGATCCTTGTGTTATTAAATGCACTTAATGACGCAAATCTTAATCTATAATATAAAAATGAATCGCTGAATGTGTTGCTAATCACAAATCTCAAGAACAGCCGAACCGATTTCGGTAACTATTTTTTAGTTGTGTTTGTTATTATCAGAGGTTCTTATGAAAGAAAAAAATGAAAGAGTTGCACGGAAAAAAAAATCGATATTGAAACTCCCCGAGAACGGAGCGTTACGAAGTGCGTCAGCTAGTAGTAAATATAATTAAAATGATAAAGATTTTTTTTCTTTGCAAAGAATATAACGATGGACAAAATTACTATAACTTTACACTAATGTTACAAACATGTGACTACGACAGCGAGTGAGCATACATCGCTTGATGACACATTCAGGGTTCGTATGGGGGTGAGAGCGGTGTAGCAATAAAACCAATTTGATATTCGCTGTGTGCACTAGGGTACCAGGTGACACGTATGCGCTGAAAGCGCTTTGTTTACTGGCCAGCATCGAGCGAGGTATGAATGGGTCCCGTATGCACCACTTAGGCATTCATTGCCGAGCACCTCCCTCTGAGACGGGGTGACTAACCTCCGCCACGGTTCATACTGAAATGATTTTAAACGTCTAGTTTGCGCTTCGTGAATAGTTTCAGAAATGCCCTAGAGTTTATTGGTACCACGTGCTTGGAATTAGTAATAGCAGTTTTTCCTGTGCGAAATCGGATATTTACCATGTCTGAAATATTCTTCTGTAATGGTGATTTGATGAAATAAATTCCATTTTATAAACCAATCTATTTTGCGATTGATTATAGTTTGTGCTGATTTGGTCTATAGGTTGAATTTGTTAGCTCCTAAATCTGTGGGTGTGTAATAAAAAAAAAGTATCTGGCCCGACTGGCCCGTTGATCGAGTGGTCAGAGACCCTGGCCACGAAACCAAGGTTCGCGGGTTCGAATCCCGCTAGGGGCAAATGTTTCGTGTGATGAACATGGACATTTGCACTCGAGTCATGGATGTTTATAAACGTATGTATTTAAGTATGTCTATCCGTTCACCTAGTATCCATAGCACAGGCTTAGGTTTAGTTTGAAACTAGGGAATTGTTGTGTCAGTCTGGAGAGTTTATTATTATTATCCTATACCTATTATATATCCTATTTATTATTAATATACTTTGTGATCCCAAAAAAATAATGATAATTTTTTTTATATTTCACATTCTAAAATCTGTGATTTTATACCTTAGAACCCACTTTATCAGAATATTGCTGTTAACAATACCAACTTAATCTTCAGAAAAGCGTAGGTACCTTAGTACCAAATTATGATAAGACAGAGACCCAGTCCTAATTGCAATATTTAATAATTTTTCCTAATTTTTAATAACATTAGCGCGGCCGGGTGGAGCGGCAACTAGTTTCAGGTGAACGCGTTCCATTAGCGTTAATTAGAATTTCTGCAGCCCCTCTGCGTTACCACAGGATACCTAAGTACTATCACGGCACCGAGCAAGGAATTTATACTTACCTTTCGACCGCATGCTATAGAGCCTTTACCAGTACTGACCCACATACGCCTTGCTTGTCGACATAGCATGCCCATATCGAAAATGACATTAATTTTAACTTGTTGGTAGACGAGTATTTGCTTTGAAATAAGAAAACAAAGCAACTAATTGAGAAACAAAATACACTGAATAACAAAATTAGGTAACGTCAATACATAATAATACCCTGTTATAAAAATGTTACTTATAGTAGGAGATCCGGTCTAAGAAATATATACACTCATCTGTTATTTATTAGAAATAAGAAATAAATGATAGTTAATATTCACATTGACACATTGTAAATATGTTGCCTAGTTAAATTGCACCCGGATAATATATATATCTAAAAATTACCCCTATTTTTCTTGGTCACGCTATAACATGTGAACGGCTTTACCGATTTCATTCATATATTTTTTAATGTGTTCTAATACTTTGTAGAAGGTCTTATTTATAAAAAAATAAGATTATTGAGCGGAAACATAGAAAAAAAAATCCTATAAAGGGCGTTACGAAGTTCGCCGGGTCTGTTAAATTAAGAATAAAACCAGCTTTCATTTGATATTTTATACGACTATATAACTGATGAGGGTATATAAATAACATTTGCACACCTGGTTATACCTGGCAACCCAACAGATTTGCAGTGGTAAAAGCAGGGAACTTTTACGTTTTCAATTCTGTTGGGTATAATCTTTTAACTAGTGTACGATTTTTTTAAATAACCTATGAGGGATGTAGATTAAATAAGTGTAATAAAAAAAACATTATCTAATACTATCCGGGCGCAATATAACTACCACCTACTTGCAACGTGTCAATCACTAATAAATAACAGATGAGGGTATATATTTCTTAGGCCTGTTAGACTATTAAAAGAGTATTGTATTCTAGTTGTGATGTACTATATTATGTTCAAATTGATTGAAACGCCTACAATATTCACATAGCAATGTTACTTGCCGGCAATAAATTCCCAATAACGAACGATATAGGTCGTGTAGGCGTTTGTAATAGGAAAAAACTCGAGTGAATGTTGTAATAAATTCAAATGGTGAAATTTCATTTCCTATCGGCGTGTTCCTGTCAATAGACAAGAAGACAGTGAATAGCGAATTTTAATTAAAATATCGACATCGCTGCGTCGCCGCGAAGCTTGAGAGTTACCTACTCAATAATTAATGGAGTTATTGAATAACTCCGGACCAGCTGTTTATGTTTATATTTGCAAAACTATACGAGTTCATATTAAATGCTTATAACATAAGATACTATTGATACTGTGAGTTAAATATTCAATACAAAATCAATTAATTTTACGACTTTGTGCCTGTGTTGATTTACATTTTAATATTAGATAATTTACAAGATTTTACATTATAGTAAATAAAGTTTTAAAATAGCGAGCTTTATAATTAAAAAGATTTTAATTTACATTTGTATTAGTTTGTTTGCAATTTACGTACATTCAAATTTAAAAAATAAAAAAATCTTTTAAATAATTCGAAAATTAGCTTTCGATGCAGTATTTTACTTTGAATTTTTAAATAATTTCGTACCAGGTACTCGTTCGTAAAATTTAACATTGGAGAGTTCCGATGTACTTATGTAAATTCATACGGTTGCCGAGATGTAATGAAAACGTGTTGATAAAGAATAATTTTGTGCTACATATGTTATTTTAGAATAATTTCGTATTCAGATCTCTTCTTGTTTCCTGACTACTATGTATTCATAAGAGAATTGGGCTTAATATTAGAGCCTCTGATAACTCGCTTACACAAGCCCGCTCAAACAACAGGAGAGTTCGATAATAGGGTCTGCGTAACCCAATTTTACCTGCCTATAAATGTGTATTTGAATTTAGTTGTCGCCGAGATACAGTTATCATTTCCAATATGTATCCGAATGATATCAACGCCATAAGTTTCTTAATATATCAAATTTTCCACAGTAATAGGAATTAAGAGAAAAAGTATTAACTTTGCCCAAAATATGCCACAATAATATTTGGAAATACAAAATCCAGTATGATTGATTGTTATATAAACGTTTTTATAATTTACAGATTCATTAATAATTAATATTACTGCCAAGAATCAAACTTTACCTACCACGGAACGTAGTGGTTTTCATAAAGTGCTTGTTGTTTTATTAATATGTAAGCATTTGACAAGCTTAATCTAAGGAAATTTATGTAGCGATATCTGAGAAACAGTTCAAATAAACCACTTAAGTTAGTATGTGCAAGATAGATCATGAACAGTTTGAAGTTTTAACTTATTATGAAGGTGTTGGAGAAAGGCTCGTCGCCTCCCTCGACCCTCGGCCTCATCAGCGAGCAGCACTAAAGTAGGTCCCGCCGCGCTTCCGCTGCCCGACACTCGTTTCCGTTCAAGAATATTCGCAGAAACATCCACCTTCTGACTGATTTTCTCTGCGAAAATTGAATTCGTGTCATTTGCCATTCTGATAAACCTGATTATCTGTTTTATTACTATTGATGTGATGTTATTTGAATTAACCTCCTATTTTATCATACTCTCCACATTCTAAAAAAATGCAATGATTGCAACGGATAGGCTCTATTTTGATATTTATCTTTGGATGAAAATATACAAAAAAAAATTATAAACATACGTTAGCTTTAAACTTCAATTTTAATGATATATCGTCCATTATATTATGTCAGGATAAATTTATATTTAACAATTCAAATCACCTGTTATATAAGCCTTAGTATAAATAATAATGATATAATAATATGAATAATAATCTATAAATATATCGTAATGGTGCATTTCACTTACACGTGTGTACCTATCAATATTTTGCTAAGTTAATGAATCGCATCGGATTTAAACCGAAGCAGGAGTATGGCAATTTGTTACGGGGGGGAAATGGAATGTGAATTGTTATTGCATTTGCCGATTTCGGGAATGATCGCTCGATTGCTTATATACGTTATTAACTACCTTTTAGTTATGTTCCATTATCGGTTCTTTATTAAAATACTTCCCATAGGAAGGAACTATCTCAGTTTTAGTTATAAAGTAGAACAGCCGCGGCTCGTTGGTTTGTAGTTAGTTCTATATCGAGTTTTCTAAGAGCAAACTAGGCTCTAATGATGCACTTTAAACAGCCAGCAATAGTACAATGTCTGCGAAGTTATGCTGAAAGTTTCGCTTCATTAAATCTGCTGGATTGCACTGAAAACTCTTATTTCTTGAGTAGTAAGGTTCAGTTCTGCATAGCGGCGATAGGACAAGCGATTTATATTTTCTGTGTAGTAAAACATGAATGACATGTGTCTGTAGAAAATACGGGTCAGCGCGGGCAGGGCTAATACTGATATCAATGTCGGTGGTGGTATTCGTGTAGTCCTACAATGCGTGTAATAAATAACATCACGGCGAGATACTATTTAAAGAAAAGGAGTTTTATTTATTTTCCTTCCTTCGTCCTTTTTCTTAAGGAGATTGCGTTTGTATTATATCTATACAAACGCAATGTTCACAAACATCTGCTTGTGTAGGGTCATAGGGTGTGTGTGTTTTATGCTTAACAATTAGACGCCCGTGACTTCGTTTACGTAATGTTCAAAAAGCATACAATAGAAATTCAGAAATCGTATCCTGTTTTATTCTATTATGTTTCTTCAATATTGATTTTGTAGTGTTTCAATGAAGACGCAATCTAATGCCAGGACTCACGAACTTTCGTTTTTATATAAGCTATTTGTAAGATGTTTAGGAGTCATAAAGGAACGGATCTTCTTTATCTTCTTAGCGTTGTGTCCCGTGCTTAGACGGGGTCCGTGATCCATGATTAAGAAAGCCTGATAATTGAGCCATTAAAGCGGCTGCCGATCTGACCTTCGTAACACTAAGATAGGGAACCAGACAATTTTTGGTAAATTAAGGAACGGATGTCTGAAAAAAAAATGAATGAAAACGGAATAACTAAAAGTAGGTCCTACTTCGCGCTTATTTGATTTCTACGTAGGAGCGTAATTTCATGAGCCAACAAAAAAAGCGCATAAGCCAGCCCAACATATTCATAGAGTAATACATTAACGATATCTTATATGCCACACGCGGTATTACCTGAAAGCCAGGTATTAATAAAATTAATATAAACGAGTCCCAATGTCCCATGTTGGTCTGAGACTCAAAAAATAATGTGCCAACTGTCTTTAACCAACAACAATCCAAATTTTCTTGCCTAGCGTGTCGCAGAAGGCGATTAATGGTGTATCGGGTTTTGGGTATGAGATTGTGTAGGCGACGAGCTAACAACTTGTCACTACTTTTCATAATTTACCATCTTACCCAGCTTAGTTTTATTTTTGGCTAAATGTCGTTAAAGGGGCTTGTTATATTATGAACGAGTACCTTCGATAACTTTTTTGTTGTGATTGAACTAATTTGATAACTGTAATGTAATAAACCATACTTTTTTTTTGCATTATATTTTTGTGTGACGTGCTTACAGAATTATGAATGCATACTACATTTTACGCTCTGTAAAATCGTATCAAGTAGTCATTATCTGCTAATTATAGCACAGCTAAAAGCTTTAGTTTAGGAACACATGAATTTATTTACGTGAAAAGATCGCTATTCGCTGCTTCATTTTACTGCGTTGGTAACGACCATATAACGATACATAACGACACAGTAGTAACGAAATACTGATTGTTTTTGTAATAACGATTATTATTATATACAAGTACTCATTAATCGTTACTTTTACAGCCTAATTAACGCACGCAGCGTCTGCATAATATATTTGAAGGGAATATCAAACCCACAGATATTATTCGGCATAATTATGTCCGATATGACAATGTATTGTATGTAATAAATTGAACGGCCAATATTATGCTGATACAGTCCGCGCTACCTAATTATGTGAATATAGGACATTCATTGACAAGGGCTGTTTACAAGCTCGCTCAGCGAATTCGCTTGTGCAAAGAGTAATTTAAAATTCAGAACACCTCAGTGGCGCGGTGAGCCGTCCATTATTGCCTCCTTGTTACGTGTATACGCGGCATGTATGTACCGAGGTTTTAAATAGACAATGCTTTTTTGTACACGATACTACGATGACATGAAAATTTGCGCTGCACGTTTTCATTGTTGTACGCCGGATCTACAGAATAAAAAAGCTGTCTAGTCTATGAGTCTAAACGTGCAAGTTTTAATGGCTGACTTAGCTCTTCTCGTAAGCTCAAAACTTTTTATGGTGAGTGTGGCGGGACATATTATATTGTTAAGATTTTTCTTGTGGGATTAGAATCCCTGTTACGTAAATATGTTTGATGTTTTTGAAAAATAATTCAAAAATTATAAAGGGGACGAATTTAATATCGGCAATATTCAATTATTTAGAAAAAAAGGATAATTTTTTAAGTCGCACAAAAGATTACTAGTCAATTATCACTTCTCTATACAAAACAGTTAATGCACTTTATAAGTTAAGTCAAAATACCAAAATTATCCCAACCTTGTTTTAACTATTTTCTAAACAACTTGTGTAAGCAAATATTAAACTATATGTGCTACCATTGCTAAATAACCGAAATAGCATTGTTTGTAGCAATGATATATGTAATAGCATGAATGTTAGGTGTATGTAAGGATTCCGGCCAATAGCGAAGGCTTCTCTCAAAACGGTCAGACGCGAGGCAATTTAGATAGATTTGTTTTCTAAATTGATTCTACGGGAAATTGAGGTTGCAATACTACATAATACGGTGGAAGGGAATATTCGTAGTCGAAAATATTTTAAATGATTTAATGCATATAGAGATAAACAGTACGGGATTTATATTTATTTCAATAAACATTTTAAGGATTAATAGTATCTAGTATTATTAAGGTTAAAAACATTTTTAGTAAATAAAACATACAGTTGAAGCATTCATAGAAACCACATAGCGGTATTATTCCAGAAATAATTAACTTGCCTCATAATACTACTGTTTAGAAATAACCGAGCAATTCGTTCCCTGCGTAACCTCAATCCGAAATTGTGTTACGGAATGGTTTCCTCATTTCACCGGCAATTAAATAGAACAGTATATTATGATCGTTAACAATTTATATTTATAACACCGCCCGCCCAAGAGCCGTTTTCCGCCCACCAGGCCGCCGGGTGTCGACCCGGTATTCGCACAATGCACAAAAACAATGCACTTATTACGGGAAAAATGTTTACAGAAAAAACATGGCTTCATTTTTGTACCTACTTTACATTTTGTGATATAGAAAATACCAGTAGCCACATTTTCTGTATGTTCCAATTCCTTATATTATCTGGTATGGTATCCGTAATCTGCTATTGTTAGTATAAAATGTAGGAGAAGCATATGTCGTCAACTTTTCGTCGACGTCGGTTCTATAAATGGCTTTGTCATGAATAAATTAATTTGAATTTAAAAAAATAAAACTCATTTGTTAGACTTTTGTTTGTGCAGAAATAGTTAATAGCGTGGTTCTTGAGAAGATTACACACATAATTTCGAAATATGAAGTACATACTTAGGTTGATCTAAAGGTGTAAGTGGTAATTACAGACAGCCGTATAGTATCTTACCATGCCTTCACTAATAATAATATGGTAAATTAATACTAGTGAAGGTAATGTAAACAACATTTTATATCAAACGTAGGGTGTACCTGTTTAGTTTAAGATGCATTTGGTTTACCTCTGTTAACTCAAACCGGCCCGTTTGACCCCATTACTGGAAATGGTGGTAATGCTAGATAAGTACTTGAAAAGTATGCCAAGGATATAGGTAACGTGGTTATTTCACCTATTTTTAGTACACGTTTGCAAACTGTTATGAAAGTGTTAGAGTAACATTGAAAACGTGATTAAGTAGTAAATTATGTGCAATATATAACCATTGTTTTTTTTTTGTATAATTTTATCATAAAGCAAACGTTTCTACAGAGGCTTTGATGAAACCTATCAGATAATATAGTACATAATAATGTCCACCTAACCGATATTGGTCACGGCGGCCAATCTTAACGAGGATTAGCCAATTGCTAAGGGGATATTATACTTAGTGCACAAGTGTGTGCGCAAACACAGGTGCACTCTCTATTCCTTCACTCTCATAGTCCGGTGTGTCAGCAATTCGACATGACCGGAGAGAGGATAATAGTACAACTTTGTTATTATCCTGTAACTACAATAGAAAACGGAGAATACAGTTTTTACCGATCACCTCACAGGCAATCCTTGTTAATCAGTTTTATATCTTGTTTATTTATAGAGAAAGTTTTGTTTTGGAATCCCCCATTTCTTCACATTATATTTTCGTCTGAAAGTCTCATCGCTTGATCCTCTTGCCAAGAGCTTTCGACATCATCCGCGAACACGACAACGACCCGCAATCCGCGATACGATGTGACAAATTTCACCAGTTAGCGACAATCTTTCGTTGCCACCGGTTTTTTGTGCGCGTTTTCTGTTACCAAAACAATATTGTTGGTGTTTAAACCATTGACGAGGTGCGCACAGTGTCCATTCGTGCTTTATTTTACGTGTGAGTAGTAATTACAATTATTAGAGACTACCTAAAGGAATGCGGTATACCTACTATCTACGATCAGCTGTGGCTGTGGCATTCTACTAAGAAACGCATAGGATACAGTGAAATTATAATCGGTGTGCAACGGTGATTCGGATTTAATTTCCCTATAAAATCTTTTGCGTCAAAATTTTAGGTCAACCAAACTGTAATTTTTCAAGTAAATGTACGAATGAAGGAAAATATATAGGAAGGATATATATATTTTTTAAAAGAAAATGAACAAGAGTTATACGATGACGGACCAATCAGTTGCGTTAGAGCAGCATAAAACAGAAAAAAGCATAAAAGTTTTGTCGTCTAGGCAGGCCGCGGCTGGCAGTCACTCGCTGTCAACTTCAGGCTAAACTTGCCATTGTGTTTTATATTTCTTTTGCGACATGCTGCAAGTTTTCTATTAGAGTATTTTATTCCATTTTGTGTCGTGTAAAGCTTTTGATTCAAAGGAGCTAGAAAATGCCCTAAGTTTGTTTAATGCTAATATGAATTGTCGGAATGTTTCTTTGTAACGTCACGTCGGGAGGCTTTCGAGGAAGATATGCTACCGTCTTAGTATGCAACTCTATTACGGACTCGATTTCTGTATTCATCGGTAATATTTTCCTTATTAAACCGTACACTTATATGGAAAATAGCAAATAATTATTATGACTACATTACTTAATATACAAGACAATATAATACTAAATGATCAGACTTACATTATAATAGAGAGATTATAATTACTGAGATGTAGCTTTTGCGAGTTTGTTTATGTGTAGATCTAATATCCGACACCACACCACCCATTGAAAGACTCGTTCACCTAGTAAAACTATTGTCATAGCTGAATAAATATAGACTATACAGTACCTCTGTTGATTATATACAGACAGATGTATATATGCCACACAGTATATAGCCACATGAAGAATGATTTCAATTTTGTAATAGTTATGATGGTATATGCTCATGCTTGTATAATAATATGTATGGGCAAGTCATGTGTACATTCCATTACTATGATGGTACAATTGGTACACACATTACTTCCGACATTGAATGCTATATAGCACGAGAAAAATCAATATCTTAACTGATGCTAGTCAGTAGCTAAGCATAAAGGTCAAATTCAATTTATCGAATGATCAAATTAATGCTTCTTCGGATCTATCGCTTCGGACTCGTCCAACGTAGGCAATTATTAAATTTACGCTTTTAGAGCTTCAATTCATCAAAGCACTCTACTTCCATGAAACATTGTTAATTTAAAGGGTCCTTGACGGACGACTGACATAATTAGGCCGTCTTATATTCCAATATTTTTTCCCAGTAAATTTACCCTGGGAAAGGTTTTAGACGAAAAACCTTTGCCGTATTTTAATGGGAACCGAATGATGTTATTTTTTATGGTATCATATTCAAATCGTTTGCAAATATTGACATTTTAAACATATAGGTATATACATATACAGGATCTAATACTATGGTAATAGACCAGTATTAAGCTCATGTCAACAAAAATGTTAAATACAAATATCATAACTGATTTAAGTTACTGTGAATGCTTGGTCTTCAATTAAGCCCTAATGGCCCGATATCCTGAGTGCTTTTAGCGTATTTATGTAACATCAATTTGCTTCAATTTGCTCAAAGGTAACCTTAATGTGATGATTCAATTGGCAATATTTTAAAATAATCTACTAGTTAGTAGTACCCCTTATCCGCATAAATACAGACTTTTGTCCCATCCTTTCTTAATATCCTTCTTCGGGTATGAATTTCCTTCATTATTTATTTATTTTGATTTAGAAACAAAAACTTCAATTTTTTTTCTTTCCAGACCTAAAATTACATATTCTTTTGAAATCCAGAAGGGTTTAAGTAACTAATTTTATGAAAGCATTTTAAAGAGGAAATGCTTTTATAAAATTAGTTACTTAGTGCTGTGCTGTGTTATGATTTTTTTTTTAGTTAAGCGTTTAACGGTTTATTAATTAATCATATAATGACTAAATATTAGTATATGGATAGAGCGAACGCAAGCCAGAGCTAATTGGTTTCATTGTTACGGCGCCGCATATGCTGGCTCAATGTTATCGCAATAAACGATGTCAGCTCGGCGACCTATCATCACATTTTGATTTTCCCATTCAGTGGAGCAATATAATTCGTAATCTCTCCGTTTTATCTTACTTTACTGATAGAAAAATACTCTAAAAAGTACTCATCGTACTAAGTACGTAAGTAAAGTGAAGAATTTGCAAATAACGATAAAATACCTATCTGTATTTGTAAAATACTTTTATACCCACGTCATTTAATAGCAGTGGTCCATCAGCAATCATGTGAACATGTATTTGATAAATATTTCTGGTCTACGCCAAAAAAAAATTGAAGACATTAAATCTATATTTAGTTTATTGAAACACGTGCACGTCCTCCCAGATGAGCAGTAAAATCGCGCTTTTGTTGGATATCCCCGGCAGTACAGCTGTCGTTCTATTTCCGATACGAGGGGAGTTTTCTTTAATAACATTTCGGAGAGATGTCGTTCACAACACAACGTTCCCAATAAACGCGAGTGGATTGTTTACATAACATTAGGATACGCATTTTACTCACGCACTTTAGTTAGAGCAATGAATGAAAATTTTAGTACTTATAATTTTTAACTGCAACAGATTTTGCGGACGAAGAATAAAATAACATGAATTGTTTGAGTATTGGCAATAGAAGACATAAATTTGAACTAGTGGAGCCAACAGCTCCACCTTTCTACCCCACGCAACCGCCGTACAACCCAGATTTTATGAATGAGCAATACGAGCATAATCAATCGAACTTCGACCCACAAATTATATGGGGTTTATGCGAAGTGCAGCGTGAATCTGAAAATGTGTATATCGAAGGAACAAGCGGTTCGGAGTATGAGGAGTGCGAAGAGTGGGGGCGCCGCTCCCTGTATGAAGGCGTCAACTGCATGCCGGTGAGTGCGTTTGTTTGTGTGCACCGCACCGCACGCTACTATTGCGCTTACGCATTATTCATGTGCGTCGTAATGAGCCGTAATCATTACGTTGTTTGTGTTCAATTGAGATAACTTTAACAATGCGTTTTTAATTGCCGTTTTCACCGTTTTGTGTTATAGGTTTGATTCCCTTTGTATACAATAAAACATGGATCAAAGCGGGAAGGGTGTCCGGAATGCATCAGACGCATATACCCCGATCTATTTCCGGGCGCGTTTGTCGGCCGTGTTCGTGTAGGCGCCGTTCATTTTAAACCAAAACATGCGCGAGCTCGGCCGTGGGGGCTCATTCGTAGCGGCCACCATAGCGGCGTTGCACAATCGCGCCTCAGTAGATTCAAAACCTCGGGCAGTCAAATCGCGATCGAACTCCGTCGAGATCAGAAACACAGTGCGCCCTGTCGCCGAGGACAACATCCGGGAGAATATCTCGCGTCGTGCGTCGGACTGCAGCGAGCGACCATTATCAACAGCGTCAGAGGCCTCCGAACGTGATTCTACTTCCGTTCAGTCCAGTGAGGAGCCGCCCCCACAGGAGAGTACGTAATTTACGAACAGTGGACGAGTCACTGACGTAGCTTCTTACTGGAACGCGGCCAAACTCTAAATAGAGACACGTTGGTGACTCGTACAGAGAGCTTGTCGCACAGTGTCGCTTGTGCAGAGCCTCATGTCCGATCGCGAATACCTGACGGAACCCTATGACGAGGATGAGGAGCGCGCGGCGGCGGGCTACGTGCACCCCGCCGTGCGCTCCTACATGTACTCGCCCATGGGTGAGTTTCGTGACGTTCTTGTGGCTCTGTTTTGTAAATAGTGTTTGAGATTTCACACGTTGTCTCGTAACAGGCGGTGACTCGGATAGCCCTGATGAAGCGACCGTGAAATGCACAGTGTGGACGGACGGCGCGGTGGCGGCGCGGGCGAAGTCTTCCTCGGATAGCGAGTCCAGTTCGTCCAGTGAGGATGATTCGGATGAACACGAATACGAAACTCAAGGGAATGATGCCGATTATCGAACGTTGACGCCCAGCAGACGACTGGACAACTCGACTCGGCGTGATGATGATTTCAAATGGATGCCAACTGGAGAAGTGATTGATGGAGGACACGACCCGATGGATCCTAAGGGTGATGAGTATTCGGCTAGCCTAGACAGGCGACGGCGATTGCCTTCTGATCGGAGTGACCGCGATCGCAAAAGTAGGTCGTCAGTATCTTCAAAACCCCCTCAGCACCCTTCTAGCGTGCGTGCGTCTCCGAAGCCGCGTCGGCCTCGAAATGAGGATACTCCTCCAGAACTCCAGCGGCGCTGGAATTCGTATGAGCACTTTCGCTGGCCGGACCCGTCGTCAGGGCCGCCGGGCGGGTGGTGGCCGCCGATGTGCTGGTGTCACGGGCCGCCCGCCCCTCCGCCGTGCTGCATGCATGACCGCGCTTGGCCCTCACACCCTTCACTTCCACCGGTACCTGCGCGAACTTACAAGGTACGCCGAATGCATTCCGGGGAACTCGTTGTGATAATTAATTAGGTAACCAGTGTAACTGTGTTACATTGTTTAATGTTTGTGTCAATTTATCAGTGTGATATCATCAATTAACATTATTCCTTTGACAGATTTAATAAACAGTAATTGATATGCATTGTGCTCCGTATGATATTTTTGCGGCGAACTGATATTTATCTAATTGTAAATACATGTTTTGATAGGTACATGACGTGTACAAATTTTTGTTTAATAAATGAAAATTATTATATATAGGTATATATTAATACGTGAAGCAAAAACTTTGTATACCTATTATGTAGTAGAGGAGTATGAAATTTCGCACACTTATAGTTTATATAGAGAAGGAGTGAAAAAAGCAAATATTTTAATAAGTATTGCTATAGAAATTTATAAAAAAAAGAAATTAATTATGGTCAAATTTCGACGTCTGGACGATCACTAGTATTACATAATTACATAAGCCCTACGGAAATGATTTGTTTGTAAAAATATTTGTATTTCTAAAACAGTAGTAATGTTATGAAGCTGTAATGTTTGTGATAATACATATCTACTTAGGTGCATACTCGTAGTCTGCAAATATGACCTTTGTAGGTTAAATTGGCAAACATCTCAAACACTCAATTGACAAATAAAGAAGTAATTTAAACTCATCTTGAGATGTTCCCAAACTAGAAACCGGTGGTTCACCCTAGTCCTAAATGGTCGTGACTGACAGCTAAGAGTAACCACAGCGTTTAACGATTTCAATTGTATGGTAATTTCAGAACGATGCAGAAGACCGAGTGCGCCGACTGGAGGCCGACAAGGAGAGCCTGCAGCTCCAGGTTCAAGTGCTGTCCGAGCAGATCTCGGCGCAGAGCGAGAAGATGGGTGACCTGGAGCGCTCGTTGCTCGACGCGCGCCAGAGGCTAGACGACGCGGAACAAAGGCTTCAAAAGGTATGTGAAGTCAGGAGAAAACCCGTTATGCTGCTCCATAAGGTCCTGTTAAGTTATTTACATCAGTTTAATATAATCTTCTCATGTCTCCTCGTAAATCTGTAAATATTCCCTGAGATAGCTGTCTAACTTAAGTCTTACTTTAGACTTGTGCTAAATTAAATGGGTAGATTATTTTATAACTCTTTACAACTTAGAATGTGATTGTGGAGGGCAAGTATAGGTATACCTATATCGATTCGAAAAGGAAATGTAAACAGATGTTTGTTTACCATTACAAAGTCATATAAACGACAAATTTGTTATATTATTCGTACTATGCATCAATAGGAATGTACAGATTGGGCAAAATGTTTTGTCACCGCGCCAAAACGATAGCACCGAACGGCCGAGTGCTAGTCCTGAATAAATACACAATACAATATCTGCAACGGTTATAGTCCCAACATGCCACTATAGCAAGGTGGTAAACTCTTTAACATTCAGAACGGCCTAGATCCCACTGGAATGGGGCTATTGAATAATCATGATCGGTGTGGGCCGAGCAATTCAACCGCGCTCCGGAGACACCGCCTGCTATTCACCGCAGCTAGATATGATTGTGTCGTCACAATACAGTACAATCATACCATTTGCAAATATTCCTTATCTACAGCCGTCTGTGAGTTAATGAACAGAACAGGAATGAACAGGCGCTTATTTATCTCCACTAACCACAATCCACTCGCAAATATAAAATTAAATATGTCTAATTCTGTTCGCAGTCTTCCTATTATTATTTTTCTTTTCTTGTAAGATTCATGTTATCGACATCGCATTACCATCTGTTTACTCGCTCTATTGTGCATGGAATTCTAATAAGATTGTTATGTCACAGCACTGGTTTACTACTTATTTCACATTTCGCTGGTAACTCTCAGACCAATGAGTACCCAACCACGGAGACGCGAAGAATCCTAATGGCATCTTGTACATCAAGAAACATAGCGTGTATTTAAGATGTAAATTGTTGGAGAGTTCAGGCGCGCACAGAACACGCAATATAAGTAAAACTGTCATTACGCAAATAAAAATTAGTAGTTTATGTTAAGACCAATTACTTTAAAAGCTAGAAACTTTTAACACGTTTCACAACTATGACAGGATAGAATTGAAGAACCCGACCAAAAATATAAGTAAGTATTTAACGTAGAATATTGGAGCCATAATTTTAATACAAGCGTTGTTTCTATGTGCTATAATAACCCAACCCAACAGAGTCTGAACGTAATCTGTATAGTGATGATTCACGGGAGTTTGGTAAGACGAATAAAATGCGCTTAGAGATATTGTAATCATTTAATACATCGCCTACGTCACGCGTGGGTACTTGTGTGGCAATGGACCGTTTTCAAGTGCAGAGAATATTATTCGTTTATTTCGTCTTGTATCCTTATGATACTTATGAAATCTTGTGGATCTGCGTGAACTCGCTAACTAAGTAAGTTGGGGTTTTGTATAAAGATGCAACCATCATTCATCATGTCTTAGTAAATGATAACTGCATCGTGGCCAATTCTGTAAGAAAAACCTAAACATCTCATTATAATCCAATTTTACCTTCTAACACTAGTGGAGTAGTGGATCATAAATTAGAGCACAAATAGTTTGAACATTTCTTCTGTACGAATGGACAGAGTAAACAAATTCCGTTCTAATTCCGTAGTCAATTTACGCGTTGCGTATCGTCCATATATCTCGCAAACCACACCAGATGCGCTTTTTATTAAACGTCTAGATACGGCGGTACCACAGAGCCGGTGCCGTAAACCACGTCATTGATAAAGTTAATCTCAAATAGGTCGGATCTGTTTAGGTTACCCGGGAGCGGCAGCGCTTTGTTTAAACAGTCTGAAAGCTTTCTCGATCTGTTTTAGCTCGTTGCGAGCCGGATATTGTGATCACTTTGCATTTTTCATTGCTTACTTGACAAGATAGCGAGTTGAGAACTTGTCTGTCTTAGCGGTTTTTAGTAATACCAACGTCAAGTTGTTCGCTCAGTAAACGAGACGTTTAGTATAAATTATTCATTGATGAATAATGTTGTTTGTTATGTATTTAATATATTCTAATTTTATACTTGAATTTTACATTATCTCTAATGAGTTCAAACATGATACCTCTGCTGTAAATAGATAATAAATTGTGCGTAGTTCAAATAAGCCTACCCTCTGACCAAATTTCAGCTTACTGCAGCATTAGTTCAATGTCAATACGCCCTTTTAACCATATTCATGTAACAAAATACGATCTCCCACTCAGTGGAGGACAGACAGCTAACTTTTTCTTGAATTACAATAACCTAGACACATACTTATGTATGTATAAAATAATTACATGCAAAAGGATTAGGAGGTTGAATATTTTACTTAACAAACCGTAAAAAAACATATTTCAAAATATACAGAAAGCATTTATCAGCATGCATATCGTAAGCAATTATTAAGTTCCACATTTAAAAGAATTTTGCATTGTTTTGAAAGCATTTAGCATCATTTCATAGGCAATTAAGTCATTGTGTTGAAATATGGGACTAAAAATTCATAACGCAGACTATTTCAATCCGTTTGATTGTAATGTTTTCCTGTCTACCCGAGCCCATCAAAGAGAATGAAAATATTACTGAAATAAAATATCTCTGATGACGATACATCAGTCGTTTGGGGTCACATAAACGCTTTGATGTTGTGTACATATGTCATATTATTAAGTATTATGTATCATTTTGTCCACTACAATATTTAGAGCAGCAATAACTAACTCCAAATCGCCTGCAGATAATACGATTTGTTAAATTAAATCAATAGTTGTATAATTATAATTCGTATAATTTATACTTTTGCATTTTGTTTTCCTTCATACTGATTTCTTCTACACGAGTCGTTAATAAGAGCGACGATTTTATAGAAATATAAATGTATAATATTACTTAGACACATACTTATTATGTATTGTTATGTACCTGTGATATTTATATCATTGCCATCACAAATTGGTTCTTAGTTTTAAAACTTATCCATCGCCGCTTTGATACTCCGAGATATATTTCTAAGTACTGTCTCACACGCTCTGATACTCAACAAACTACGCAGTGCTCTGCTCTTCATCGTCCGTAATACCGTGGGTTCCAAATCATCTTTGAACTACCCCGGGTTCATTGGCTATAATTATACACTTGGAGTCCGTGGCAAACTAATTTGATTACGCCTTTATTGTATGTTGTCCGTGTCCGTCTTTGACCAGGGTCCTTGCCAAATTTACCGTTCGGCCACCTTTTGTAAAGCCGCCGTCGTCAAATATAAAAATATTTGGCATGAAGAGTATACTTCAGGAAAGTAATATTTGTTAATTGTTTTCTTCAGGAAATGTTGCAACGCTCTTCCCTAGAGACACAAAAGCTGGAACTCCTGTCGAAATTGAGCGAGGTGCGACTGCGCGTAGCAGAGCGAGGGCTGCTGGAGCGCTCGCCGCCGCCCGATGCCGCTGTGCCCCTGGTCAGACCTGCGCCGCCTAGGGTACGTCAATATATACAAATAAATAAAATTGAAGTGCCTGTTTGTAAGGTCAAAATAATCATGTTTACACAGTTGCTTGCACGATACCTATGCGTAAAAAACAGTTTAATTATCTTTTGTCTGTCTGTTCCGGGTAATTTTCCAATCGGCTTGACCTGGATTTTGATAATATTTTACTACCAGGTAGCTGTCTATATAAGGAGTAACTTAGGCTGATTTTTCTCAGAGAAATTGTAAAATCGAAGTCGCGGTTATTAGCTAGTGGATAATATAATAGATAAGCGATACTTACATATTGGTTTGATTCCGAAATAAGTAGCTTAAATACCTGATTTATTAAAATCAGAAGCAATTACCCAAGTAGCACACAAGCTGCTTAAATGGCTTCTGTACAACTTGAAAGTTGTGTATAAGCTGTTCAAGGGATTTACTATAATACTAAAGTCGTTCAGTAGCGTATTAAATAGTGCTTTAACAGGCATGTGGTACAATAGCCGTACTACGGTAAATATAATCCCAATGAAGATACAAGGGCATGTCATAGACTTATTGTACGGGAATTTGATATAAAACAGAGCTATAAATACCTTTTAAAACACCGCAAGGTCTTATAGAGGGCTTTAGTAGTCAAAAGTGTTTAAATTGAGTTATAATATTCCTTTAAAGCGCTTTAGGTTGTATATCGTATATTTCTGAACCTCTAAGCTGTTAAATAGAACTTATTAAAGCATTTAAAACGCTATATCTACAGTAGAGAAATATAATTCTATAGTCGCACGTAGGCCGTTATATTTGAGAATTGTACAGCAACTGTATGGTAAATAGCTGAATAAGGTAAGAAAAACTCGCCTTGTACAGTTAAAAGCGAAGAAAATCCGTTTCTATGGTCAATATAAAGTCTGAAGTGGGACAAGAGTGTTATACTTATTTAATTGGTTCAGTGTGACTCCATATTGCGAAAGATTATCGTGAATTTATCAAGAATCACCAAAAACCGTGGAAATTAAGAAAAAAACATGGTAGTGTGAGGAAAAATATAATTAACAATGTAATATACAATCGACCAGAATATAGTAACGGCAAAAAACTTGAAAACGCTAGTTATCAAGTGAATCTTCAAGAAAATAAAATAAGACAATATTTCGTATTTTAGCTGAGCAATTTTATCTCCAACCAATCGGACCCAGGAATCGTGTCTATCGTCTTCACAATTTTGAAAGGCATTCTGAACAGAAAAATATACATATTAATGGTTATATTCGTCACCTAAACTGCAGAAATTATTATAAAATAAACAAGTCTTATAATAAATAAATAGTATAATAAAAGCATTTATTATTGTATGGAGACATTAAATGTAACTTTGTACCTAAACAATGAAAGAGACATAGTTGTGTTTGTTATTGTTATGTGAAGGTTCTTATAATAGGAAAAAAAAAGTTGCGCGGCAAATTAAATAAAAATGGGTATTGAAAATCTGAGAACGGGCGTTATGATGTGCGCCGGGTCACCAAATAATGAAAAAAAAGTAACAGGGGTTTATAAATTCTGACAATGGATCCCTAAATAAAATGATCCTTAAAACATCAAAAGGCCGCTGTACTACCTTAGACTCTTAAGAGAAGATATTAATTGCTGATCTACACCTAAAAAAGTACAATAGAGCCTCAATACTACAATTGTAGAACCGAAAGGTCTACAACGGTGGATACTAGCGGCTTAAATCGGTAGAACGGTTTTAGTAAACTCTAAAGGCTGTTGTAACCGAGACGCCATTATAAATTTTAATAAAAGCAATTCTCATGATTATTATAAATTTTTTATCATTATAAATATGTATAAAAACCGAATACCCGTCACTCTTTCTCAACCAGGATCCTAAAGAAACTACATATAAAGCTAAACTATCTTATAATAAACTAAATCCAGAATTTGCACCCGCTAATTAAATGTACTTTTTATCCAAAAAACTGCATAAATAGCAGGCGCGTTAAAATTTTAGCTAAAACATATGTATATATTTACAATAAACTGGTACTCGCACTGGTATTTTGCATGCATAAAAGGAAAAATCAACATTTACTTACCTGTTGGTATTATTTTCAATCGTGTTTTCCGTCAATCACTTTCATTATGTCAATTGGCATTATGGTCCTTGTTAAAAATTTATTAAGTTCCCCAAAAATATAGCTATTTTATACATAATACAGATCCGTAAACTCTAATCCAGAGATATAGTTGCGTCTAAATAAGACGCAAGCCTTATAGTCGCGCTACAAGAACTTATTTTAGACACTTAGGCGCACAATACCGCTCGCATAGCACCTTTGTATTTTCGTACTAACACTCGTTTACGAACATTGTAGAGACATTGTAGAACCTCAGGCCGTATAAATCGGTGCCTCTTTCGGGGGTACAGCGGCGCTGTAGCCGCTTGTACATCTACTGTAGAACTTGTATATAGAGCCAATGCCGTTATTAAGAACTTCTAACCGGCCAGTGTACAGCTTTTTATAGAGCTTATGTGCTACTTGGGTACTGTTTGATCAGAGAAACATTGGACCAGACCTGACATAAACACGGGCCCCCTAGTGGAGTGTAAAACGACAGCTTCCCTATTCTATTTTTACCTGGATAAAAATAAATCCTATGCTATAGGATATAGTTTGCGTGCAAGCGTTATTAGAGTTGAAATAATTACAATAGAATGACGTGACGATACAGAATTATTGTGGTTTCAACATTCTATTGATGCTGCAGGTGCCAATGCAATACATCAATTGGTGACCAGCACTTTAAATAAATAAAAAAAAATACTTTTATTGTTTAAAGTCGTTCATTGAAACCGTAAGTTTTAGAATAATCGTGTTGGGAGTGTCCCGCTCTATCTAGTACAAACATTTGTATTCTTACTATTTATACAGATGAAGTACAACATATAGAGCGGTAACTCAATAGTAAGGACATCGCCTCTTAAGAGGAGGAAGTGGTGCGGGTTCACACCCGGGTACGTGCCCCTGGATTTTTCAAATTAATGTACGTTTTTATACCACTAGCTCACTTGCACATTCCAACAGCTATGGATGTGTATAACTGATCTTAAATTGTCTGGTTCCCCTATTATAAGGGTTACGAAGGTGAGATCGGCAGTCGCTTCAATGTAATTATCAGATTCGCTCAATCATGGATCATTCTAAGGGGATCCCGACTAAGCACAGGACATAACGCTGAGAGGATGATGTGTAAATAAATAAAAAATAGACTTTTATTATGTATTTAAAGTTCAGTACAATTTTTACTGACACCGCCCAGGTAAGTAATAGAACACTTGTGTTGGGACTATCTCGCTCTATCCCAAGACTAAACTAGTGTACTTACGATATTTTGTATTCTTAATATTTATACTCATGCTAGCTGCCCCGGCGCACTTCGTTTTCGGATTTCCTTATTATTTTACTCGTAAAGTTTTTCATATTTTCTTACCGTACAGACCTTCCCTTGAAGATTACAAATATTTTAAAACCTAAATCAGCCCATCCGTTCTCGAGTATAATATTGGACTGCTTAAGACTCGTTAAACTTACTATCTTATCTATGGTCTTTTAATGATCTACTTATTGTCTTGAATGGTCTCTTATGGTCTAATTTCAACTCTATGGCATTGGGTATATATGTGCTCGGTAAAACGAAATGCCACCGCGTGGCAATCTACACCCAACGCCATCTGTTGGTAGAAAACGAGCACTACATCTTCAGTAGTAGCTCTTACTTACTAAAGTTGCATTGTGAGTAGACAGCCGTAATTATTTATACAGATGAAGTACAACATAAATCGGTTATAAGTAGTAAGTTGGATAGTCAGTTGACGGTCACCCCGGTGTGTTGCAGACGCCGCCGGCGAACTACGGGCGTCAGATCGAGCGCAACACGCACATGTACTCGTCGCTGCCGCGCTCGTCGGTGCTGGCGGAGGCGCGCGGCGCGCTCGGTAAACCGCACGGCATGGTGGTGGCGCGCGGCCGCGGGCACTCCGTGCCGAACCTAGGTCAACACGCGAGCGAGCATGACCTTCACCTGACACCTGACACCTGACACCTGCCACCTGCGACCCCGCCTCCCGCCCGCTGGCGCTACGGGCTGCCACGACCGCTTGTAGAACACGCGTTAGACGCCTGTCCCCTGTGTTTACACATAATCGATTTAGTTTTAGGTTACACATAATCGATAGATTACGATACTCGTCAAACGTAACCCTGTCCTGGCCTTGCAATTTTAAAGCTACTTCCTTAGCTTCGGTGTTATTTTTCGTCTATTTCTGTAGTTTCGATCTGTATTGGGTGTTGACAATACGATATTGTAGGCGTAATTGGGCCGGATGTTTCCTGGACCGGTGTTATTTTAATGGGATATATGTATTTTAACATGAATATGGGGCATTATGACCCTAATCTTCCGATCTGCACACGTTTGGCACCATATCTTTATTAGTTATTTGCTAAACGTGAATTAGACATAAAATAATCAAAAATAACAGAACAAGAAACTATTTCGTAAATTTATCTAAATCTTCTCGTGATAGCAAATAGTATACCAGTAGTGTTTAAAATTTCGTTATGTGTAGCATAACGTGTTTAACTTGCATTTTTCTTAGTGGCAGCCCTACCCGTGTATTTAATAAAATCTAATAATGCCTCTGCCTCCATCGATGTCGTACTGTGTCTAACGCAAGAGTGTCCCGCATGCCGAACCCACCACATGAAGTGGAATTGCTTCGAATAGACTTATTACCTAGTAAAATCAATGTTTTAAAAAAGACACGCTTTATAAGTAAATGTCAGCCAACATCTTTATAGTTGCATGTGTTAACTATTGTTGTGTTGAATTCGGTGGCGTAGCTACCCAGGGCCAAGGTGGGGCAGTGCCCCGGGACTGGGTACGCCCATGGGCCCAATTGACCCAGGGACCTTTGTCACCTAGCTACACCACTCATTCAATTGTAAGCTGTAGATTTTGACCCAAAAAATTAGGTTATTGATCAAGTCTAATGATGGTTATTAGAAAACTCAATTGTGTATGACATTCATTTTGTGAATATTATTTTACTAGCAAATAAATTAATATCGTTGTTTGTTTTTGTTTGCTACATCATTAAATATATCAAACGTAAGTAAGTAACTGTGTTGCGCGGTACCGTTACAGCCGAGAAGGAGGAGCCGGTCCCGCGCGGCAGCCCGTCGCCGTCGCTGCGCGAGGTGCGCGCGCGGCTCGGCAGCGGCG